>CM076965.1:7852582-7860082 GCA_039105355.1 Benthosema pterotum
TATATATATATATATATATATATTAATATATATATATATATATATATATATATATATATATATATATATATATATATATATATACACACACACACACATACACATACACACACACACACACAATGCCACGCGCACACACGCAAGCAATGTATGTCTCGCACGCACGCATTGACAATATCCATTCTCTCTCTCTCTCTCTCTCTCTCTCTGTCTTGATGAAAACCATAAACCAGGTGCTTCTCTAATAAGATGTCACATCTCGTCCTAATTTAAAATGTCTCAAAGTTAAACATTAACTAACACTGAGCAGGAGAGCCACTTATAACTACACACACACACACACACACACACACACACACACACACACACACACACACACACACACACACACACACACACACACACACACACACACACACACACACACACACACACACACACACACGACGACACGCGCGCCCGTCCTACAAATTGCATCATCCATTCATTTTAAACTGCAAAAATGGAGACTATCAATTATGACGTCATATTCTAACGGTCCTGATCAACCGACCAATCGGATGAACCGTTCCCAGACCAGAGACAGAGAATACAGATTTATATAGCATTAGCACACTAGATAGGTCTCAGAACAGTTCTTAAATAGAACCTGCAGGTCTTCCATCTGAATAGTGTTAACTGGGAGAACAGGCCTCATACATGTTTGATAGTAGAGCACACTACTCTATTTATTCAGCATTGAGCGCCATTTGATGACATTTTAGCCCAGGGCTTTTCAACCTTTTTCATCTCAGGGACCACCATTTATTCAGGATTTGAGCCACGGACCACCATTTGAGGACATTTTAGCCCCACAGACAGACCCCAAATCTAAAGATTTATTTTGCTTTTGTCCACAATTCCAGGCTGGATTTGGGAAACAAAACAAGCAAAACATACATTCCAAAATGGCTAATTCAGATGATGAATATTTTAAGAGTGTAAAAATGAAAGCAAATGGACCCGCAAGGTTCCATTTGGTTTCATTTTTACGTTCTCAAGAGTTACATCTGGTTAACCACCTTAGCTGAGGACCACCTGGAACCCTCTCAAGGACCACTGGTGGTCCCCGGACCACTGGTTGAAAACCCCTGTTTTAGCCCCACAGACCCCAAAACTAAAGATTTATTTTGCTTTTGTCCACAATCCCAGGCTCGATTTCCAAAACAAAACAGGCAAACATTTTAACTCTTGAGAGTGTAAACATGAAACCAAATGGACTCGCAAGCAAGGGTCCATTTGGTTTCATTTTTACAACTCTCAAAGAGTTACATCTATAATACAACTTTCCATCATTTAGCCTGGGGACCACCTGGAACCCTCTCAGGGACCGTTGGTGGTCCCCGGACCACTGGTATAAAGTAACCGAGTGGTCTTAGATGAATCATGTATAACTGAGAACATACCGATATGCCAGATTAAAATTAAACCCACATGTGAACTGGGAAATGGAACAGATTATAGATTCTATTGAAGACCAAACATGTTTAATTGCTCTGCAAGTCAAATAGAGAGAATGTATATGGGCTATAGGCCTATAAACGGAACCAAAATGGACCATTGTGGGTCCGTTAGATTTCATTTCAACTTGCACCCTGACTTAATTATGTATTGCAGTGTCTTCAACCTTTTTGATACCATATAGGGCCCACTATTTATTTAGAATTGTGTCACGAGGACCACCATTTGATCATGACATTTTAGCCCCACAGACACAAAAACTAAAGATTTCTTTTGCTTTTGTCCACAATTCCAGGCTGGATTTGGGAAACCAAACAGTCCAACATACAGATCAAAATGACCATTAATCTTCTACATTCTCTAGTTGTGTAGACTTGGGATAATTCACATGATGAATATTTTAACTCTTGAGAGTGTAAACATGAAACCAACCAAAATTCATGTTTACGCTCTCAAAGAGTTACATCTGGTCAACCAACTTTCCGTCATTTAGCTGCAGGGGACCACCTGGAACCCTCTCAAGGACCACTGGTGGTCCCCGGACCACTGGTTGAAAATCCCTGAAAACCAACTGTTTAGTTTTGTCGTTGTTTGTATATAAGTTAGAACTTGTCTTCTTCAGTGAATAATATACTAATTAAGATAGCCTAAACTGATGGAAAAATGTCAACGTTTTGACTCTGAGCATGTAGACAAATTGCTCTATGAGTTAAATTAGTCGTATATTCCAGAGTAATTGTTTCGGTGAATGTTTTTTCCCACCAAACATTCGGCGGATGATCTGACTTTAGTGAAATAAATCAACGTCAACCACAGCGCTGTAATTCTCACGGCTTTGTAATGTAAGTCTGTATATGTTGGGAATACAGAGGATCATATTCTGTTACTGTACAGTTACACACACACACACACACACACACACACACACACACACACACACACACACACACACACACACACACACACACACACACACACACACACACACACCAGAACCCCAAAACATCCCATCAATCACAACTTGATCCCTCAAAATATAATAAATATAAGGCAATGACACAGATATAACTATATGAGACATGTTGTTGTTGTTTTCTTTAAATATCACTGAGAGGGTTAACCAGATGCAACTCCTGAGAGCATAAAACGAAACATTTTTACACTCTCAAGAGTTAAAATATTCATCATATGAAGAATGTATATAGAAGATTGATGTTTAGACATGTTTGCCTGTTTTGTTTGCGAAATCTAGCGTGGAATTGTGGACAAAAACTGTGGGTGTGGAAATATCGTCAAATAGTGGCCCTCAAATGCTCAAAATGTTGAACAAATAGTGGGCCCTGGTATCAAAAAGGTTGAAATATGCTTCTGTTTGTTTTAGGCATGAGGATGTGTTGCTGTTTATGTGGTGGTGTGTGTGCATATCTTTTTATATATTAGTTGCTTGCTTTTAAAAACTTTTGAAACTTTATCCGAACATCAGTTATAGGCCTGTAGAAGGCAGTAAGTCCATATGCATATATTTTATTTGCATATTATTTTGAGATGTTGTACAAACTCTCAGATCATGGTTCAATTTCTTGCAGTCTCTCAGAGTTAAATTGTGAAGTTATTGTCCTTGTAGCTTATCGTGGAAGCTTTTAGTAGCTTAGAACACATTTAAACATATTATTAGGTGTTAAATAAATAGCGATAAAAGACGATTATAGACTGCTATAGAATGATAGACAGACAGATGGACTTTGTGTGTCTTTTGTTCTGCGTGCGTGAGTGTGTGTGTTGGTGTGTGTGTGTGTGTGTGTGTGTGTGTGTTGTGTGTGTGTGCGCGCGCGCGTGCGCGTGCGTGTGCGTTTTATGACGACATTAAAATACTTTTACAAGCTCTCGCGCACACGCGCCCTCTTCCTCTAGCCTCTCATTGCACTGATGCTGCTGCTGCTGCTGCTGCTGCTGCTGCTTCGTGTTTTCATTTTCTATCATATAATATTCTCTCCTGAACTCACTGTGGTCCGGTGCGTCCTTCTCATCGCTTCCTCCGCCGTCACAAATGTCCTTACTGTCGTCGTATCCCCCCGGCCCGGCCGCGGCCCCCCCGCCCCCGGTGAGGTGCGGGTGATGGTGGTGGTGGTGGTGATGGTGTGCGTGGAGGTGATGTGCGTGGTGGTCCCTGGCTGACTCCAGGATGTACGTGGTGGTTAGGGGGTCCCCGTGCTGCTGCTGGTGCTTGTTAGAGGAGGAGAGGTGGTCCCCGGCAGCAGCGGCGGCGGCTCCCACCACTCCTCCGAGGTGGTGGTGACCGAGCAGCGGCTCCAGCTTGACCTGCTGGCCGGTCACCGTGGCCTGCTGGCCGGCCTGGCCGGCCGAGGGCACCGCCACCGCCGGCACCGCCTCGGAGCGCGGCGGCGGCGGGGCGCAGTCCAGCCAGGAGCGCAGGTAGCGGCTGTTGTCCGCGGGGATGTAAGGGTGGTAGACCGCCGCGGGGAGGCCGTTGGCGGCGTGGTGGTGAGGGCTGAACGGGCTCCACGACGACGAGAACACCGGCGGCTTGGGCTGGAAGCTGCAGGACGGGTAGGAGTTGTCCGGGTGGTGGTGCGCTGCCTCCCCGGCCGAGGCTGCTCCTCCTCCCCGGCCGGAGGAGCCTCCGACTCCGCCGCCTCCGGCTCCAGCCACCGCCGAGGCTCCGGAGCCTCCTCCTCCTCCGTAGGGCAGCACCCCGGCGCCGCCGCCCGCCGCCGCGGGGAAGCGGCTCGCCTGCACCGCCGGCGGCGGCCCGGCCCCGGCCCCGGAGCCGGAGAGATCATCGCTGGTGTCGTGACTGATGATGGAGTCCACGTAGTAGTTGCTCAAAGTTCCAGAAATGGACATTCTGGAATCATTCTCTGATTAGTTCTTTTTTCTTTCTTTTTTTTAATCTACTGGACTGAAAACACTGAAGAAAACAACATCACTGAGCAGATCCTTTATTACTTAGACCACTTTACTGCTTTACTTCTTTTCTATTCTTTCTTTTCCAAATCTCTCTTTCTTTCTTTCTTTATCACCCCTGTCTCTCTCTCTCTCTCTCTCTTTCTCGCTTTGGTGCGCCCCGCTTCGCCTTTCCTCTCTCTCTCTCTCCTCTCTCTCTCTCTCTCTCTCTCTCTCTCTCTCTCTCTCTCTCTCTCTCTCTCTCTCTCTCTCTCTCTCTCTCTCTCTCTCTCTCTCTCTCTCTCTCTCTCTCTCCTCTCTCTCTCATACACAGATCGTGAAACAAAGTGCGTAAAGCGCGCGCGGAGGCTCGTCGGGTTCTGTGCGCGCAGAGCAGTGAACTGATTGGGCCACGAGACTTTTTTTTCCCTTCTCTTTTTTTCTCCGAGGCTGATAAAGCGTCAATGAGGCGTAAATCACCCCCCCTCACCCCCCCACTCACCCCCCCCCCCCCCCCCTCACCCCCCCCCTCCTCTACCCCCCCAAAAGAATAAATTGTCTTGTTTATGCAATATGCAAAACCAAGCATCGCTCGCTGCTTCTTCTTCTCTTCTTTTTTCCCATCCATAATAAATATCGTGTGTTCTGTTTCCTCCTCCGTCGGTGTGGATGTATCCTCCATGCGGATGGGGAATAAAATATATTATAAAACGTGTAAATAATAAATTATGCATTCATGCATCGCATATACGCTCTAGCCCCGCTGCCTAACTGCGTGCGTGTGCGTGACATTATTAATGCGCGGAGAGATTGCATATTGGAGAGAGACAATAGGCGACAATATAAGTGGCGGAGACAATTAGTTTTCTTTTTTTTTCATGTGTGTAACATGATGAAGTCTGTGTGTGTGTGTGTGTGTGGGGGGGGGGGGGTCTCAGAGAGAAAAAAGAGAGACAGATGAAGTGTTTTATAGATATCCAGATCTATCACTCTTTAAATGTTTTTTATAGAGATATATCACTCTCTCCAATCAATGTTTACATCAAGGCTGCGCGCGGCCATTTAAAATGCCATTAGTATAAGAGCATCATGCTATTCCTATAGCAGGTCTGTTTATACTTAAACTTTTGTTTTAAATATATGTGCACATGTGCGTTCTATATATTATCTGCCGTGCGCGCACACAAAACACACCACACGCACGCACGCACTTGGAGCCAACCTCTGTGTGTTTTTTTTTATTGGCAGATTAACGGTCATTTCTGTTAACGAGCGAACGGGCGTCGTCGTGCGCCCTAAAACGTCGCGACGCACGCATTGCACGGCCCCCGTGTGTGTGTGTGTGTGTGTGTGTGTGTGTGTGTGTGTGTGTGTGTGTGTGTGTGTGTGTGTGTGTGTGTGTGTGTGTGTGTGTGTGTGTGTGTGTGTGTGTGTGTGTGTGTGTGTGTGTGTGTGCGTGTGCGTGTGCGTGTGCGTTGCACCACGCACGGCCCCTCTTTAGCCTACACGACACACACACAACTACTTGAAGTACTTTTCTTTCTTTCTCTTTTTTTCCGGGGAGGTTGTGTTTTAATACCATAATAAAATAGTACATCAGGAGCTGCTTTGATTTTATAGAGCTGATATATGGCCCGTGGCAGCGCGGGGCAGAGCGGGGCCGTGGCGGGGCGCAGGCCAGCATTCCTGCCTCTCTCTGTCTCTCTCCACTCCGAGCTCACTTCACACACACACACTCCCAAAGTAAACACGGAGAGGACCTGGGAGAGAGAGAGAGGGGGGTCCCGTCCAGGGGCTACAGGGGTCCGTCCAGGGGACCACAACAAGAAGAAGGCTCCTGGACCGGTAGACTAACTGACACCAAGCCGGGGAGCCATGCATGCCTTGCGCCAGGCCGAGGGGACAAGAAGCTCATCGGGGTCGAGGATTTTTCCAGCCATGCATGGATGAGACCGGCGGATCGATCCGGGGGAGCCGCTCCGGTCCGCGGGGACCCCCACCCGGGGCTCCAGCCTCCCATAGGCCGCTCCACGACAACACATCGACCCGCTTAGAACTTGTTATGGAAGAGAAGAGAGAGAGAGGCGAGACTTGGGATTTGGACGCAGGCAGGGCTGCCCTGTGACGCCGCTGCTACAACAACAACAACAACAACAACAACAACACGTGTCAGCGAGCGATGTGTGTTAATTGGGCTGGCCTGCAATTAACTCTACAGTTATGATTGGAAGATTGTTTTGTCTGATTTGACTTGGCGAGTTGCGATGCGAGGATTTACGCAGCAGGCAGTTTGTTCTTGGACATCGGGATGTGTGCGTCGCCGCGTCGCGGCCTTGTTGGAGGTTGCGTTGCGTTGGGCCTCGTGTTCATTACATACCTTTTTTTCGTGTGTGTGTGTGTGTGTGTGTGTGTGTGTGTGTGTGTGTGTGTGTGTGTGTGTGGTGTGTGTGTGGTGTGTGTGTGTGTGTGTGTGTGTGTGGTGTGTGTGTGTTGTGACCGCTGGTTTTTGGGTCTGTGGGTTGGAATGAAATCTTGGAACGCGTCTCCTTTATGATGTGCTTTAGAATGCGAGATGAAAGTGTGCACTGACTGACTGACTGACTGACTGACTGACTGACTGACTGACTGACTGCATATAGCAGTGGTTTTCAACCAGTGGTCCGGGGACCACCAGTGGTTGACTTGAGAGAGAGACTTGCTAAATGATAGAAAGTTGGTTAGCCAGGTGTAGTCTTTGAGAGCGTAAACATGACCCTTACGGGTCCATTTGGTTTCATGTTTACACTCTCAAGAGTTAAAATATTCATCAGGTTGTGAATTACCCCAAGTCTACACAACTAGAGAATGTAGAAGATTAATGGTCATTTTGATCTGTATGTTGGACTGTTTGGTTTCCCCAAATCCAGCCTGGAATTGTGGACAAAAACAAAAGAAATCTTTAGGTCTGTGGGGCTAAGATGTCATCAAATCGTGGTTCGTGGCTCAAATTCGGAATTAATAGTGGGCCCTGGTGTCAAAAAAGGTTGAAAACCACCGGTATATGGTCACTGGCTGCATGTCAGAACATCCAGGCCTGCTGCTGCTGCGGATCCTGGA
>CM076965.1:7862582-7880110 GCA_039105355.1 Benthosema pterotum
GAAAAACTCTTCTGGTTTTGTTCATAATCCCAGGCTGGATTTTGCAAACAAAACAGTGCAGACTTCTTAATTAAGTGGTGCTAATTCAGATGAATATTTTAACTCTTGAGAGTGTGAAAATGAAACCAAATGGACCCGCAAGGGTCCATTTGGTTTCATTTTTACATTCTCAAGAGTTACATCTGGTTATCATCATTTAGCCTGGAGACCACCTGGAACCCTCTCAAGGACCACTGGTGGTCCCCGGACCACTGGTTGAAAACCCCTGTTATAGATTGTTTACATTTGACATTGATATAGCATTATTATGAATATTGTCGTCGCACGCTAAATCCATTATCCTTCATTTCTTTGCCCCTTTTACTATTTTTGAAAACTTTGTGGAATAGTATTAGTTCACCGTGCCGATCTATTGAGACGTTGTGAGCTTGTAGACTGCCCATTTTAACTAGTGATATATATTTTTAATAGTTTAAAAAGACAAATACGTTTAAGCGATAGGGCGTTTAGCGTTGGCGAAAATCTATAGGCCATAGTGTCCATGTATCTTGTATTATAGGCCTATTATAAAAGCAGTGAGGATATAGACCTAAACTAAACACTGTATAATTTAATACGAATCCTAACCCTGCGCGTGTAAACCACACGCACGCACGCACGCGCTCGTATTATGATTCTACAAATTTGCAATTAAAGTTGTATTATTGGAGATATAGGATATTATTTTTTATATATATAAAATAGGCCTTTTCTATATGAATTCACGTATTGTGAAATATGCCCTATTATAGGGCATATATAGTGCCTGTGTATTTAATATTTATGGTAAATATAGCATGTTGTTAACCCAGCATTATTAATGTGCAGGACACTTTTGTATTGTACATTGTGTTGTCCAATACATATCCGTGTTGTTCACCGCCGAGTGTATCAGTGGTTGTTTGTTTGATCAAATCAATAAATACCAGTAATATATGATGTAACGAAATAATTAAACTCCGATCGCATATATAAAGTTGCTTCATATAGACCTTCGTAAAAGTGATCGCGGGCCTTTAATCTGCAATCAATCAGCGATCAATGATCAACTCAACGGCGTCCAGACCGACACGTGTCATAATCATAGTTCAACAAACAAAGCGCTATAATTCACTATATGTTGTATTATTGTTTTCTTTCTCTCCTCTATAATTAATTCCAGAATATTTTATTCACTGGTTTATAACTGAACTCGTTTAAACCATCGCTGGGGTGTCTGGACTAACGATAAACACAGTGTTTTTCAACCAGTGGTCCCTTCCTGGGAGCTAGGGTTCCAGGTGGTCCCCAGCTAAATGGTGGACAGTTGGTATAACCAAATGGACCCTTACTGGTTAATTTGGTTTAATTTTACTCTCACAAGAGTCACATTGTATTTAAACATCTGAATTGGGCCTGCTTAATCTCCGAGAATCTACACAATTAGAACATGTAGAATATAAGGCCTAATTGTTATTTTGACCACCGTTTTGCCAGTTAATCTCTCCTAAATTGTGGACAAAACGTGACTTTTGGGTTTCAGAGACTAAACCCAACATCAAATGGTGGTCCGCCGTGGCTATAAATGCACTATAGGACTATAAATAGTGGTCCCTAAATAGTTGAAAACCCACGGCGATAAATAGTCGAAGGAATTGTTCAATTATTTAGGAGAAAATGGTATTTGTTATTCTCTCTGCAGTTCTGTGTCTTTACCAGTGTTTAAGAATGTATGAGAAATTATAGGAATCATTTCAGTTATTTTATTATTAAGATTCTTCAGTTAAACTAATCCGTTGATGAATTAACATTTATTGATATGTTATCAGATATAGTAAAACTGAAGACACGTGACATCATTGGAGACATTTAGACTGAAGTGAAGTTTAATTAGTTGAAACAAAATAAAAGCTCTCTCTAAGTCGTCTAAAGGTCGTGCATGTGAGCGTGCATGTGAGCGCCTGCCTGCGTGCGTTGGTGCGAATTAAACATCAAAGTCTCATAACTTGCAAGGCGTGTGTATGCGCGCGCAGACGCGTTGAAGTGGATGTGTGTGACGTGGGTGACGTGGGTGTGTGTGTGTGTGTGCGTGCTCGTGCACATGTTTTTGTTTTATAAGGCCTTTCATACACCACGCGCACGGCGAGGTGAATTAATAACACACTGGAGAGCTACAAAACAAAAAAACAAAACTACTCTCTGTGAATCACGTGTGAAATACATAGAGAGAAACAGCGCCCCCTGACGGTCACTGCGGCGCTGTGCTCAGCTGTGGTATAGCAGCTTATACTGATGCTGTCGTTCTACAGGCAGACAGGTAGATAGACATACAGGCAAACAGGTAGATATACAGGCAGACAGACAGGTATACAGGCAGACAGGTAGATAGACATACAGGCAAACAGGTAGATATACAGGCAGACAGACAGGTATACAGGCAGACAGGTAGATAGACATACAGGCAAACAGGTAGATATACAGGCAGACAGACAGGTATACAGGCAGACAGGTAGATATAGACATCCAGGCAGACAGGTAGATAGACATACAGGCAGACAGACAGGCAGGCAGACAGACATACAGGCAGACAGACAGGCTGACAGGCAGACAGACATACAGTTCAGGTTTTTGTGTAGTTAAAAAGTAAAAGGAAGTTAAGATTTCTATAAAAAAAAAAATCTCATTGGCTGCATGGCAGCATATCAGGTCTGGGGGTTTAGTGGTAGGCCAAAAGCCTATAGCACCAGGCCTGGGCCTGGGATTACCAAATAATTACTCATAATAATTAAAACCAGCCACCAAGAGCTTCAACTCATGATGAGAAGGAGAGTACAGAAATCAGGTGATTTCTGGACTTTTTGAATTGCAGGTTTTAATTATTATGGATAATTATTTGGTAAGCCCTGCAGGTCTAGGGCTGGTGGTATAGGCTTTTGGCCTACACCAAGGCCCTAGACCTGATTTGCTGCCATACAGCCAATCAGAAGCCGTACACTACACTACAGTGTCCGACATACCAGTCATTGATGCTTATACTTGTCTATATTTAAGCATTTAACTGAAAATAGTATGGGTGCGGCTTCATCGCCTGTGGGTGATGAAGCCATACCATTTTCGCATGCCCCCCCAATCAGGAACTGTTACATCCGGGCCTGTATCGCTGGTATATGAAGAACAGTATTTGCTATTTGTTTTCTCCGGTGGAACAGTAATAAAGACGTCAGTACATTCTAACAGCTTTCATCTCATAATGTGATGCAGTTGATCTGACATCTGTGTTTCAAACAGCTGCACTGAGTGGAAGTGGAACTGATCATCACTGATCATCACTGATCACTGATCATCACTGATCATCACTGATCACTGATCATCACTGATCACTGATCATCACTGATCATCACCGATCATCACTGATCAACACTGATCACTGATCATCACTGATCATCACCGATCATCACTGATCATCACCGATCATCACTGATCATCACCGATCATCACTGATCATCACTGATCACTGATCATCACTGATCATCACCGATCATCACTGATCATCACTGATCACTGATCATCACTGATCACTGATCATCACTGATCATCACTGATCATCACTGATCACTGATCATCACTGATCACTGATCATCACTGATCATCACTGATCATCACTGATCATCACTGATCATCACCGATCATCACTGATCACTGATCATCACTGATCACTGATCATCACTGATCACTGATCATCACTGATCATCACTGATCACTGATCATCACTGATCATCACCGATCATCACTGATCATCACCGATCATCACTGATCATCACCGATCATCACTGATCATCACCGATCATCACTGATCATCACTGATCACTGATCATCACTGATCATCACTGATCATCACTGATCACTGATCATCACTGATCACTGATCATCACTGATCATCACTGTTCACTGATCATCACTGATCATCACTGATCATCACTGATCATCACTGATCATCACTGATCACTGATCATCACTGATCACTGATCATCACTGATCATCACTGATCACTGATCATCACTGATCACTGATCATCACTGATCATCACTGATCATCACTGATCACTGATCATCACTGATCACTGATCATCACTGATCATCACTGATCACTGATCATCACTGATCATCACTGATCATCACTGATCACTGATCATCACTGATCACTGATCATCACTGATCATCACTGATCACTGATCATCACTGATCATCACTGATCATCACTGATCACTGATCATCACTGATCACTGATCATCACTGATCATCACTGATTACTGATCATCACTGATCATCACTGATCAC
The DNA here is from genome assembly GCA_039105355.1 of Benthosema pterotum. Lineage (NCBI taxonomy): Eukaryota > Metazoa > Chordata > Actinopteri > Myctophiformes > Myctophidae > Benthosema > Benthosema pterotum. The sequence goes on from CM076965.1 coordinate 7,866,938, forward strand.
TGATCATCACTGATCATCACTGATCATCACTGATCATCACTGATCATCACTGATCATCACTGATCATCACTGATCACTGATCATCACTGATCATCACTGATCATCACTGATCACTGATCATCACTGATCACTAATCATCACTGATCATCACTGATCACTAATCATCACTGATCATCACTGATCACTGATCATCACTGATCACTAATCATCACTGATCATCACTGATCACTGATCATCACTGATCATCACTGATCATCACTGATCATCACTGATCATCACTGATCACTGATCATCACTGATCATCACTGATCACTGATCATCACTGATCATCACTGATCACTGATCATCACTGATCACTAATCATCACTGATCATCACTGATCACTGATCATCACTGATCATCACTGATCACTAATCATCACTGATCATCACTGATCACTGATCATCACTGATCACTGATCATCACTGATCATCACTGATCACTGATCATCACTGATCACTAATCATCACTGATCATCACTGATCACTGATCATCACTGATCATCACTGATCACTAATCATCACTGATCATCACTGATCACTGATCATCACTGATCATCACTGATCACTGATCATCACTGATCATCACTGATCACTGATCATCACTGATCACTAATCATCACTGATCATCACTGATCACTGATCATCACTGATCATCACTGATCACTGATCATCACTGATCACTGATCATCACTGATCATCACTGATCATCACTGATCATCACTGATCATCACTGATCATCACTGATCACTGATCATCACTGATCATCACTGATCATCACTGATCATCACTGATCACTGATCATCACTGATCATCACTGATCATCACTGATCACTGATCATCACTGACCATCACTGATCATCACTGATCATCACTGATCACTGATCATCACTGATCATCACTGATCATTGATCATCACTGATCATCACTGATCACTGATCAACACTTTGAAGTGTTTCCACCATGTCCCCCAGCATGCTGCAGGTACCCAGGGGCGGATTGGCCATCTGGAGTACAGGGAGTTTTCCCGGTGGCCTGCGCCACCTAGTGGCCTGGACAAGATCCAAAATGCACTAGTGGCACTTCCAAAATGCACTAGAATGTGCTAGATGCTCGCCTGGAACATACAGATCAAAATGACCATTAATCTTCTACATTCTCTAGTTGTGTAGACTAAGTTGGGCTAATTCACATGATGAATATTTTAACTCTTGAGAGCGTAAAAATGAAACCAAATGGACCAAATGGTCCAAATGGTCCAAATGGACCCACAAGGGTCCAAATGGACCCTTGTGGGTCCCCCCAGGGTGCCCAGGCAAAGGCAAAATTGTCCTGGTGCGAAAATATGTGCCAATCCGCCCCTGCAGGGACCTGCACACATACATGTCACAGGGAGCAGGCTTCAGCCCATGCCCCCTTTTTACCCATCTGTATAAAACAACTGCCCTTTCCAGACCTTTAATTTACTTTTTTTTTCTTTTTACTATTAAACATATAGAGTATATATAACCTTCCAATTCACACAATGGTTGGTAAGTTAATTCTTCTCATTGGCTGCATGGCAGCAACTCAGGTCTGGGGCCTTGTTATTATTCTGGAAAGCCCAGGCCCAGGTCTGGTAGTGAAGGCCTTTGGCCTACACACAAGGCCTCAGACCTGATTTGCCATGCCATGCAGCCAATGAGAAGACTTACACCATACTTGGCTACACCACAGCATTGGAGAATACCAGCCAATGACACTTTGTCTTCAAGGAAAGAATATTCCCTAATCTTTCTGGTCCAGTTGTCATCTGTTTTAAGCTCTACTTTCCAATACAGAGGAAAAAACAGGAAAACTATCGTATGCCAACAATACGATATCGATAATCTCAGTCAATATGGTATAATACGTAATGTGCGTAACTACTAACTCATCCATTGAAAACACAGTAACTGTAACGGTAAATGGTAATGGTAACTCAATGGGAAAATGTAAACAGTTAGTTTTAAACGTTAGAGCAAAAAGTAGTTACTTTATGTAAAGTAACTTATTTGTCCTGTCTCAGTCTGGCTGCTCTCACACTTCACTGTCTCGTGGTCTTGTCTTGGTCTCGCCCTCAATTTGTCTTAGTCTTGACACAATCGCCTCTGAAACCACTCAAGACGAGACAAGGCAAAGGAAATATTCTATATGAGGACAGAGGAGTCCATTCATAAGGACAGCAGAGTGGTGCACAGTGCTGGATGGATGATGTACATATCACAGTTCACAACTACAGAGAGAATTTTGGCAAAAACATAATGTCTTGGTATTGACTTTGTCTGCCTCACAGTGCTCTAGGTCTCTGTCTTGGCCTCAACGTCTCTAGGTCTTGGTCTCGACCCCGTTTGCTATAGTGTTTGCTAAGACCCCATGTTTCCTAAGTCTTGTTCTCGATTTAGGTGTTCTTGACTACAACAGCACTGCGGTATCAGCGCACTGTGAGCTGTTGTAGGTCTGATATTTTCGATGCATTTTGTCAAAAAGTGCCCTCTTACGGTGTGTGTGTGTGTGTGTGTGTGTGTGTGTGTGTGTGTGTGTGTGTGTGGTGTGTGTGTGTGTGTGTGTGTGTGTGTGTGTGTGTGTGTGTGTGTGTGTTATAATAATAACATATCCTCCAAACTCCCAGTCCACTGCGGTGTAAAGTTTGCAGCGTATCAGATCACAGCTCAGTTTTACTGTTGACAGTTTTACAGGTGACAGAAACAGTGGGTGGAATTCTTTGTAGCGTATATATTCAAAAATCTCTCTGTGTGTCACTGACGCGGGAAGACACAAACTGTATGTTTTATGGAGCATGTCATGATGTGTAGGTCTAAACGGGAGGTGATGTGGTACCATATAGCAGTGGTTTTTAACCTTTTTGACACCAGGGACCACCATTTATTCAGTATTTGAGCCACAGACCACCATTTGATTACTTTTTCACCCCAAAGATCTAAAACTAAAGAATTCTTTTGGCTTGTACAATTTTTGTAGTTTTTCTAGTTTTGTACAATTTGTAAGCAGGCTTTTGGCCTACTACAAGGCCTGATTTCCTGCCATGCAGCCAATCAGAACATTTACATTGTACCCCTTACCTGCTATGCCATAGCTATTAGAGAATACCAGCCGTTTCTGTTTCCGGCAATTTTTGGCAATGCAGACTCCTGAACAATTTAGTTGAATAGCCCTGCTGTCTTTCCATTTCCACAACAATACACAGGAAAACATGACATATTTTGGACATAGTCCGAATGGTGTTTAATCATTATTACATTAATTTTGAAGGTGTGATTAATTTGATTAAAATTTTTAATCATTCAACACCCCTATATATATATATATATATATATATATATATATATATATATATATATATATATATATATATATAATATATATATATATATATATATATATATATATATATATATCATTGTATATCATTGTATATTTCCTATATTTGTACTGTTAAATGAAATGAAAAAAAAAGTATATACAGACATATATATATATATATATATATATATATATATATATATATATATATATATATATATATATATTATATATATATATATATATATATATATATATATATATATATATATATATATATATATATATATATATATATATATATATATAGATTGTTATTAGTTATGTCTACATGTCCAGATGCTGAAATGAAAATAACCTGAAATGAACTAAATTGAGGTTTTCTTTGTTGTGACAATGTTTGGATTGTTATCAGTTGTGAACATATATACCTTGAATGTCTGCATTATTTTATTTCTGCACTTTTCACTGCCTTAAACAGTCAATTCCACAACTTCATTGGCTGTGATTTATCCTGATGTTAAAGGGGAATTCCACCCATTTTCAAAATTTTCCTGAGAGGATACAAATGTGAACCAAATGGACCCTAGCGGGTCCATTTGGTTCCATTTGTACCCTCTCAGGAAAAAGAGGTCTGAAAGAAAAATCGTTAACATGGTGAAATACATCTTGATGATGTCATCAGATGTATTTCACCATGTTAATGATTTTTTTTTTCAGACCTCGATTTTTAGGAAATACAGAAGTGGGGGACTTTTTTATCATGTCCACACAGCATCTCATCTTTGTCTTGGTCTTGTCTCGACCTCGGAGCCATTGACTCGGGTCTTGATCGCCAACAAGACCTCTCGAGACAAGACAATGCAAAGGAAAGGTTCTATTCATTGTGCGGAGCGAGGACCCATTCATAAAGACAGCTGCAGGCACAGATAGCAATATACTTTTTTAAAAGATGAATTGGCTTCAGCCATAGCTTCAACACATGAGCTGATTAGATTTCACTATGTTCTAAATGACACAAAATGTGTTATGAATTATGATTGGTTTGAAAAATAGAAATATAGGGTTCCTTCTTATAGCTGCCTATTAGGGTTAGTGATTTATCGGAGAGCTCTGGGGTATGAAGGAGCGCTTGTTTTATCTGCCGGCTACTACTAGTAGGGCGGGGCGAAGGAAGTTTTACTGAGGTTATGGTTAGGGTTAGGATTAGGTTTAGGCATAGCCTAGTTTTATTGGGGTTGTGTTTAGGGTTAGGTTGGGGTTAGAGTTAGACGATGCTTTATGCGGTTACTAACCCTAAACATAACCTCAGTAAAACTATGCTTCGCCCCGCCCTACTAGTAGTAGCCGGCAGATAAAACAAGCGCTCCTTCATACCCCAGAGCTCTCCGATAAATCACTAACCGCCTATTAGAAGAAACAAAGCTAGGTATCAGAATCAAATTGACAAAAGTCGAGGATACACTGTAGTAATTTCTATTTTTGCCTTTTATCTATATATTTGTTTTTATTGTGATATATCGTAGCAATATATCACAAATATTGCAATATATCGAATACTGTGATATTTGTTGTCAAGGGCCTAACATTGTGAGACATAGTGTATCGTGAGGTACCCATATCGCCATTATATTATTAGTAGTTTTGTTTAAAAATGTAATGGGAGACACAACAATCAAATTCAGTGTTAATAATAATAGAAGATTGAAAATCATTAAGAACGTTATTATATGTTAAAATTGGCATGGCAAGACTAGGTCTTGGCCTCGGCCTTGACCAGTCTTGGTTTTGTCTTGTTCCCGACCCTTCTCGGCCTTGGTCTTGTCTTGATCTCGGCCCCTCTAGACAGACAGACAACATTTGTAATGAGATCAGCACATTTTTGGCAAGTGGCAGGATTTAGAACAAAGAGTTTTTCAGGCCAAGTTAATGTTTTCAGGATGAAAAGCACCTGTCTGTCAACATGCTGTACTCACATGCTGGAATTTGGAACAATTTTCTTTATATTGTGCTGTACAAAAATGTCCATAACGTTTTCCTGTGATTTTATTTTCAACCTCTCATTCTGTGGGCGGTGGTGGCTCAGGGGTAGACGGTCACTGGTAATCGCAAGGTTGCCGGTTCGAACCTGGGCTTATCAAAGTGTCCCTGAGCAAGACACTGAATCCCTCATGCTGGTTTCCTCCTCCATCAGTGTATAAATGGGTGTGTGAATGAATGAGTGAATGTGATGCATCTATGTAAACAGCTTTGGATAAAGGAACCATTTACCATTTTGACTCTAATGACCAAATGAATAGAAAAAAAAAAAAAAAAAACGAATAATTATAGTATATGATGACCTCAGAGGTTATGTCTTGCGGTCTGTAAATCCATGGCTATGGCTGTGGTTTGGGGTTAGTTAGTGTGTTGGACTGTTGTGCCGCCGTGCTGTTGGGCCAGGCATCAGGCCGCGGTGGGCCATCAGGCCTGGGCATCAGGCCTCGGCAGGGCAGGTGACATCACTGTGATTCAGGTAGTTTCAGGTTCCTGTGAGATCAGACAACAGACCAACAACTAGAAACTACCTAGATCACACCACAGCATGATCACATGACCTTCTCTTCTCTTCTCTTCTCTTCTCTTCTCTTCTCTTCTCTTCTCTTCTCTTCTCTTCTCTTCTCTTCTCTTCTCTTCTCTTCTCTTCTCTTCTCTTCTCTTCTCTTCTCTTCTCTTCTCTAAGATGCTAAATATAATGAAACAGGATTGACCATTGGGCATACAGGGAGGTCTCCCGGTGGGCCACGACCCGTAGGGTACCGCTGGTATCACGGTATGAATAAAAGCACTGGTTTTCAACCTTTTTTCATCCCAAGGCCCACTGTTCATTCAGAATTTTGAGCCACAGACCACCATTTGATGACATTTTAGCCCCAAAAGACCTCAAAACCAAAGATTTATTTTGCTTTTTTGGTCCACAATTCCATACTGGATTTGGGAAAACAAAACAGTCAAACATACAGATCGAAATGAGCATTAATCTTCTACATTTTCTAATTAGTCTTGGGCCAATTTAGATGATTATTTTAACTCTTGAGAGTGTTAACATGTTTACGCTCTCAAAGAGTTGCATCTGGTTAACCAACTATACCAGGTAGAACAGCTCCATCACACGCTGGTTGTTGTGGGACGGACTAGTCCAAATCACGCTAAAAATGTCCGGGCCGATTTTTTTTTTTTTATTCCCACTGGGTCCATAGTTACAAATGGCAATTGAATAAGTGGGCCTTGACCTAAAGACAAAGGGTTGTAAAAACCCTGTGTCAGATGAAAGCTACGCCACGGTCCTGGTTTCCACGCTGCGTGCCAAAACTCCACAGTGCCACGAAGGCTCAGGGATCACTCGGAAACTAGACTCCACGGCTCAGGTTTACATTATCTTCTCAAGGTCACCTGATAATCTTACAAATCACTGGAGATTCATGTCCTGTGAAAAACAAAACTCTACACTGTTGTTGTCATGCAAAACAACTCGAGATATTTGGATTAAAGAGCTTCTTACATTTAAAATGATGTGAAACACTACTACTGCTGCTAACTAACTACAGCTGTGTCACCACTAAACCAACAGCATTTCATCATTGAAAACAGAAAACTCTCTGAGTCAGACCTTTAGCTTTATGCATGCTGCGTGTCTGTTGCAACTTCAACAACAACTGATGTTATTATTGATGCTTTGACTAATAAAAGTCCTGGAACTAAAAATTGGAAAATCTCACATTCGGCCCTGTCATGAAAAAAACAAACAAAAAACTATGTTACACACATAAAAACAAACCCAATAAAGTGTTCCTTGTGTCATAAACTTCATTAAAATAAGCTCTGGTTGCATAGGGGATCAACAATATTCAATAACATACAGTACATGCTACATATGGATGATTCATGGATGACAAGACAACATTGTATGTGTTTTGTTTTTTAATATGTTTGTACTGATTTTACATCGGTTTATCGATCATCATTTGTTAAAAAAAAAAAAAAGAAATGCTGTCATCAAACAGAGTTGTGCTGAACAGTAGTGATGTGACATGTAGTTCTGGTCCATAGCTCCACTTCTTCTATGATTCTGACTTATGTGAAAATCAACACGTCTTCTGTTGTGGATATGATGGTGACTGATGGTGTGTACATACTATTCACCAATACAACCACGGCCTGTGTTATCAGAAAGCTTACTTTCTTCAGTGGAATCACTCTGAACTCCCCTCCACACGGATAAATTGCACTTTTTAGGCTGAAAATGAAAGTTTTTCACTTGGGATTTGCGCCCATCAGTGATATTGCCTAGAGAAAATGAAAACGTCTATATTGCCAAGAAAAATGAAGATATAGAAAATAAATTTTAGCTTAAATTTAACATTGGTTTTCACCTATGCCACTGCAAGTGCGTGCGTGCCGTGCGTGCGTGCGTGCGTGTGTGTGTAGGGGTGTAAACATTCCTAGGTCTTTGTCCTTGGTCACCCAGAGGCCGTATACGGTCACCATAAAGACACGGAGAGGTAATCTGACACGGAGCGGATCCATTGACACACACTTCCTGTAGAATACAATAAAAATGAGCTTTTTTTATATCCTCACACACACACACACACACACACACACACACACACACACACACACACACACACACACACACACACACATTCTTACATATGTTAACTACTTAGGACCACTCCAAAAAAATGGACTATTGCTATCCTTTTTAGGACCACCCTTTCTAGACATTGTAGAGACATATGAATTACACTCCTGAACATGAAAAAAAATCTATTTTAATACAATCACCGCAGATTGTATTAAAATTCATTTTAGAACATTCTAGATATTAACAATTTTACCCTACTTGTTAGGACCAAGAGTGGTCCTAACAAGTATAGTCAAATTGTTAACATTGTAGAAACATTGTAGAAGCTAATACCTTTTGTTAACGTAGATGTATTGGCTCTTATGAGTTTAATCATGTTTGTAAATACATCGAAGATGCAAATATACTCCACTACAAGTGGTTGCCTTGGCCTGGAAGAGAGGTCATCAGGTGGTCTCCAACCTTCGTAGAGTGTTTCGACCCTTGCCCACGACACTCTCCAGTTGGCTGGTCAGCAGTGATTGGCCAGATCACTGCCCCTCTCCTCCAGGCTACATGTTTCTATGTACTAGAAGGTCTTTTTTCCAGGACTTGTGTTCTGCAACGTTAGAGGGACACCCCTTTCCACTAGTGCTACGAAGATGTAATAAACACCAAAAAATATTATTTGAGCTCTACAAGACAAATCTCACTTCAAATGTTGAATACACACAATAGAACTCAAAATATAGCCACCTGACATGATGCTGTATTAGGAGGACAAAAGATAATGAGTTGCTTAGCTCCGCCCATGACACAAATGGTAATTGTCAGGACTATCTTGATTTGTATGGACCATGGCTATACAACACACTTACAAGACATACAGGTGAATTAAAGGGTCAAACATGAATAAATGGGACATGCATTCAAAGTGAAATATACTGTAGACACCGTGCTATTCAAAGCTGCTATTCATCCCATGGTTTTGAGGCAGTACATGATGAGCGTTCAGGCAGACTAGTCTGGTCCTGAATGCCCCAAAAAATGGTGGCTGATGACATTTAGACCTTAAGCAAGGTCCAATTCTGCCACTGTGACACTGTGGCCAAGTGACACTGTGCTGAATGCATTTTGCCACATGCCAAGTGATACAAGTGACCGTTTTGTCAGAAATTGAGTAATTAGCAAGTAAAACCCCAAATTAACAACAGTTAAAAAAAAGAAAAGAAAAATCAAATAGCTTTAATTTTGATATTTAATGTACATAATGGGTTAACCCCTTGGTTAGTCCTTTAGGAGGGCTGTTTGTCCACCGCTCATGTCTCTTCCATGTCCGGCGTTGGGAGTCTGGTGCAACGCACAGGTCCTGTGCCTCCTGGTGAGACGTAGGAGGGGCACGGACAGGTGTCAAACCACAGAGCCTAGTCCCTCCACGCATCAGAACCTCCCAGTTTTGGCGGAGTATTTCAGGGGCGGTGGATTGGACGGCCTTGGCCTTTCCCTTGTGGGATTGATCAGGGGTAGCTACTGGGACGTGAGTCGGGGTGTCATGAACCCCGGCTGGGTCACCTGAGTGAGGGGTATGATGTTCGAGAGACCCGAAACCCCAATGAGCTTAGGATACATCACTGAAGACACGTCCCAGGTTGCATCCATTCGATGTATTAAAAAAAACCTTTCTATATGATTTTTATGAGCCAAATTCATTTCAAGTGATACAAATCCCCATTTTAATCTAATAATCTAATCTAATAATTAGGATAATGAATAACTAAAATAGAAATTGGTCTAATTCTGATAAATTGTACTTAAGTTGTTTTAAGTTGTTTCTATATGATTTTGATGTGCTGAAACCACTCTGCCATATGCCAAGTGATATGAGGCAGATTTTTTTTTCTGGAAACCAAGCTCACAGGGCTTTTATAAGATGTGCCTGTAGGCCACTAAAAGTATAGACCTATTCCATTTCATGGTGATTATGCAATACAGCAAAAAATCATAAACAACAAAAGTACATCAAAAATTATAGCCAATTTCCAATTTTCGTAATTGCTTATTATAACTACTAAATTTCTAACAAAACCGTCACTTGTATCACTTGACATACGGCAGAAATGGATTCAGGACATCAAAACCGGACACTTTTGCCTGTGACCAAAAAGAGAGATTTAAGACTTACTTATGAGCTTGTAGATTGTTTCTTAGATTTACTTTGACTTATTAATGAAGTTACTTTAGAGAAAATCATTTCATTTTGAATTTGATAAACAATTTTAATAATTGAAAAAACAATTTTAATAACTGAGAAAAACAAATAAAAATAATAAAGGAAACAACAAACACAATAATAATGAGGGTAATAATAATAATAATTAACAATTATAAGGGTAATAATAATAATGGGACCACATTTTTTATCTTCCCAGGGGAGAAATTTGTCTAGCATTACATGCACATTACAATATGCCTCCAATTTAGGCAAATCAGACGCTCTTAAAGGGGTATTTCACTTTCAAAAAAAACGTTTTGTCTTTTTATGGTCTACTCAGTTCCATGCACATTAACCCCTTTATATACTGATCTCCCCCAAATCCAATAAAATACACATTTTGAGAGATAAATGCATTTTCCTCCAGTTTGCTTAACAAAACAGCTATAGTACCTGAATGTTCAGATGGCACTTGCCTGGAAAGCTTCACACAAAAAGGATGAGGAGAGTGTGGTAGTCAGACCTCAAGAGTGAAGTATAGCTACAATGGAGTCAGTGCTGCCATTTGGGGCCAATACATTGACCCTTTGAGATCACAAGCTTCTGGGCTAGAAACATTGTTAATAGGAGGAGATATGTATATGATAGGTTACTTCTTGCTGATCCCTGCTGGCTGACCTGGTATTATAATCAGAGTACCTAGTAGTAAAAGAATAGGTAGACATCAATGGCAATGACAACTGCGTCAGCCGCATCCCTTCCGACCTGGAATGACATTGTCAATGTTGACATGGCTTTTTAAACTTGTATTCCACCCTCTGTGAACATCACAGTTAAGAATGGTGCCATTGCATAGGCCTACACATGACCATTGAATAGATAGAATTTAGTTAATATACTTCTGGCAACTGGTGTGACAACTCGTGTGATGACCACATTCATGAGTTTGATTTAAGCATATTTGCATGAATTGAAATTCCAAAACCAAATAGACAAACGATAGGAAAGCGCTTGTTGTCTTTAGACGGACCACCCTGGAGCTATTCAGTCACTGTCCTATGCATGTGGGCGGTGCTTCAAAGCACCCACACGGCTAGGGTTTGTTGGTAAATCAAGCGCTCCCTTCCCCAGGTCATCTTCACAATACAGTGGAAAGAAATAGCGCACCTGGGTTTGTTATTATCTGATTCAAGGTGTGGAGTATTGGGACTAAGAGTTTTAGAATCAATCATACACAGCACTTTGACATACACATGAATTATAAGGACATTTTAAGAATTATCAGGACCTTCTGGCAGTCAAATTTGGGCATGAACGGATGAATATGCATCATCATCATCATCATCATCATCATCATCAATACTATAATTCAGAAAATGTCTGTCTGAATGTCTGAAACCGCCATTACTCCTCGCTGGCTGCACCAATCGCTCACACGGTTTCACACGGTTGTTAACCATAATATTAGGAAGAGACTGACAAAGCCCTTTTTTCAAAATTAACGCATTATATTGGATCACCACATCATACATATATGGGGATACTCTGACCTCACGCACCATGGTTTGATTATGTTTGAGTCACCACGTCATACCTATATGGGATACTCTGACCTCACGCCCCAGGGTTTCATTATGTCTGAGTCACCACATCATGCCTATTATGGGGATACATGTGACGTAGTGCTTTGTAGACGTAAAGCTTCATAGACGTAATAGGGAAATGTAGCAGTGCTGAAGACGTGTCCCAGATCACAAATACAACGGGCACAAACGGCATGATAGACATTTTAACAGGTAGTTAATTAATAACACATTCCACAAATAAAATGCATAATTGTGCATTAGATACTATACAACTCTATTTCGGGGGTGGATGTTTTTGTATTTCTGCATCAGGGGGTTTAATAACTACAAAATGTCAAGGGATATTAGCAGGCACCCTCTTGAATTCTTAAGAGGTTGCCCTAAGCTACAAGACTCGGTTCAGCCCAAAAACAGCGCGCCGCTCCCAACTAAAGTATATGGAAAGCTAAAGAACATATTAAACCATTGATTAGTGCTAAAATATGAGAAAACAAAGGATTGCTTTCCAGAAAGCACACTTTTCAATATGTGAAGACACAAATTGTCTACAACATAACATCTGCCCATGATAAACATCTCTCACTCTTCATTGGCAATTTTAGAACCTCATACAGGTTCAGCATAATAGCTTCTTCACTTGGACAGGATACCACCAAATATGACTAAATTCAATAGACTATGCTGAGCTAATATTGTTCTGCTAAAGACATGGAGAAGTTGGAAGAGTTACACAACAACACTGCTCTAACAGGAGACAGCATATGTTAGGATGTTGATATTTGCCTTATAATTTACTAATAGACATAGATACTAGAAATTGAGATTGATACTGGGGCAATGTAAGATTACCAAAAACACACATTAATGCACCTGCATGGTTTTGTCCAGACTGCTTCAACCAACCAAAAGATTTAGGCAGTTTGCCTGTAGAGTGCAGGGTCGTTAATTAGGCTGCATTGCTTAATTAACGACCAACCATTGCAGTATGGGGAAGGGCAGCAGTTGAACTAGCTTACAGAACTACAGCAGTAATTGTTCTTACAGGTGAAAGACAAAATCAGAGTATCCTGTTATTGCATCATACTGATTTTTGCCTCACACAAACATCTATTCTAATCACATAGTATACGTGTACTTTAAACTGGCTAAATAAACATTGATATGAACTGTTTTGGATATGTGATATAGTAGTGATTCTTGTAGCTGGGAGTCACTTCTTAAGAAATCAAGAGGTGCCCACTGATATGCCTCGGGCATTTTTAATTATTAACCCCTTAATGTCCAAAATATAAAAAAAAAATCCATACAAAATACAGTTGTATGGTATTTAATGCAAATTACTTGGTCTAAATGCATCAAATTTATCATTATAAGTGTTTGTGAATATGG
>CM076965.1:7880610-7942155 GCA_039105355.1 Benthosema pterotum
CTCCCAGACTAAACACAAGAGATTACTCTCTGTATCCCAAGCGTCTTAGGAAAACAAAGCATTTCCTCAGGAAGAAGCTACTGGCAACTTCAAGTTGGAGGGATAGACAGCCTGGACAATAGGAGTGGTCAGCACTAGAGAGAGATCCATCGACAGGAAGGGATCCAGCTCACTGAGTCCCTGCCATATGGTTAACTGGACTATACTGTTGAGGAATGGAAAATGAGTACCAGGCTGCTGCTAGCCCTGCTGTCCTCCTCCCTGTCAGAGAGAAGCTCCAGACAGTGGGGAGTGTTTGTGGATTATGAGGAGGGTCTGGTCTCCTTTTATGATGTTGGAGACCAGAGTTTCACACTCTACTCTTTCACTGGCTGCTCCCTTCACTGAGAGACTATATTCCATTCTTCTGTCCTTGTCTTAATGATGGTGGTACAAACTCTGCTCCTCTGATTTATATCTCCTGTCACCATGCACCAGAAGAACACAAGTTTAAAAAGAAGTTACAATGATGGTAGAAGAGTTTAAAATAAAAGGAAAAAAAGTGAAATGTTACAAAAATCACACCTGTAACTGAGGGGGCGCTCTTTGTGTGTCATACAACATTGATAACACATAATGTTTGTGTGAACAACAGGTGATAATGGTTCTTTAAGTGACTTAGTTTTTCAGAGACATTAAGAGAGAATTATAGGAGGGTCTACCTTCCTCAGAAGTCACACAAAAATGTGAAGTGAGAGTTTGTGACTTGCGACAATTGCATAATATTTATCATAAGAGAAAGTTATACAATAAGACAAGACTTCACCAATGTGTTTTAATGGTGTCTAGTAATATGTACTAAAGTTTGAAAATCAACTCCTGTTGGAAACCTCGTAAAAAAACAAAAAAAAAAAAAAAAAAAAAAAAAAAAAAAAAAAAAAAAAACGGTCAAAGCCGGGCGTCCTATACGGTCCTTCTCCATCAAGTGAAGTATTTAAAACATTTTTTTTGTTTTAATCCTGATGATTTAGGGTGTACAGCTCATGAAAACCCCAAAATCCTATTTCAATGAATTAGATTATTTTTTCGAGACCACTAAAAATATATGTTTTAAACAAGAAATGTTACTATCTAAAAAGTATATTACCGTACTTTCCGGGTTATAAAGCGCACCTGAATATAGGCCGCATCGGCCAAATTTAGCGAAAAAATCAATTGTGTACATACACAAGACGCACTGGCCTATTAGCCGCGGTGTTTTAATGCTTAATTACCATATGTAAGGGTTCTTGCACAGATGAGATTGTCGGCAACGAAATGCTGTTTGAGAAGCATCCTTTTTATTATTTAAACGAAATGACTACAGAACTGCACGTGCTGTATGTAATTAACGCTAGAGCCATAGACCAAGGACGGATCTAGGCATAGACATGGGGGGGGGGGCAATGCCTCTAAACGCCCTGACTGCCCCACCAAACATGACGGAATGCAAACAACGAAAACTTCAGATATTTCAAATTAAAGTGCTTATAGCGGGAGTTAAAACATTGACTAACTGCAATTGTGGCACCCACAAAACCAACTGCCATTTTCAGCTGCCCCCCGATTGAGAAATATTACATCCAGGCCTGGCCATAGAGTGTAGCCAGAGATACGCAAACTCTGATCACTTCATGAAACCAAATGAGCGCTTGCGGGTCCATTTGGTTTGTGAAGTGAACGGAGTTTTTCACTTTTACACTCTCAAAAAGGCAGCCTACCGTACATCTGGTTAACCAACTGTCCATCATTTAGCTGGAGACCACCAGAAATCCATCCAATGTTTAAGACGCTCGACGAGGCAACATCACTGTGACTTTTTTCTCCAGTCTTTTTTTTCGCCGCCTTCACAGACCCCTCCGTGGCGGCTGGCGCTGCTGCTGCTGCAGCAGTCCGCCTCCACGGACCCCTCCGTGGCGGCTGGCGCTGCTGCTGCCAGCCTTTCGAAACCTGTGATCGTGGATGTTTTCCCTCACGCAGCTGGTGCCTCCGCCGTCTAACCATTGATCATTGATCCCAAAGCTACGTGCAGCAGATCGATTTCCTTCTTTTTCAGCCAGCTCGACTGCCTTTAGCTGCGTTATATGGACTTCTTCGTTTGTTTTCCATGATGCATTTGTAGTAGCACTTGTCTGTCTTAACGAACTGCCGGTGACCTGTCCCCCTACATTTCCTGCTCAGGCCCGCTTAAAGTTGGGTGCATATCGTGCATTTAGACTTGGAAGGCCCTATAGTGTTTGTTAGCCCTAAACATCCATACATTGGCCGCACCGCTGAATAAGCCGCTGGGTCCAAAGCACGGGAAAAAAGTTGCGGCAGTTAACACTTGGTCTGGACTATTTTTTAAAAAAATATTTCATCAATGGGGCGGGGCATGGAGGTGATCAACCTGTGGCACTGTTGAAGCGTTATGAAAGCCCAGTTTTGCTTTGATAAGGGCCATGAATTGATTTGTATTGTTCCGTCTTGTGTCTCACACCTTCCTCTTGACAATACAACCCAGATTCTCTGTTGGGTTAAAGTCAGGACAGTTGGCTGGTCAGTTAAGCACAGTAATACCATGGTCAGTAAAGCAGTTAGTAGTAGTTTTGTCTCTGTGGGCAGGTGCCAAATCAAGCTGGAAAGGAAAATTAGCATCTCCATGAAGCCTGTCAATATACTGAAGCACAAGGTACTCGAAAAAAATGGCTGTGAAACCACTGTTAAGTTTTCACTGTCAGTGGATCAACACCAGCCGATAACATGGACTGGAGACTGGACTTGGCAAAACACATGATTTAGGCCATGTTATCGGCTGAAAACTGAAAACTCAGCCAACCTTTTAGTACCTTGTGCTTCGGTACGTTGACAAGCTTCATGGAGATGCTAATTTTCCTTTCCAGCTCGATTTGGCACCTGCCCACAAGGCCAAAACTACTGCTAACTGCTGTCCTGACCATGGTATTACTGCGCTTAACTAACCAACTGGGTTGTATTTGTCAAGAGGAAGGTGTGAGACATAAGACGGAACAATACAAATTAATTTACGGACGTTATCAAAGCAAAACTGGGCTTCCATAGCTCCTCAACAGCGCCACAGGTTGATCACCTCCATGCCCCACCTCATTAATAAAATAATTTGTTCAAAAGTAGTCCAGACCAGGTATTAACTGCATATACATTAATACACTTTTCAGATAGTCAACATGTCTTGTTTAAGACATATTTTTTAGTGGTCTCGTAAAAATATGCTAATTCATTGAGATAGGATTTTGGGGTTTTCATGAGCTGTACACCATAATCATCAGGATTAAAACGAAAAAGTTTTTAAATACTTCACTTGATGCACAATTGATGGAGAATATATGAAAGTTTCATGTTTAGTATTATATTATGGAAGAAACTGAACTTTTACACAATATGCTATTTTTTTTAGAAGGACCTGTAGTCACAACCTATAGAATGTCAAACATGTCATCATGCTTTACTGTATGTAACATGTGATATGTCTAACTAGGCGCTTTTCATGATGCTTAATCCATGCCATGACTTATCTCTGAAAACACTTATTGGCTAAAAAACCGCCTACCAGCTGCTACATAAAGGTGTACTAGGTAACTTTGACTGGTGGTCACTGCCAGTACTGCAGGTTTTAGATAGAGTCCTACATTTCCCAGCATCCCTTCTGCTTTGAGGCACATTTTGATTGGTCCTCGTAACCAAGAACAAGGACCAATCAGAGGACGTAATTAGGACCTCAATTACGTCATCACCCACAGTGTTGGCAGTAACTAATTAAATATTACATATTACTGTAATATTATTGCCGTTTTCCAGCAAAGGATAAAGTAAAGATACTAATCTGCCAAAAATGTGCAATAAGTAATATGTTACTCTGCCAAAACACTCCTCTTTATTATTACAATTGAGCTTGTTGCATGATGTGAAAATAGAACAGATTCACAAGCTATCAACAGATAACAACAGAGATGTACTGTAGTTTGTAGATCCTAATCCACCGCAGAATTCTGCACACATGATCTACACTACAAGTTATGACAGTTCTCACTAAACAGATTGTGTTTTACATCTCTATTCCTTTGCTCCTGGGAGAGGGGAGACTTGGTAAAGTAATATTGCAATATGTAATTTATTATTCTTTGATGCTAGTAATAAGTAAAGTAATATTATTACTTTTTCTAAGGGTTCATAAGTAAAGATATTACTCTCCTAAGTAACATTGCCCAACAGTTCACCCATGGAGATGGGCTGGGCAAGTAGAATGAGGGGAAACAGAGGTTGAAAAGGTTGGAACGGCCAGAGGAGAGGAGGGAGGCGTAAGGGACCGTGACGTAATGCTGATGGAGAATAATCTTAGGAAATCTCAGATGGAGACTTTGCCGCGAAATGTCTTGAATGGTTGAATGGTTTATTTTGGTGCTCTGCAGTTACATTTCATTTTCAAAGCTCTAGTTTATAAAGCATGGACGAAGGAAATTCGAGAGATGAGGTAATGATGAAGTAATTGTGAAACTTTAACAATAAGAGTTTTTCTTTGTTCATTCCTGATTCACCTGCTCTGCTTGTGCACAGGTAGGCCACGGCCCACTTGTGCACCAAGCGGAAGTATGCATTTTACCCAGTGCTGGTCTAGTTAGAACTCTGAGGGCTGAAATTCATAGTTTATGTGACACATGCTAGTGGTGATGAAAATCAAAGTTAAAGTGGGGGTGCCGTGATTTTTGTATTTTTTTCCAATTTTGTACATGTTTGAGAGGTGACAGTATATAAATATACCCCTTGGTGTCTTTTTTATGTGCAATGATGTCTTCCCTTTGTATTTAGGGTTTCTTCCTGGGGGCTGAACCTGTCCAGGCAAACATGCCAATGAAAAAAACTCCATTACAGTGACATCACATTTTCAGCCCCTCCCCTAACTCCTCCCCCTTTATCATGCAAGTAAAGCTGTAGGTGTGTCTTCAGTTCAGCTGGATCTCCACCCATCACCACCCACCAGGCAAACCAGGCATACTTAATGAACTGGCTGGGTGGAATCATAAAAATGACAGTTTGACAAACACTGTACACTTTTTTGAGAAACTTCTTACTCTTCATATTACAATAATACCTGATGATCATGTTTTAGGGTAGAAAAAAATCATGGCACGCCATCTTTAAGATTTGTTTTTAATGAAAACATTACCTATTATACCTTTAAAGGTGTGCTAAGTAACATGATGACATTTTGCATGTTTTGCCTTCTATAGGTTGTGAATACTAACATGATTGGGAGGTTTCCTACAGGAGTTGTACTTCAATCTTCTAGTAGGTTTTAGACACCATAGCATAAAGGCTCATCTAGAGTCTGATGTTGGGCGACCACTACTGCTATTATCACTGTAGAGGTGAGTACAGTCAGAGCCCAGGGCTGGAGAGAGTGCTGGTTGCAGTGGTATGACCTCATTTTGCACTTTGTTCAGTGGTGGCATCGGGGATCGCCCAAATCTGAACAGGTCTTTAGAAACACATTGGTGAAGACATTTATTTGTACCGATTTAGTTCCCCGATTGGTCAAATATCTGATAAAACGTTCCAAACTATTAGGATACTAATAAAAAGGCATGGCGTTAAACTGAAAACTCGCTTCCCACTAATGCACCTGTAACCCAGTCCAACAGCACCACTCTTGGTCACCCACTGAAGGCATGGTGAAGACTATGTTTTGCTCTGCTAATATCAAGGCCCATTATTTATTGGCCCAGACAATGAAATGGTCGTGTGGGATAACACTGTCCCCCACTGTAACCATGAAGACATCTGCCTTGCAGTGATGACACCTGAGCAAAGCAAATCCATTCTCCTGGGAGCAAATAATAAAGATAGATCCTCACACGCCCAGAATGAGTTCAAGTTAAGTGATCGGTTTGCGGTTGTTGAGCCGTTATATGAGAAGGAACGACATTTCCTCCTTCCATATATAACCTACACCTCGATACATTGTTGTGACAAATATAAAAAGCCTTGACCCTCGGACAAGCTGATGTCATGCCATTTAGATATACTGTAATAGGAACAGTAGAGGCCCAAGTATGCTTCCTTAAGAGAACCTCAGCTCTCTGGAGTGAGGAACTGCTCCGTTCACCTCCACAATCTGTTCTCTGCCCTCCAGGTAGCATCACATCCAGCTCACTGATGTGCTTTCAAAACCATGTGCATTTTAGCTGCTAACCAGTATGGAGCGCTTCATGATGACATCACAGTGTCCAGTATGAAAAATCAACACCATTCACCAGAACACCTCCAACCTTCACCAGATCTTCACAGCCTGTTGTTCACTTTGTAGAGTTATTGTACATAACTCACAGGAAGAGTCAAAGATATACAGTAGGTCACCAGCTGCATTCTCTCACTATCTTACCAAAGGAGCTTTTATTCCCGCTGTGGATGTAGAAATGGCGTCTGCCAGCATTCTCCTGTCTGGAGATCACTACCTCTGTTCTATCTGTATGGATGTGTTCTCTGATCCAGTCACCACTCCATGTGGACACAACTACTGCAAAGCCTGCATCACTGGCCACTGGGACGCCACGGATGTGTGCAAGTGTCCACTGTGTCAAGAAACCTTCCAGGACAGGCCCAGAGTGTCCACCAATACTTGGGTTTCCAAGATGGCTCAACAGTTCAGGAGCAATAAGTGGAGAGAAGAATATGAAGCAAAGACTGTGGATGAGGTTCAGCAGATGATCCAGGACAGACAAGTGAAGATTCAGGAGGTCAAACACACCGTGGAGCTCTGCAGGAAAGATGCAGATGCAGTCATAGCAGACAGTGTGCAGGTATTCACTCCTCTGGTGAGATGTATTGAGAGAAGCCAGGCTGAAGTCATTGATGTGATTGAAGAGAAGCAGAAAACAACAGAGAAACAGGCTGAAGGCTTCATCAATGAGCTGCAACAGGAGATCACTCAGTTGGAGAAGAGAAGCTCTGAGCTCAGGAAGATCTCATTCACTGAAGACCACCTCCACCTCCCCCAGGAGTCCAGGTCTATCAACACGGAGTGGATACCCACCAAGGACTGGACAAATGTCAATGTCCATCAGTCTTCACATGTGGAGACATTGAGGACAGCTGTGGCTCAGTTGGAGAAGACATTCAATGAAGAGATGGAGAAAAGTCTGTGTGATGCTGAGCTGAGGAGGATCCAACGATATGCAGTGGATGTAACTCTAGACCTGATACAGCGAACCCCTGGCTCACCCTGTCTGAGGATGGAAAACAAGTGCATGATGGAAATGTAGAGAAGAATCTCCAGACAACACAGAGAGATTCTCTCTGTATCCCAACGTCTTAGGAAAACAAAGCATCTCCTCCGGAAGAATCTACTGGCAACTTCAAGTTGGAGGGAAGACAGCCTGGACAATAGGAGTGGTCAGAGAGTCCATCGACAGGAAGGGATCCAGCTCACTGAGTCCTGCCAATGGTTACTGGACTATACTGTTGAGGAATGGAAATGAGTACCAGGCTGCTGCTAGCCCTGCTGTCCTCCTCCCTGTCAGAGAGAAGCTCCAGACAGTGGGAGTGTTTGTGGATTATGAGGAGGGTCTGGTCTCCTTTTATGATGTGGAGACCAGAGTTCACCTCTACTCTTTCACTGGCTGCTCCTTCACTGAGAGACTATATCCATACTTCTGTCCTTGTCTTAATGATGGTGGTACAAACTCTGCTCCTCTGATTATATCTCCTGTCACCATGCACCCGGAAGAACACAAGTTTAAAAATAAGTTACACCGATGGTAGAAGAGTTTAAAATAAAAGGAAAAAAGTGAAATGTTACAAAAATCACACCTGTGAACTGAGGGACGCTCTTAGTGTATCATACAACATTGATTACAACATAATGTTTGTGTGAACAACAGGTGATAATGGTTCTTTAAGTGACTTAGTTTTTCAGAGACATTAAGAGGAGAAATTATAGGAGGGTCTACCTTCCCTCAGAAGTCACACCAAAATGTGAAGTGAGAGTTGTTGACTTGCGACAATTGCATAATATTTATCATAAGAGAAAGTTACACAATAAGACAAGACTTCACCAATGTGTTTCTAATGGTGTCTAGTAATATGTACTAAACGTTTGAAAATCAACTCCTGTTGGAAACCTCGTAAAAAAACAAACAAACAAACAAACAAACAAACAAACAAATAAAAAAACGGTCAAAGCCGGGCATCCTATACAGGTCCTTCTCCATCAAGTGAAGTATTTAAAACATTTTTTTTTTGTTTTAATCCTGATGATTATGGTGTACAGCTCATGAAAACCCCAAAATCCTATCTCAATGGATTAGATTATTTTTACGAGACCACTAAAAAATATATGTTTTAAACAAGAAATGTTGA
Organism: Benthosema pterotum; assembly: GCA_039105355.1. NCBI lineage: Eukaryota > Metazoa > Chordata > Actinopteri > Myctophiformes > Myctophidae > Benthosema > Benthosema pterotum. Next base: position 7,889,002 of record CM076965.1, read on the forward strand.
CTATCTGAAAAGTATATTAGACTGTCTGAAAAGTATATTAATGTGTGCAGTTAACACTTGGTCTGGACTATTTTTTAAGAAATTATTTCATCAATGGGGCGGGACATGGAGGTGATCAACCTGTGGCACTGTTGAAGCGTTATGGAAGCCCAGTTTTGCTCTGATAAGGGCCATGAATTGATTTGTATTGTTCCGTCTTGTGTCTCACACCTTCCTCCAGACAATACAACCCAGATTCTCTGTTGGGTTAAAGTCAGGACAGTTGGCTGGTCAGTTAAGCACAGTAATACCATGGTCAGTAAAGCAGTTGAGTAATACCATGGTCAGTAAAGCAGTTAGTAGTAGTTTTGTCTCTGTGGGCAGGTGCCAAATCAAGCTGAAAAGGAAAATTAGCATCTCCATGAAGCCTGTCAATATACTGAAGCACAAGGTACTTGAAAAAGATGGCTGTGAAACCACTGTTAAGTTTTCACTGTCAGTGGATCAACACCAGCCGATAACATGGACTGGAGACTGGACTTTGCAAAACACATGATTTAGGCCATGTCATCGGCTGAAAACTGAAAACTCAGCCAACCTTTTAGTACCTGATTCACCTGCTCTGCTCGTGCACAGGTAGGCCACGGCCCCAGGGCCGTTGCTAGCCATTTGGGTGCCCTAAGCACAAATGCTTTCTGGTGCCCCCCCCCCCCCCCCCCCCCCCCCCCCCCCCCCCCACACACACACACACACACACACACATAAGCAGTGCTGGTCCATTAGCCATCCTGTTGTTTTCAGAACGATCCAACACCTCCAGTCTCCAGAACCAGTTAAACAGGTTTTGACTCATTTGATAACAAAAGGCTGAATTAATGAAGTGTAACACCTTGGAACAACCTTCCTAATGCCATTGTAATGTATAGTTCCCCGAATCCCCCACCACTACTCATTGTTTCTCAGTTGCAAGGGCGATTTTTCTCATGGGTTGACACCAACACTTGCCTGCTTGCCCGGGGAAAGTTAAAAAAAAAAATGGTCGGGCAAGTGAAGACTGCTACCTGGTTGCCCGATCGGGCAAGTGTGCAACTTAGTGCACTATAACACAACACAAGATAAATTTGTCTTTGAGGCAGTCATTGCACTCTGCCTCTATGTCTTTCCCTGCTTTCTAGCTATAGGCCTACACAATTCCAGGCTGGGTTTGGGAAACAAAACAGGCAAATTAACATACAGATCAAAATGACCATTAATCTTCTACATTCTCTAGTTGTGTAGACCTGGGCTAATTAAGATGATGAATTTTAACTCTTGAGAGTGTAAAATGAAACCAAATGGACCTACAAGGGTCCATTTGGTTTCATTTTTACGTTCTGATAGCAAGTGCCTCCGAGACCTTAGTGTCAACCCCTGTTTTTCCTTCCCTGAATTCCTGGCCCAAGCTATAGCCTGGACCAGCAAATTAACCACAGCCCCTGTGAAATCCTACTGAAATCCTCATGTAGGCTGCACCCTTGCAGCCTACACAGAGAGGTGGGGGCGTGTGTAGGGTGAGGTGGTGGTGGGGGGCATCCCTGACCAGTTATGCTTAGGGCCTCCAAAACCTAGTAGTGGCGCTGCGGCCCTGAATAAGCCCGCAGCCTGGCTGAGTATTTTAGCTCGTACTTTCAAACTTACAGCTCGGTCAATTCTCGATCATTTCTTACCATTCAACATGTTATGTTGAAAAAAACATGTTCCATGTTTTTTGCTGTATGTGGCGAGCATTTATCCCAAGTCTGCAAAACGTTATTAAATTAAACGTTTAAATTGCAAAAAAAGTCGCGAAATTCGCGGCAAAACAGACATCTTTTTGATCATTCATATCTCCTTCAATTCTGGACCATTTTGTACATTTCAAAATGCAGCGTGACCGGCAAAAATCACTCTATCAGATGCTGTATAGGATATGCAGGTAGGTCTTCTCTACGAAGCGGAATCAAGAAAAATGTAACCGTCGGGATTTCAGTGGAAACGTGAAAGCAGCAGCATTGCCACAAGTTAATTAATGTATTTAATTATATTATATACTGTACATTACCTAAACACAAGCAAGTGACCGACAGCAGGCAGCTGTCTAGAGCTGTTTATAGGACAATCCATAGCCTAAATAAGGAGATGAATTGAACTGGCGCTTCTGTGGACATCTCCAATGCTGGCACAGTCTGTGCCCGCACGTGGCTTTGAAATTCCGTTATCTACTTCCCAAATCTATTTGACGAAATTAGCTTAAGGGACTGCGTGACAAACAGGGGGGCACCATGTCTCTGGAGAGGGGCACAGAGCAGATTCAACAGTTTTCTCGGGAAAATGCATATTTATAGATTTTTTATTTTATTTTTAATGGTGCCCTGCCGGTCACGTGGTGCCCAACGCATTGCGCGTTATGCGCGTTGCCCTCCCTACGCCACTGCACGGCCCACTTGTGCACCAAGCGGAAGTATGCATTTTACCCAGTGCTGGTCTAGTTAGAACTCTGAGGGCTGACATTCATTGTTTATGTGACACATGCTAGTGGTTAAGATTTGTTTTGAATAAAAACATTACCTATTATACCTTTAAAGGTGTGCTAAGTAACATAATGACATTTTGCATGTTTTGCCTTCTATAGGTTGTGAATACTAACATGCTTGGGAGGTTTCCTACAGGAGTTGCACTTCAATCTTCTAGTAGGTTTTAGACACCATAGCATAAAGGCTCATCTAGAGTCTGATGTTGGGCGACCACTACTGTTATTATCACTGTAGAGGTGAGTACAGTCAGAGCCCAGGGCTGGAGAGAGTGCTGGTTGCAGTGGTATGACCTCATTTTGCACTTTGTTCAGTGGTGGCATCGGGGATCGCCCAAATCTGAACAGGTCTTTAGAAACACATTGGTGAAGACATTTATTTGTACCGATTTAGTTCCGTGATTGGTCAAATATCTGATAAAACGTTCCAAACTATTAGGATACTAATAAAAAGGCATGGTGTTAAACTGAAAACTCGCTTCCCACTAATGCACCTGTAACAGTCCAACAGCACCACTCTTGGTCACCCACTGAAGGCATGGTGAAGACTATGTTTTACTCTGCTAATATCAAGGCCCATTATTTATTGGCCCAGCAATGAACTGGTTGTGTGGGATAACACTGTCCCCCACTGTAACCATGAAGACATCTGCCTGCTGTGATGACACCTGAGCAAAGCAAATCCATTCTCCTGGGAGCAAATAATAAAGACAGATCCTCACACGCCCAGAATGAGTTCAAGTTAAGTGATCGGTTTTGCGGTTGTTGACCCGTTATATGAGAAGGAACGACATTTCCTCCTTCCATATAACCCTACACCTCGATACATTGTTGTGACAAATATAAAAAGCCTTGACCCTCGGACAAGCTGATGTCATGCCATTTAGATATACTGTAATAGGAACAGTAGAGGCCCAAGTATGCTTCCTTAAGAGAACCTCAGCTCTCTGGGAGTGAGGAACTGCTCCGTTCACCTCCACAATCTGTTCTCTGCCCTCCAGGTAGCATCACATCCAGCTCACTGATGTGCTTTCAAAACCATGTGCATTTTAGCTGGTTAACCAGTATGGAGCGCTTCATGATGACATCACAGTGTCCAGTATGAAAAATCAACACCATTCACTAGAACACCTCCAACCTTCACCAGATCTTCACAGCCTGTTGTTCACTTTGTATAGTTATTGTACATAACTCACAGGAAGAGTCAAAGATATACAGTAGGTCACCAGCTGCATTCTCTCACTATCTTACCAAAGGAGCTTTTATTCCCGCTGTGGATGTAGAAATGGCGTCTGCCAGCATTCTCCTGTCTGGAGATCACTACCTGTGTTCTATTTGTATGGATGTGTTCTCTGATCCAGTCACCACTCCATGTGTACACAACTACTGCAAAGCCTGCATCACTGGCCACTGGGACGCCACGGATGTGTGCAAGTGCCCACTGTGTCAAGAAACCTTCCAGGACAGGCCCAGAGTGTCCACCAATACTTTGCTTTCCAAGATGGTCCAACAGTTCAGGAGCAACAAGTGGAGAGAAGAATATGAAGCAAAGACTGTGGATGAGGTTCAGCAGATGATCCAGGACAGACAAGTGAAGATTCAGGAGGTCAAACACACCGTGGAGCTCTGCAGGAAAGATGCAGACCGAAAGACAGCAGACAGTGTGCAGGAGAAGCAGAAAACAACAGAGAAACAGGCTGAAGGCTTCATCAATGAGCTGCAACAGGAGATCACTCATTTGGAGAAGAGAAGCTCTTAACTCAGGAAGATCTCACTCACTGAAGACCACCTCCACCTCCCCCAGGAGTCCAGGTCTATCAACACGGAGTGGATACCCACCAAGGACTGGACAAATGTCAATGTCCATCAGTCTTCACATGTGGAGTCATTGAGGACAGCTGTGGCTCAGCTGAAGACACTCAGTGAAGAGATGGAGAAAAGTCTGTGTGATGCTGAGCTGAGGAGGATCCAACGATATGCAGTGGATGTAACTCTAGATCCTGATACAGCACATCCCGGGCTCACCCTGTCTGAGGATGGAAAACAAGTGCATGATGTAAATGTATGGAAGAATCTCCCAGACAACCCAGACAGATTCTCTCGGTATAGCAACGTCTTAGGAAAACAAAGCATCTCCTCAGGAAGAATCTACTGGCAATTTCAAGTTGGAGGGAAGACAGACTGGACAATAGGAGTGGTCAGAGAGTCCATCGACAGGAAGGGATCCAGCTCACTGAGTCCTAACAATGGTTACTGGACTATAGGGTTGTGGAATGGAAATGAGTATTGGGCTGCTGCTGATCCTGATGTCCTCCTCCCTGTCAGAGAGAAGCTCCAGACAGTGGGAGTGTTTGTGGATTATGAGGAGGGTCTGGTCTCCTTTTATGATGTGGAGACCAGAGTTCACCTCTACTCTTTCACTGGCTGCTCCTTCACTGAGAGACTATATCCATACTTCAGTCCTTGTCTTAATGACAAACTCTACTCCTCTGATTATATCTCCTGTCAGCATGCATCCAGAAGAACACACGTTTAAAAAGAAGTTACACTGGTGGTAGAAGAGTTTAGAATAAAAGGAGAAAAATGAAATGTTACAAAAATCACACCTGAGAACTGAGGGGCGCTCTTAGTGTATCATACAACATTGATTACAACATAATGTTTGTGTGAACAACAGGTGATAATGGTTCTTTAAGTGACTTAGTTTCTCAGAGACATTAAGAGGAGAAATTATAGGAGGGTCTACCTTCCCTCAGAAGTCACACCAAAATGTGAAGTGAGAGTTGTTGACTTGTGAGAATTGCAAAATATTTTTCATAAGAGAAAGTTATACAAGTAAGACAAGACCTCACCAATGTGTTTCTAATGGTGTCTAATAAGTACTCAATTTTGAAAATCAACTCCTGTTGGAAACCTCGTAAAGGAAAAACAGTCAAAGCCGGGGGTAACCTGTAGAATGTCAAACATGTCATCATGCTTTACTGTATGTAACATGTGATATGTCTAACTAGGCACTTTTCATGATGCGGAATCCATGCCATAAATTTTCTCTGAAAACACTTATTGGCTAAAAACTGCCATAGCAGTTGCTAGATAAAGGTGTACTAGGTAACTTTGACTGGTGGTCACTGCCAGTACTGCAGGTTTTAGAGAGTCCTACATTTCCCAGCATCCCTTGTGCTTTGAGGCACATTCTGATTGGTCCTCGTAACCAAGAACAAGGACCAATCAGAGGACGTAATTGGGACCTCAATTACGTCATCACCCACAGTGTTGGCAGTAACTAATTAAATATTACATACTACTGTAATATTATTGCCGGTTTCCAGCAAAGGATAAAGTAAAGATACTAATCTGCCAAAAATGTGCAATAAGTAATATGTTACTCTGCCAAAACACTCCTCTTTATTATTAAGTGAACAAGCAGTCACGAAGTGACTTGTTAAGTGAACAAGCAGTCACGAAGTGACTTGTTCACTTAATTGTTATTGACTGCTTTTCTCCTTCTTTTTCCGCCAGAAATAGCTGTTCTGGCTGAACCGTGCAGTCGGTTTTCGCGAAAATTGGTAATCTGGTAGAGGGTGATGCCAAACGGTGATGATGCGAAGCCTGTGACCACTGGTCAAATGGTGGCGCTATAGCACTCAACTGAAATTGCAAACTTTAAACACTTATAACTTATGAACTGCTTGACTCTCAGAAATGTAACTTATATTCACTTATGCGTCTGCTTATGCCGAACAACTTTTGTATTCTGACTTTTGACCTCTGACCTTTAGATGAACCGCCATCTTGAATTATATGTAAAACAGTTAAAATGTCTGTTCTCCTACAATCTTTGATCAAAATGCATAACAATGACCTACACATGAACTTTGGAGCCATACGAATATGAAAATAGGTGTGAATTTTGTTTTAAGAGAAAAAATTATGTTTTTACGAGCCAATGAAAATTGCTCGTTTGTGAAAATGATTCTAATGCCCCTAATCTACACATGCAGCGTAATTTGCTTCTGATATTTTACAGTTTTGTAGAGGGGGATGCCAAATAGCAGCAAAACCAGTCTTACTCAAATTGCTCAAATGGGGGCTGTTACGTGTATTATTATGGGGGAACAGACAGACAGTGCAGGCAGCATGTGTTCCTCCCCTCTATATTCTGCTCTCCTCTCCTTCTCTCCAGTCTGTCAATCATACTCACAGGTCCAGCCCACTCATCTCCAGTACCAGCCCACTCCTCCACCTCTTACCACCGGTTGGGCCACCACGCATCTGTCTCCTCCAATCACCTCCATCATCAGACTATATAAGCCACCTGTTGTCTTCCACTCACTCTCTTTCCAGCCTGCCAGCAGACGGCAGCTCCAAACCATTCAGTGTCCTAAGCATACCAGTTTTGCCAGTTTGTCCAAATACAAGTCAAATAGTAGTCCTTAGAAGTTGTCCTAAACACAGCCATTTTGTAAAACCAGTCTTTGTTGTTAAAAACGAGGCTATTCGGTAAAGCCCTACTCTAGCCACAGTCTCACAGTAAAAGTACTGTTAAAGTACCGTACTGTACTGTTTATAATCAGAGTACTTTCTTTTGTTTGTAGTTCTAGTATTTAAGTTCAGCCTTCCCATTTTGAGTTAAGTTCTTCAGGGAAGGGACAGGGGAAGACAGGGTACCCTGTACATTTTGCAACACGTAGGTAACTCCCGTGTTTTTTACACCAGGTTAGAGGTGAGTGCCACATGTTGTAATTTCCTTTTTTTGAAGGTAGAGTAGGAATTGTTTGTTTGAGTAATGGAGGAGAATTGTGGTGACCTGGGGAACGTTTATTAGCTCCTCTGCTAACGTGGGGGGGGGGGGGAACTCCATATGTGGTTTCCACACCTTATAATAGAGCATTTTAACAGAAAAAAAATATTTTTTGGGTGATATCTGACAAAAGTGAAATCACTTCTCCTACCTTTAAGCAAGGAGCTTGTAGATCGGCCATTTTTAAATGTTCATGTTTGAATGTTTTATGATATATTGTGATTTATGTACTCATATGGGTTTTTGTTACACTTCCAGTGTAGACGGGTGTAGCCTACATGACCCGTTGGTGGACCTGTTGCGTGTGGCCATGACAGCATACACACACACACACACACACACACACACACACACACACACACACACACACACACACACACACACACACACACACACACACACACACACACTCACACTCACACTCACACTCTCTGTCTGTCAATCAGTGTCTGTGCTTAACTCCCTCTGTCTCTCCCTCACTCAGTGTGACACACCCAGCTGGCACCTGCAGCAAGTTCCCCAATCAGCCATGCTCCTCCTCCTGCATAAAAGCCAGCTCCTTCAGTCTGATGGCAGACAGACCAGACAACAGCTCAGCAGCCCAGCTCTGTTCTTGTTAGCCTTTGTTTTCAGTTCTCTTTAGTTAGTTTATTTCTGTATGGCCGGCAGCCTTGGTTTTCGTTATGTTTTAGTTCTCGGTTTAGGATTCATTTGTTAAGTTAGGGCGAGGGGTGGGAACAGCTTCGACGTCCCTAGGGGTGGCCTGGGCCCCCCCTCCTTCTGTTTGCGGCATCTCCAGGTCTTCCTTTGTTCTCCTTGTTTGGTAAAGTAATCATGTAAATAATTCATTACAAGTAATCAGATTACTTAAGTATCCCTACCAGTTCAACCAGCAATGCTGCCCTTGTACAAATGTAATCTAATACTTTTGGGAGTGGTTGTTAATAAAAACCGTTAAACCTTGCCATTCTCTTGATGTCCTTCTTTTATGTTGGAGTTTCCATTTTAGCCACCTCACTGCTTTTACAATGGAACTCGCATGGCTCATCAATGAAATGTTTAAATTACTTCGAAAATAATTCATTTGACCATCAAATATATAATGCAGCCTGGCATTGGTCATTTTATGAATCACATTAATTGTTAACATGTGTAGGCTCTTGTTTTGAAGCATTTTTATCATAGATAATCATTGATTAAAGGTAGTTGTTTGTTTAAAGGATACACTTCATAAAAACATACTGCTGTAAACCAGTATACTTTTATATTGTATGTAGAGTTTCACGTCAGGATGTGGCAGATTGTCACACCCACATGTCCTATTGCTTCAGTTTTCTTCATAAACTGATTTGTCTTGTGTTTTGTTTATCCACTGCTGCATGCTGTTGCATGATCTAAAATCCAATTTTAATGCAACGCACCAGAGCCATTTAGAGACGGAGTTGCGCCAATGATGGGGTACACAGTTACAATGGGTTAGTCACGTGATCAGTGGTCACAGTGAGCCTAACGGTGAAAAATCATAGTCTAGTGTCTGAAACACATTGTTTGAAGTGAGTAAGATGAGATGTAAAATGACAGCCGGTTTGAATTATTTTACAGTAACAATTAAAGTCTCTGCAATGTGTATGATTTGCTATTACTTAAAAAGACCTAACATAAAAGGATTCAAGCTGGGCTTTTACTTTGAGTCCAATGCATTTCTGCCTACTTCTCAATAGCATGGAGTTACACTCGCATATCATGAAAGTGACATTCACGGAAATGTCACTTTGTGATTGAGATGATAAAACTCAATGTAATGGTAATGGCACCAACTCAGTGGCCTTGTGGTTAGAGTGTCTGCCCTGAGACTGGGAGACCGGGGTTCGATTCCCGGCCAGGTCATACCCCGACATTCTAGATTTCCAGTAGTAACCTACCCAAAGCATTGTACAAGCCTTGATCATTTCATGTAACAGTGTAGTGGTTAAAACATTGTGCCAGATTATGTTAGATTAACTTCTTGAACAAAGTGGCCATTAAACAACTGTTGTTAACTAGTGTCCAATCACATTTATTTCACAATTTCTTCTAGTTGTACTTGAATTGTACTGTAATTGTCCAAGCTTTTATCAGTTTTGTTGTAGGAGGCCAGGTTGACATGTAGGCTACTGTAGGAATTTTACATTTCATTTATTCATTCACTATTGTATGGACCCGGGGCAAAAGCACCAAAAATATGTTCCTTCTTCTGCATATTGTTCTGACTCCTTATTGCTGCTTGCTTGTTCACGTTTTATTGCTGCTTGCAGCTATATTTACAATTGAGCTTGTTGAATGATGTGAAAATAGAACAGATTCACAAGCTATCAACAGATAACAACAGAGATGTACTGTAGTTTGTAGATCCTAATCCACCGCAGCATTCTGCACACATGATGACACCTTGCAGTGATGACACCTGAGCAAAGCAAATCCAACTTCCGGGGCGCTGCTCTGCTGGCGACCTGGGCGCGAGTGCCGCTGCGTTCTTATTGTTTTCTTTTGTTTTTCGTTTTTATGTCTGTGTCCGGTATTGTATCCCAGTCTCTTCCAGTTCGTTATATGTTGTATGCTTTCACCCCCTGGCAGTAGGGGATACCAGTAATCGCTGGAAAGGTTAGTGAACCGTGTCACTGGACTCTCAGCTGTTGCTACTAGCCGGGCTAGCCTAGCCTAGCCAGCAGCAGCTCTAGCTGACAAGTAAACTTTCCGCTGGCCTCGGGCACTACACTGCTCGCTTGTAAACTTTCTCGCCGGCTTTGGATACATTTAACTCGCCGCTGGCATGACGGCCCTTTGGACCTCGCTTGTGCTACTTCTGCTGGTGAGCGAACTATTCGGAACTGGCCTGACCCTCCCGCCGCTACGGAGCTGCGCTGTGTTTACAGCAGGGAGACGCTACTATCTCTCCGGCAAAGCGGCGCAGCACCCCCGGAGAACATACCGGAGTACATCACCGCGGACGAGCCAACGGGGAGAGCTTCACGACGGAGGATACGGGGTAAGAGAGGAGGCGTTAGACAGCGTCTCCGCCGGAGGGGCAACAAGCCCCCCCTGCCCTCCATCATTCTTAGCAATGTGAGGTCGCTGCGACCTAAAATGGATGAGCTTCGGACAAACAGCAGATTCTGTTATGAATACAGGGACTCCAGTATCATGGTGCTGACAGAATCCTGGCTAAGGGAGTGTAACGGACCACGAAATGTGTGAGCTTTTAATGTGAAGGGCTGCACAGGATGGAGCCATGGGCTTTTATTTTGAAGGACTGTAGAACAGACTTCCACAGGAAGCACGCTCTCCAAGTAGCTGATCCCTGTTAAACCAACGGATAAATGCAACACCAAGAGAGTCAGCTGGAATTGTTTGCTCCTTGGTATCTGTGAACCACGCCAACAGATCTGGATGATTTAACTATGGAACAAAGTGAGTAGGCCTGCATCGATATGAGCGAAATGAGAAACAATATGAATTGTGAGATTTTGATATTTGGTTTTATTGCTTTTTAATAGTGACTTCCTGGACTCAAACACAATGTGATGTGACCTCATGCCATTGGACCTGGTTTAGCACCTAGCTGGAGAGGGAACAAGGTGAATGTGAATTGTCATGTTGTTGAGTTTATATTGTTGGATGCTGCTGATGTAACTTTGGGTTTGATACAAGCTTTTATTGATGGTGGGGTTTGATATGAACTTATTGTTTTGGAAACATACTTGTTTATATGGATTATGTGTTTACCTTTATATTGATTGTTGTTGTTTTGCTTGTGTTTGTTTTATTAGTTTTCACGTTGATTCAATAAAAGGACTTGCAAGAATCATCAGTCGGACTTCAACCTCATTTACCAGCCAGGGTCGCTACAGTGAAAACTTGCCCCACAAGGCCCCCATTCCCCTGCAAGACTTCTTGATCACTTCAGTCTCCATGAGGATTGTACACCGAACTCGGCCTACTCTACTCCGTCAGCCTGCTTCATGATGATCAGCTGTCTGTTGGATACGGTGAACATCTCAGTACACAAACACATGAATGAATATTACACACACCAAAGGTAAAATAAAGGTTCATGCAGAGGACAGTGAACTGGACATTTTCATACTCCTTTGGATATGGTTTAAAAGGTTTTTCAAGTGCTTGAGACTACGTATATGGATTAAGTTTAAGCCAAGGTTGTGACGGTTTCCTACAGTTTAAAATACTGTGGTGTTTGTACAGAGGGTGATGCTTTTCATGAAAGGTCAAATCGGGTTTTAATATGGTATAAACGTTTCTTTTGGTTCACCTTTTATTCCTGGTAATTTCAGGTCCTTTTTCTGTGTCACATTTTTAAAATGCCAGAAATATGCGTTTCGGTAAAAGGGTCGGATCTAGACCAAGAACTGGATAAAGACATGGAAAATGTGAGCAAGGAAATTCAGCACTTGAAAGATGCCCTCCAAAGGGAAAAGGAACCAGATAAAAGACAAAAATTAAAGGATGCCATTCATGTTAAAGAGCAAACACTATCAGATCTCAAAGACAGATGGATGGATCTCCAGGACAAACTTCAGGATGAAACTGCAAGCCCAGGATGTATCACCCACAAACAGGCCCCTACAGAGAAAACACTTCAAAGGGAAACGGTAGAGAGAAGGCTCAAAACACTCCTCACTATGTACGAACAATGGAAGGTCATAGCACGTACAGCAAGGATCAGTCTGAAATCTAACATTCCTGAAAATGAAATAGAACTTATAATTGACAACCTGGTGAAAAGTAAAGAAAATATTCTAAAACTCTACATCGAAATTAGAGATCATGAAACACCAGATACAGATGTAAGACGGAGGGTTGATGCATGTGAATCCATTTCAAAGGACCTTGTGCAAATTGCATATGACACGATGCTTGATGAAGAATTTGATGCAGATAAACAACATAATCGCCTAAATGAACTGCGTGGTCGTGATTCTTCTCAATCTATCTTTGGTACATCATCACAGGCTGGATCCCAGTGTGCTGGCTGTAACTCTGGGGTGGCAGAGGTGGCAGCCAGAAGGCTGGAGGCAGCAGCAGACCTGGCTGCTAAAGAGGCAGAATATGAGATCCATATGGAAGAACAGAAACGGAAGGAATGTATTCAAAGGCTGGAAGAGCAGCAAAGGAAGGCTTTAGAGGACCAGAAAAATGAGTTGGCACGGCTACAAGCGGAAAGAGAAGTTCGAATCGCTCGAGCAAGGCTTCAAGTATATGATCAGGCAGTTCAACAGCAATCTATTATCCAAGCTGAACACAATACTAGTAGAACCAAAGTAGATGAAGCTACCCCTCCACTAGAAATAAATGATTTAAATTTGCAGTCTAAAGCTATCTCAAACTTGCACCCAGATATCACCTCTATTACTCAGGCCCTTCAACACAGTATGGTTCTAAATAGACTGCCTACACCTGAACCATTTGTATTTAATGGAGATCCCATAAGTTTTGTTGAATGGAAAACTTCATTTTGCTCATTAATTGACCACAAACCCATTTCGTCTGTAGAGAAAATGTACTATTTAAAGAGATACGTGGGTGGATCAGCACGGAAGGTCCTAGAAGGTGTCTTCTATCGGAGTGATGGAGACGCTTATCATGAAGCTTGGGACAGATTGCAGCAGCGCTATGGTCAGCCATTTACCATTCAAAGAGCCTTTAGAGAAAAACTTAGAAAATGGCCTAAGATTCAGAACAGAGATGCCATAGGACTGAGGGAATTTGCAGACTTTTTAAAATCTTGTGAAGATGCCATGCCCCATGTGAAGGGTTTAGAAATCCTGAACGACTGCGAGGAAAATCAAAGACTAATTAAAAAACTACCTGATTGGACGGCTTCTATGTGGAATCGTCAAGTAACTCAGTGCCTTCATGACAACAAGGACTTCCCCAGCTTCAAGGACTTTTCGGATTTTGTAGCCATGGAAGCAGAGATTGCGTGTAATCCCATAACATCTTCATATGCTCTCACATCGTATGATTCCAACATGAAGAAAACACATTACCAGGAAACTGAGGGAAACACTATTGTTTATCACACTCAAGCAGTTACAGACAGTGATCATAAATGTGTGCTTTGCCAAGACAGGCATCAGCTTCAGGTCTGTCCAAGGTTCACAGTATTGTCATTAGGAGCACGACGGAACTGTATTCGAGAGAAGGGGCTTTGCTATGGATGCCTGGAGCCAGGCCACGTTGTTAAGTACTGTGAGCACCGGCAATTCTGTGACGTATGCAGGGGGAGACATCCTACATGTCTCCACAATTTCAATCATGGAACGGAAACCCCAAGAACTTCTACAGCTCCAGAATAAAGACGATATACTTTAGTATGACTTAAAATGGTTTATTCAAGGTGGGAGGAAGTCTCAAGGTGGGAGACTTGACCTAATTTTCTTTGTTTTTGGTGGATGAGTTTATAACTGGAAAATCATATGTGACTCTTACGCCCACGTATGATTTTGGTGGGAGTGTAACGGACCACGAAATGTGTGAGCTTTTAATGTGAAGGGCTGCACAGGATGGAGCCATGGGCTTTTATTTTGAAGGACTGTAGAACAGACTTCCACAGGAAGCACGCTCTCCAAGTAGCTGATCCCTGTTAAACCAACGGATAAATGCAACACCAAGAGAGTCAGCTGGAATTGTTTGCTCCTTGGTATCTGTGAACCACGCCAACAGATCTGGATGATTTAACTATGGAACAAAGTGAGTAGGCCTGCATCGATATGAGCGAAATGAGAAACAATATGAATTGTGAGATTTTGATATTTGGTTTTATTGCTTTTTAATAGTGACTTCCTGGACTCAAACACAATGTGATGTGACCTCATGCCATTGGACCTGGTTTAGCACCTAGCTGGAGAGGGAACAAGGTGAATGTGAATTGTCATGTTGTTGAGTTTATATTGTTGGATGCTGCTGATGTAACTTTGGGTTTGATACAAGCTTTTATTGATGGTGGGGTTTGATATGAACTTATTGTTTTGGAAACATACTTGTTTATATGGATTATGTGTTTACCTTTATATTGATTGTTGTTGTTTTGCTTGTGTTTGTTTTATTAGTTTTCACGTTGATTCAATAAAAGGACTTGCAAGAATCATCAGTCGGACTTCAACCTCATTTACCAGCCAGGGTCGCTAAGGGAGGACGTGCCAGATTCCCTGGTGGACCTGGATGGATTCTCGTGCATACGAGCGGAAGGGGACGCTTCGTCAGGAAAGACCAGAGGTGGGGGCATATGTGTTTACATAAACAATAACTGGGCTAGACAGTTCACGATCAGGGAGAAAGTTTTGTCGGGTGTGTTGAGTAACATGGCGGCGCCAGGCTCGGCGGCGGCCACACTGGCTCACAGTATAGCTTATAGTGTTAGTGTAGATGCCCTAAAGGCAACAAATCCACATAAATCCACTAAGCGCAGTAACGCTATAGTGAAATATGATCGCCATATCGCGTTAGAACTACGGAGGTTCAGCGATTTCGGCACAGTAGAGTCGGTAACTAAGGACGCTCTACAGAGCCTCGGGTTGCTAAGGCGCCGAGACCCGGAGGCCCGTAAAGCAGCGGTGGTGCGGAGCAGCGCTGGCCGACTTTGGAGTAGACGAGGACGGCACGACAGGAGGCGGAAGCGTGGGAGCCGCGGTGGGTTAACAGCGAGGATGAGAGCAAATCCACACAGAACTCCCCTTCCATCCATTCTTCTCTCAAATGTCCGCTCTCTGGAGAAGCAAATGGACTTCTTGAAGTTGGATTTAAAAACAAACAGAGAGACGAAGGATTGCTGTGCGATGATTCTGACGGAGACATGGTTAAAGCCATCGGTACCGGACGAGGCTGTCGCCCTGGAGGGACTAACAACTTTCCGTATGGACAGAAACGGTGCGCTTACTGGAAAATCCCAAGGGGGCGGGGTGTGTATCTACATCAACACTAGATGGTGCAATAATGCCACAGTGGTTGCAAGTCACTGCTCTTCTGACATTGAGTTTTTGACTATTAAATGTAGACCATTTTATTTGCCCAGAGAAATCACCAATATTGTGATTACAGCAGTGTACATTCCCCCCAGTGCAAACACTAAGGAGGCACTTAGCATATTATACCGCTCCATCAGTGAGCTGCAGACCACATACACAGAGGGGGTCTTCATTGCAGCTGGAGATTTTAACCAGGCTAACCTGAAGACTGTTCTCCCTCAGTTCCACCAGTATGTGGATTTTCCAACTAGGGGTGTGAACACACTGGATTTGGCATACACTAACATCAAGAATGCTTTCAAAGCAGCCCCCCGTCCCCATCTTGGCTCATCAGACCACCGTACGGTGATGCTGGTCCCTGTATATAGGCCCATGCTCACCAGGGAAAAACCTGTTGTAAAGCAGGTGAGGGTGTGGCCTGAGGGTGCCATGGAGGCGCTACAAGACTGTTTTGAATGTACCAACTGGGATGTGTTCAGGGAGGCAGCAACAGAGGGTGAACACACTGATGTGGAGGAGTATGCTGGGACGGTGTCTGCTTACATCTCCAAGTGTATGGAGGATGTGAGCGTTTTCAAAAACATCACCACAAGGGCGAATGAGAAGCCTTGGATGACCAGCGAGGTGCGTGCACTGCTGAGGCTGCGGAACAGCGCTTTCAAGACAGGGGATGATATAGAGCTCAGAACAGCAAGAGCCAACCTGAACCGTGGCATCAGAGACGCAAAGCGTGCCTACAGCCGGAAAATACAAGGCTTCTTCCAGGACTCCTCGGATCCACGGCGTATGTGGCAGGGCATCCAGTCCATCACAGGATACAAGGGGGCTCCATCAACCTGTGAGGACAATGTGGACTTTCTCAATGAACTTAATCAGTATTTTGCACGCTTTGAAGCCACAAACAGCATCCCAGCAAGGAAAACTGTTCCTCTTCCAGATGAGCAGGCACTCAGTTTGGATGTGCATGATGTGCGGAGGACACTGAGAGGCATTAATGCTCGGAAAGCGTCAGGCCCCGACAAGATCCCAGGTCGGGTGTTAAAGGGCTGTGCGGATCAGCTGGCCCCAGTCCTCACAGATGTCTTCAACATATCACTAAAGTCGTCTGTCGTACCATCATGTTTCAAAGCTGCTACTATAATACCGGTGCCAAAGAAGCCCACAATAACATCTCTCAACGACTACCGCCCAGTTGCACTCACCCCTATAATGATGAAGTGCTTCGAGAGGCTAGTGAAGGCTCACATCGTTTCCAGACTCCCCCCTTTATTCGACCCTTTTCAGTTTGCCTACCGGGCCAATCGCTCTACGGAGGACGCTATTGCCTCTGTTTTGCACCGTAGTCTGGAACATCTGGAGGGCAAGAACACCAGTGTGCGCATGCTGTTTCTGGATTTCAGTTCGGCATTTAACACAATCATTCCTCAGCAACTGGTCGACAAACTAACACCCCTGGGTCTGGGCACACCTCTGTGTAATTGGCTGCTGGACTTTCTAACAAACAGACCGCAATCTGTGCGAGTTGGAAATAACATCTCCAGCGTCATCTCCTTGAGCACGGGCTCACCACAGGGCTGTGTCTTGAGTCCTCTATTGTTCACCCTGATGACCCATGACTGCTGTGCCAGGTTCAGTACTAACCATATGGTGAAATACGCGGACGACACGACATTGGTGGGTCTCATTAAGGATGACAACGAGACAGTCTACAGGGAGGAAGTGGGACAGTTGGTGGACTGGTGCAAGGCACACAACCTGGTGCTGAATGTCAGCAAGACTAAAGAGGTCATCGTCGATTTCAGAAAGAACAAGCGGGGACACTCTCCTCTCCTCATTGAGGACACTGCAGTGGAGGTAGTGAACAACACCAAGTTTCTGGGCGTACAGATCACGGACAGTCTGTCATGGTCCGCGAATACATCCTCTCTGGTGAAGAGAGCCCAGAAACGGCTGTTCTTTCTGCGCCGGATGAGAAGAGCCCAACTCCATGCTCCTATCCTCACTACCTTCTATAGGGGAACTATAGAGAGTATCTTAACAAACTGCATCTCTGTCTGGTCTGGAAGCTGCAGTGAAGCAGACTGGAGAACTGTTCAGAGGGTTGTGAGGACAGCAGAGAAAATTATTGGGACATCGCTACCTTCTATAAAGGACATTGCTCAAAATCGATGTCTGGCAAGGGCCAACAGAATCAGCAAAGATCCCACCCACCCACACCAAGGACTGTTCACGCTGCTACCTTCTGGCAGGAGGTACAGAAGCATTGCGAGTAAAACCACCAGATTCTCCAACAGCTTCTTCCCTCAAGCCGTTAGAATGCTGAACATGTGCAATGTCCCGTAACCTTAACCCATGTGCTGCTATACGGACTCTTGTTGTGCAATATTAATATTATCGTCACTCAATGAATTAATGGTGCTTTTATTTATTTCTATTTATTCTGACGTGGATTTTAGTTTTTAATAGTTTTTAACTTTTTAGATGTCTTTTTAGCATACTAAGCCAGTGAAACGGAATTTCGTTCTCTTATGCATTTTATGTATTTGCTGAATGACAATAAAGTAATCTATCTATCTATCTATCTATCTATGACCCTGACGTTGAATTCCTATGTCTTTCTGTAAGGCCTTTTTATTTACCTCGTGAATTCGGCAACATATTAATCTGTGCCACCTATGTACCCCCGAGTGGAAATGCTCACAGAGCAGCTAAACGGTTAGCGGACTGTATCCACACTCAGAGCCAGCGCTCTCCGGGGGCCCCAGTGTTTCTGCTGGGTGATGTTAATCATTGCAGGCCTGAGCTTGTTTTGCCTGGGTTTACCCAATATGTTCGTTGTGGCACGAGGAAGGAAAATGTCCTCGACAAATGTTTTGGCAATATAAAGGGCGCTTACACAGCAAAAGCCCTCCCCCCTCTCTCTAACTCCGACCACTCTACTGTCTTCCTGATGCCCACCTATAAAACCTTGCTAAAGACAAACAAACCACAGAAAAAGACTGTGTTGCAGTGGACTGATGACAGTATTGAAACACTGAGTGGTTGCTTCCTCAGTACTGATTGGAGCGTATTTCACAACCAGGAGCTAAATGAGGCTACAGTCACATTAACAGACTATATTGCTTTCTGCGTGGACAATGTAGTGGGGAAAAAAGTAATTACGCATTACCCTAACAATAAATCATATATTACGAAGGAGGTTAAGACTGTCATTAACAAGAAAAAACTGGCTTTCAAAAACAGGGATCGTGCGGGAGTGGCTGCTGCCCAAAAAGAGCTAAATGGGATGCTGAAGACGGCTAGAGAGAAACATCGTGCTGGACTGGAGGACAGCGTCCGCACCATGGACAGCAAGGGACTATGGGACTTCATGAAAAGTATCACAAACATGAACCCTAGTAGGAGGCAGTTAGCTACACTTAATGAAGTAGAAATGGCTAATGAACTAAATGACTATTTTCACAGATTCAACACAGACACGTCCCAACCTGGGAGTGAGGGGTTTAACCCTGACACCATACATTGTGTAGACTCTGATCGCCTCATTATAAATAAAAATCAAGTTAAATCGATCTTTAGCAGTGTAACCTTGAAGAAATCTGTGGGACCGGATGGTCTACCTGCTATTATCCTGAAAAAGTGTCCATCGGAGCTAGCTGATGCTATGTGTCCGCTTTTCCAGTGCTCAATTGACAGTCACAGAGTTCCGGATTTATGGAAAAAGTCCATCATAATTCCTATTCCTAAAGTGCCATGTCCTACGTCTAATAAGGACTACAGACCGATAGCACTCACCAGTAATGTCATGAAATGTTTTGAAAGAGTCATTGTAAACCTCCTGAAAGAGCAGCTAGCTCCACATTTAGATCCTTGTCAGTATGCTTATAGGGCGGAGCGCAGTACAGAAAGTGCCATTGTAACTGTAACACATCTTATAAATAAACATCTTGAGACCCCAGGAGCATACGCTCGGGTCTTATTCGCCGACTTCAGCTCGGCGTTTGACACTCTAAGACCCGACCTACTTATGCTAAAACTGGTACAATTGAACATAAACCCTTATATGATCAAATGGTTACACTCACTCTTGACCGGTAGGCCACAGCAGGTCATGGTAAATGGTTCTCTTTCTTGTACTAAGTCTGGCAGTATGGGGGTGCCACAGGGGGGCGTGTGCTCCCCCCTACTCTTTACTGTTTACACCAATGATCTAAGAAGCAACCACCCTAAAAATCATATCTTAAAGTTCTCGGATGATACAGTAGTCTTGAGTCTATTACGAGGGGGTGACGATCCCTCTGTATAATTCCAGGAGTTTTCCTCCTTTGCAGAGAGGTGCAAGGAAAACAGTTTGATCTTAAACAGTAATAAAACAAAGGAAATGATCTTTGATCTCACGACCAACAGAGCCCATGACCCTGTAGTCATCGCAGGGTGCAGCATTGAACAGGTTAATTCCTATAAGTATCTGGGAGTTCAACTTGATAATCAGCTGAAATGGAACATTCAGGTTGATCACTTGTGTAGTAAACTAGCACAAAGACTCCACTTTCTCGGTAGACTAAGACTGTTTGGAGTGAGTACAAACATTATGTTGACTTTTTATAATGCTGTACTAGGCAGCTTAATTATGTACAGCATGGCGGCTTGGTACGGCTCACTATCTGTTCAGCTTAAAAATAAAGTCAACAACATGGTCAAGGTAGCCATGAAGATCATGGGGCAGAATACATACCCTCCTCTGCAGTCTATTTATGAGGAAAGGGTCACTGCCCTCGCTAGGAGCATCCTCCGAGATCCTTCGCATATCCTTTATGCTGAATATGAGCTGCTTCCCTCCAGGAAACGTTATAGATCTAAAAAGTGTAAAAGCAACCGCTACAAGCAGTCCTTTATTCCCATATCTGTAATCCAGCTTAACAAACATCCTCCCCCCCTAGAGGGCTAGGTTTTCTTTGGACCCTAGTTTTGTATGTCATAATGGAATGAAATACTCGTCTGCCAAATGACAGTTTTTGTTATCTTGTTTTCTTTCTTTTGTTTCCGTGAGCTGGTATCCTATTGCTGTCTACTGTCGAATTGTAGTGTTGTATGGTCAATGTTGTACTGTATGTTATGTTGTCTCTGTATGTTATGTTGTCTCTACGCAGTGGCACTCGTATGCCCAAGACAAATTTCCTTCGGGACAATAAAGTATAACTAACTAACTAACTAAATCCATTCTTCTGGTGGCAAATAATAAAGACAGATCCTCACACGCCCAGAATGAGTTCAAGTTAAGTGATCGGTTTGCGGTTGTTGACCCGTTATATGAGAAGGAACGACATTTCCTCCTTCCATATATAACCCTACACCTCGATACATTGTTGTGACAAATATAAAAAGCCTTGACCCTCGGACAAGCTGATGTCATGCCATTTAGATATACTGTAATAGGAACAGTAGAGGCCCAAGTATGCTTCCTTGAGAGAACCTCAGCTCTCTGGGAGTGAGGAACTGCTCCGTTCACCTCCACAATCTGTTCTCTGCCCTCCAGGTAGCATCACATCCAGCTCACTGATGTGCTTTCAAAACCATGTGCATTTTAGCTGGTTAACCAGTATGGAGCGCTTCATGATGACATCACAGTGTCCAGTATGAAAAATCAACACCATTCACTAGAACACCTCCAACCTTCACCAGATCTTCACAGCCTGTTGTTCACTTTGTAGAGTTATTGTACATAACTCACAGGAAGAGTCAAAGATATACAGTAGGTCACCAGCTGCATTCTCTCACTATCTTACCAAAGGAGCTTTTATTCCCGCTGTGGATGTAGAAATGGTGTCTGCCAGCATTCTCCTGTCTGGAGATCACTACCTGTGTTCTATCTGTATGGATGTGTTCTCTGATCCAGTCACCACTCCATGTGGACACAACTACTGCAAAGCCTGCATCACTGGCCACTGGGACGCCACGGATGTGTGCAAGTGTCCACTGTGTCAAGAAACCTTCCAGGACAGGCCCAGAGTGTCCACCAATACTTGGGTTTCCAAGATGGTCCAACAGTTCAGGAGCAACAAGTGGAGAGAAGAATATGAAGCAAAGACTGTGGATGAGGTTCAGCAGATGATCCAGGACAGACAAGTGAAGATTCAGGAGGTCAAACACACCGTGGAGCTCTGCAGGAAAGATGCAGACCGAGAGACCGCATACAGTGTGCAGGAGAAGCAGAAAACAACAGAGAAACAGGCTGAAGGCGTCATCAATAAGCTGCAACAGGAGATCACTCAGTTGGAGAAGACAATCTCTGAGCTAAGGAAGATCTCACTCACTGAAGACCACCTCCACCTCCCCCAGGAGTCCAGGTCTATCAACACAGAGTGGATACCCACCAAGGACTGGACAAATGTCAATGTCCATCAGTCTTCACATGTGGAGACATTGAGGACAGCTGTGGCTCAGCTGAAGACACTCAGTGAAGAGATGGAGAAAAGTCTGTGTGATGCTGAGCTGAGGAGGATCCAACGATATGCAGTGGATGTAACTCTAGACCCTGATACAGCACATCCCGAGCTCATCCTGTCTGAGGATGGAAAACAAGTGCATCATGTAAATGTAAAGAAGAATCTCCCAGACAACCCAGAGAGATTCTCTCGTTATGTCGACGTCTTAGGAAAACAAAGCATCTCCTCAGGAAGAATCTACTGGCAACTTCAGGTGGGAGGGAAGACAGACTGGACGATAGGAGTGGTCAGAGAGTCCATCGACAGGAAGGGAGAAATCCCACTGAGTCCCAAGAATGGTTACTGGACTATATGGTTGAGGAATGGAAATGAGTACAAGGCTCCTGCTGGCCCCTCTGTCGTCCTCCCTGTCAGAGAGAAGCTCCAGACAGTGGGAGTGTTTGTGGATTATGAGGAGGGTCTGGTCTCCTTTTATGATGTGGAGACCAGAGTTCACCTCTACTCTTTCACTGGCTGCTCCTTCGCTGAGAGACTATATCCATACTTCAGTCCTTGTCGTAATGATGGTGGTAAAAACTCTGCTCCTCTGATTATATCTCCTGTCACCATGCACCCAGAAGAACACAAGTTCAAAAAGAAGTTACACTGATGGTAGAAGAGTTTAAAATAAAAGGAAAAAAGTGAAATGTTAGAAAAATCACACCTGTGAACTGAGGGGCGCTCTTAGTGTATCATACAACATTGATTACAACATAATGTTTGTGTGAGCAACAGGTGATAATGGTTCTTTAAGTGACTTAGTTTCTCAGAGACATTAAGAGGAGAAATTATAGGAGGGTCTACCTTCCCTCAGAAGTCACACCAAAATGTGAAGTGAGAGTTGTTGACTTGTAAGAAATGCAAAATATTTTTCATAAGAGAAAGTTATACAAGTAAGATAAGACTTCACCAATGTGTTTCTAATGGTGTCTAGTAATATGTACTAAATTTTGAAAATCAACTCCTGTTGGAAACCTCGTAAAAAAACGATCAAAGCCGGGGGTCCTATAGTCACAACCTATAGAATGTCAAACATGTCATCATGCTTTACTGTATGTAACATGTGATATGTCTAAATAGGCACTTTACATGATGCGGAATCCATGCCATGAATTATCTCAGAAAACACTTATTGGCTAAAAACCGCCTACCAGCTGCTACATAAAGGTGTACTAGGTAACTTTGACTGGTGGTCACTGCCAGTACTGCAGGTTTTAGAGAGTCCTACATTTCCCAGCATCCCTTGTGCTTTGAGGCACATTCTGATTGGTCCTCGTAACCAAGAACAAGGACCAATCAGAGGACGTAATTGGGACCTCAATTACGTCATCACCCACAGTGTTGGCAGTAACTAATTAAATATTACATATTACTGTAATATTATTGCCGTTTTCCA
This sequence comes from Benthosema pterotum, assembly GCA_039105355.1. NCBI lineage: Eukaryota > Metazoa > Chordata > Actinopteri > Myctophiformes > Myctophidae > Benthosema > Benthosema pterotum. Next base: position 7,912,232 of record CM076965.1, read on the forward strand.
GCAAAGGATAAAGTAAATATACTAATCTGCCAAAAATGTGCAATAAATAATATATTACTCTGCCAAAACACTCCTCTTTACTTATTACAATTGAGCTTGTTGTTGCATGATGTGAAAATAGAACAGATTCACAAGCTGTCACCAGATAACAACAGAGATGTACTGTAGTTTGTAGATCCTAATCCACCACAGCATTCTGCATACATGATCTACACTACAAGTTATGACAGTTCTCACTAAACAGATTGTGTTTTACATCTCTACTCCTTTGCTCTTGGGAGAGGGGAGACTTGGTAAAGTAATATTGCAATATGTAATATATTTTTATTTGATGCTAGTAATAAGTAAAGTAATATTACTTTTTCTAAGGGTTCATAAGTAAAGATATTACTCTCCTAAGTAACATTGCCCAACAGATCCCCCATGGAGATGGGCTGGGCAAGTAGAATGAGGGGAAACAGAGGTTGAAAAGGTTAGAACGGCCAGAGGAGAGGAGGGAGGCGTAAGGGACCGTGACGTAATGCTGATGGAGAATAATCTTAGGAAATCTCAGATGGAGACTTTGCCGAGAAATGTCTTTCAATTGAGAAATTCGAGAGATGAGGTAATGATGAAGTAATTGTGAAACTTTAACAATAAGAGTTTGTTTTTGTTCATTCCTGATTCACCTGCTCTGCTCGTGCACAGGTAGGCCACGGCCCACTTGTGCACCAAGCGGAAGTATGCATTTTACCCAGTGCTGGTCTAGTTAGAACTCTGAGGGCTGAAATTCATAGTTTATGTGACACATGCTAGTGGTGATGAAAATCAAAGTTAAGATTTGTTTTTAATAAAAACATGCCCTATTATACCTTTAAAGGTATGCTAAGTAACATGATGACATTTTGCATGTTTTGCCTTCTATAGGTTGTGAATACTAACATGATTGGGAGGTTTCCTACAGGAGTTGTACTTCAATCTTCTAGTAGGTTTTAGACACCATAGCATAAAGGCTCATCTAGAGTCTGATGTTGGACGACCACCACTGCTATTATCACTGTAGAGGTGAGTACAGTCAGAGCCCAGGGCTGGAGAGAGTGCTGGTTGCAGTGGTATGACCTCATTTTGCACTTTGTTCAGTGGTGGCATCGGGGATCGCCCAAATCTGAACAGGTCTTTAGAAACACATTGGTGAAGACATTTATTTGTACCGATTTAGTTACCCGATTGGTCAAATATCTGACCAAACGTTCCAAACTATTAGGATACTAATAAAAAGGTAACTCGCTTCCCCCTAATGCACCTGTAACAGTCCATCAGCACCACTCTTGGTCACCCACTGAAGGCATGGTGAAGACTATGTTTTACTCTGCTAATATCAAGGCCCATTATTTATTGTCCCAGCAATGAAATGGTTTCGTGGGATAACACTGTCCCCCACTGTAACCATGAAGACATCTGCCTTGCTGTGATGACACCTGAGCAAAGCAAATCCATTTTCCTGGGAGCAAATAATAAAGATAGATCCTCACACGCCCAGAATGAGTTCAAGTTAAGTGATCGGTTTGTGGTTGTTGAGCCGTTATATGAGAAGGAACGACATTTCCTCCTTCCATATATAACCCTACACCTCGATGCATTGTTGTAACAAATATAAAAAGCCTTGACCCTCGGACAAGCTGATGTCATGCCATTTAGATATACTGTATTAGGAACAGTAGAGGCCCAAGTATGCTTCCTTAAGAGAACCTCAGCTCTCTGGGAGTGAGGAACTGCTCCGTTCACCTCCACAATCTGTTCTCTGCCCTCCAGGTAGCATCACATCCAGCTCACTGATGTGCTTTCAAAACCATGTGCATTTTAGCTGGTTAACCAGTATGGAGCGCTTCATGATGACATCACAGTGTCCAGTATGAAAAATCAACACCATTCACTAGAACACCTCCAACCTTCACCAGATCTTCACAGCCTGTTGTTCACTTTGTAGAGTTATTGGACATAACTACAGGAAGAGTCAAAGATATACAGTAGGTCACCAGCTGCATTCTCTCACTATCTTACCAAAGGAGCTTTTATTCCCGCTGTGGATGTAGAAATGGCGTCTGCCAGCATTCTCCTGTCTGGAGATCACTACCTGTGTTCTCTCTGTATGGATGTGTTCTCTGATCCAGTCACCACTCCATGTGGACACAACTACTGCAAAGCCTGCATCACTGGCCACTGGGACGCCACGGATGTGTGCAAGTGTCCACTGTGTCAAGAAACCTTCCAGGACAGGCCCAGAGTGTCCACCAATACTTTGCTTTCCAAGATGGTCCAACAGTTCAGGAGCAACAAGTGGAGAGAAGAATACGAAGCAAAGACTGTGGATGAGGTTCAGCAGATGATCCAGGACAGACAAGTGAAGATTCAGGAGGTCAAACACACCGTGGAGCTCTGCAGGAAAGATGCAGACCGACCGACAGCAGACAGTGTGCAGGAGAAGCAGAAAACAACAGAGAAACAGGCTGAAGGCTTCATCAATGAGCTGCAACAGGAGATCACTCAGTTGGAGACGACAATCTCTGAGCTAAGGAAGATCTCTCTCACTGAAGACCACCTCCACCTCCCCCAGGAGTCCATGTCTATCAACACAGAGTGGATACCCACCAAGGACTGGACAAATGTCAATGTCCATCAGTCTTCACATGTGGAGACATTGAGGACAGCTGTGGCTCAGCTGAAGACACTCAGTGAAGAGATGGAGAAAAGTCTGTGTGATGCTGAGCTGAGGAGGATCCAACGATATGCAGTGGATGTAACTCTAGACCCTGATACAGCGAACCCCTGGCTCACCCTGTCTGAGGATGGAAAACAAGTGCATTGTGAAAATGTAATGAAGAATCTCCCAGACAACACAGAGAGATTCTCATCTTGTGTCAGTGTCTTAGGAAAGCAAAGCTTCTCTTTAGGATGCTTTTACTTTGAGATTCAGGTTGGAGGGAAGACTGAGTGGGATGTAGGAGTGGCCAGAGAGTCCATCAACAGGAAGGGAGAAATCACTGAGAGTCCCAATGACGGTTACTGGACTATATGGTTGAGGAATGGAAATGAGTACAAGGCTGCTGTTGACCCTGCTGTCCTCCTCCCTGTCAGAGAGAAGCTCCAGACAGTGGGAGTGTTTGTGGATTATGAGGAGGGTCTGGTCTCCTTTTATGATGTGGAGACCAGAGTTCACCTCTACTCTTTCACTGGCTGCTCCTTCACTGAGAGACTATATCCATACTTCAGTCCTTGTCTTAATGATGGTGGTACAAACTCTGCTCCTCTGATTATATCTCCTGTCACCATGCACCCAGAAGAACACAAGTTTAAAAAGAAGTTACACTGGTGGTAGAAGAGTTTAAAATAAAAGGAGAAAAGTGAAATGTTACAAAAATCACACCTGTGAACTGAGGGACGCTCTTAGTGTATCATACAACATTGATTACAACATAATGTTTGTGTGAACAACAGGTGATAATGGTTCTTTAAGTGACTTAGTTTCTCAGAGACATTAAGAGGAGAAATTATAGGAGGGTCTACCTTCCCTCAGAAGTCACACCAAAATGTGAAGTGAGAGTTGTTGACTTGCGACTTCACCAATGTGTTTCTAATGGTGTCTAGTAATATGTACTAAAAGTTTGAAAACGGTAGTGCCACGGCTCAATCAAGTAAATTCGGTAAAATTCCCTTATTTTGAAGCTCAGATCTCCTAAACAGGATGTGCTGTTTCTGTCATGCTGTTTCTGTTGTCTTGGCTAACCGGTCTTCTGACGATCTCGGCAAAAACATCAGGGTCACAAGTCAGGAAGTGCCGTCTAGCGCTAGTTGATTTACCAATGCGCTGACAACTCATAGAGAACTTCATAGGGAAAACCGGAGGAGAGGCGTTTGAATGCATTGGATTGAATGGGTGTGAATGGGACAAACAAAAAAAAAAGTTGTCGCCCAATTCTGTTCCAAATGAAAGTCAGCAACGGGATCATTATCAGACGATGCGCTCGGACTAATAGTTGGATTAAAGAATGAAATCTACATTTCGTCGTGATACGAGCCGTCGTCGTGACCGGCGTGCGTAGTCTAACGGGAAATCCACACGGACCACGAGAACGGCGTACAGACGGTTAAAAACGGTCAAAGCCGGGGGTACTATAGTCACAACCTATAGAATGTCAAACATGTCATCATGCTTTACTGTATGTAACATGTGATATGTCTAACTAGGCACTTTTCATGATGCTGAATCCATGCCATGAATTTTCTCTGAAAACACTTATTGGCTAAAAACTGCCATATTATCATAAATCATACGTCATCAACCACAGTTTTGGGCAGTAACTAATTAAATATTACATATTACTGTAATATTATTGCCGTTTTCCAGCAAAGGATAAAGTAAAGATACTAATCTGCCAGAAAAGTGCAATAAGTAATATGTTACTCTGCCAAAACACTCCTCTTTATTATTACAATTGAGCTTGTTGTTGCATGATGTGAAAATAGAACAGATTCACAAGCTATCAACAGATAACAACAGAGATGTACTGTAGTTTGTAGATCCTAATCCACCGCAGCATTCTGCACACATGATCTACACTACAAGTCATCACAGTTGTCACAAGTTGTTTCTAAACAGATTGCGTTTTACATCTCTATTCCTTTGCTCCTGCGAGAGGGGACACTTGGTAAAGTAATATTGCAATATGTAATATATTATTCTTTTCTAGTAATGGTTAAAGTAATAGTATTACTTTTTCTAAGGGGTCATAAGTAAGGCTGTATACCGAAGCTCGGGATTCGAACCACTTGCTCGCTAAGGTCGCCACGCGAACGAATATTAATGATCCTGAACCATTCGCATTTATTTATTTATTTATTTAACTTTTCCCCCCATCTAGTAGATCTGCGACATTGAGGGATCAGAAACTCGCTGTGAAACGCGCTGTTACTGCAGTTGGAAATGCATTGTTTTCACTGAAGGTGTCCCATTCTCAATAGAAGTCTATGCAGGCGATCCGCCATTAGACTAGCTCTAGGAAGTGAACGGGGTTTGCACAACTCCGTCTGTAGGCTCTATAGAGCTGCGCACTGACTTGGGTTGGTTTTATGGTTACCTGACCAGCAGCAGCAGGCAGTTAAGACTATACAATAGAAACGTAGTCCAATCTTGGCAAACAAATAATTAAACGAGCCGACGGACGGCATTTATTGGCAATCAAAACAGCATGTTACCCGTGGCTGTATCGGATCGGTCTCATCAGAAAGTAGAGAAAGGAGAGCGGTGTCATGACTGATGTATGCACTAATGTCAGTCACATCTCAGGGCAGTAGAAAACTTAGCTACCGATGACAACATGCACACTGTTAATATTTAGTAGAGGTCGTGCGGGGGGTAGTAGCCTGCTGTTTTTTTTAGCGAAGGTGCCCAACAGGTCACCCATGGAGATGGGCTGGGCAAGTAGAATGAGGGGAAACAGAGGTTGAAAAGGTTGGAACGGCCAGAGGAGAGGAGGGAGACGTAAGGGACCGTGACGTAATGCTGATGGAGAATAATCTTAGGAAATCTCAGATGGAGATCTCTCGAATTGAGAAATTCGAGAGATGAGGTAATGATGAAGTAATTATGAAACTTTAACAATAAGAGTTTTTCTTTGTTCATTTCTCATTCACCTGCTCTGCACAGGTAGACCACGGCCCACTTGTGCACCAAGCGGAAGTATGCATTTTACCAAGTGCTGGTCTAGTTAGAACTCTGAGGGCTGAAATTCATTGCTTATGTGACACATGCTAGTGGTGATGAAAATCAAAGTTAAGATTTGTTTTGAATGAAAACATTACCTATTATACCTTTAAAGGTATGCTAGGTAACATGATGACATTTTGCATGTTTTGCCTTCTATAGGTTGTGACTACTAACATAATTGGGAGGTTTCCTACAGGAGTTGTACTTCAATCTTCTAGTAGGTTTTAGACACCATAGCATAAAGGCTCATCTAGAGTCTGATGTTGGGCGACCACTACTGCTATTATCACTGTAGAGGTGAGTACAGTCAGAGCCCAGGGCTGGAGAGAGTGCTGGTTGCAGTGGTATGACCTCATTTTGCACTTTGTTCAGTGGTGGCATCGGGGATCGCCCAAATCTGAACAGGTCTTTAGAAACACATTGGTGAAGACATTTATTTGTACCGATTTAGTTCCGCGATTGGTAAAATAGCTCATAAAACGTTCCAAACTATTAGGATACTAATAATTAGGATACTAATAAAAAGGCATGGCGTTAAACTGAAAACTCGCTTCCCCCTAATGCACCTGTAACCCAGTCCAACAGCACCACTCTCGGTCACCCACTGAAGGCATGGTGAAGACTATGTTTTGCTCTGCTAATATCAAGGCCCATTATTTATTGGCCCAGACAATGAAATGGTTGTGTGGGATAACACTGTCCCCCACTGTAACCATGAAGACATCTGCCTTGCTGTGATGACACCTGAGCAAAGCAAATCCATTCTCCTGGGAGCAAATAATAAAGATAGATCCTCACACGCCCAGAATGAGTTCAAGTTAAGTGATCGGTTTGCGGTTGTTGACCCGTTATATGAGAAGGAACGACATTTCCTCCTTCTATATATATAACCCTACACCTCGATACATTGTTGTGACAAATATAAAAAGCCTTGACCCTCGGACAAGCTGATGTCATGCCATTTAGATATACTGTATTAGGAACAGTAGAGGCCCAAGTATGCTTCCTTAAGAGAACCTCAGCTCTCTGGGAGTGAGGAACTGCTCCGTTCACCTCCACAATCTGTTCTCTGCCCTCCAGGTAGCATCACATCCAGCTCACTGATGTGCTTTCAAAACCATGTGCACTTTAGCTGGTTAACCAGTATGGAGCGGTTCATGATGACATCACAGTGTCCAGTATGAAAAATCAACACCATTCACTAGAACACCTCCAACCTTCACCAGCCTTCACAGCCTGTTGTTCACTTTGTAGAGTTATCGTACATAACTCACAGGAAGAGTCAAAGATATACAGTAGGTCACCAGCTGCATTCTCTCACCATCTTACCAAAGGAGCTTTTATTCCCGCTGTGGATGTAGAAATGGCGTCTGCCAGCATTCTCCTGTCTGGAGATCACTACCTGTGTTCTATCTGTATGGATGTGTTCTCTGATCCAGTCACCACTCCATGTGGACACAACTACTGCAAAGCCTGCATCACTGGCCACTGGGACACCACGGATGTGTGCAAGTGTCCACTGTGTCAAGAAACCTTCCAGGACAGGCCCAGAGTGCCCACCAATACTTTGCTTTCCAAGATGGTCCAACAGTTCAGGAGCAACAAGTGGAGAGAAGAATATGAAGCAAAGACTGTGGATGAGGTTCAGCAGATGATCCAGGACAGACAAGTGAAGATTCAGGAGGTCAAACACCGTGGAGCTCTGCAGGAAAGATGCAGACCGAGAGACAGCATACAGTGTGCAGGAGACAACAGAGAAACAGGCTGAAGGCTTCATCAATGAGCTGCAACAGGAGATCACTCAGTTGGAGAAGACAATCTCTGAGCTCAGGAAGATCTCACTCACTGAAGACCACCTCCACCTCCCCCAGGAGTCCAGGTCTATCAACACAGAGTGGATACCCACCAAGGACTGGACAAATGTCAATGTCCATCAGTCTTCACATGTGGAGACACTGAGGACAGCTGTGGCTCAGCTGAAGACGCTCAGTGAAGAGATGGAGAAAAGTCTGTGTGATGCTGAGCTGAGGAGGATCCAACGATATGCAGTGGATGTAACTCTAGACCCTGATACAGCGAACCCCTGGCTCACCCTGTCTGAGGATGGAAAACAAGTGCATGATGTAAATGTAAAGAAGAATCTCCCAGACAATCCAGAGAGATTCTCTCGTTATGCCGACGTCTTTGGAAAACAAAGCATCTCCTCAGGAAGAATCTACTGGCAACTTCAGGTGGGAGGGAAGACAGCCTGGACGATAGGAGTGGTCAGAGAGTCCATCGACAGGAAGGGATCCATCCCATTGAGTCCCAAAAATGGTTACTGGACTATAGGGTTAAGGAATAGAAATGAGTACAAGGCTGCTGCTGATCCTGCTGTCCTCCTCCCTGTCAGAGGGGAGCTCCAGACAGTGGGAGTGTTTGTGGATTATGAGGAGGGTCTGGTCTCCTTTTATGATGTGGAGAACAGAGTTCACCTCTACTCTTTCACTGGCTGCTCCTTCACTGAGAGACTATATACATACTTTAGTCCTTGTCGTAATGATGGTGGTAACAACTCTGCTCCTCTGATTATATCTCCTGTCACCATGCGCCCAGAAGAACACAAGTTCAAAAAGAAGTTACAATGGTGGTAGAAGAGTTTAAAATAAAAGGATAAAAGTGAAATGTTACAAAAATCACACCTGTGAACTGAGGGGCGCTCTTAGTGTATCATACAACATTGATTACAACATAATGTTTGTGTGAACAACAGGTGATAATGGTTCTTTAAGTGACTTAGTTTCTCAGAGACATTAAGAGGAGAAATTACAGAGAAAGTTATACAAGTAAGACAAGACTTCACCAATGTGTTTCTAATGGTGTCTAGTAATATGTACTAAATTTTGAAAATCAACTCCTGTTGGAAACCTCGTAAAAAACGGTCAAAGCCGGGGGTCCTATAGTCACAACCTATAGAATGTCAAACATGTCATCATGCTTTACTGTATGTAACATGTGATATGTCTAACTAGGCACTTTACATGATGCGGAATCCATGCCATGAATTAGCTCTGAAAACACTTATTGGCTAAAAACCGCCTACCAGCTGCTACATAAAGGTGTACTAGGTAACTTTGACTGGTGGTCACTGCCAGTACTGCAGGTTTTAGATAGAGTCCTACATTTCCCAGCATCCCTTCTGCTTTGAGGCACATTCTGATTGGTCCTCGTAACCAAGAACAAGGACCAATCAGAGGACGTAATTAGGACCTCAATTACGTCATCACCCACAGTGTTGGCAGTAACTAATTAAATATTACATATTACTGTAATATTATTGCCGGTTTCCAGCAAAGGATAAAGTAAATATACTAATCTGCCAAAAATGTGCAATAAGTAATATGTTACTCTGCCAAAAACACTCCTCTTTATTATTACAATTGAGCTTGTTGTTGCATGATGTGAAAATAGAACAGATTCACAAGCTATCAACAGATAACAACAGAGATGTACTGTAGTTTGTAGATCCTAATCCACCACAGCATTCTGCACACATGATCTACACTACAAGTTATGACAGTTCTCACTAAACAGATTGCGTTTTACATCTCTACTCCTTTGCTCTTGGGTGAGGGGAGACTTGGTAAAGTAATATTGCAATATGTAATTTATTATTCTTTGATGCTAGTAATAAGTAAAGTAATATTATTACTTTTTCTAAGGGTTCATAAGTAAAGATATTACTCTCCTAAGTAACATGTCCAACCGATCACCCATGGAGAAGGGCTGGGCAAGTAGAATGAGGGGAAACAGAGGTTGAAAAGGTTGGAACGGCCAGAGGAGAGGAGGGAGACGTAAGGGACCGTGACGTAATGCTGATGGAGAATAATCTTAGGAAATCTCAGATGGAGACTTTGCCGCGAAATGTCTTGAATGGTTGAATGGTTTATGGTTTATTTTGGTGCTTTGCAGTTACATTTCATTTTCAAAGCCTCTAGTTTATAAAGCATGGACGAAGGAAATTCGAGAGATGAGGTAATGATGAAGTAATTGTGAAACTTTAACAATAAGAGTTTTTCTTTGTTCATTCCTGATTCACCTGCTCTGCTCGTGCACAGGTAGGCCACGGCCCACTTGTGCACCAAGCGGAAGTATGCATTTTACCCAGTGCTGGTCTAGTTAGAACTCTGAAGGCTGAAATTCATAGTTTATGTGACACATGCTAGTGGTGATGAAAATCAAAGTTAAGATTTGTTTTTAATGAAAACATTACCTATTATACCTTTAAAGGTATGCTAAGTAACATGATGACATTTTGCATGTTTTACCTTCCATAGGTTGTGACTACTAACATGATTGGGAGGTTTCCTACAGGAGTTGTACTTCAATCTTCTAGTAGGTTTTAGACACCACAGCATAAAGGCTCATCTAGAGTCTGATGTTGGGCGACCACTACTGCTATTATCACTGTAGAGGTGAGTACAGTCAGAGCCCAGGGCTGGAGAGAGTGCTGGTTGCAGTGGTATGACCTCATTTTGCACTTTGTTCAGTGGTGGCATCGGGGATCGCCCAAATCTGAACAGGTCTTTAGAAACACATTGGTGAAGACATTTATTTGTACCGATTTAGTTCCCCGATTGGTCAAATATCTGACCAAACGTTCCAAACTATTAGGATACTAATAAAAAGGTATGGCTTTAAACAGAAAACTCGCTTCCCCCTAATGCACCTGTAACCCAGTCCAACAGCACCACTCTTGGTCACGCACTGAAGGCATGGTGAAGACTATGTTTTGCTCTGCTAATATCAAGGCCCATTATTTATTGTCCCAGCAATGAAATGGTTTTGTGGGATAACACTGTCCCCCACTGTAACCATGAAGACATCTGCCTTGCTGTGATGACACCTGAGCAAAGCAAATCCATTCTCCTGGGAGCAAATAATAAAGATAGATCCTCACACGCCCAGAATGAGTTCAAGTTAAGTGATCGGTTTGCGGTAGTTGAGCCGTTATATGAGAAGGAACGACATTTCCTCCTTCCATATATAACCCTACACCTCGATACATTGTTGTGACAAATATAAAAAACCTTGATCCTCGGACAAGCTGATGTCATGCCATTTAGATATACTGTAATAGGAACAGTAGAGGCCCTAGTATGCTTCCTTAAGAGAACCTCAGCTCTCTGGGAGTGAGGAACTGCTCCGTTCACCTCCACAATCTGTTCTCTGCCCTCCAGGTAGCATCACATCCAGCTCACTGATGTGCTTTCAAAACCATGTGCATTTTAGCTGGTTAACCAGTATGGAGCGCTTCGTGATGACATCACAGTGTCCAGTATGAAAAATCAAGTGCACACTGGTGACAACACCATTCACTAGAACACCTCCAACCTTCACCAGATCTTCACAGCCTGTTGTTAACTTTGTAGAGTTATTGTACATAACTCACAGGAAGAGTCAAAGATATACAGCTGCATTCTCTCACTATCTTACCAAAGGAGCTTTTATTCCCGCTGTGGATGTAGAAATGGCGTCTGCCAGCATTCTCCTGTCTGGAGATCACTACCTGTGTTCTATCTGTATGGATGTGTTCTCTGATCCAGTCACCACTCCATGTGGACACAACTACTGCAAAGCCTGCATTACTGGCCACTGGGACGCCACGGATGTGTGCAAGTGCCCACTGTGTCAAGAAACCTTCCAGGACAGGCCCAGAGTGTCCACCAATACTTTGCTTTCCAAGATGGTCCAACAGTTCAGGAGCAACAAGTGGAGAGAAGAATATGAAGCAAAGACTGTGGATGAGGTTCAGCAGATGATCCAGGACAGACAAGTGAAGATTCAGGAGGTCAAACACACCGTGGAGCTCTGCAGGAAAGATGCAGACAGTCAGACAGCAGACAGTGTGCAGGAGAAGCAGAAAACAACAGAGAAACAGGCTGAAGACTTCATCAATGAGCTGCAACAGGAGATCACTCAGTTGGAGAAGAGAAGCTCTGAGCTCAGGAAGATCTCACTCACTGAAGACCACCTCCACCTCCCCCAGGAGTCCAGGTCTATCAACACAGAGTGGATACCCACCAAGGACTGGACAAATGTCAATGTCCATCAGTCTTCACATGTGGAGACATTGAGGACAGCTGTGGCTCAGCTGAAGACACTCAGTGAAGAGATGGAGAAAAGTCTGTGTGATGCTGAGCTGAGGAGGATCCAACGATATGCAGTGGATGTAACTCTAGACCCTGATACAGCACATCCCAACCTCGTCCTCTCTGAGGATGGAAAACAAGTGAATGATGGAAATGTAATGAAGAATCTCCCAGACAACACAGAGAGATTCTCTCGTTATGTCAACGTCTTAGGAAAACAAAGCATCTCCTCAGGAGGAATCTACTGGCAACTTCAGGTTGGAGGGAAGACTGACTGGGATGTAGGAGTGGTCAGAGAGTCCATCGACAGGAAGGGAGACATCTATCCGAGTCCCAGCAATGGTTACTGGACTATAGGGTTGTGGAATGGAAATGAGTACTGGGCTGCTGCTGATCCTGATGTCCTCCTCCCTGTCAGAGAGAAGCTCCAGACAGTGGGAGTGTTTGTGGATTATGAGGAGGGTCTGGTCTCCTTTTATGATGTGGAGAACAGAGTTCACCTCTACTCTTTCACTGGCTGCTCCTTCACTGAGAGACTATATCCATACTTCTGTCCTTGTCTTAATGACGGTGGTAAAAACTCTGCTCCTCTGATTATATCTCCTGTCACCATGCACCCAGAAGAACACACGTTTAAAAAGAAGTTACACTGATGGTAGAAGAGTTTAAAATAAAAGGAAAAAAGTGAAATGTTACAAAAATCACACCTGTGAACTGAGGGGCGCTCTTAGTGTATCATACAGCATTGATTACAACATAATGTTTGTGTGAACAACAGGTGATAATGGTTCTTTAAGTGACTTAGTTTCTCAGAGACATTAAGAGGAGAAATTATAGGAGGGTCTACCTTCCCCCAAAAGTCACACAAAAATGTGAAGTGAGAGTTGTTGACTTGTAAGAAATGCAAAATATTTTTCATAAGAGAAAGTTATACAAGTAAGACAAGACTTCACCAATGTGTTTCTAATGGTGTCTAGTAATATGTACTAAATTTTGAAAATCAACTCCTGTTGGAAACCTCGTAAAAAAACGGTCAAAGCCGGGGGTCCTATAGTCACAACCTATAGAATGTCAAACATGTCACCATGCTTTACTGTATGGAACATGTGATATGTCTAACTAGGCACTTTTCATGATGCGGAATCCATGCCATGAATTATCTCTGAAAACACTTATTGGCTAAAAACCGCCTACCAGCTGCTACATAAAGGTGTACTAGGTAACTTTGACTGGTGGTCACTGCCAGTACTGCAGGTTTTAGATAGAGTCCTACATTTCCCAGCATCCCTTCTGCTTTGAGGCACATTCTGATTGGTCCTCGTAACCAAGAACAAGGACCAATCAGGGGACGTAATTGGGACATCAATTACGTCATCACCCACAGTGTTGGCAGTAACTAATTAAATATTACATATTACTGTAATATTATTGCCGTTTTCCAGCAAAGGATAAAGTAAAGATACTAATCTGCCAAAAATGTGCAATAAGTAATATGTTACTCTACCAAAACACTCCTCTTTACTTATTACAATTGAGCTTGTTGTTGCATGATGTGAACATATAACAGATTCACAAGCTGTCACCAGATAACAACAGAGATGTACTGCAGTTTGTAGATCCTAATCCACCACAGCATTCTGCACACATGATCTACACTACAAGTTATGACAGTTCTCACTAAACAGATTGCGTTTTACATCTCTATTCCTTTGCTCTTGGGAGAGGGGAGACTTGGTAAAGTAATATTGCAATATGTAATATATTTTTCTTTGCTAGTAATAAGTAAAGTAATATTACTTTTTCTAAGGGTTCATAAGTAAAGATATTACTCTCCTAAGTAACATTGCCCAACAGTTCACCCATGGAGATGGGCTGGGCAAGTAGAATGAGGGGAAACAGAGGTTGAAAAGGTTGGAACGGCCAGAGGAGAGGAGGGAGGCGTAAGGGACCGTGACGTAATGCTGATGGAGAATAATCTTAGGAAATCTCAGATGGAGACTTTGCCAAGAAATGTCTTTCAATTGAGAAATTCGAGAGATGAGGTAATGATGAAGTAATTGTGAAACTTTAACAATAAGAGTTTTTCTTTGTTCATTCCTGATTCACCTGCTCTGCTCGTGCACAGGTAGGCCACAGCCCACTTGTGCACCAAGCAGAAGTATGCATTTTACCCAGTGCTGGTCTAGTTAGAACTCTGAAGGCTGAAATTCATAGTTTATGTGACACATGCTAGTGGTGATGAAAATCAAAGTTAAGATTTGTTTTTAATGAAAACATTACCTATTATACCTTTAAAGGTATGCTAAGTAACATGATGACATTTTGCATGTTTTGCCTTCCATAGGTCGTGACTACTAACATGATTGGGAGGTTTCCTACAGGAGTTGTACTTCAATCTTCTAGTAGGTTTTAGACACCATAGCATAAAGGCTCATCTAGAGTCTGATGTTGGGCGACCACTACTGCTATTATCACTGTAGAGGTGAGTACAGTCAGAGCCCAGGGCTGGAGAGAGTGCTGGTTGCAGTGGTATGACCTCATTTTGCACTTTGTTCAGTGGTGGCATCGGGGATCGCCCAAATCTGAACAGGTCTTTAGAAACACATTGGTGAAGACATTTATTTGTAACGATTTAGTTCCCCGATTGGTCAAATATCTGACCAAACGTTCCAAACTATTAGGATACTAATAAAAAGGTATGGCTTTAAACAGAAAACTCGCTTCCCCCTAATGCACCTGTAACCCAGTCCAACAGCACCACTCTTGGTCACCCACTGAAGGCATGGTGAAGACTATGTTTTGCTCTGCTAATATCAAGGCCAATTATTTATTGTCCCAGCAATGAAATGGTTTTGTGGGATAACACTGTCCCCCACTGTAACCATGAAGACATCTGCCTTGCTGTGATGACACCTGAGCAAAGCAAATCCATTCTCCTGGGAGCAAATAATAAAGATAGATCCTCACACGCCCAGAATGAGTTCAAGTTAAGTGATCGGTTTGCGGTAGTTGAGCCGTTATATGAGAAGGAACGACATTTCCTCCTTCCATATATATAACCCTACACCTCGATACATTGTTGTGACAAATATAAAAAGCCTTGACCCTCGGACAAGCTGATGTCATGCCATTTAGATATACTGTATTAGGAACAGTAGAGGGCCTAGTATGCTTCCTTAAGAGAACCTCAGCTCTCTGGGAGTGAGGAACTGCTCCGTTCACCTCCACAATCTGTTCTCTGCCCTCCAGGTAGCATCACATCCAGCTCACTGATGTGCTTTCAAAACCATGTGCATTTTAGCTGGTTAACCAGTATGGAGCGCTTCATGATGACATCACAGTGTCCAGTATAAAAAATCAACACCATTCACTAGAACACCTCCAACCTTCACCAGATCTTCACAGCCTGTTGTTCACTTTGTAGAGTTATTGTACATAACTCACAGGAAGAGTCAAAGATATACAGTAGGTCACCGGCTGCATTCTCTCACTATCTTACCAAAGGAGCTTTTATTCCCGCTGTGGATGTAGAAATGGCGTCTGCCAGCATTCTCCTGTCTGGAGATCACTACCTGTGTTCTCTCTGTATGGATGTGTTCTCTGATCCAGTCACCACTCCATGTGGACACAACTACTGCAAAGCCTGCATCACTGGCCACTGGGACGCCACGGATGTGTGCAAGTGTCCACTGTGTCAAGAAACCTTCCAGGACAGGCCCAGAGTGTCCACCAATACTTGGGTTTCCAAGATGGTCCAACAGTTCAGGAGCAACAAGTGGAGAGAAGAATATGAAGCAAAGACTGTGGATGAGGTTCAGCAGATGATCCAGGACAGACAAGTGAAGATTCAGGAGGTCAAACACACCGTGGAGCTCTGCAGGAAAGATGCAGATGCAGTCATAGCAGACAGTGTGCAGGTATTCACTCCTCTGGTGAGATGTATTGAGAGAAGCCAGGCTGAAGTCATTGATGTGATTGAAGAGAAGCAGAAAACAACAGAGAAACAGGCTGAAGGCTTCATCAATGAGCTGCAACAGGAGATCACTCAGTTGGAGAAGAGAAGCTCTGAGCTCACGAAGATCTCACTCACTGAAGACCACCTCCACCTCCCCCAGGAGTCCAGGTCTATCAACACGGAGTGGATACCCACCAAGGACTGGTCAAATGTAAATGTCCATCAGTCTTCACATGTGGAGACATTGAGGACAGCTGTGGCTCAGCTGAAGACACTCAGTGAGGAGATGGAGAAAAGTCTGCATGATGCTGAGCTGAGGAGGATCCAACGATATGCAGTGGATGTAACTCTAGACCCTGATACAGCACATCCCAACCTCGTCCTCTCTGAGGATGGAAAACAAGTGCATGATGTAAATGTAATGAAGAATCTCCCAGACAACACAGAGAGATTCTCTCAATATGTCAACGTCTTAGGAAAACAAAGCATCTCCTCGGGAAGAATCTACTGTCAACTTCAGGTTGGAGGGAAGACAGCCTGGACGATAGGAGTGGCCAGAGAATCCATCGACAGGAAGGGATCCAGCTCACTGAGTCCTGACAATGGTTACTGGACTATAGGGTTGAGGAATGGAAATGAGTACAAGGCTTATGCTGGCCCTGATGTCCTCCTCCCTGTCAGAGAGAAGCTCCAGACAGTGGGAGTGTTTGTGGATTATGAGGAGGGTCTGGTCTCCTTTTATGATGTGGAGACCAGAGTTCACCTCTACTCTTTCACTGGCTGCTCCTTCACTGAGAGACTATATCCATACTTCAGTCCTTATCTTAATTATGACGGTAACAACTCTGCTCCTCTGATTATATCTCCTGTCACCATGCACCCAGAAGAACACAAGTTTAAAAAGAAGTTACACTGGTGGTAGAAGAGTTTAAAATAAAAGGAGAAAAGTGAAATGTTACAAAAATCACACCTGTGAACTGAGGGACGCTCTTAGTGTATCATACAACATTGATTACAACATAATGTTTGTGTGAACAACAGGTGATAATGGTTCTTTAAGTGACTTAGTTTCTCAGAGACATTAAGAGGAGAAATTATAGGAGGGTCTACCTTCCCTCAAAAGTCACACCAAAATGTTTCTAATGGTGTTTAGTAATATGTACTAAAAGTTTGAAAACGGTAGTGCCACGGCTCAATCAAGTAAATTCGGTAAAATTCCCTTATTTTGAAGCTCAGATCTCCTAAACAGGATGTGCTGTTTCTGTCATGCTGTGTCTGTTGTCTTGGCTAACCGGTCTTCTGACGATCTCAGCAAAAACATCAGGGTCACAAGTCAGGAAGTGCCGTCTAGCGCTAGTTGATTTACTAATGCGCTGAAAACTCATAGGGAACTTCATAGGGAAAACCGGAGGAGAGGCGTTTGAATGCATTGGATTGAATGGGTGTGAATGGGACAGACAAAAAAAAGTTGTCGCCCATTTCTGTTCCAAATGAAAGTCAGCAACGGGATCATTATCAGACGATGCGCTCGGACTAATAGTTGGATTAAAGAATTAAATCTACATTTCGTCGTGATACGAGCCGTCGTCGTGACCGGCATGCGTAGTCTAACAGGAAATCCACGCGGACCACGAGAACGGCGTACAGACGGTTAAAAACGGTCAAAGCCAGGGGTACTATAGTCACAACCTATAGAATGTCAAACATGTCATCATGCTTTACTGTATGTAACATGTGATATGTCTAACTAGGCACTTTTCATGATGCTGAATCCATGCCATGAATTTTCTCTGAAAACACTTATTGGCTAAAAACTGCCATATTATCATAAATCATACGTCATCACCCACAGTGTTGGGCAGTAACTAATTAAATATTACATATTACTGTAATATTGCTGTTTTCCAGCAAAGGATAAAGTAAAGATACTAATCTGCCAGAAATGTGCAATAAGTAATATGTTACTCTGCCAAAACACTCCTCTTTATTATTACAATTGAGCTTGTTGTTGCATGATGTGAAAATAGAACAGATTCACAAGCTATCAACAGATAACAACAGAGATGTACTGTAGTTTGTAGATCCTAATCCACCACAGCATTCTGCACACATGATCTACACTACAAGTTATGACAGTTCTCACAAGTTGTCTCTAAACAGGTTGCGTTTTACATCTCTGTTTCTTTGCTCCTGCGAGAGGGGAGACTTGGTGAAGTAATATTGCAATATGTAATATATTATTCTTTTCTAGTTATGAGTAAAGTACCGTAATAGTATTACTTTTTCTAAGGGGTCATAAGTAGGGCTGTATACCGAAGCTCGGGATTCGAACCACTCGCTCGCTAAGGTCGCCACGCGAACGAATATTAATGATCCCGAACCATTCGCATTTTTTATTTATTTATTTAACTTTTCCCCCCATCTAGTAGATCTGCGAAATTGAGGGATCAGAAACTTGCTGTGAAACGCGCTGTTACTGCAGTTGGAAATGCATTGTTTTCACTGAAGGTGTCCCATTCTCAATAGAAGTCTATGCAGGCGATCCGCCATTAGACTAGCTCTAGGAAGTGAACGGAGTTTGCACAACTCCGTCTGTAGGCTACTCTATAGAGCTGCGCACTGACTTGGGTTGGTTTTATGGTTACCTGACCAGCAGCAGCAGGCAGTTAAGACTATACAATAGAAACGTAGTCCAATCTTGGCAAACAAATAATTAAACGAGCCGACGGACGGCATTTATTGGCAATCAAAACAGCATGTTACCCGTGGCTGTATCGGATCGGTCTCATCAGAAAGTAGAGAAAGGAGAGCGGTGTTATGACTGATGTATTCACTAATGTCAGTCACATCTCAGGGCAGTAGAAAACTTAGCTACCGATGACAACATGCACACTGTTAATATTTAGTAGAGGTCGTGCGGGGGGTAGTAGCCTGCTGTTTTTTTTTTAGCGAAGGTGCCCAACAGATCACCCATGGAGATGGACTGGGCAAGTAGAATGAGGGGAAACAGAGGTTGAAAAGGTTGGAACGGCCAGAGGAGAGGAGGGAGGCGTAAGGGACCGTGACGTAATGCTGATGGAGAATAATCTTAGGAAATCTCAGATTCTTTCAATTGAGAAATTCGAGAGATGAGGTAATGATGAAGTAATTATGAAACTTTAACAATAAGAGTTTGTTTTTGTTCATTCCTGATTCACCTGCTCTGCTCGTGCACAGGTAGGCCACGGCCCACTTGTGCACCAAGCGGAAGTATGCATTTCACCCAGTGCTGGTCTAGTTAGAACTCTGAGGGCTGAAATTCATTGCTTATGTGACACATGCTAGTGGTGATGAAAATCAAAGTTAAGATTTGTTTTGAATGAAAACATTACCTATTATACCTTTAAAGGTGTGCTAAGTAACATGTTGACATTTTTGTATGTTTTGCTTTCTATAGATTGTGAATACTAACATGATTGGGAGGTTTCCTACAGGAGTTGTACTTCAATCTTCTAGTAGGTTTTAGACACCATAGCATAAAGGCTCATCTAGAGTCTGATGTTGGGCGACCACTACTGCTATTATCACTGTAGAGGTGAGTACAGTCAGAGCCCAGGGCTGGAGAGAGTGCTGGTTGCAGTGGTATGACCTCATTTTGCACTTTGTTCAGTGGTGGCATCGGGGATCGCCCAAATCTGAATAGGTCTTTAGAAACACATTGGTGAAGACATTTATTTGTACCGATTTAGTTCCGTGATTGGTCAAATATCTGATAAAACGTTCCAAACTATTAGGATACTAATAAAAAGGTATGGCTTTAAACTGAAAACTCGCTTCCCACTAATGCACCTGTAACCCAGTCCAACAGCAACACTCTTGGTCACCCACTGAAGACTGTTTTGCTCTGCTAATATCAAGGCCCATTATTTATTGGCCCAGACAATGAAATGGTCGTGTGGGATAACACTGTCACCCACTGTAACCATGAAGACATCTGCCTTGCTGTGATGACACCTGAGCAAAGCAAATCCATTCTCCTGGGAGCAAATAATAAAGACAGATCCTCACACGCCCAGAATGACTTCATGTTAAGTGATCGGTTTGCGGTTGTTGACCCGTTATATGAGAAGGAACGACATTTCCTCCTTCCATATATAACCCTACACCTCGATACATTGTTGTGACAAATATAAAAAGCCTTGACCCTCGGACAAGCTGATGTCATGCCATTTAGATATACTGTAATAGGAACAGTAGAGGCCCAAGTATGCTTCCTTAGGAGAACCTCAGCTCTCTGGGAGTGAGGAACTGCTCCGTTCACCTCCACAATCTGTTCTCTGCCCTCCAGGTAGCATCACATCCAGCTCACTGATGTGCTTTCAAAACCATGTGCATTTTAGCTGGTTAACCAGTATGGAGCGCTTCATGATTACATCACAGTGTCCAGTATGAAAAATCAACACCATTCACTAGAACACCTCCAACCTTCACCAGATCTTCACAGCCTGTTGTTCACTTTGTAGAGTTATTGTACATAACTCACAGGAAGAGTCAAAGATATACAGTAGGTCACCAGCTGCATTCTCTCACTATCTTACCAAAGGAGCTTTTATTCCCGCTGTGGATGTAGAAATGGCGTCTGCCAGCATTCTCCTGTCTGGAGATCACTACCTGTGTTCTATCTGTATGGATGTGTTCTCTGATCCAGTCACCACTCCATGTGGACACAACTACTGCAAAGCCTGCATCACTGGCCACTGGGACGCCACGGATGTGTGCAAGTGCCCACTGTGTCAAGAAACCTTCCAGGACAGGCCTAGAGTGTCCACCAATACTTTGCTTTCCAAGATGGTCCAACAGTTCAGGAGCAACAAGTGGAGAGAAGAATATGAAGCAAAGACTGTGGATGAGGTTCAGCAGATGATCCAGGACAGACAAGTGAAGATTCAGGAGGTCAAACACACTGTGGAGCTCTGCAGGAAAGATGCAGACCGAGAGACAACAGACAGTGTGCAGGAGAAGCAGAAAACAACAGAGAAACAGGCTGAAGGCGTCATCAATGAGCTGCAACAGGAGATCACTCAGTTGGAGAAGACAATCTCTGAGCTAAGGAAGATCTCACTCACTGAAGACCACCTCCCCCAAGAGTCCAGGTCTATCAACACGGAGTGGATACCCACCAAGGACTGGACAAATGTCAATGTCCATCAGTCTTCACATGCGGAGACATTGAGGACAGCTGTGGCTCAGCTGAAGACACTCAGTGAAGAGATGGAGAAAACTCTGTGTGATGCTGAGCTGAGGAGGATCCAACGATATGCAGTGGATGTAACTCTAGACCCTGATACAGCGAACCCCTGGCTCACCCTGTCTGAGGATGGAAAACAAGTGCATCATGTAAATGTAAAGAAGAATCTCCCAGACAACCCAGAGAGATTCTCTCGATATGTCAACGTCTTAGGAAAACAAAGCATCTCCTCAGGTAGAATCTACTGGCAACTTCAGGTGGGAGGAAAGACAGACTGGACAATAGGAGTGGTCAGAGAGTCCATCGACAGGAAGGGATCCAGCTCACTGAGTCCCAACAATGATTACTGGACTATAGGGTTGTGGAATGGAAATGAGTACAAGGCTTATGCTGGCCCTGCTGTCCTCCTCCCTGTCAGAGAGAAGCTCCAGACAGTGGGAGTGTTTGTGGATTATGAGGAGGGTCTGGTCTCCTTTTATGATGTGGAGACCAGAGTTCACCTCTACTCTTTCACTGGCTGCTCCTTCACTGAGAGACTATATCCATACTTCAGTCCTTGTCTTAATGATGGTGGTACAAACTCTGCTCCTCTGATTATATCTCCTGTCACCATGCACCCAGAAGAACACAAGTTTAAAAAGAAGTTACACTGATGGTAGAAAAGTTTAAAATAAAAGGAGAAAAACGAAATGTTACAAAAATCAAGAACAAGAATCACACCTGTGAACTGAGGGGCGCTCTTAGTGTATCATACAACATTGATTACAACATAATGTTTGTGTGAGCAACAGGTGATAATGGTTCTTTAAGTGACTTAGTTTCTCAGAGACATTAAGAGGAGAAATTATAGGAGGGTCTACCTTCCCTCAGAAGTCACACCAAAATGTGAAGTGAGAGTTGTTGACTTGTAAGAAATGCAAAATATTTTTCATATTCAGAGAAAGTTATACAAGTAAGACAAGACTTCAATGTGTTTCTAATGGTGTCTAGTAATATGTACTAAAAGTTTGAAAATCAACTCAAAAACGGTCAAAGCCGGGAGTACTATAGTCACAACCTATAGAATGTCAAACATGTCATCATGCTTTACTGTATGTAACATGTGATATGTCTAACTAGGCACTTTTCATGATGCTGAATCCATGCCATGAATTTTCTCTGAAAACACTTATTGGCTAAAAACTGCCATATTATCATAAATCATACGTCATCACCCACAGTGTTGGCAGTAACTAATTAAATATTACATATTACTGTAATATTGCTGTTTTCCAGCAAAGGATAAAGTAAATATACTAATCTGCCAAAAATGTGCAATAAGTAATATGTTACTCTGCCAAAACACTCCTCTTT
Source organism: Benthosema pterotum (assembly GCA_039105355.1). NCBI lineage: Eukaryota > Metazoa > Chordata > Actinopteri > Myctophiformes > Myctophidae > Benthosema > Benthosema pterotum. The sequence goes on from CM076965.1 coordinate 7,934,641, forward strand.
ATTATTACAATTGAGCTTGTTGTTGCATGATGTGAAAATAGAACAGATTCACAAGCTATCAACAGATAACAACAGAGATGTACTGTAGTTTGTAGATCCTAATCCACCACAGCATTCTGCATACATGATCTACACTACAAGTCATCACAGTTGTTACTAAACAGATTGTGTTTTACATCTCTATTCCTTTGCTCTTGGGAGAGGGGGGACTTGGTAAAGTAATATTGCAATATGTAATATATTTTTCTTTGATGCTAGTAATAAGTAAAGTAATATTATTACTTTTTCTAAGGGTTCATAAGTAAAGATATTACTCTCCTAAGTAACATTGCCCAACAGGTCACCCATGGAGATGGGCTGGGCAAGAAGAATGAGGGGAAACAGAGGTTGAAAAGGTTGGAACGGCCAAAGGAGAGGAGGGAGACGTAAGGGACCGTGACGTAATGCTGATGGAGAATAATCTTAGGAAATCTCAGATGGAGACTTTGCCGAGAAATGTCTTGAATGGTTGAATGGTTTATGGTTTATTTTGGTGCTTTGCAGTTACATTTCATTTGCAAAGCCTCTAGTTTATAAAGCATGGGCGAAAGGAATTCGAGAGTTGAGGTAATGATGAAGTAATTATGAAACTTTAACAATAAGAGTTTGTTTTTGTTCATTCCTGATTCACCTGCTCTGCTCGTGCACAGGTAGGCCACGGCCCACTTGTGCACCAAGCGGAAGTATGCATTTTACCCAGTGCTGGTCTAGTTAGAACTCTGAGGGCTGAAATTCATTGCTTATGTGACACATGCTAGTGGTGATGAAAATCAAAGTTAAGATTTGTTTTGAATGAAAACATTACCTATTATACCTTTAAAGGTATGCTAGGTAACATGATGACATTTTGCATGTTTTGACTTCTATAGGTTGTGAATACTAACATGCTTGGGAGGTTTCCTACAGGAGTTGTACTTCAATCTTCTAGTAGATTTTAGACACCATAGCATAAAGGCTCATCTAGAGTCTGATGTTGGGCGACCACTACTGCTATTATCACTGTAGAGGTGAGTACAGTCAGAGCCCAGGGCTGGAGAGAGTGCTGGTTGCAGTGGTATGACCTCATTTTGCACTTTATTCAGTGGTAGCATCGGGGATCGCCCAAATCTGAATAGGTCTTTAGAAACACATTGGTGAAGACATTTATTTGTACCGATTTAGTTCCGTGATTGGTCAAATATCTGATAAAACGTTCCAAACTATTAGGATACTAATAAAAAGGTATGGCATTAAACTGAAAACTCGCTTCCCACTAATGCACCTGTAACCCAGTCCAACAGCACCACTCTCGGTCACCCACTGAAGGCATGGTGAAGACTATGTTTTACTCTGCTAATATCAAGGCCCATTATTTATTGGCCCAGCAATGAACTGGTTGTGTGGGATAACACTGTCCCCCACTGTAACCATGAAGACATCTGCCTTGCTGTGATGACACCTGAGAAAAGCAAATCCATTCTCCTGGGAGCAAATAATAAAGATAGATCCTCACACGCCCAGAATGAGTTCAAGTTAAGTGATCGGTTTGCGGTTGTTGAGCCGTTATATGAGAAGGAACGACATTTCCTCCTTCCATATACAACCCTACACCTCGATACATTGTTGTGACAAATATAAAAAGCCTTGACCCTCGGACAAGCTGATGTCATGCCATTTAGATATACTGTAATAGGAACAGTAGAGGCCCAAGTATGCTTCCTTAAGAGAACCTCAGCTCTCTGGGAGTGAGGAACTGCTCCGTTCACCTCCACAATCTGTTCTCTCCCCTCCAGGTAGCATCACATCCAGCTCACTGATGTGCTTTCAAAACCATGTGCATTTTAGCTGGTTAACCAGTATGGAGCGCTTCATGATGACGTCACAGTGTCCAGTATGAAAAATCAACACCATTCACTAGAACACCTCCAACCTTCACCAGATCTTCACAGCCTGTTGTTCACTCTGTAGAGTTATTTTACATAACTCACAGGAAGAGTCAAAGATATACAGTAGGTCACCGGCTGCATTCTCTCACTATCTTACCAAAGGAGCTTTTATTCCCGCTGTGGATGTAGAAATGGCGTCTGCCAGCATTCTCCTGTCTGGTGATCACTACCTGTGTTCTCTCTGTATGGATGTGTTCTCTGATCCAGTCACCACTCCATGTGGACACAACTACTGCAAAGCCTGCATCACTGGCCACTGGGACGCCACGGATGTGTGCAAGTGCCCACTGTGTCAAGAAACCTTCCAGGACAGGCCCAGAGTGTCCACCAATACTTTGCTTTCCAAGATGGTCCAACAGTTCAGGAGCAACAAGTGGAGAGAAGAATATGAGGCAAAGACTGTGGATGAGGTTCAGCAGATGATCCAGGACAGACAAGTGAAGATTCAGGAGGTCAAACACACCGTGGAGCTCTGCAGGAAAGATGCAGACAGTCAGACAGCAGACAGTGTGCAGGAGAAGCAGAAAACAACAGAGAAACAGGCTGAAGGCTTCATCAATGAGCTGCAACAGGAGATCACTCAGTTGGAGAAGAGAAGCTCTGAGCTCAGGAAGATCTCACTCACTGAAGACCACCTCCACCTCCCCCAGGAGTCCAGGTCTATCAACACAGAGTGGATACCCACCAAGGACGGGACAAATGTCAATGTCCATCAGTCTTCACATGTGGAGACATTGAGGACAGCTGTGGCTCAGCTGAAGACACTCAGTGAAGAGATGGAGAAAAGGCTGCATGATGCTGAGCTGAGGAGGATCCAACGATATGCAGTGGATGTAACTCTAGACCCTGATACAGCACATCCCAACCTCGTCCTCTCTGAGGATGGAAAACAAGTGCATGATGTAAATGTAATGAAGAATCTCCCAGACAACACAGAGAGATTCTCTCGTTATGTCAACGTCTTAGGAAAACAAAGCATCTCCTCAGGAAGAATCTACTGGCAACTTCAGGTTGGAGGGAAGACTGACTGGGATGTAGGAGTGGTCAGAGAGTCCATCGACAGGAAGGGAGACATCTATCCGAGTCCCAGCAATGGTTACTGGACTATAGGGTTGTGGAATGGAAATGAGTATTGGGCTGCTGCTGATCCTGATGTCCTCCTCCCTGTCAGAGAGAAGCTCCAGACAGTGGGAGTGTTTGTGGATTATGAGGAGGGTCTGGTCTCCTTTTATGATGTGGAGAACAGAGTTCACCTCTACTCTTTCACTGGCTGCTCCTTCACTGAGAGACTATATCCATACTTCTGTCCTTGTCTTAATGATGGTGGTACAAACTCTGCTCCTCTGATTATATCTTCTGTCACCATGCACCCAGAAGAACACAAGTTTAAAAAGAAGTTACACTGATGGTAGAAGAGTTTAAAATAAAAGGAGAAAAATGAAATGTTACAAAAATCACACCTGTGAACTGAGGGACGCTCTTAGTGTATCATACAACATTGATTACAACATAATGTTTGTGTGAGCAACAGGTGATAATGGTTCTTTAAGTGACCTAAGGTAACCTGTAGAATGTCAAACTTGTCATCATGCTTTACTGTATGTAACATGTGAAATGTCTAACTAGGCACTTTTCATGATGCGGAATCCATGCCATAAATTTTCTCTGAAAACACTTATTGGCTAAAAACCGCCATAGCAGTTGCTAGATAAAGGTGTACTAGGTAACTTTGACTGGTGGTCACTGCCAGTACTGCAGGTTTTAGATAGGGTCCTACATTTCCCAGCATCCCTTCTGCTTTGAGGCACATTCTGATTGGTCCTCGTAACCAAGAACAAGGACCAATCAGAGGACATAATTGGGACCTCAATTACGTCATCACCCACAGTGTTGGCAGTAACTAATTAAATATTACATATTACTGTAATATTATTGCCGGTTTCCAGCAAAGGATAAAGTAAAGATACTAATCTGCCAAAAATGTGCAATAAAATATGTTAACTCTTTACTTATTACAATTGAGCTTGTTGAATGATGTGGAAAAAGAACAGATTCACAAGCTGTCAACAGATAACAACAGAGATGTACTGTAGTTTGTAGATCCTAATCCACCACAGCATTCTGCACACATGATCTACACTACAAGTTATGACAGTTCTCACTAAACAGATTGTGTTTTACATCTCTACTCCTTTGCTCTTGGGAGAGGGGAGACTTGGTAAAGTAATATTTCAACATGTAATATATTTTTCTTTGATGCTAGTAAAAAGAAAAGTAATATTACTTTTTCTAAGGGTTCATAAGTAAAGATATCACTCTCCTAAGTAACATTTCCCAACAGATCACCCATGGAGATGGGCTGGGCAAGTAGAATGAGGGGAAACAGAGGTTGAAAAGGTTGGAACGGCCAGAGGAGAGGAGGGAGACGTAAGGGACCGTGACGTAATGCTGATGGAGAATAATCTTAGGAAATCTCAGATGGAGACTTTGCCGAGAAATGTCTTGAATGGTTGAATGGTTTATGGTTTATTTTGGTGCTTTGCAGTTACATTTCATTTTCAAAGCCTCTAGTTTATAAAGCATGGACGAAAGGAATTCGAGAGATGAGGTAATGATGAAGTAATTGTGAAACTTTAACAATAAGAGCTTGTTTTTGTTAATTTCTCATTCACCTGCTCTGCTCGTGCACAGGTAGGCCACGGCCCACTTGTGCACCAAGCGGAAGTATGCATTTTACCCAGTGCTGGTCTAGTTAGAACTCTGAGGGCTGAAATTCATTGCTTATGTGACACATGCTAGTGGTGATGAAAATCAAAGTTAAGATTTGTTTTGAATGAAAACATTGCCTATTATACCTTTAAAGGTGTGCTAGGTAACATGATGACATTTTGCATGTTTTTCCTTCTATAGGTTGTTACTACTAACATGATTGGGAGGTTTCCTACAGGAGTTGTACTTCAATCTTCTAGTAGGTTTTAGACACCATAACATAAAGGCTCATCTAGAGTCTGATGTTGGACGACCACTACTGCTATTATCACTGTAGAGGTGAGTACAGTCAGAGCCCAGGGCTGGAGAGAGTGCTGGTTGCAGTGGTATGACCTCATTTTGCACTTTGTTCAGTGGTGGCATCGGGGATCGCCCAAATCTGAACAGGTCTTTAGAAACACATTGGTGAAGACATTTATTTGTACCGATTTAGTTCCCCGATTGGTCAAATATCTGATAAAACGTTCCAAACTATTAGGATACTAATAAAAAGGCATGGCGTTAAACTGAAAACTCGCTTCCCACTAATGCACCTGTAACAGTCCAACAGCACCACTCTTGGTCACCCACTGAAGGCATGGTGAAGACTATGTTTTGCTCTGCTAATATCAAGGCCCATTATTTATTGGCCCAGACAATAAAATGGTTGTGTGGGATAACACTGTCACCCACTGTAACCATGAAGACATCTGCCTTGCTGTGATGACACCTGAGCAAAGTAAATCCATTCTCCTGGGGGCAAATAATAAAGACAGATCCTCACACACCCCGAATGAGTTCAAGTTAAGTGATCGGTTTGCGGTTGTTGACCCGTTATATGAGAAGGAACGACATTTCCTCCTTCCATATATAACCCTACACCTCGATACATTGTTGTGACAAATATAAAAAGCCTTGACCCTCGGACAAGCTGATGTCATGCCATTTAGATATACTGTATTAGGAACAGTAGAGGCCCAAGTATGCTTCCTTAAGAGAACCTCAGCTCTCTGGGAGTGAGGAACTGCTCCGTTCACCTCCACAATCTGTTCTCTGCCCTCCAGGTAGCATCACATCCAGCTCACTGATGTGCTTTCAAAACCATGTGCATTTTAGCTGGTTAACCAGTATGGAGCGCTTCATGATGACATCACAGTGTCCAGTATGAAAAATCAACACCATTCACTAGAACACCTCCAACCTTCACCAGATCTTCACAGCCTGTTGTTCACTTTGTAGAGTTATTGTACATAACTCACAGGAAGAGTCAAAGATATACAGTAGGTCACCAGCTGCATTCTCTCACTATCTTACCAAAGGAGCTTTTATTCCCGCTGTGGATGTAGAAATGGCGTCTGCCGGCATTCTCCTGTCTGGAGATCACTACCTGTGTTCTCTCTGTATGGATGTGTTCTCTGATCCAGTCACCACTCCATGTGGACACAACTACTGCAAAGCCTGCATCACTGGCCACTGGGACGCCACAGATGTGTGCAAGTGTCCACTGTGTAAAGAAACCTTCCAGGACAGGCCCAGAGTGTCCACCAATACTTGGGTTTTCAAGATGGTCCAACAGTTCAGGAGCAACAAGTGGAGAGAAGAATATGAAGCAAAGACTGTGGATGAGGTTCAGCAGATGATCCAGGACAGACAAGTGAAGATTCAGGAGGTCAAACACACCGTGGAGCTCTGCAGGAAAGATGCAGATGTAGTCATAGCGGACAGTGTGCAGGTCTTCACTGCTCTGGTGAGATGTATTGAGAGAAGCCAGGCTGAGGTCATTGATGTGATTGAAGAGAAGCAGAAAACAACAGAGAAACAGGCTGAAGGCTTCATCAATGAGCTGCAACAGGAGATCACTCAGTTGGAGAAGAGAAGCTTTGAGCTCAGGAAGATCTCACTCGCTGAAGACCACCTCCACCTCCCCCAGGAGTCCAGGTCTATCAACACGGAGTGGATACCCACCAAGGACTGGACAAATGTCAATGTCCATCAGTCTTCACATGTAGAGACATTGAGGACAGCTGTGGCTCAGCTGGAAAAGACATTCAATGAAGAGATGGAGAAAAGTCTGTGTGATGCTGAGCTGAGGAGGATCCAACGATATGCAGTGGATGTAACTCTAGACCCTGATACAGTGAACCCCTGGCTCACCCTGTCTGAGGATGGAAAACAAGTGCATGATGGAAATGTAATGAGGAATCTCCCAGACAACACAGAGAGATTCTCTCCATGTGTCTGTGTCTTAGGAAAGCAAAGCTTCTCTTTAGGATGCTTTTACTTTGAGATTCAGGGTAGAGGGAAGACTGAGTGGACAATAGGAGTGGTCAGAGAGTCCATCAACAGGAAGGGAGACATCTATCTGAGTCCCACTAATGGTTACTGGACTATATGGTTGAGGAATGGAAATGAGTACAAGGCTTGTGCTGATCCTGCTGTCCTCCTCCCTGTCAGAGAGAAGCTCCAGACAGTGGGAGTGTTTGTGGATTATGAGGAGGGTCTGGTCTCCTTTTATGATGTGGAGACCAGAGTTCACCTCTACTCTTTCACTGGCTGCTCCTTCACTGAGAGACTATATCCATACTTCAGTCCTTGTTTTAATGATGGTGGTGAAAACTCCGCTCCTCTGATTATATCTCCTGTCACCCAGAAGAACACGAGTTTAAAAAGAAGTTACATTGATGGCGGAAGAGTTCAACATACATGTAGAAAAATGAAATGTTATGAAAAATAAACCACTGTTCATGCTCACAATGTGTTTGGTGACTAAGTCAAATAAGAATCACACCTGTGAACTGAGGGG
>CM076965.1:7942655-8000613 GCA_039105355.1 Benthosema pterotum
ACTGCAACCAGCACTCTCTCCAGCCCTGGGCTCTGACTGTACTCACCTCTACAGTGATAATAGCAGTAGTGGTCGCCCAACATCAGACTCTAATGAGCCTTTATGCTATGGTGTCTAAAACCTACTAAGAAGATGAAGTACAACTCCTGTAGAAACCTCCCAATCATGTTAGTATTCACAACCTATAGAAGTCAAAACATGCAAAATGTCATCATGTTACTTAGCACACCTTTAAAGGTATAATAGGTAATGTTTTCATTAAAAACAAATCTTAACTTTGATTTTCATCACCACTAGCATGTGTCACAAACTATGAATTTCAGCCCTCAGAGTTCTAACTAGACCAGCTCTGGGTAAAATTCATACTTCCGCTTGGCGCACAAGTGGGCCGTGGCCTACCTGTGCACGAGCAGAGCAGGTGAATGAGAAATTAACACAAACAAATTCTTATTGTTAAAGTTTCATAATTACTTCATCATTACTCATCTCAGCAAAGTCTCCATCTGAGATTTCCTAAGATTATTCTCCATCAGCATTACGTCACGGTCCCTTACGCCTCCCTCCTCTCCTTTTGGCCGTTCCAACTTTTCAACCTCTGTTTCCCCTCATTCTTCTTGCCCACCCATCTCCATGTGAACTGTTGGGCAATGTTACTTAGGAGAGTGATATCTTTACTTATGAACCCTTAAAAAGTAATAATATTACTTTACTTATTACTAGCATCAAAGAAAGAGCAAAGGAGTAGAGATGTAAAACACAATCTGTTTAGTGAGAACTGTGGTGACTTGTAGTGTAGATCATGTGTGTAGAATGCTGTAGTGGATTAGGATCTACAAACTACAGTAAATCTCTGTTGTTATCTGTTGATAGCTTGTGAATCTGTTCTATTTTCACATCATGCAACAACAAGCTCAATTGTAATAAGTAAAGAGGTGTGTTTTGGCAGAGTAACATATTACTTATTGCACATTGTGGCAGATTAGTATCATTACTTTATCCTTTGCTGGAAAACGGCAATAATATTACAGTAATATGTAATATTTAATTAGTTACTGTCAACACTGTGGTGATGACGTAATTGAGGTCCTAATTACTCCTCTGATTGGTCCTTGTTCTTGGTTACGAGGACCAATCAGAATGTGCCTCAAAGCAGAAGGGATGCTGGGAAATGTAGGACTCTATCTAAAACCTGCAGTACTGGCAGTGACCACAGTCAAAGTTACCTAGTACACCTTTATCTAGCAACTGCTATGGCAGTTTTTAGCCAATAAGTGTTTTTCAGAGAAAATTTATGCATGGATTCCGCATCATGAAAAGTGCCTAGTTAGACATTTCACATGTTACATACAGTAAAGCATGATGACATGTTTGACATTCTACAGTTACCTTAGTCACTTAAAGAACCATTATCACCTGTTGTTCACACAAACATTATGTTGTAATCAATGTTGTATGATACACTAAGAGCGCCCCTCAGTTCACAGGTGTGATTTTTGTAACATTTCACTTTTCTCCTTTTATTTTAACACTTCTACACCAGTGTAACTTCTTTTAAAACTTGTGTTCTTCTGTGCATGGTGACAGGAGATATAATCAGAGGAGCAGAGTTTTTACCACCGTCATTAAGACAAGGACAGAAGTATGGATATAGTCTCTCAGTGAAGGAGCAGCCAGTGAAAGAGTAGAGGTGAACTCTGTTCTCCACATCATAAAAGGAGACCAGACCCTCCTCATAATCCACAAACACTCCCACTGTCTGGAGCTTCTCTCTGACAGGGAGAGGGCATCAGGATCAGCAGCAGCCCAGTACTCATTTCCATTCCACAACCCTATAGTCCAGTAACCATTGCTGGGACTCGGATAGATGTCTCCCTTCCTGTCGATGACTCTCTGACCACTCCTACATCCCAGTCAGTCTTTCCCTCCAACCTGAAGTTGCCAGTAGATTCTTCCTGAGGAGATGCTTTGTTTTTCCTAAGAACGTTGACATATCGAGAGAATCTCTCTGGGTTGTCTGGAGATTCTTTATTACATTTCCATCATGTACTTGTTTTCCATCCTCAGACAGGGTGAGCCAGCGGTTCGCTGTATCAGGGTCTAGAGTTACATCCACTGCATATCGTTGGATCCTCCTCAGCTCAGCATCACACAGACTTTTCTCCATCTCTTCACTGAGTGTCTTCAGCTGAGCCACAGCTGTCCTCAATGTCTCCGCATGTGAAGACTGATGGACATTGACATTTGTCCAGTCCTTGGTGGGTATCCACTCTGTGTTGATCGACCTGGACTCCTGGGGGAGGATGAGGTGGTCTTCAGTGAGTGAGATCTTCCTGAGCTCAGAGCTTCTCTTCTCCAACTGAGTGATCTCCTGTTGCAGCTCATTGATGAAGCCTTCACCCTGTTTCTCTGTTGTTCTCTGCTTCTCCTGCACACTGTCTGCTGTCTGACTGTCTGCATCTTTCCTGCAGAGCTCCACGGTGTGTTTGACCTCCTGAATCTTCACTTGTCTGTCCCTGGATCATCTGCTGAACCTCATCCACAGTCTTGCCTCATATTCTTCTCTCCACTTGTTGCTCCTGAACTGTTGGACCATCTTGGAAAGCAAAGTATTGGTGGACACTCTGGGCCTGTCCTGGAAGGTTTCTTGACACAGTGACACTTGCACACATCCGTGGCGTCCCAGTGGCCAGTGATGCAGGCTTTGCAGTAGTTGTGTCCACATGGAGTGGTGACTGGATCAGAGAACACATCCATACAGAGAGAACACAGGTAGTGATCTCCAGACAGGAGAATGCTGGCAGACGCCATTTCTACATCCACAGCGGGAATAAAAGCTCCTTTGGTAAGATAGTGAGAGAATGCAGCTGGTGACCTACTGTATATCTCTGACTCTTCCTGTGAGTTATGTACAATAACTCTACAAAGTGAACAACAGGCTGTGAAGATTTGGTGAAGGTTGGAGGTGTTCTAGTGAATGGTGTTTATTTTTCATACTGGACACTGTGATGTCATCATGAAGCGCTCCATACTGGTTAACCAGCTAAAATGCACATGGTTTTTGAAAGCACATCAGTGAGCTGGATGTGATGCTACCTGGAGGGCAGAGAACAGATTGTGGAGGTGAACGGAGCAGTTCCTCACTCCCAGAGAGCTGAGGTTCTCTTAAGGAAGCATACTTGGGCCTCTACTGTTCCTATTACAGTATATCTAAATGGCATGACATCAGCTTGTCCGGGTCAAGGCCTTTTATATTTGTCACAACAATGTATCGAGGTGTAGGGTTAGATATGGAAGGAGGAAATGTCACTCCCACTGTCTGGAGCTTCTCTCTGACAGGGAGGAGGACATCAGGATCAGCAGCAGCCCGATACTCATTTCCACGGGTCAACAACCGCAAACCGATCACTTAACTTGAACTCATTCTGGGCGTGTGAGGATCTGTCTTTATTATTTGCCACCAGGAGAATGGATTTGCTTTGCTCAGGTGTCATCACAGCAAGGCAGATGTCTTCATGGTTACAGTGGGTGACAGTGTTATCCCACACGACCATTTCATTGTCTGGGCCAATAAATAATGGGCCTTGATATTAGCAGAGCAAAACATAGTCTTCACCATGCCTTCAGTGGGTGACCAAGAGTGGTGCTGTTGGACTGGGTTACAGGTGCATTAGTGGGAAGCGAGTTTTCAGTTTAACGCCATGCCTTTTTAATAATAATAATAATAATAATAATAAACCTTTATTTATATAGCACTTTTTTAAAACCAAGTTACAAAGTGCTTTACAACAACAGTAACACAAACAGTCAATTGTAAAGTTTGAAGAACAAAACAGGATATGGAATTTACAAACAACAATAGGAGGGAAATGAGGATGATAAGAGCGGACCGTAACAACATCTACAAACAGTTAACCCATAGTAGACGGAACCCCTAGTGGTAGTTTTACCCTAGTTGACGGAACACCAATATCGTTCTGTACAGTATGTACAGAAAAAATGTCAAGTTGTGTGTTACACAATAATTTGAAGTTTCCAGTACACTTAGGTAGTATTCAGAGACATTTTTAGAATCGGATAGTCTACAATGGGTTAAGACAATGAGAGTAATAAAAAAGCAGAGGTAAAAGTAGACATTAAACATTAAAAGCAACTCGATAAAAGTGTTTTTTTAAGAGTGATTTAAAATGTGGGACAGACTCAGCGAGTCTGATTTCAGGAGGGAGGGCATTCCAGAGGTTGGGGCTCTACAGGCGAAGGCCCGGTCACCTTTTGACCTAAGCCTTGTTTTCGGCGTGACTAAAAGCAGCTTGTCTGAGGACCTGAGGGAACGCTGGGGGGTATAAGGTTTTAATAGGTCAGATAGATAGGATGGGGCCAGATCTGATAGGCACTTAAAGGTTATTAGAAGGATTTTGAAATTGATTCTGAAGGAGATGGGGAGCCAGTGAAGGGTTGCCAGGATGGGTGAGATGTGATCAAATTTTTTTGTGTTTGTGAGGACACGGGCTGCAGCATTTTGGACAAGTTGTAGGCGTTGTATAGATTTGTTTGAGAGGCAGGAGTAAAGGGAATTGCAGTAGTCGAGTCGTGAATAAATGAAGGCATGAATTACTTTGGTTAAGTCTGATGTGGAAAGGAAGGGCTTGATTTTAACTATGTTGCGGAGATGGTAAATTGATACTTGTATGACCTTTTTGATATGGTTTTCAAAGTTGAGATCGGGATCGAGGATCACACCGAGGTTCCTCACAGAGGGTTTTATGTTGGGACTAAAGAGCCAAGGTGAGTTTCTAGCTTGGCTCGATCTTGAGGTGGTCCAAATATTATGACTTCAGATTTTGAGTCATTTAACTGTAAAAAGTTGGAGGACATCCAGTTTTTAATGTCTGTGAGGCAGGCATGGAGCTTACAGAGACTGGAGGGGTCGTTTGAATTGATGGGGAGATATAGTTGGGAGTCGTCGGCATAGAAATGAAATTGGATGTTATGGCTACGGATTATGTCACCGAGGGGGAGCATGTAAAGGGAAAAGAGGATAGGGCCTAGTATGGAGCCCTGGGGAACACCACAGTGAAGGGGGGCTGAGGAAGATGTTGCATCTCCGATGCCGATGCGAAACTGTCTCCCAGAGAGGTATGACTTGAACCAAGCTAGAGCTGTTCCTGAGATGCCCACCGCGTGTTCTAATCTACTAATAAGGACAGTGTGGTCGATGGTGTCAAAGCCGCCGTCAGTCGAGCAGGACAAGGACGGAACAATGCCCTGAGTCGGCGGCCATAAGGAGGTCATTGACCACTTTCAGGAGGGCCGTTTCAGTGCTGTGAAGCGGGCGGAAGCCTGATTGGAACTTCTCAAAAAGAGAATTTCCACTAAGGTGGTTCACCAGCTGAGTGAACACCACTTTTTCCAGCACCTTGGAGAGAAAGGGTAGTTTCGATACCGGTCTATAATTGCTCAGAATAGCGGGGTCGAGATTTGGCTTTTTGAGCAGGGGGGAAACAAGAGCTGTTTTAAAGGGGGCGGGGACTGATCCAGAGGACAGGGAGCTGTTTACAATAGCTAAAATGTGGTGACTGACAGTGGGTAGAATTTCTTTTAGTAGCCTGGTGGGGATGGGATCCAGGGGGCAGGAGGTGGACTTCATGTGAAGTATTGTGCTCTGAAGGGTTAATAGTGATATCTGTTTAAATGAGCGGAGAGAGTAATTGGGTGAGCTCACGACTACATCAGTACCAGATAGTGGCCGGAGAGGAGACTGTGAGATGGCTAATTGAGATCTGATGAGGTTGATTTTGCTGGAAAAAAATAGTAAAAATTGTTCACAGCGTTCAGGAGAGGCAGTCAAATTAGGGTTGGAGGGGGGGCCAACAGCAAGCTCAATTGTTTTGAAAAGGGTTCTGGAGTTGTTGTAGTTATTGGCAATAAGGTTGGAGAAGTAATTTGCTCTAGCCTCTTTTACCGCACTATTATAAGATCTCATGAGATCTTTCATGATTTCAAAAAATACTTGCAGTTTGGTGGATTTCCATTTCCGAATGGATTTCCTAAGCTGTCTTCTAAGCGAGCGGGTATGGTCATTTAGCCAAGGTGAATTGGTAGTGGTGGTGTTGGTGCGTATTTTTAGTGGAGCGACAAGATCTAGGGTTGTTATGCAGATGTTGCTAAAATAGTTGAGCTGGCTGTCAGTGGAGAGGGAGATGACAGGAGGAGAGACGGAGGAGTTAAACACCGAAGAGAATTTCACAGAGGTTGAGGGATTGATGGAGCGAGAGCGGCTAGGAGCCTGGGATTTTCTGGGGGGCGGGGCGATCATAATATTAAAAACTATAATCGAGTGGTCCGTTACGGCTGACCACTCAGAGGCATTACTGGCCAGGTCGACAATACTCAGACCAGATTTATTAGTATGCTAATAGTTTGGAACGTTTTATGAGCTATTTGACCAATCGCGGAACTAAATCGGTACAAATAAATGTCTTCACCAATGTGTTTCTAAAGACCTGTTCAGATTTGGGCGATCCCCGGATACTAAAGGGAGTGCAAAGACCACATGCAACAGTGCAAAATGAGGTCTACCACTGCAACCAGCCTCTCTCCACCCTGGGCTCTGACTGTACTCACCACTCTACAGTGATAATAGCAGTAGTGGTCGCCCAACATCACACTCTAGATGAGCCTTTATGCTATGGTGTCTAAAACCTACTAGAAGATTGAAGTACAACTCCTGTAGGAAACCTCCCAAGCATGTTAGTATTCACAACCTATAGAAGGCAAAACATGCAAAATGTCATCATGTTACCTAGCACACCTTTAAAGGTATAATAGGTAATGTTTTCATTCAAAACAAATCTTAACTTTGATTTTCATTACCACTAGCATGTGTCACATAAACTATGAATTTCAGCCCTCAGAGTTCTAACTAGACCAGCACTGGGTAAAATGCATACTTCCGCTTGGTGCACAAGTGGGCCGTGGCCTACCTGTGCACGAGCAGAGCAGGTGAATCAGGAATGAACAAAAACAAACTCTTATTGTTAAAGTTTCATAATTACTTCATCATTACCTCATCTCACGAATTTCTCAATTGAAAGAATCTGAGATTTCCTAAGATTATTCTCCATCAGCATTACGTCACAGTCCCTTACGTCTCCCTCCTCTCCTCTGGCCGTTCCAACCTTTTCAACCTCTGTTTCCCCTCATTCTACTTGCCCAGCCCATCTCCATGGGTGACCTGTTGGGCACCTTCGCTAAAAAAAAACAGCAGGCTACTACCCCCCGCACGACCTCTACTAAATATTAACAGTGTGCATGTTGTCATCGGTAGCTAAGTTTTCTACTGCCCTGAGATGTGACTGACATTAGTGAATACATCAGTCATGACACCGCTCTCCTTTCTCTCCTTTCTGATGAGACCGATCCGATACAGCCACGGGTAACATGCCGTTTTGATTGCCAATAAATGCCGTCCGTCGGCTCGTTTAATTATTTGTTTGCCAAGATTGGACTACGTTTCTATTGTATAGTCTTAACTGCCTGCTGCTGCTGGTCAGGTAACCATAAAACCAACCCAAGTCAGTGCGCAGCTCTATAGAGTAGCCTACAGACGGAGTTGTGCAAACTCCGTTCACTTCCTAGAGCTAGTCTAATGGCGGATCTCCTGCATAGACTTCTATTGAGAATGGGACACCTTCAGTGAAAACAATGCATTTCCAACTGCAGTAACAGCGCGTTTCACAGCGAGTTTCTGATCCCTCAATTTCGCAGATCTACTAGATGGGGGGAAAAGTTAAATAAATAAATAAATAAATAAATGCGAATGGTTCGGGATCATTAATATTCGTTCGCGTGGCGACCTTAGCGAGCGAGTGGTTCGAATCCCGAGCTTCGGTATACAGCCTTACTTATGACCCCTTAGAAAAAGTAATGCTATTACTTTACTCATTACTAGAAAAGAATAATATATTACATATTGCAATATTACTTTACCAAGTCTCCCCTCTCGCAGGAGCAAAGGAACAGAGATGTAAAACACAATCTGTTTAGTGAGAACTGTCATAACTTGTAGTGTAGATCATGTGTGCAGAATGCTGTGGTGGATTAGGATCTACAAACTACAGTACATCTCTGTTGTTATCTGGTGACAGCTTGTGAATCTGTTCTATTTTCACATCATGCAACAAGCTCAATTGTAATAAGTAAAGAGGAGTGTTTTGGCAGAGTAACATATTACTTATTGCACATTTTTGGCAGATTAATATATTTACTTTATCCTTTGCTGGAAAACAGCAATATTACAGTAATATGTAATATTTAATTAGTTACTGCCCAACACTGTGGGTGATGACGTATGATTTATGATAATATGGCAGTTTTTAGCCAATAAGTGTTTTCTGAGAATATCCATGGCATGGATTCAGCATCATGAAAAGTGCCTAGTTAGACATATCACATGTTACATACAGTAAAGCATGATGACATGTTTGACATTCTATAGGTTGTGACTATAGTACCCCCGGCTTTGACCGTTTTTAACCGTCTGTACGCCGTTCTCGTGGTCCGCGCGGATTTCCCGTTAGACTACGCACGCCGGTCACGACGACGGCTCGTATCACGACGAAATGTAGATTTCATTCTTTAATCCAACTATTAGTCCGAGCGCATCGTCTGATAATGATCCCGTTGCTGACTTTCATTTGGAACAGAATTGGGCGACAACTTTTTTTTTTGTCTGTTCCATTCACACCCATTCAATCCAATGCATTCAAACGCCTCTCCTCCGGTTTTCCCTATGAAGTTCCCTATGAGTTGTCAGCGCATTGGTAAATCAACTAGTGCTAGACGGCACTTCCTGACTTGTGACCCGGATGTTTTTGCTGAGATCGTCAGAAGACCGGTTAGCCAGACAACAGAAACAGCATGACAGAAACAGCACATCCTGCTTAGGAGATCTGAGCTTCAAAATAAGGGAATTTTACCGAATTTACTTGATTGAGCCGTGGCACTACCGTTTTCAAACTTTTAGTACATATTACTAGACACCATTAGAAACACATTGGTGAAGTCGCAAGTCAACAACTCTCACTTCACATTTTGGTGTGACTTCTGAGGGAAGGTAGACCCTCCTATAATTTCTCCTCTTAATGTCTCTGAGAAACTAAGTCACTTAAAGAACCATTATCACCTGTTGTTCACACAAACATTATGTTGTAATCAATGTTGTATGATACACTAAGAGCGTCCCTCAGTTCACAGGGTGTGATTTTTGTAACATTTCACTTTTTTTCTTTTATTTTAAACTCTTCTACCATCAGTGTAACTTCTTTTTAAACGTGTGTTCTTTCTGGGTGCATGGTGACAGGAGATATTATCAGAGGAGCAGAGTTTGTACCACCATCATTAAGACCAGGACAGAAGAATGGATATAGTCTCTCAGTGAAGGAGCAGCCAGTGTAAGAGTAGAGGTGAACTCTGGTCTCCACATCATAAAAGGAGACCAGACCCTCCTCATAATCCACAAACACTCCCACTGTCTGGAGCTTCTCTCTGACAGGGAGGAGGACAGAGGGGCCAGCACGAGCCTTGTACTCATTTCCATTCCTCAACCCTATAGTCCAGTAACCATTCTTGGGGCTCAGTGTGATTTTTCCCTTCCTGTTGATGGACTCTCTGGCCACTCCTATTGTCCACTTGGTCTTCCCTCCAACCTGAATTTCAAAGTAAAAGCATCCTAAAGAGAAGCTTTGCTTTCCTAAGACACTGACACACCGAGAGAATCTCTCTGGGTTGTCTGGGAGATTCTTCCTTACATTTCCACAATGCACTTGTTTTCCATCCTCAGAGAGGGTGAGCCAGGGGTTCGCTGTATCAGGGTCTAGAGTTACATCCACTGCATATCGTTGGATCCTCCTCAGCTCAGCATCATGCAGCCTTTTCTCCATCTCTTCACAGAGTGTCTTCAGCTGAGCCACAGCTGTCCTCAATGTCTCCACATGTGAAGACTGATGGACATTGACATTTGTCAAGTCCTTGGTGGGTATCCACTCTTTGTTGATAGACCTGGACTCCTGGGGGAGGTGGAGGTGGTCTTCAGTGAGTGAGATCTTCCTGACCTCAGAGCTTCTCTTCTCCAACTGAGTGATCTCCTGTTGCAGCTCATTGATGAAGCCTTCAGCCTGTTTCTCTGTTGTTTTCTGCTTCTCTTCAATCACATCAATGACTTCAGCCTGGCTTCTCTCAATACATCTCACCAGAGCAGTGAATACCTGCACACTGTCTGCTATGACTGCATCTGCATCTTTCCTGCAGAGCTCCACGGTGTGTTTGACCTCCTGAATCTTCACTTGTCTGTCCTGGATCATCTGCTGAACTCATCCACAGTCTTTGCTTCATATTCTTCTCTCCACTTGTTGCTCCTGAACTGTTGGACCATCTTGGAAACCCAAGTATTGGTGGACACTCTGGGCCTGTCCTGGAAGTTTTCTTGACACAGTGGGCACTTGCACACATCCGTGGCGTCCCAGTGGCCAGTGATGCAGGCTTTGCAGTAGTTGTGTACACATGGAGTGGTGACTGGATCAGAGAACACATCCATACAGATAGAACACAGGTAGTGATCTCCAGACAGGAGAATGCTGGCAGACGCCATTTCTACATCCACGGGAGAGAATAAAAGCTCCTTTGGTAAGATAGTGAGAGAATGCAGCTGGTGACCTACTGTATATCTTTGACTCTTCCTGTGAGTTATGTACAATAACTTTACAAGTGAACAACAGGCTGTGAAGATCTGGTGAAGGTTGGAGGTGTTCTAGTGAATGGTGTTGTCACCAGTGTGCACTTGATTTTTCATACTGGACACTGTGATGTCATCATGAAGCGCTCCATACTGGTTAACCAGCTAAAATGCACATGGTTTTGAAAGCACATCAGTGAGCTGGATGTGATGCTACCTGGAGGGCAGAGAACAGATTGTGGAGGTGAACGGAGCAGTTCCTCACTCCCAGAGAGCCGAGGTTCTCTTAAGGAAGCATACTTGGGCCTCTACTGTTCCTATTACAGTATATCTAAATGGCATGACATCAGCTTGTCCAAGGGTCAAGGCTTTTTATATTTGTCACAACAATGTATCGAGGTGTAGGGTTATATATGGAAGGAGGAAATGTCGTTCCTTCTCATATAACGGCTCAACAACCGCAAACCGATCACTTAACTTGAACTCATTCTGGGCGTGTGAGGATCTGTCTTTATTATTTGCCCCCAGGAGAATGGATTTGCTTTTCTCAGGTGTCATCACAGCAAGTCAGATGTCTTCATGGTTACAGTGGGGGACAGAGTGTTATCCCACACGACCATTTCATTGTCTGGGCCAATAAATAATGGGCCTTGATATTAGCAGAGCAAAACATAGTCTTCAGTGGGTGACCAAGAGTGGTGCTGTTGGACTGGGTTACAGGTGCATTAGGAAGAAGCGAGTTTTCAGTTTAATGCCATACCTTTTTATTAGTATCCTAATAGTTTGGAACGTTTTATCAGATATTTGACAAATCGGGGAACTAAATCGGTAAAAATAAATGTCTTCACCAATGTGTTTCTAAAGACCTATTCAGATTTGGGCGATCCCCGATGCCACCACTGAACAAAGTGCAAAATGAGGTCATACCACTGCAACCAGCACTCTCTCCAGCCCTGGGCTCTGACTGTACTCACCTCTACAGTGATAATAGCAGTAGTGGTCGCCCAACATCAGACTCTAGATGAGCCTTTATGCTATGGTGTCTAAAACCTACTAGAAGATTGAAGTACAACTCCTGTAGGAAACCTCCCAATCATGTTAGTAGTCACAACCTATACAAGGCAAAACATGCAAAATGTCATCATGTTACTTAGCACACCTTTAAAGGTATAATAGGTAATGTTTTCATTAAAAACAAATCTTAACTTTGATTTTCATCACCACTAGCATGTGTCACATAAGCAGTGTTGTTTGTTTGAGAATATTTTGTCTTAGTCTTAGTCTTAGTCTTTTGAGTAACACACATTTAGTCTTTTAGTCCCATTTAGTCTTCTGAAATTCATTTTTTTAGTCTAGTCTTAGTCGACGAAATATTAGCATCGATTTAGTCTTAGTCTCAGTCTTAGTCTTTTATTAGTGTTAGTCTTTTTTTAGTCTTAGTCTTTCAGTCTTAGTCTTGGTATGGTTTAGTCTTACATACAAATGCATTGTAGGTTTATATATGTTATACAGATTTATAGTTTTTAGTATGAAAGATTGTGTTTTATTTCTTTCTTTGTATACAATTACTGCATTTGTAATAAGTTCCTTTCCTGAAAACGTATGCAATCTATACTGCAGATATGTTCACATACTTAAAAAGAACGATAAAAAGAAGTTAAAAATGTTTCCTATTTCCATTAGTCTTAGGTTATGATTTAGTCTTCGTCTTAGTCTTAGTCTTTTGAAAACACACATCTTTAATCCCAATTAGTCTTCTGAAATTCATTTTTGTTAGTCTAGTCTTAGTCGACTAAATATCAAAAACCTTAGTCGACTTAGTCTTTAGTCTTAGTCTTAGTCGACAAAAACAACCCTGCACATAAGCTATGAATTTCAGCCCCCAGAGTTCTAACTAGACCAGCACTGGGTAAAATGCATACTTCCGCTTGGTGCACAAGTGGGCCGTGGCCTACCTGTGCACGAGCAGAGCAGGTGAATAAGGAATGAACAAAAACAAACTCTTATTGTTAAAGTTTCATAATTACTTCAATACCTCATCTCTCGAATTTCTCAATTGAAAGACATTTCTCGGCAAAGTCTCCATCTGAGATTTCCTAAGATTATTCTCCATCAGCATTACGTCACGGTCCCTTACGCCTCCCTCCTCTCCTCTGGCCGTTCCAACCTTTTCAACCTCTGTTTCCTCTCATTCTACTTGCCCAGCCCATCTCCATGGGTGAACTGTTGGGCAATGTTACTTAGGAGAGTAATATCTTTACTTATGAACCCTTAGAAAAAGTAATAATATTACTTTACTTTTTACTAGCATCAAAGAAAAATATATTACATGTTGAAATATTACTTTACCAAGTCTCCCCTCTCCCAAGAGCAAAGGAGTAGAGATGTAAAACGCAATCTGTTTAGTGAGAACTGTCATAACTTGTAGTGTAGATCATGTGTGCAGAATGCTGTGGTGGATTAGGATCTACAAACTACAGTAAATCTCTGTTGTTATCCGTTGATAGCTTGTGAATCTGTTCTATTTTCACATCATGCAACAACAAGCTCAATTGTAATAAGTAAAGAGTTGTGTTTTGGCAGAGTAACATATTACTTATTGCAGATTGTGGCAGATTAGTATCTTTACTTTATCCTTTGCTGGAAACCGGCAATAATATTACAGTAATATGTAATATTTAATTAGTTACTGCCCAACACTGTGGGTGATGACGTATGATTTATGATAATATGGCAGTTTTTAGCCAATAAGTGTTTTCAGAGAAAATTCATGGCATGGATTCCGCATCATGAAAAGTGCCTAGTTTGACATTCTATAGGTTGTGACTATAGAACCCCCGGCTTTGACCGTTTTTTTACGAGGTTTCCAACAGGAGTTGATTTTCAAAATTTAGTACATATTACTAGACACCATTAGAAACACATTGGTGAAGTCTTGTCTTACTTGTATAACTTTCTCTTATGAAAAATATTTTGCATTTCTTACAAGTCAACAACTCTAGCTTCACATTTTGGTGTGACTTCTGAGGGAAGGTAGACCCTCCTATAATTTCTCCTCTTAATGTCTCTGAGAAACTAAGTCACTTAAAGAACCATTATCACCTGTTGCTCACACAAACATTATGTTGTAATCAATGTTGTATGATACACTAAGAGCGTCCCTCAGTTCACAGGTGTGATTTTTGTAACATTTCACTTTTCTCCTTTTATTTTAAACTCTTCTACCACCAGTGTAACTTCTTTTTAAACTTGTGTTCTTCTGGGTGCATGGTGACAGGAGATATAATCAGAGGAGCAGAGTTTGTACCACCATCATTAAGACAAGGACTGAAGTATGGATATAGTCTCTCAGTGAAGGAGCAGCCAGTGAAAGAGTAGAGGTGAACTCTGGTCTCCACATCATAAAAGGAGACCAGACCCTCCTCATAATCCACAAACACTCCCACTGTCTGGAGCTTCTCTCTGACAGGGAGGAGGACAGCAGGGTCAACAGCAGCCTTGTACTCATTTCCATTCCTCAACCATATAGTCCAGTAACCGTCGTTGGGACTCTCAGTGATTTCTCCCTTCCTGTTGATGGACTCTCTGGCCACTCCTACATCCCACTCAGTCTTCCCTCCAACCTGAATCTCAAAGTAAAAGCATCCTAAAGAGAAGCTTTGCTTTCCTAAGACACTGACACAAGATGAGAATCTCTCTGTGTTGTCTGGGAGATTCTTCATTACATTTCCACAATGCACTTGTTTTCCATCCTCAGACAGGGTGAGCCAGGGGTTCGCTGTATCAGGGTCTAGAGTTACATCCACTGCATATCGTTGGATCCTCCTCAGCTCAGCATCACACAGACTTTTCTCCATCTCTTCACTGAGTGTCTTCAGCTGAGCCACAGCTGTCCTCAATGTCTCCACATGTGAAGACTGATGGACATTGACATTTGTCCAGTCCTTGGTGGGTATCCACTCCGTGTTGATAGACCTGGACTCCTGGGGGAGGTGGAGGTGGTCTTCAGTGAGTGAGATCTTCCTGAGCTCAGAGATTGTCGTCTCCAACTGAGTGATCTCCTGTTGCAGCTCATTGACGCCTTCAGCCTGTTTCTCTGTTGTTTTCTGCTTCTCCTGCACACTGTCTGCTGTCTCTCGGTCTGCATCTTTCCTGCAGAGCTCCACGGTGTGTTTGACCTCCTGAATCTTCACTTGTCTGTCCTGGATCATCTGCTGAACCTCATCCACAGTCTTTGCTTCATATTCTTCTCTCCACTTGTTGCTCCTGAACTGTTGGACCATCTTGAAAACCCAAGTATTGGTGGACACTCTGGGCCTGTCCTGGAAGGTTTCTTGACACAGTGGACACTTGCACACATCCGTGGCGTCCCAGTGGCCAGTGATGCAGGCTTTGCAGTAGTTGTGTCCACATGGAGTGGTGACTGGATCAGAGAACACATCCATACAGATAGAACACAGGTAGTGATCTCCAGACAGGAGAATGCTGGCAGACGCCATTTCTACATCCACAGCGGGAATAAAAGCTCCTTTGGGTAAGATAGTGAGAGAATGCAGCCGGTGACCTACTGTATATCTTTGACTCTTCCTGTGAGTTATGTACAATAACTCTACAAAGTGAACAACAGGCCGTGAAGATCTGGTGAAGGTTGGAGGTGTTCTAGTGAATGGTGTTGATTTTTCATACTGAACACTGTGATGTCATCATGAAGCGCTCCATACTGGTTAACCAGCTAAAATGCACATGGTTTTGAAAGCACATCAGTGAGCTGGATGTGATGCTACCTGGAGGGCAGAGAACAGATTGTGGAGGTGAACGGAGCAGTTCCTCACTCCCAGAGAGCTGAGGTTCTCTTAAGGAAGCATACTTGGGCCTCTACTGTTCCTAATACAGTATATCTAATGGCATGACATCAGCTTGTCCGAGGGTCAAGGCTTTTTATATTTGTTACAACAATGCATCGAGGTGTAGGGTTATATATGGAAGGAGGAAATGTCGTTCCTTCTCATATAACGGCTCAACAACCACAAACCGATCGCTTAACTTGAACTCATTCTGGGCGTGTGAGGATCTATCTTTATTATTTGCTCCCAGGAGAATGGATTTGCTTTGCTCAGGTGTCATCACAGCAAGGCAGATGTCTTCATGGTTACAGTGGGGGACAGTGTTATCCCACGAAACCATTTCATTGCTGGGACAATAAATAATGGGCCTTGATATTAGCAGAGTAAAACATAGTCTTCACCATGCCTTCAGTGGGTGACCAAGAGTGGTGCTGATGGACTGTTACAGGTGCATTAGGGGGAAGCGAGTTACCTTTTTATTAGTATCCTAATAGTTTGGAACGTTTTGGTCAGATATTTTGACCAATCGGGTAACTAAATCGGTACAAATAAATGTCTTCACCAATGTGTTTCTAAAGACCTGTTCAGATTTGGGCGATCCCCGATGCCACCACTGAACAAAGTGCAAAATGAGGTCATACCACTGCAACCAGCACTCTCTCCAGCCCTGGGCTCTGACTGTACTCACCTCTACAGTGATAATAGCAGTAGTGGTCGCCCAACATCAGACTCTAGATGAGCCTTTATGCTATGGTGTCTAAAACCTACTAGAAGATTGAAGTACAACTCCTGTAGGAAACCTCCCAATCATGTTAGTATTCACAACCTATAGAAGGCAAAACATGCAAAATGTCATCATGTTACTTAGCATACCTTTAAAGGTATAATAGGGCATGTTTTTATTAAAAACAAATCTTAACTTTGATTTTCATCACCACTAGCATGTGTCACATAAACTATGAATTTCAGCCCTCAGAGTTCTAACTAGACCAGCACTGGGTAAAAATGCATACTTCCGCTTGGTGCACAAGTGGGCCGTGGCCTACCTGTGCACGAGCAGAGCAGGTGAATCAGGAATGAACAAAAACAAACTCTTATTGTTAAAGTTTCACAATTACTTCATCATTACCTCATCTCTCGAATTTCTCAATTGAAAGACATTTCTCGGCAAAGTCTCCATCTGAGATTTCCTAAGATTATTCTCCATCAGCATTATGTCACGGTCCCTTACGCCTCCCTCCTCTCCTCTGGCCGTTCCAACCTTTTCAACCTCTGTTTCCCCTCATTCTACTTGCCCAGCCCATCTCCATGGGGGATCTGTTGGGCAATGTTACTTAGGAGAGTAATATCTTTACTTATGAACCCTTAGAAAAAGTAATATTACTTTACTTATTACTAGCATCAAATAAAAATATATTACATATTGCAATATTACTTTACCAAGTCTCCCCTCTCCCAAGAGCAAAGGAGTAGAGATGTAAAACACAATCTGTTTAGTGACAACTGTGATGACTTGTAGTGTAGATCATGTGTGCAGAATGCTGCGGTGGATTAGGATCTACAAACTACAGTACATCTCTGTTGTTATCTGGTGACAGCTTGTGAATCTGTTCTATTTTCACATCATGCAACAACAAGCTCAATTGTAATAAGTAAAGAGGAGTGTTTTGGCAGAGTAATAAATTATTTATTGCACATTTTTGGCAGATTAGTATATTTACTTTATCCTTTGCTGGAAAACGGCAATAATATTACAGTAATATGTAATATTTAATTAGTTACTGCCAACACTGTGGGTGATGACGTAATTGAGGTCCCAATTACGTCCTCTGATTGGTCCTTGTTCTTGGTTACGAGGACCAATCAGAATGTGCCTCAAAGCACAAGGGATGCTGGCAGTAGCGGTCCTAGAGTGATTTACTCCCTGGGCGAAATCCCCTGCTGCCCCCCCCCCCCCCCCCCCCCCCCCCCCACACACACACACACACACACACCCTCCGGGATCAACCCAACGACCACCTCTACTCCACCACTCAAGACTAAACAGACCATCGTCCATACTAGGCCTACTACAAAAAAAAAAAAAAAAAAAAAAAAAAAAAAAAAAATGCCACACACACATAATACATAAACCTTCTGAGTAGATATCACCATCTAGTGAGCATGTCACCTTGACACCACCTTCTTCACACAGGTGTGATTTCCTTTTCCCTTTATTTTATTTGTTCATAATAATAATATCAATAATCTAATGATCAATTTGAGATGCATTTGCATTACTGAACTCTTCGAAGCAAAGTTGGCTATAAATCACACAGGCAAAAAGTAGCCTTCCATGGGGTGGCATTATTATTATTATTATTATTATTATTATTATTATTATTATTATTATTACCCTTATTATTATTAGTCTTGATTGCATTTGAGTTTATGCTTTATAGCCTACTATAGTTTCAGTTAATTCAATGAATAAGTAGCTATAATTCAAACTGCATTGGAGGAAGGGGGACCTCAGGGTGAAATTTGGAAAAGGGGGCATCTATGACAATAATCAAGAGCATTATTACACATGTCACAAGAATCAAGGTAGACTGCTCCTAATATGTTTTGGTGTGGAATTCTCCTTTAACCACTGTGGAAAGTCCCCACTAATTAGTGCACCTGCTGTACGAAGACACTGACAGAAAGAATGCGCTCCATATTTCCATAGACTTCCATATTAAATTTCTGAGATTTGAAAAGGCCCTGTTGACTTTTCTCAACCTTTAAAAAATAAAATCAGGACTTCCCAAGAAACCATGTGAGGTAAGATTTTATTTACTGTATCATAAATACTGTTGCCACCATTCGCCAGTGAACTCTTGCTTTTTCAAATCTCAAAAGATTCATGCGGAGAGCGCGTTGGAGAGCGCATTTAACATTGTCAAGCGGTCCAGCGGTAACACCACAACTGGACCCCCCAGACCAGGACACACATCACACACGCTGAATTGCACGACATTACCATTTTTTGTGCGCAAGTGGGCGCAATACCTGTATTGTAGATCCATGCTGCAATGACAATAAGTGACGGAATAGCCGATTTCTTTTCTCTTTTTTTTTGCTTCGCTATGCCGCCCCCCTCGCGATGCCGCCCTGGGCGGCTGCCCATATGGCCCATGCCTAAATCCGCCCCTGGATGCTGGGAAATGTAGGACTCTCTAAAACCTGCAGTACTGGCAGTGACCACCAGTCAAAGTTACCTAGTACACCTTTATGTAGCAGCTGGTAGGCGGTTTTTAGCCAATAAGTGTTTTCTGAGATAATTCATGGCATGGATTCCGCATCATGTAAAGTGCCTATTTAGACATATCACATGTTACATACAGTAAAGCATGATGACATGTTTGACATTCTATAGGTTGTGACTATAGGACCCCCGGCTTTGACCGTTTTTTTACGAGGTTTCCAACAGGAGTTGATTTTCAAAATTTAGTACATATTACTAGACACCATTAGAAACACATTGGTGAAGTCTTATCTTACTTGTATAACTTTCTCTTATGAAAAATATTTTGCATTTCTTACAAGTCAACAACTCTCACTTCACATTTTG
The DNA here is from genome assembly GCA_039105355.1 of Benthosema pterotum. Lineage (NCBI taxonomy): Eukaryota > Metazoa > Chordata > Actinopteri > Myctophiformes > Myctophidae > Benthosema > Benthosema pterotum. The sequence goes on from CM076965.1 coordinate 7,961,824, forward strand.
GTGTGACTTCTGAGGGAAGGTAGACCCTCCTATAATTTCTCCTCTTAATGTCTCTGAGAAACTAAGTCACTTAAAGAACCATTATCACCTGTTGCTCACACAAACATTATGTTGTAATCAATGTTGTATGATACACTAAGAGCGCCCCTCAGTTCACAGGTGTGATTTTTCTAACATTTCACTTTTTTCCTTTTATTTTAAACTCTTCTACCATCAGTGTAACTTCTTTTTGAACTTGTGTTCTTCTGGGTGCATGGTGACAGGAGATATAATCAGAGGAGCAGAGTTTTTACCACCATCATTACGACAAGGACTGAAGTATGGATATAGTCTCTCAGCGAAGGAGCAGCCAGTGAAAGAGTAGAGGTGAACTCTGGTCTCCACATCATAAAAGGAGACCAGACCCTCCTCATAATCCACAAACACTCCCACTGTCTGGAGCTTCTCTCTGACAGGGAGGACGACAGAGGGGCCAGCAGGAGCCTTGTACTCATTTCCATTCCTCAACCATATAGTCCAGTAACCATTCTTGGGACTCAGTGGGATTTCTCCCTTCCTGTCGATGGACTCTCTGACCACTCCTATCGTCCAGTCTGTCTTCCCTCCCACCTGAAGTTGCCAGTAGATTCTTCCTGAGGAGATGCTTTGTTTTCCTAAGACGTCGACATAACGAGAGAATCTCTCTGGGTTGTCTGGGAGATTCTTCTTTACATTTACATGATGCACTTGTTTTCCATCCTCAGACAGGATGAGCTCGGGATGTGCTGTATCAGGGTCTAGAGTTACATCCACTGCATATCGTTGGATCCTACTCAGCTCAGCATCACACAGACTTTTCTCCATCTCTTCACTGAGTGTCTTCAGCTGAGCCACAGCTGTCCTCAATGTCTCCACATGTGAAGACTGATGGACATTGACATTTGTCCAGTCCTTGGTGGGTATCCACTCTGTGTTGATAGACCTGGACTCCTGGGGAGGTGGTGGAGGTGGTCTTCAGTGAGTGAGATCTTCCTTAGCTCAGAGATTGTCTTCTCCAACTGAGTGATCTCCTGTTGCAGCTTATTGATGACGCCTTCAGCCTGTTTCTCTGTTTTTTCTGCTTCTCCTGCACACTGTATGCGGTCTCTCGGTCTGCATCTTTCCTGCAGAGCTCCACGGTGTGTTTGACCTCCTGAATCTTCACTTGTCTGTCCTGGATCATCTGCTGAACCTCATCCACAGTCTTTGCTTCATATTCTTCTCTCCACTTGTTGCTCCTGAACTGTTGGACCATCTTGGAAACCCAAGTATTGGTGGACACTCTGGGCCTGTCCTGGAAGGTTTCTTGACACAGTGGACACTTGCACACATCCGTGGCGTCCCAGTGGCCAGTGATGCAGGCTTTGCAGTAGTTGTGTCCACATGGAGTGGTGACTGGATCAGAGAACACATCCATACAGATAGAACACAGGTAGTGATCTCCAGACAGGAGAATGCTGGCAGACACCATTTCTACATCCACAGCGGGAATAAAAGCTCCTTTGGTAAGATAGTGAGAGAATGCAGCTGGTGACCTACTGTATATCTTTGACTCTTCCTGTGAGTTATGTACAATAACTCTACAAAGTGAACAACAGGCTGTGAAGATCTGGTGAAGGTTGGAGGTGTTCTAGTGAATGGTGTTGATTTTTCATACTGGACACTGTGATGTCATCATGAAGCGCTCCATACTGGTTAACCAGCTAAAATGCACATGGTTTTGAAAGCACATCAGTGAGCTGGATGTGATGCTACCTGGAGGGCAGAGAACAGATTGTGGAGGTGAACGGAGCAGTTCCTCACTCCCAGAGAGCTGAGGTTCTCTCAAGGAAGCATACTTGGGCCTCTACTGTTCCTATTACAGTATATCTAAATGGCATGACATCAGCTTGTCCAAGGGTCAAGGCTTTTTATATTTGTCACAACAATGTATCGAGGTGTAGGGTTATATATGGAAGGAGGAAATGTCGTTCCTTCTCATATAACGGGTCAACAACCGCAAACCGATCACTTAACTTGAACTCATTCTGGGCGTGTGAGGATCTGTCTTTATTATTTGCCACCAGAAGAATGGATTTAGTTAGTTAGTTAGTTATACTTTATTGTCCCGAAGGAAATTTGTCTTGGGCATACGAGTGCCACTGCGTAGAGACAACATAACATACAGAGACAACATAACATACAGTACAACATTGACCATACAACACTACAATTCGACAGTAGACAGCAATAGGATACCAGCTCACGGAAACAAAAGAAAGAAAACAAGATAACAAAAACTGTCATTTGGCAGATGAGTATTTCATTCCATTATGACATACAAAACTAGGGTCCAAAGAAAACCTAGCCCTCTAGGGGGGGAGGATGTTTGTTAAGCTGGATTACAGATATGGGAATAAAGGACTGCTTGTAGCGGTTGCTTTTACACTTTTTAGATCTATAACGTTTCCTGGAGGGAATCAGCTCATATTCAGCATAAAGGATATGCGAAGGATCTCGGAGGATGCTCCTAGCGAGGGCAGTGACCCTTTCCTCATAAATAGACTGCAGAGGAGGGTATGTATTCTGCCCCATGATCTTCATGGCTACCTTGACCATGTTGTTGACTTTATTTTTAAGCTGAACAGATAGTGAGCCGTACCAAGCCGCCATGCTGTACATAATTAAGCTGCCTAGTACAGCATTATAAAAAGTCAACATAATGTTTGTACTCACTCCAAACAGTCTTAGTCTACGGAGAAAGTGGAGTCTTTGTGCTAGTTTACTACACAAGTGATCAACCTGAATGTTCCATTTCAGCTGATTATCAAGTTGAACTCCCAGATACTTATAGGAATTAACCTGTTCAATGCTGCACCCTGCGATGACTACAGGGTCATGGGCTCTGTTGGTCGTGAGATCAAAGATCATTTCCTTTGTTTTATTACTGTTTAAGATCAAACTGTTTTCCTTGCACCTCTCTGCAAAGGAGGAAACCTCCTGGAAATATACAGAGGGATCGTCACCCCCTCGTATAGACTCAAGACTACTGTATCATCCGAGAACTTTAAGATATGATTTTTAGGGTGGTTGCTTCTTAGATCATTGGTGTAAACAGTAAAGAGTAGGGGGGAGCACACGCCCCCCTGTGGCACCCCCATACTGCCAGACTTAGTACAAGAAAGAGAACCATTTACCATGACCTGCTGTGGCCTACCGGTCAAGAGTGAGTGTAACCATTTGATCATATAAGGGTTTATGTTCAATTGTACCAGTTTTAGCATAAGTAGGTCGGGTCTTAGAGTGTCAAACGCCGAGCTGAAGTCGGCGAATAAGACCCGAGCGTATGCTCCTGGGGTCTCAAGATGTTTATTTATAAGATGTGTTACAGTTACAATGGCACTTTCTGTACTGCGCTCCGCCCTATAAGCATACTGACAAGGATCTAGATGTGGAGCTAGCTGCTCTTTCAGGAGGTTTACAATGACTCTTTCAAAACATTTCATGACATTACTGGTGAGTGCTATCGGTCTGTAGTCCTTATTAGACGTAGGACATGGCACTTTAGGAATAGGAATTATGATGGACTTTTTCCATAAATCCGGAACTCTGTGACTGTCAATTGAGCACTGGAAAAGCGGACACATAGCATCAGCTAGCTCCGATGGACACTTTTTCAGGATAATAGCAGGTAGACCATCCGGTCCCACAGATTTCTTCAAGGTTACACTGCTAAAGATCGATTTAACTTGATTTTTATTTATAATGAGGCGATCAGAGTCTACACAATGTATGGTGTCAGGGTTAAACCCCTCACTCCCAGGTTGGGACGTGTCTGTGTTGAATCTGTGAAAATAGTCATTTAGTTCATTAGCCATTTCTACTTCATTAAGTGTAGCTAACTGCCTCCTACTAGGGTTCATGTTTGTGATACTTTTCATGAAGTCCCATAGTCCCTTGCTGTCCATGGTGCGGACGCTGTCCTCCAGTCCAGCACGATGTTTCTCTCTAGCCGTCTTCAGCATCCCATTTAGCTCTTTTGGGCAGCAGCCACTCCCGCACGATCCCTGTTTTTGAAAGCCAGTTTTTTCTTGTTAATGACAGTCTTAACCTCCTTCGTAATATATGATTTATTGTTAGGGTAATGCGTAATTACTTTTTTCCCCACTACATTGTCCACGCAGAAAGCAATATAGTCTGTTAATGTGACTGTAGCCTCATTTAGCTCCTGGTTGTGAAATACGCTCCAATCAGTACTGAGGAAGCAACCACTCAGTGTTTCAATACTGTCATCAGTCCACTGCAACACAGTCTTTTTCTGTGGTTTGTTTGTCTTTAGCAAGGTTTTATAGGTGGGCATCAGGAAGACAGTAGAGTGGTCGGAGTTAGAGAGAGGGGGGAGGGCTTTTGCTGTGTAAGCGCCCTTTATATTGCCAAAACATTTGTCGAGGACATTTTCCTTCCTCGTGCCACAACGAACATATTGGGTAAACCCAGGCAAAACAAGCTCAGGCCTGCAATGATTAACATCACCCAGCAGAAACACTGGGGCCCCCGGAGAGCGCTGGCTCTGAGTGTGGATACAGTCCGCTAACCGTTTAGCTGCTCTGTGAGCATTTCCACTCGGGGGTACATAGGTGGCACAGATTATTATGTTGCCGAATTCACGAGGTAAATAAAAAGGCCTAACAGAAAGACATAGAAATTCAACGTCAGGGTCGCATGCTTTCTCCCTGATCGTGAACTGTCTAGCCCAGTTATTGTTTATGTAAACACATATGCCCCCACCTCTGGTCTTTCCTGACGAAGCGTCCCCTTCCGCTCGTATGCACGAGAATCCATCCAGGTCCACCAGGGAATCTGGCACGTCCTCCCTTAGCCAGGATTCTGTCAGCACCATGATACTGGAGTCCCTGTATTCATAACAGAATCTGCTGTTTGTCCGAAGCTCATCCATTTTAGGTCGCAGCGACCTCACATTGCTAAGAATGATGGAGGGCAGGGGGGGCTTGTTGCCCCTCCGGCGGAGACGCTGTCTAACGCCTCCTCTCTTACCCCGTATCCTCCGTCGTGAAGCTCTCCCCGTTGGCTCGTCCGCGGTGATGTACTCCGGTATGTTCTCCGGGGGTGCTGCGCCGCTTTGCCGGAGAGATAGTAGCGTCTCCCTGCTGTAAACACAGCGCAGCTCCGTAGACGAGGGGAGGGTCAGCCTGGTTCCGAAGAGTTCGCTCACCAGCAGAAGTAGCACAAGCGAGGTCCAAAGGGCCGTCATGCCAGCGGCGAGTTAAATGTATCCAAAGCCGGCGAGAAAGTTTACAAGCGAGCAGTGTAGTGCCCGAGGCCAGCGGAAAGTTTACTTGTCAGCTAGAGCTGCTGCTGGCTAGGCTAGGCTAGCCCGGCTAGTAGCAACAGCTGAGAGTCCAGTGACACGGTTCACTAACCTTTCCAGCGATTACTGGTATCCCCTACTGCCAGGGGGTGAAAGCATACAACATATAACGAACTGGAAGAGACTGGGATACAATACCGGACACAGACATAAAAACGAAAAACAAAAGAAAACAATAAGAACGCAGCGGCACTCGCGCCCAGGTCGCCAGCAGAGCAGCGCCCCGGAAGTTGGATTTGCTTTGCTCAGGTGTCATCACTGCAAGGTGTCATCATGTGTGCAGAATGCTGCGGTGGATTAGGATCTACAAACTACAGTACATCTCTGTTGTTATCTGTTGATAGCTTGTGAATCTGTTCTATTTTCACATCATTCAACAAGCTCAATTGTAATAATAAAGAGGAGTGTTTTGGCAGAGTAACATATTACTTATTGCACATTTTTGGCAGATTAGTATCTTTACTTTATCCTTTGCTGGAAAACGGCAATAATATTACAGTAATATGTAATATTTAATTAGTTACTGCCAACACTGTGGGTGATGACGTAATTGAGGTCCCAATTACGTCCTCTGATTGGTCCTTGTTCTTGGTTACGAGGACCAATCAGAATGTGCCTCAAAGCACAAGGGATGCTGGGAAATGTAGGACTCTCTAAAACCTGCAGTACTGGCAGTGACCACCAGTCAAAGTTACCTAGTACACCTTTATCTAGCAACTGCTATGGCAGTTTTTTAGCCAATAAGTGTTTTCAGAGAAAATTTATGGCATGGATTCCGCATCATGAAAAGTGCCTAGTTAGACATATCACATGTTACATACAGTAAAGCATGATGACATGTTTGACATTCTACAGGTTACCCCCGGCTTTGACTGTTTTTCCTTTACGAGGTTTCCAACAGGAGTTGATTTTCAAAATTTAGTACTTATTAGACACCATTAGAAACACATTGGTGAAGTCTTGTCTTACTTGTATAACTTTCTCTTATGAAAAATATTTTGCAATTCTCACAAGTCAACAACTCTCACTTCACATTTTGGTGTGACTTCTGAGGAAGGTAGACCCTCCTATAATTTCTCGTCTTAATGTCTCTGAGAAACTAAGTCACTTAAAGAACCATTATCACCTGTTGTTCACACAAACATTATGTTGTAATCAATGTTGTATGATACACTAAGAGCGCCCCTCAGTTCTCAGGTGTGATTTTTGTAACATTTCATTTTTCTCCTTTTATTCTAAACTCTTCTACCACCAGTGTAACTTCTTTTTAAACTTGTGTTCCTCTGGATGCATGGTGACAGGAGATATAATCAGAAGTAGAGTTTGTCATTAAGACAAGGACTGAAGTATGGATATAGTCTCTCAGTGAAGGAGCAGCCAGTGAAAGAGTAGAGGTGAACTCTGGTCTCCACATCATAAAAGGAGACCAGACCCTCCTCATAATCCACAAACACTCCCACTGTCTGGAGCTTCTCTCTGACAGGGAGGAGGACATCAGGATCAGCAGCAGCCCAATACTCATTTCCATTCCACAACCCTATAGTCCAGTAACCATTGTTAGGACTCAGTGAGCTGGATCCCTTCCTGTCGATGGACTCTCTGACCACTCCTATTGTCCAGTCTGTCTTCCCTCCAACTTGAAATTGCCAGTAGATTCTTCCTGAGGAGATGCTTTGTTTTCCTAAGACGTTATATACCGAGAGAATCTGTCTGGGTTGTCTGGGAGATTCTTCCATACATTTACATCATGCACTTGTTTTCCATCCTCAGACAGGGTGAGCCCGGGATGTGCTGTATCAGGATCTAGAGTTACATCCACTGCATATCGTTGGATCCTCCTCAGCTCAGCATCACACAGACTTTTCTCCATCTCTTCACTGAGTGTCTTCAGCTGAGCCACATCTGTCCTCAATGACTCCACATGTGAAGACTGATGGACATTGACATTTGTCCAGTCCTTGGTGGGTATCCACTCCGTGTTGATAGACCTGGACTCCTGGGGGAGGTGGAGGTGGTCTTCAGTGAGTGAGATCTTCCTGAGTTAAGAGCTTCTCTTCTCCAAATGAGTGATCTCCTGTTGCAGCTCATTGATGAAGCCTTCAGCCTGTTTCTCTCTGTTGTTTTCTGCTTCTCCTGCACACTGTCTGCTGTCTGACTGTCTGCATCTTTCCTGCAGAGCTCCACGGTGTGTTTGACCTCCTGAATCTTCACTTGTCTGTCCTGGATCATCTGCTGATCCTCATCCACAGTCTTTGCTTCATATTCTTCTCTCCACTTGTTGCTCCTGAACTGTTGGACCATCTTGGAAAGCAAAGTATTGGTGGACACTCTGGGCCTGTCCTGGAAGGTTTCTTGACACAGTGGGCACTTGCACACATCCGTGGCGTCCCAGTGGCCAGTGATGCAGGCTTTGCAGTAGTTGTGTACACATGGAGTGGTGACTGGATCAGAGAACACATCCATACAGATAGAACACAGGTAGTGATCTCCAGACAGGAGAATGCTGGCAGACGCCATTTCTACATCCACAGCGGGAATAAAAGCTCCTTTGGTAAGATAGTGAGAGAATGCAGCTGGTGACCTACTGTATATCTTTGACTCTTCCTGTGAGTTATGTACAATAACTATACAAAGTGAACAACAGGCTGTGAAGATCTGGTGAAGGTTGGAGGTGTTCTAGTGAATGGTGTTGATTTTTCATACTGGACACTGTGATGTCATCATGAAGCGCTCCATACTGGTTAACCAGCTAAAATGCACATGGTTTTGAAAGCACATCAGTGAGCTGGATGTGATGCTACCTGGAGGGCAGAGAACAGATTGTGGAGGTGAACGAGCAGTTCCTCACTCCCAGAGAGCTGAGGTTCTCTTAACAAGCTCCCAGAGGGCTTCGTTCTGCATGACTAATACAGAATTGGCCACTAGGTCTGGGTTCCTATTTACTTTTCTACAGTACATAACTAAATGGCATGACATCAGCTTGTCCGAGGGTCAAGGCTTTTTATATTTGTCACAACAATGTATCGAGGTGTAGGGTTATATGGAAGGAGGAAATGTCGTTCCTTCTCATATAACGGGTCAACAACCGCAAAACCGATCACTTAACTTGAACTCATTCTGGGCGTGTGAGGATCTGTCTTTATTATTTGCTCCCAGGAGAATGGATTTGCTTTGCTCAGGTGTCATCACAGCAAGGCAGATGTCTTCATGGTTACAGTGGGGGACAGTGTTATCCCACACAACCAGTTCATTGCTGGGCCAATAAATAATGGGCCTTGATATTAGCAGAGCAAAACATAGTCTTCACCATGCCTTCAGTGGGTGACCAAGAGTGGTGCTGTTACAGGTGCATTAGTGGGAAGCGAGTTTTCAGTTTAACGCCATGCCTTTTTATTAGTATCCTAATAGTTTGGAACGTTTTATCAGATATTTGACCAATCACGGAACTAAATCGGTACAAATAAATGTCTTCACCAATGTGTTTCTAAAGACCTGTTCAGATTTGGGCGATCCCCGATGCCACCACTGAACAAAGTGCAAAATGAGGTCATACCACTGCAACCAGCACTCTCTCCAGCCCTGGGCTCTGACTGTACTCACCTCTACAGTGATAATAGCAGTAGTGGTCGTCCAACATCAGACTCTAGATGAGCCTTTATGCTATGGTGTCTAAAACCTACTAGAAGATTGAAGTGCAACTCCTGTAGGAAACCTCCCAAGCATGTTAGTATTCACAACCTATAGAAGGCAAAACATGCAAAATGTCATTATGTTACTTAGCACACCTTTAAAGGTATAATAGGTAATGTTTTTATTCAAAACAAATCTTAACCACTAGCATGTGTCACATAAACAATGAATGTCAGCCCTCAGAGTTCTAACTAGACCAGCACTGGGTAAAATGCATACTTCCGCTTGGTGCACAAGTGGGCCGTGGCCTACCTGTGCACGAGCAGAGCAGGTGAATCAGGTACTAAAAGGTTGGCTGAGTTTTCAGTTTTCAGCCGATGACATGGCCTAAATCATGTGTTTTGCAAAGTCCAGTCTCCAGTCCATGTTATCGGCTGGTGTTGATCCACTGACAGTGAAAACTTAACAGTGGTTTCACAGCCATCTTTTTCAAGTACCTTGTGCTTCAGTATATTGACAGGCTTCATGGAGATGCTAATTTTCCTTTTCAGCTTGATTTGGCACCTGCCCACAGAGACAAAACTACTACTAACTGCTTTACTGACCATGGTATTACTCAACTGCTTTACTGACCATGGTATTACTGTGCTTAACTGACCAGCCAACTGTCCTGACTTTAACCCAACAGAGAATCTGGGTTGTATTGTCTGGAGGAAGGTGTGAGACACAAGACGGAACAATACAAATCAATTCATGGCCCTTATCAGAGCAAAACTGGGCTTCCATAACGCTTCAACAGTGCCACAGGTTGATCACCTCCATGTCCCGCCCCATTGATGAAATAATTTCTTAAAAAATAGTCCAGACCAAGTGTTAACTGCACACATTAATATACTTTTCAGACAGTCTAATATACTTTTCAGATAGTCAACATTTCTTGTTTAAAACATATATTTTTTAGTGGTCTCGTAAAAATAATCTAATCCATTGAGATAGGATTTTGGGGTTTTCATGAGCTGTACACCATAATCATCAGGATTAAAACAAAAAAAAAATGTTTTAAATACTTCACTTGATGGAGAAGGACCTGTATAGGATGCCCGGCTTTGACCGTTTTTTTGTTTGTTTGTTTGTTTGTTTGTTTGTTTGTTTTGTTTGTTTGTTTGTTTTTTTACGAGGTTTCCAACAGGTTGATTTTCAAACGTTTAGTACATATTACTAGACACCATTAGAAACACATTGGTGAAGTCTTGTCTTATTGTGTAACTTTCTCTTATGATAAATATTATGCAATTGTCGCAAGTCAACAACTCTCACTTCACATTTTGGTGTGACTTCTGAGGGAAGGTAGACCCTCCTATAATTTCTCCTCTTAATGTCTCTGAAAAACTAAGTCACTTAAAGAACCATTATCACCTGTTGTTCACACAAACATTATGTTGTAATCAATGTTGTATGATACACTAAGAGCGTCCCTCAGTTCACAGGTGGGATTTTTGTAACATTTCACTTTTTTCCTTTTATTTTAAACTCTTCTACCATCGGTGTAACTTATTTTTAAACTTGTTTCTTCTGGGTGCATGGTGACAGGAGATATAATCAGAGGAGCAGAGTTTGTACCACCATCATTAAGACAAGGACAGAAGTATGGATATAGTCTCTCAGTGAAGGAGCAGCCAGTGAAAGAGTAGAGGTGAACTCTGGTCTCCACATCATAAAAGGAGACCAGACCCTCCTCATAATCCACAAACACTCCCACTGTCTGGAGCTTCTCTCTGACAGGGAGGAGGACAGCAGGGCTAGCAGCAGCCTGGTACTCATTTCCATTCCTCAACAGTATAGTCCAGTAACCATTGGCAGGACTCAGTGAGCTGGATCCCTTCCTGTCGATGGACTCTCTGACCACTCCTATTGTCCAGGCTGTCTTCCCTCCAACTTGAAGTTGCCAGTAGATTCTTCCGGAGGAGATGCTTTGTTTTCCTAAGACGTTGGGATACAGAGAGAATCTCTCTGTGTTGTCTGGGAGATTCTTCTCTACATTTCCATCATGCACTTGTTTTCCATCCTCAGACAGGGTGAGCCAGGGGTTCGCTGTATCAGGGTCTAGAGTTACATCCACTGCATATCGTTGGATCCTCCTCAGCTCAGCATCACACAGACTTTTCTCCATCTCTTCATTGAATGTCTTCTCCAACTGAGCCACAGCTGTCCTCAATGTCTCCACATGTGAAGACTGATGGACATTGACATTTGTCCAGTCCTTGGTGGGTATCCACTCCGTGTTGATAGACCTGGACTCCTGGGGGAGGAGGTGGTCTTCAGTGAATGAGATCTTCCTGAGCTCAGAGCTTCTCTTCTCCAACTGAGTGATCTCCTGTTGCAGCTCATTGATGAAGCCTTCAGCCTGTTTCTCTGTTGTTTTTCTGCTTCTCTTCAATCACATCAATGACTTCAGCCTGGCTTCTCTCAATACATCTCACCAGAGCAGTGAATACCTGCACACTGTCTGCTATGACTGCATCTGCATCTTTCCTGCAGAGCTCCACGGTGTGTTTGACCTCCTGAATCTTCACTTGTCTGTCCTGGATCATCTGCTGAACCTCATCCACAGTCTTTGCTTCATATTCTTCTCTCCACTTGTTGCTCCTGAACTGTTGAGCCATCTTGGAGAGCAAAGTATTGGTGGACACTCTGGGCCTGTCCTGGAAGGTTTTTTGACACAGTGGACACTTGCACACATCCGTGGCGTCCCAGTGGCCAGTGATGCAGGCTTTGCAGTAGTTGTGTCCACATGGAGTGGTGACTGGATCAGAGAACACATCCATACAGATAGAACACAGGTAGTGATCTCCAGACAGGAGAATGCTGGCAGACGCCATTTCTACATCCACAGCGGAATAAAAGCTCCTTTGGTAAGATAGTGAGAGAATGCAGCTGGTGACCTACTGTATATCTTTGACTCTTCCTGTGAGTTATGTACAATAACTCTACAAAGTGAACAACAGGCTGTGAAGATCTGGTGAAGGTTGGAGGTGTTCTGGTGAATGGTGTTGATTTTTCATACTGGACACTGTGATGTCATCATGAAGCGCTCCATACTGGTTAAGCAGCTAAAATGCACATGGTTTTGAAAGCACATCAGTGAGCTGGATGTGATGCTACCTGGAGGGCAGAGAACAGATTGTGGAGGTGAACGGAGCAGTTCCTCACTCCCAGAGAGCTGAGGTTCTCTTAAGGAAGCATACTTGGGCCTCTACTGTTCCTATTACAGTATATCTAAATGGCATGACATCAGCTTGTCCGAGGGTCAAGGCTTTTTATATTTGTCACAACAATGTATCGAGGTGTAGGGTTATATATGGAAGGAGGAAATGTCGTTCCTTCTCATATAACGGCTCAACAACCGCAAACCGATCACTTAACTTGAACTCATTCTGGGCGTGTGAGGATCTATCTTTATTATTTGCTCCCAGGAGAATGGATTTGCTTTGCTCAGGTGTCATCACTGCAAGGCAGATGTCTTCATGGTTACAGTGGGGGACAGTGTTATCCCACACGACCATTTCATTGTCTGGGCCAATAAATAATGGGCCTTGATATTAGCAGAGCAAAACATAGTCTTCACCATGCCTTCAGTGGGTGACCAAGAGTGGTGCTGTTGGACTGGGTTACAGGTGCATTAGTGGGAAGCGAGTTTTCAGTTTAACGCCATACCTTTTTATTAGTATGCTAATAGTTTGGAACGTTTTATCAGATATTTGACCAATCGCGGAACTAAATCGTTACAAATAAATGTCTTCACCAATGTGTTTCTAAAGACCTGTTCAGATTTGGGCGATCCCCGATGCCACCACTGAACAAAGTGCAAAATGAGGTCATACCACTGCAACCAGCACTCTCTCCAGCCCTGGGCTCTGACTGTACTCACCTCTACAGTGATAATAGCAGTAGTGGTCGCCCAACATCAGACTCTAGATGAGCCTTTATGCTGTGGTGTCTAAAACCTACTAGAAGATTGGAAGTACAACTCCTGTAGGAAACCTCCCAATCATGTTAGTATTCACAACCTATAGAAGTCAAAACATGCAAAATGTCATCATGTTACCTAGCATACCTTTAAAGGTATAATAGGTAATGTTTTCATTCAAAACAAATCTTAACTTTGATTTTCATCACCACTAGCATGTGTCACATAAGCAATGAATTTCAGCCCTCAGAGTTCTAACTAGACCAGCACTGGGTAAAATGCATACTTCCGCTTGGTGCACAAGTGGGCCGTGGCCTACCTGTGCACGAGCAGAGCAGGTGAATCAGGAATGAACAAAGAAAAACTCTTATTGTTAAAGTTTCATAATTACTTCATTACCTCATCTCTCGAATTTCTCAATTGAAAGACATTTCTCGGCAAAGTCTCCATCTGAGATTTCCTAAGATTATTCTCCATCAGCATTACGTCACAGTCCCTTACGTCTCCCTCCTCTCCTCTGGCCGTTCCAACCTTTTCAACCTCTGTTTCCCCTCATTCTACTTGCCCAGCCCATCTCCATGGGTGATCTGTTGGGCAATGTTACTTAGGAGAGTAATATCTTTACTTATGAACCCTTAGAAAAAGTAATAATATTACTTTACTTATTACTAGCATCAAAGAATAATAAATTACATATTGCAATATTACTTTACCAAGTCTCCCCTCTCCCAAGAGCAAAGGAATAGAGATGTAAAACACAATCTGTTTAGTGAGAACTGTCATAACTTGTGTAGATCATGTGTGCAGAATGCTGCGGTGGATTCGGATCTACAAACTACAGTACATCTCTGTTGTTATCTGTTGATAGCTTGTGAATCTGTTCTATTTTCACATCATGCAACAAGCTCAATTGTAATAATAATAAAGAGGAGTGTTTTGGCAGAGTAACATATTACTTATTGCACATTTTTGGCAGATTAGTATCTTTACTTTATCCTTTGCTGGAAACGGCAATAATATTACAGTAATATGTAACATTTAATTAGTTACTGCCAACACTGTGGGTGATGACGTATGATTTATGATAATATGGCAGTTTTTAGCCAATAAGTGTTTTCAGAGAAAATTCATGGCATGGATTCAGCATCATGTAAAGTGCCTAGTTAGACATATCACATGTTACATACAGTAAAGCATGATGACATGTTTGACATTCTATAGGTTGTGACTATAGTACCCCTGGCTTTGACCATTTTTTATGAGGTTTCCAACAGGAGATGATTTTCAAACTTTTAGTACATATTACTAGACACCATTAGAAAAAAAAATTGGTGAAGTCTTGTCTTGTATAACTTTCTCTTATGATAAATATTATGCAATTCTCACAAGTCAACAACTCTCACTTCACATTTTGGTGTGACTTTGAGGGAAGGTAGACCCTCCTATAATTTCTCCTCTTAATGTCTCTGAGAAACAAAGTCACTTAAAGAACCATTATCACCTGTTGTTCACACAAACATTATGTTGTAATCAATGTTGTATGATACACTAAGAGCGTCCCTCAGTTCACAGGTGTGATTTTGGTAACATTTCATTTTTCTCCTTTTATTTTAAACTCTTCTACCATCAGTGTAACTTCTTTTTAAACTTGTGTTCTTCTGGGTGCATGGTGACGGGGATATAATCAGAGGAGCCGAGTTTTTACCAACGTCATTAAGACAAGGACAGAAGTATGGATATAGTCTCTCAGTGAAGGAGCAGCCAGTGAAAGAGTAGAGGTGAACTCTGGTCTCCACATCATAAAAGGAGACCAGACCCTCCTCATAATCCACAAACACTCCCACTGTCTGGAGCTTCTCTCTGACAGGGAGGAGGACATCAGGATCAGCAGCCCGATACTCATTTTCATTCCACAACCCTATAGTCCAGTAACCATTGCTGGGACTCGGATAGATGTCTCCCTTCCTGTCGATGGATTCTCTGACGACTCCTACATCCCAGTCAGTCTTCCCTCCAACCTGAAGTTGCCAGTAGATTCTTCCTGAGGAGATGCTTTGTTTTCCTAAGACCTTGACATGCACAGAGAATCTCTCTGGGTTGTCTGGGAGATTCTTCATTACATTTACATCATGTACTTGTTTTCCATCCTCAGAGAGGACGAGGTTGGGATGTGCTGTATCAGGGTCTAGAGTTACATCCACTGCATATCGTTGGATCCTCCTCAGCTCAGCATCACACAGACTTTTCTCCATCTCTTCACTGAGTGTCTTCAGCTGAGCCACAGCTGTCCTCAATGTCTCCACATGTGAAGACTGATGGACATTGACATTTGTCCAGTCCTTGGTGGGTATCCACTCCGTGTTGATAGACCTGGACTCCTGGGGGAGGTGGAGGTGGTCTTCAGTGAGTGAGATCTTCGTGAGCTCAGAGCTTCTCTTCTCCAACTGAGTGATCTCCTGTTGCAGCTCATTGATGAAGCCTTCAGCCTGTTTCTCTGTTGTTTTCTGCTTCTCTTCAATCACATCAATGACTTCAGCCTGGCTTCTCTCAATACATCTCACCAGAGGAGTGAATACCTGCACACTGTCTGCTATGACTGCATCTGCATCTTTCCTGCAGAGCTCCACGTTGTGTTCGACCTCCTGAATCTTCACTTGTCTGTCCTGGATCATCTGCTGAACCTCATCCACAGTCTTTGCTTCATATTCTTCTCTCCACTTGTTGCTCCTGAACTGTTGGACCATCTTGGAAAGCAAAGTATTGGTGGACACTCTGGGCCTGTCCTGGAAGGTTTCTTGACACAGTGGACACTTGCACACATCCGTGGCGTCCCAGTGGCCAGTGATGCAGGCTTTGCAGTAGTTGTGTCCACATGGAGTGGTGACTGGATCAGAGAACACATCCATACAGATAGAACACAGGTAGTGATCTCCAGACAGGAGAATGCTGGCAGACGCCATTTCTACATCCACAGCGGGAATAAAAGCTCCTTTGGTAAGATAGTGAGAGAATGCAGCTGGTGACCTACTGTATATCTTTGACTCTTCCTGTGAGTTATGTACAATAACTCTACAAAGTGAACAACAGGCTGTGAAGATCTGGTGAAGGTTGGAGGTGTTCTAGTGAATGGTGTTGATTTTTCATACTGGACACTGTGATGTCATCATGAACCGCTCCATACTGGTTAACCAGCTAAAATGCACATGGTTTTGAAAGCACATCAGTGAGCTGGATGTGATGCTACCTGGAGGGCAGAGAACAGATTGTGGAGGTGAACGGAGCAGTTCCTCACTCCCAGAGAGCTGAGGTTTCCTTATAGTCTAGAAAGAAAGGGCGGTCCGCACGCATAGGGAGGATTTTTCACCCCTCAACATTTTTATCTAAACCTTTATAGGGTATACTTTATGAACGGTACTTTTGAAAATAGTTGGGTTTGAAGGGTATATACATCAATTTGCACACATGTATCACCACTTGATTAACTTAAGAATCAATGATATAAATGGCTTGGAATAGTGTTATAGTGTGAGGGGGTAAAATGTGTAATAGTGTGATACGTGTAGTATGCGTAATAGGCTAATAAGTGTAAGTGTAATTCATGTGCAATAGACAGTGCAACAGTGTAAGGTATGTATTCCTGCCATTGAGTAATAGGGTAATATGTCTGATAGTGTAATATGTGTAATAGTGTAATAAGGATATGTAATAAGTGTAATACGCCAATACACGTAATAATGTAATATGCAGAATAGTGTCAGAGTGTAATGGGACAATATGCCTAATAGTGTAATAAGTATAATAAGAATACTAGGCTAAAAATGCAATAGTGTGAGGTAGGGTAATATGGGTAATATTACACTTGACACTATTGCACATATATTACACTATGACACTATTGCACATTAGGCATGTGACGATATATCGTATATCGATTCATATCGATGTGAAATGGGGCCAATACGAATCGATGTTATGAAAAGCTGTATCGCCATACTAACAGTAGAGGGCGCACTCGCCTTATACTACCGTTATTGATCATTGGCGCTGCGTGCACTGATCAACAGTCAATGCACATTGAGGGGACAAAAACAATGAACATGTGCGACAGCGGCAGCATGCATATGTATTGTACAGGCTACAGCATGAACACTAAACAGAGGTGAGTCTGGTGGAAACACTCGATAGATGTGCAAATCACCCTCATTGAAAAATCCAATTGAGCACAGTGGAAGTACGACAGTAGCCAAGCTGTGTTGGAGTGAGAGTGAGAGACAGAGAGAGAGGGAGAGAGAGAGGGGTGGTGGGCGAGGGCTGCACGGAGCAGACCGCTGCCGTCTATTCTCCCTCTCTATAGAATGCAAACTAATCCACACGTTACAGGAGAGACACAGGGAGCGACATTATGTAGACTTGCTTTAGCCATGCTAGCTTTTCTTCTGCGCACGTGTGTGTGTGTGTGTGGTGTGTGTTGTGTGTGTGTGTGTGTGGTGTGTGTGTGTGTGTGTGTGTGTGCGTGTGCGTGTGCGTGTGCATGCGCTAAACGTCCGCCTCTCCTGAACATGAGTTGTTTTTTGTTGCCTTTTTGTCTACTCTAGAAGGCTGTTGAGTGTTGACAAAGCTTTTCCTATTATGCCTTAAAAAGCCCAAAAGCAAATGTCTTCCATGATATGCTTACTCAAGGACCCCTAGGCCTATATGTAGCTATATGTATTTAACTGCAGACCCCATCTGAAACATATTTGTTGTTTGAGAGCTTGTAGATTGGCTGTTTTCAATTTTTTGATAGATTAAAATTGTTAAATAATAAATAGTTATATAAATTCATAATCATGAATTTACCTGGGGACCCCCTTAAACCCCCACAAGGACTGCTAGGTCTTTGCGAACCAATACCATATTTACTAGCTCTGGTCCATAGCTCCACTGCTTCTAATTTTGCTTCACAGCAAAGTGTGTGTGTGTGTGTGTGTGTGTGTGTGTGTGTGTGGTGTGTGTGTGTGTGTGTGTGTGTGTGTGTGTGTGTGTATTCTGGTGTCATTTTACCCTCTCAAGGAGAGGGTAAAAATGAAACCAGAATGGACCCGTAAGGGTCCATTTGGATTGTGATGGACAAAACCTAAAAGTGCATGACAAACACATTTACAATTTGATGGCTCCAATGCTAACCAAACTTTTATTTATGTTTCTGGTGATTTATTTCATTCATTGTGTGCCTCTACAATTTCAGACTTGCAGTAGTTGTCTTTGTTAGGAGGAAGATACATTGATTAATATGTCTTTACTAGTTTTTTATTGGTTGCTTTGGCCCTGGTCCAGTTATATTGTCCAGGTGTATAGTTTGTAGGTAAATGTCCACTAAATGGTTAATTTATAAACTTTTCTGTTAAGCACCTCTTATTAGTGGATGAAACAGATGGCAAACTATAGTGGTGGTATGTGAAGGGAAGAGTAGAAACACCTAAATTGGGTACTATTTATTCATTTGTGCGACAGTCCGACACGACCCCGCATGTGTCCCACACAAACACACTGTTTGTCCCACATCTGGTGAGTTGGGATCTGGTCACCCTAGGTAGTTCCCAGTGTGCCTTCATGGTGTTTCAACCGGCAAACGCACAGAACAAATCAAATTGTTCTGGAAAGATAGAAATCAACAAAAGCAGAAAATTCTCATCTTGGCACAAGCAGGTTTTTACAGGATAGTTTTGATGAATTTATTGAACGAACACACACACACACGCAGACTCCCTTGGGGTCACTTGTGACATCTTAGTCTGTAGACTCACTTCCGGATCCACCCTTTCCAGAGCTCGTACAGCTCCCAAAAAAATCAGGTGTCATTAGTAACTATCAGATTTGACAAAAATATGTTTAAATGAGCGAAAATCCACTTCTTAAAATTATCGTCACTTGTGGGGTCCTTTCTTAGGCTCCACCCACTTCTCCTCTCTTTTGACTTATGAAACCCTCCTCTCTTTTGACTTATGAAATCCTCTAGTTTTCTTACACACTTGACTTAGGATAGTCACTTGTCAGAGCCTATTTGGCAATACTCCAATTTTGACTCATTAATGTTCATGAAATATTCATTGCGAGTCAAAAGTAGTGGTAAAAGACAAGACAGACCAAATCACATCCTCTACTTTTTATAAATGTATAATTTACGTGTACGATTTTGTGATGAAAAAGATGACCTGTTCCCTAACTATGGAAGGAACTCCCACAATAGGGCACCCGCTGCCAGCCGTTCGTCCGACACAAAATTCCACAACATTAAAACATCAGGGGGAGATCGGCCAATAGCGTCTCGGTGCGGTCTCCCCCCCTAGAAAATTCCACCCGTCGGAAACCCCACCTAAAACATTAGAAAAATTCTAGACCAATGGGCGTGCGAGGGGGAGAATTGTCTACGCCCCCGACCAATCGCGTGGCACGGGTTCCCCGGGCTATAGGATCAAGGTTCAAGGTTCAAGGTTACTTTATTTAGTCATGTGAGAGAAATTTGTCTTGGACATACAGACTTGCAGCAACAAGTAAGACAATGCAGGACAATACAATACAGTACAACACATAGTAGTGACTCGTGCACCCCATCAGGCTTGCATAGCACCTTCCATAAGTAGTGCTTCGTTAAGTAGTAGTAAGAATATAAATAGAATAAATACAGCGGTACCAAAAAACTAGTACAGTTCCAGCAGCATCATAGCAACATTCACAGTCTTCTCCTTCCTCCCCTTGCCCCCTCTGCAAGAGAGTTATTGAGGAGTGAAATGGACATAGGTACAAAAGAGTATTTAATTCTATTATATCTCCATTTTGGAGCCTCGTACCTCCTACCTGACGGCAGTAACCTAAACTCAGGGTACAGTATATGAGAGGGATCAGACACAGTTTTCTTTGCCTGCCCTTGGGTGGCTTGCTCAAAAATGGTCTGTGGGGTGTTGGGAGGTGTTGACATCCCCATAATCTTCCCCGCCGTTTTAGCCAGTCTCAGGAGTTCTGACTTAAACTTAACCGTCAGGTTCCAAACCAATTGGCGATACCGTATCTCACTATCACAGCTACTCAATTGGAGTAACACAGGCAACACAGTTTTGACACCATCACAGAAGATCCGCAAGCTCATATTGCACCAAACTTCACAAGATAGTTGCTTACTACTACCGCAATGTTCTTAGCCACTAATTGCGCTCCTACTGCGTCCACAGCGGCTAATATACCTAAGTAAATTAATTCCTCGGACTATCGTGATGTCAAAAAGCTACGGTCCAGACCTAGCACAACTGGGTGCAACTCTACCAGAGCCATAGAGAAAGGCAGAGTTGCACCATACAGAAAGGCAAATAACCCAGAGCTGCGACATCTCCGTTCACTTCCATGGAAAGGTGTAATGGCGGCTGCTCTACATACTTTTATTCAGCATTGGGACAGCTATCTGTGACAAGTTCTCAGGCGACAGCCCAGATTTAATTCTCTGAAACCACTTAATCCATGTTGCATGGGCACGGCCGCTGTACCACTTTACTTTAAATAGTTTTGTAGTATGCCTAATAGTATCCATGTTACACGAGCATGGCCGCTGTAAATCACGCTTTACTACTGCCCGTAACATCGTCCCCTCCCCTTCCTTCATTCATTGTAGCCGTAAGCTGACCAATTTTGTTTTCCGTGGAGTTGGACAAGAAAGCGACCATCACTTTCGATCGTCGCGGGCTCGCGGACCTGAGTTTTATTTTTCTACGATGGTGCGGGATAGTCCTGTGCTTACAGCGAGACCTATGCACCGTCAGACGCATGACCGCGCCAGAATTTATTGTCGAGCGGTGAAAGTGTGTGTTTTTGTGTAGGAGATTTGAGCGCACACAGGACACAAAATCTCCCATCGTAATGCAGACGTGTGGTTTTGAAAACGTGACTGCATGTATCCATGCAGCAATTTGCGTGCATGCTTACTGTGTGCTTGCGTGGCCAATATCAAGTACATGCATACACGTTTAAGCAGTGGTCGGTGGTCCCCGCACTGATGTTGCCTGTATGGAGCAGTCTGTCATCAAGTTGATAGATTGATTAGGTCGACAATAATTATAACCAATGACGGTTGTTGTGTAGGAATGAAGAGACGAGGTCAGCGGCAGCCCCAGGAAAATACAACTTCATTTTAGTAGCCTAAAGCAGGGCTTTTCAACAGGTGGTCCGTGGACCTCCAGTGGTCCATGAGAGGATTCCAGGTGTTCCGCAGGCTAAATTATGGAAAGTTGGTTAACTAGATGTAACTCTATGAGAGCATAAAAATGAAACTAAATGTACCTTTGCAGTTGCAGGTCCATTTGGTTTCATGTTTACACTCTCAAAAAATAAAATATTCATCATGTGCATTACACAACGACAAAATGTAAAAGATTAATGGTCATTTTGATCTGTACGTTTGATTATTTTGTTTTCTCCAAAATCCAGCCTGGAATTGTGGACAAAAGCAAACAAATATAGGTGTAGTTTTGGAGTCTGTGGGGCTAAAATGTCATCAAATGGTGGCCCGGGGCTCAAATTATGAATAAATAATAAAAGGTTGAAAACCACTGGCCGAAAGGAATTAAATAATTGTGAGGCCAGCATGTTTGTGGAGTAGACCTGCAGCTTTAGTGGCAAGTCCATGTGGTCTGTGATTCAAGCTTGGCTGGTTGGGCCAATATACGAATGGATCAGCATAATAATAACAATAGGCTAATAATAATAATAGGTAATAAGCTCATAAGCAGCTAAATCAGGGGTGGACATTATTTTTTCCCAAGGGGCCAAATGAGATACAGAAAATATTGTGGAGGGCCGGGCTTAAAGGCTGTACTAAATTCTGCATAATATTAATTTAATTTCTATATAAAAGTAGTAAATGACAGTGTTTTGACACTCTAATAAGAGTATTATCATTCTTATTATGCAATGAAAAAGTGTGGTTGTTAGGGTAAGGGTAAATTTGGATTAAAATTGTCATTTAGCTGGGGACCCCCTGGAAGTCGTGTTGTGAGCTTTCAGATTGCGGGTACAAACTAATGGGTCTATGTGTTCCATTTGTACACTACAGTAGTTACAGACCGATAAGGGTGCATTTGTTTCCAAACTATCATTTATATATTTTGCACAGAACAACAGGCCTACAGCCAGTCAGTTGGAAAGCCTCACTGCATGTCGCAGCTGCGGTCATGTGCAACCTGTTTCAGATTGATTGAGACACTAGAAAGAAACTACTACTAGCAAATGTTTTGCATGTATGCTATGTCCTGCTATGGCAACGTTCAGGCAGGTCAGATCCAGGCAAACCAGTAGTGGTGTATACTAGGGCTTAATTTGCCCTTCGAACATCGAACAGCAAATTCAGGCCGAGCTTCGAAGCATTGAAAACAATGCATTTCCAACTGCAGTAACAGCGCGTTTGACAGCGAGTTTCTGACCCCTCGATGTCGCACATCTACTAGATGGGGGGGGGGGGGGGGGGGGAGTTAAATAAATAAATAAATGCGAATGGTTCGGGATCATTAATATTCGTTCGCGTGGCGACCTTAGCGAGCGAGTGGTTCGAATTTCGAGCTTCGGTATACAGCCTTACAAACCAGCACAAATAAAATCTGTCCTAAACCAGCAGGGCCAACCAGAAGCCATAGTCAGCTCAGAAAGCAGAATAAATGACATTCAAAAGCTCACTTGGGTTACTTGCAGGTGTGTTGATTTAATTATTTCATTAGTAGCCTACTATTGGGTGTAATGGGTTGTATTTATGTATTTTATTGCGTAGGATAATATTAGGACAAATGGGTAAGTATGGTAGAAGTGTTTGTTTTGGTTTAACTTGCCGACTATATCTTCATCAATCAGTTCCACACAGCGTGTCACTGTCCTGCATGATATATCATGCAGGACAATATAATTTGGACAAGTTTGGCAAGCCAGATTAAAAGGCTTAACAGGCTGCATGTGGGCCCCGGGCCGCAGTTTGCCCATGTCTGATTTAGACAGTAAATGAACTGAAAAATGAGTGCTGATTCTAAAATAACAGAAAGCTATGTGACAAAAATGTTTAGGGGGAAGGGACTAATGGAGAAGAGATCCAGAAGAAATAAAAGACATGCCATTGTATGCTTGACTGCATACTGAAAATATAAGCTCAACACATAGTGAGCTTGTACATTGGCTATGTTGAACATGGAAACAACAGTAAAATCAGCTATGACAATGCCCTCAAGCTCTGCCAACATTCTTGTCTACTAAATCCCCCCACCCTGAGATGACTTGGAATTGTAGGAATTCAGTTGAGATATTACATTGTGTTTTCAAATATGGTGAAAACAACAGATCTACAAGCGCACGTGTTGCAGAGGCGACACATTGTAGGCTTGCAGATCAGCTAATCTTAAGGAATAATTTCATGGTACTCACTACTATTACAATTCCTCTTATGTCCAAAAATTAAGTTGCCTTTGACGAAAGATGCAGTGTTGCAAAGTGTACAAA
Organism: Benthosema pterotum; assembly: GCA_039105355.1. NCBI lineage: Eukaryota > Metazoa > Chordata > Actinopteri > Myctophiformes > Myctophidae > Benthosema > Benthosema pterotum. Next base: position 7,985,310 of record CM076965.1, read on the forward strand.
AATACTTGACTCAACATTTTCCACATTGGAGAGAGCACAGGTCGCCTCAGTCTCATGTGAACACCCCAGACAGGCTTCTGCTGTTTTTGCTAATTAACGACCCAATCAATGCAGTGCAAGGGTGGGGGTTATTCTCCCACTCTCCTAGGGTATTATGATGGCCGGTCGTTAATTAACTGGGGGAGAGGGGGGGTGCTCTCTCCTGCAGCAACTCTACTCTACTCACTGAACTGATCAAACTGGATCTACTTAAATAAGAAGTTCCCTTTATTGAAATACGGAATGCACCAGCTTGATTATATAATAATCCATTTTATTATGTTATTTGGATACCCATAAGAATCATACAAATTGAGTTTGAGACCCCTGTCCTACTGCGTGTTCCATGCTGAAAATTTTCTGTTAAAATGCTTCATTATGGTAAGGTAAGGTGTGCACTTCACCCCACTGTAGAGTATGTGCATGTGCACATCTTGTAACCAGTAGGACTGGAGGATTTCCCAAATCACACAAATCACTTACTATACCTTTTAAATGATTGTAGTGGGTCAGTGGGCCTAATGTTTTAACAATGTTTGGCTCTGAGATGTAGTGGAGTATAATTTCTTGTAATCAATGCACCTGCACAGTTCAACTCAGAGCATAAGCTGTTGAAGAGATCAGACCAACTTTACACACAGCTTCAGTGTATACTGTATACTATATAATATGTTTCTGTTCTATAAATGGAACAGAAAAATATATGGTCTATAAATGGAACCAAATGGACATATCATCTAACCTGACACAATGATGTTCATAATTAATTAGGGATGTATACAGTCAAGATTCCCTGGAATCCAATTTGAGAACCACTGTGTAAAACAGCATTAATAATAGGAATATTTCTACACAACAGCTTGGAAGCTAGTTGACTCAATACTAGCTCTGTAGAATATCAGCATTATGTTCGTACTTACTCCAAATAGTCTTAGGCCGTTTCTCAATTCTACCCTTGTCCCTCGCCCTTGGCCCTAACCCTCGCTGATGCGCGTTCCCGTGAAAAAGTAGTGTTATCCCAATTCTCTTAGCAAGGGACGAGGGGAAGGGCTAGGGCGGGGATTTTACCCCTTGAAACGGAGCCAAACGGCGACCCGACTTAAAACCAAGGACATCACAGAGTGCGGAAGTCAGACGCGGTAAGAAGCGTTTTTTTCTTAAGAAAAATATGACAATAGCCGATGCTATTCCAACGTGTTATCAATCTGCATTGCGAAATATCGCAATCTCTAGAAGTGGTTAATGTTTACCTAATGTGAACTAACGATACGGGCCGACGCGCTGCATTTCTACAGCGTTGGTCGCTCGCTATACAACTTGACTGTATTATCAGCTGTATCGGCTTTACTATTTTCTGGTGCTCGTGTCAAAGAACTCTTTCTTCTGCAAGCTAACAGCACGTATCAGTCCGACCTCGACACCCATTACGATGTCAACATTCTGTAGTTTTGAACTATTATTACGTGCATGATGCTGCTTAATATTGGCTACTCGGTATGATATGTTATGCAAATCCGCATGTCCTGACCGCTCTGTCATGTGTGGATGGACGCACAAACGATCCCTGAATGTTGTAGCAATTTGTAAAAGTTGCAAAACGTATTATAAATGATGTTTTTTTTTTTTCTTCCTGCAGGCAAACCAGCTATGAACAGACTGCAAGCTACTGTGCAACCTGGAGATGAATTCAACAGCATTGAATGTTGTTGAATTTGAAATGTTTCATCCATACTGTACAAAGCACAACACTAGCTTGTCATAACATATGAAATGATTGAAAATGACTCCAGTTATGAATCACTTCTTAATTATGTTAAAAACAATAAACAGTGACCCCAGGCCCTTAATTCTATACTGTACATTGTTTTCCTTTTTCTAACCCTGTATGGCATTTTGCATAGTAGGCTACAATTACAATTCAGGCATTGAGTAGATGATGAATGTCTTACAGCTAGCAAGAACACCTGGTTAATAACTGTCCAAGAATCATTAATATAATATATAACTGTAGAGAGCTGTAATGTACAGCTGTGGTGAAGGTCCCTCAAATGGACACTAATTTGCCTGTGGACCCCGAAGGAATATGCTAGAGGATCCCATAAGGGAAGATATTTATTTAACTCTGAGAAACAGACATAAAGGTCCATTTGGTTCCTATAATTTTCATTAAGCAACCCCCTGGAACTCCTCAAGTGGGCCTGGGGACACGGTTGAATTAACAAAATGAACCCTTATCCCTGTCTGTAACTCAGAGTAAACAAATGGTCCATAGAGTAATGCATGTCAAACTCGGGGTCCTTAAAGTAAAACGATTTGAGAATCACTGCTAAAGCCTTCTTTTATTGGTCCATGGGCAAATTCGTTTTTTGGGGGTCCTTGACATAAAGTTTGGGAACCAGTTGCCAATAGTGAGCTTGTAGATCAGCTATATTCTGAGAATATCACCTATATCATGGGGTACTGTATAAGGGGCAATCGATATCTAGGGACATTCCAATTCCTAGGGGATGATTTATCCCCCTAACCCTTGGCACTCATTTTGTAGAGGCAAGGGGAAGGGACAAGGGACAAGGGCTACGGTTGAGGGTTAAGGGGTAGGGTTGAAAAAAGGAATTGAGAAAGGGCCTTAGTCTTCTAAGAAAGTGCAACCGTTGATGTATTCTAGCACACAGGTTTTACTCGCAGTCTCTTCTTGTACTGTTGGATTCGCGATTTTATTTATGCAATAGGTCTGCTTATAAAGGTTCGTTCTGGTCGGATACTCGACTGGAACCATTTCTGTAAATATAAAAAATGAACGCGAACAGCAACGTCCACGTTCGTTTTTATATATGTGCATCAACGTGGTGAGCACGTCACCACAGAGGCATTTACCTTATAATGCAACATAACAGCACTACATATAGTATGTTTAATATATACGTGTTGATCTGGTTAAAGACACAAGAGTAATGTGGTCACACAGAGCTATACCCTGTTGTCTTCAATCGTTTCAGCAATGTGCATTACAATGCAGCGTTTGCTACTATTATCATGGGCAATTAGTCACTACGATGGATTCATGTATACATCAATATGGGGTGTGAAATGTGTACAATAGTATGTTCCAGCCAAATACTTGCTTCTTAAAGATGACTTGAATGAGATGAATATATTTTTAGTGTTAAAGAATATAGCTGGGGTAATTATAATTATTTTGATGTGAGGACTATGTCATGAATGAATGAATGAATGAATGAATGAATGAATGAATGAATGAATGAATGAATGAATGAATTTTATTTGTGCATGCAGTAGGCCTACTAGTCAACTGAAAATACTGAATCTACACACCATGCATTATACTTAAGGCCAACTTGTTAATTTCATTTAGAGATGTACAAAACATTTACTTCTATAAAGCCAGAAGCAGCAAACCATAGTGAAAAGGAAAATATACATACAAAGAGGGGAAAGTAGGTGGATTCTGTGCAAACTATCCTGAATGTACATGGCAATAACTGTATTAAACTGTAGGCTTATTCACATGCAAGTAAGGTCAAAATGTCACAAAACATAGCCAGCTTCTGCTATTTATACAGAGTGCAAATCTATGTGGTGTAAATTCTCCTGCATCATGATGCATGTTTAGCCTACATCAAATTCACAATTTCAACAGTGATAGGCGCAGCTTACCTCTGCATTTCATACAAAGAGCACTAGCTCTAACTAAACACATCAAACTGTAAATAGACCCATTTCACTATCTTATAGCAAACATAATGGTGGTGATGACAGCTGCTCTGTTTGTTGACCTCTGTCCCAGGCCATCATCTCACCAGGTTCAATCCTGCTCTCACCAGGGCCAGGCACCAGACTATCAGATTCTTGAGCTATTGTATTGCATAATTTATTTACTGTAGAAATATTCAATAAGTCAGTGTCTTAGACTGTTGCTTACTTTAGGCTGCATTTCATACACACAGCCTTAGTGTATATACTCTAAAAATGTCAGGCATGGTAAATCAATTGATTTAGAATCTGGTAGCGGTGATTATGATAAAATAGTAAGCATAGCTCTGATGTATTTAGGTACTCAGAATGAATAGCTTTTATAGCTGTGGCCTTTCCTGGCACTTAAATAAATAAAGCAATCATTGGGCCTTAGTAGGCCTATATGGATTAATGAGATGCCATTTACACTGCTAACCATTAAGCAATAACAGAACAACTAACCAGCACACTGATAAACAATGCTGGGTTAAAAAGCAATGTGTTAATTCTTATCTAAGCCTGCTGATATCCTGCACATTGACAGTAAGCCAAACACCAATGTACAGTATACAGTTAATTGATTTAGCAATCATGTTTATTATTATGTTTTTATCTTCCCGCATGTCGTGGCCGAAAACAGTGATGTCATGACAGTATAAATCAGATTAGAAAGCATATACAGTTTAAACCTATGCCGAACTGTGGCATAGGTTGCTTGAGTATAGTTAAAATGGGGTGACATGTACAGTATGTTATGCGTTCCATGCCAGCAGTGGGGATTGAACCACCCAACGTACATACAAGGGCATGTACGTCACTATGCCACTAGTTACACAGGGCTGTTGGTTCGAATCTCATCTGTTGCACGCAGGTCCGTCACACAACAGGAATAAACTGCTGCAGTGAAGCTGGACTCCTCTTTTTCCTCTCTTTCTCTCGGACTCCTCATTTTCCTAAAATCTATGTGGTGTAAATCCCCCCTGCCTGCCGAATGGCCCCCAGCTTGCGTGGCTACTCACTCCCAATCGTCCATCATAATCTGAAGATCACGTCTTCATTCATACTCCAACTTAGCCCGTAGTACAACTTACTTTAGCACATGTCTACCCTCAAAATCCCTATAGGCTTATGCAAAGGCAATTTATTGCGAACGCATTGAGCCACTTACTATGTCACAGAGCACGGAATATTACTGCACTAACAATCTTAGACTGATGACAGTTACTGTACTCCACCACAGATTACTATTGCAACTCATTCATGTAGTATTACCAATGTGTTGGCTTTGCTTAATGCAATTCACTCAAGTCTGTCTCCCTGCATGTTAAAACATATAACTTATGTGGTTGTCCAGAACTGACAATCTAATCAATATTCTCACATTTGGGATTTCCAATACACGCTGTGAAGCTCACAGCTTGTCCACCATTGGTTCACAAAGTGAGGGATCCCAATGGAGGGTATGCGCAATTGCGTTGATCAGCCACAGTGTCACATGACCAAAGTATAAGTACTATTCCAGTTGTTCTCAACCTTTTCTCTTTCGTGCCAATATGTACTGTATGTACACTACAGTATGTGTAGAGTCAGCTGGGGAATTAAGGCTACTGCAGGGCTGTCAACCTTGACAAATTTCTATGAATACACCTGGCACATATGCGTCCCACACTTGCGCGCACACACGCTTTGCCCGGGCCCTGGGCACGGCATTTTTTGTGACAGGATGCTATGCATGATCATGGCCGCGGGAACTATTTTACAGTAGCAGGGGCTGAGCATGGAAGCGGGGGCGCAAAAATGTGCGTGCATGCGTTTCATCACGCGCATTTTCGCGTGTTAAAGTGCCCTTTAATTTCCCTCTCCACACACAAGTTATATGAACAAATTGACAGACAAGATGCCTATACTGTGAAACAGCATATTAATTAGGCCTGGCCTACATAAATCACTTGTTTTGAACATATAGGCTGAATGAATAGGCCTACAGAATCCTCACGCAGGATATATAATCACAACAAACGCCCGACAGCAACACAAACTCAAACAACTGACAGTTCCAAACCCATCATAAAAGGGCATATGCCTATTTAGTCCACATGAGATTTAGCAAGGCACAAAAAATATAAAGGCTAAACAGAGGAGCTGAGGTCTAGTAGGAGGTATATTTTTATAAGTCCCAACAGCAACGAGTTGACAGCGCAGCGCGCTTGGGTTCGGCGACCCGTTGTTCACATCATCATCACACAGCCCTCCCCGTCAGTATATACGAACAGAACATAATACATAATATCTCACATTAACTTTCAGCAGCAGGCAGCAGTTCAGTTGGCACGGCGGCCATGTGCATGATACAGAACATTCCACACAATAAATGTAGTACATTGCACTAATGCAGAATTATTGTTGTGTTTTACGGTTAAGATTTATAAATCTCTGTGTCTCTGGTCCCAGCTGCATCTGCATCTTAGACATATGATGAGGCTAAAGCCATATGAACTCCCCAGAAATAAAATTGTTAGGTAATTCGACCAAGCATCATTTCACTAATATGCACCACAAAGCTGGGACAATATTCCATACCATTAGGAAACCAAACTATAACTATAGCTATAGCTAAACTCAAGTTTAAAACATTATATAGCATTGCTTTTACTCACACTTATATTGGTTAAGTATTTCTTGCCTGGGCTTTAAAATTAGCTGTACAGTACTTACAGTATGTGTGAAAGATGCTATACAACAGAGCACCTACTTGCTCAGACTTGCTCAGACAGAGTTAATAGTCCACCAATAAATTTAAGTGTGAATGTCAAAATACACTTCAGTGACTATAAAAGTAATGAACATACTCATGAACATGAACTCATTCTAGTCTCACTCTTGAACAGGGCTCAATGCTTAGGATTTTTCCAAGTAGGCTACTATTTTACAATATCAATATATTCACATAGCCAGGTCGACTGAAAGCCGACCATCAATTATGCAAATGAGCCCGGGCCGTCGCGGGTATTGTTTCGGTCGGTATTGCAACTCTATACAATAGCCCATATTGTATACTAATGACAATGTGAAAGGGTCCCCCAAATCTTAAGGCCGACTCTGCTTGTAGCAGGCGAATTGTAGCCTAATAGAAATGACAATGATCCGACGGCAAATCAGCCAATGATGGTAAGAATACACAGTGTTGTGCGTCCGAGCGCGCACGTGCATGGTGCGTTATTTATGATTAATCACGGGATAGCGGCACACGTGCGTGAGGCAAAAGGTTGCTGCGCAGACAGTATATGATTCAAATACACGCACAGCGCAGGAAGGTTATAACATAACCAACATCAACAGCTTTAGTAGCTCATTCAACGTGTTGGAGAGAAGCGCAGCGTGTTGGCTGTCTGCTCTGATGCTGTGTGCTGCTGACAGAGCAGAGGGAGGGGCGGGGCGGTGAGCAAGGAGAACAGATCTCCAAGCTAAGGATGCCTCGAGCCTCAACACGTTGATAGCTTGTAGATCTGCTCTATTTTAGCGAACAACACCGCCGTACTATAGTAATGTAAATTTCGGTATAACTCATAGAATGTGCACTTGTCATGTCTCTATCACAGCTGAATGGCCAAATGCTCTACTCGCACCGGTGCTATGAACTTTTTAGTCACAAATGCGAGCCTGTCGAGCCCTGCTCTGAGCGAAATAGAACGCAAGAAAAGTGGCGTTCACTCACGCCAGAAATGAACGAGTTCACATCGCCGTTCTTCAAGCAGATAGAGGGTCCGTTCCGTTCAAGTTCCTTAAAAATACGGGTACAACTCTGCCTCTCAATGCGCTGAACGAGGCGACATCAATGTGACTTTTATTAGGCTTTTTTTTTCGCCGCCTCGTCCTGATCGCGCAGCAGCCCAGCCTTTCGAAACCCGTTCGTGATCGTGGATGGATGTTTTGACACTTTCCACGCAGTCAGGACCCACTGCCAGACTTCAGAAAAAGTTGCTTTCCGCATGCGACCAGTTTTGGTGAAAGATTTCTCGCCGCTAGTCATCCAAGCCTGTTTTCAAAGTGGCGAAGTGCCACTTACCAGGGGCTGCAGGTGCTTCGTTGTGCCCCCAGGAATCACGGCTGATATACAGTAGCTTACCACAGCACAATATCCATGAATCCTCACACCAAAATTACAAACCGAAATTGTGGTTCAGTTCAAGACACTTTTTCCCGACGGTTGAAATGGCAATACGACCGCGAAAATGGCCTTTTTCACACTGCACAGGTTCCCGTTCACGCTCACGGTTCTGTTACTCATGCTACGAAAATGATGCCATCATGCATTGAAACGTCTTCAAATCATGAATTTTGCCGCAACAGAAGGAGAACAGGTTGAAAACTGTATTTAACTTACAAAGTGACACATTACTTTACCTGTCACGGAGTTCAAGAGGGTTGTACGTTCGGAGTCAAGAGTTCGTGCTCCTCGCGCCTCGCGCCTGTATGCAATTCTCAATTCTCCGATTGCATCAGAAACATGGAGTATAGACAGAGTTACGACAACTCCGTCCACTTCATGGGGCCAGTCCAATGGCGGCTCTTCTACTTATTGAATAGACAATGGGGACAACCTGAGCTTCAATATTCTTAAATCCCTTTATTTTAGATACATAAACATAAAACTAGGCTACGGAGTCTTTAGTAGTTACTCTACAAGAGGCGACTTTAAAACAGTTGTCGCACGTTGCCCTAAATAGCTGTATTTTGCGCTACCCTCATTGAAATTCCAGTTTGTATGAACAGCAGCTCGTGCGCTCACTTTCGGACCCCTCAATGTCGCAACACTTCTACTAGATGGTTGTGGACCGTCAGTACAGTGTGTGTGTGTTCTCTCCCAAAGGCTCACTTGTGTAACCCAATGTGCGTTAGCCCACTCATCTTGTGAAGTCCGTTTGGCTCCACCCCTAGGTGTGTGTAGAACACACAGATTCTGCAGTAGCATGGTCGATCCTCCAGGGGGTCCGCGAGCACAAACACACACACACACACACACTCGAATCTAAGAAAAATCGCACTTATAAATTCCGACCTAAAAACATCACACCATAGCACCATGTGGGCATAATAACTTGATTTAAACAAAAAAAACTTGTGGCGTCCAGTTTTGGATTTCACAAGTCAAACGGACTTCACAAGATGAGTGGGCTAACGCACATTGGGTTACACAAGTGAGCCTTTGGGAGAACACGCACACCACACACACGCACGCACGCACGCACACACACACACACACACACCACACACACACACACACACACACACACACACACACACACACACACACACACACACACACACACACCACTTGGTCTCCATAGCAACATGCCTGTGTATGTGCGTTCCAGCCTGTTGTTGCTCGTTAACAAGGTCGTTGCATTTATTGATTTGTCTCGTTCAGAATGTCTGTTTTCTTCACAATAGTTTTCATTAGTTTGCCAAACAGATCTATGTCAGCGTTTCATTGCTATTATTGGATTGCATTTAGTGTTTGGATGACGTGTACCAGGGGCGGATCTAGGCATGGGGACGGGGGGGTCTGCCCCCCACCAAACATCAGCCATGCAAAACAACCCAAATTTCAAAGAGATTTCAATTAAAGTGCTTATATTTAAAAAAAAAATGATGTGAAACACTACTACTGCTACTAACTAACTACAGCTGTGTCACCACTAAACCAACAGCATCATTGAAAACAGAAAACTCTCTGAGTCAGACCTTTAGCTTTATGCATGCTGTGTGTCTGTTGCAACTTCAACAACAACTGATGTTATTATTGATGCTTTACTTGACTAATAAAAGTCCTGTAACTGAAAATGGTATGGGGCGATGAAGCCGCACCCTTACCATTTTCTCCTGCCCCCCAATTGGGAAATGTTACATCCGTCCCTGACGTGTACTGTCTCCAATAAGGTCAGCACATGGTGTGTTGTATAACGGTGATGCGATCATTTCAAAAGGAAACCTTTTACAACAGTGGTTTTCAACCTCTGTCACACCAGGGCCCACTAATTATTCTGCATTTCACGCACAGAGGACCGCCAATAGATTGTTTTCAAATAATCCGTCACGGTTAAAATGGAGTTTTAAGTTATAATGGGTTTGTATAGAAAAGAGGTGGATACGCTAAAATGAACATCAAATATCTAAATACTGAAAGGAGTAACTTAAACTGTCTGGTGTGTTCACATGAGACTGAGTAGACCATAAAATGAACAAAGATTTTTTTGGAACTCTTAAGAGCGTAACATGAAACCAAATGGACCCGTGATGGTTTTAACACTGTCAAGAGGACAGATCTATACGGGTCAATTTGGTTACCAACCATCATTTAGCCTGGGGACCACCTGAAACTCTCTCAAAGACCACTGGGGGTCCCCGGGCCACGGTTGAAAACCACTGTTTTACAATGTCCAAGAGCTGGATAAGGTATACTCAATTACTCCTGTTATTCACGTAGTCCAGTGGTTTTCACCCTTTTGGATTATTTATTCAGAATTTGAGCCACAGCGGACCATCATTTGATGACATTTTAGCCCTCAGACGCGAAAACGAAGATTTATTTTGTTTTTGTCTACAATACCAGGCTGGATTTCAGAAACAAAACAGGCAAGAGATCAGAAAGTGACCAATAATCTCTACATTCTCTAGTTGTGTAGACTTCAGTATATTGCTATATGTATTGGTTATTCATGCGTTTGGCTGCAGTACTGTATATGCAGTTTGTACTCATTGCATTAATATTGCATGCATCAGTGCCTGGCACTGTGTGGTGTGTGTGTGTGTGTGGTGTTGTGTGTGGGTGTGTGTGTGTGTGTTGTGTGTGTGTGTGTGTGGTGTGTGTGTGTGTGTGTGTGTGTGTGTGTGTAGGCGAGCACACACAGCCTATACATTGATAGTAAAGGTATCACATACTTTACAATCCAAACACATTGTGAACCGTTGAGTCACTTCCTTCCTATTCACAGCTTTCAAAACATTGTTCTGTTTGTGTATTAAAAACAGAAGAGGAAGAGGAAAGAAAGTCATATGCCCTGTTATAACATGATGCTGTTATAACCTGTCATAAAAACCTGTTATAAAACAATGCAATGTAGCATAAGCCTCTCATTGTTGTCTCCACCGTAAGGTGGTGACTATAAATCGTACCCAGTACGTCAGCGCGTATGTCCGTCCGTGCACATCAGCCCATATGTCCGTCCGTGCACATCAGCCCATATGTCTGTCCGTGCACATCAGCCCATATGTCTGTCCGTCCATCCGATGACGTCATGATGACATCATAAATTTCGTACCCTGTCCATCTGCCCATATCTTCGTCCATGCATCCGATGACGTCATATATATTTTGTACCCTGTCCGTACGCATCCGAAGACGTCAATATGTTTGGGGCGTCCCGATTGGCCATTGGGGCGTCCCGATCGGCCAGTTGGGGCGTCCCGATTGGCCAGTTGGGGCGACCCCATTGGCCAGTTGGGGCGTCCCGATTGGCCAGTTGGGGCGTCCCGATTGGCCAGAGGGACGGCAGTCGCTTAACTTCCACCCACTGCTCACGTAAGTAAAAATAAATCTGCATAATGTTCCTAATAAATGCATGCATGTATACAGAACTGAGACATCAATACATTCATTTGATTTCAAAACAGCACATCTAGGGGGTTGTAGAGAAACAGCACATCTACGGGGTTTGTAGGAGAAACAGCACATCTAGGGGGGTTGTAGGAGAAACTAAATGCAAATTAAATCATATTTGATTTGTTTGTTTGTTTGTTTTTTAGTTTTACAAGCCAGGGTCATGCAGCATAGCAAAAGTACTAGTTAGGTGGACTAAAGCTCACATCGCAAATTAAAACTGAATTCTCAACCGTTTGGCTCTGGGAATCTCGCCTCAGTAATTCAAAGCTGTATTTTTTATTTATTTATTTATTTATTTATTTATTTATTTTTTTTTACTTGTTTATTCCTTGCACACTGTTTTTTTTTTATTTTATTAGTATTTTGTGGACAGCATTTTGGGGGAAATTAATTCAGTATGGTCTCATTCCACTGCACAGCATGAAGACCCATTACACAGATAAAAAGGCAATATTTTCTTCTTCTTCCTTCTTCTTCTTCTTCTTCCTCTCCTCCCCCACAGGGGCGGATGTAACATTTCCCAATTTGGGGGGGTGGAGGTTATCAATAATATCAGTTGTTGTTGAAATTGCAACAGACACACAGCATGCATAAAGCTATAAAAGTGTGACTCCGAGAGTTTTCTGTTTCAATGATGAAATGATGTTGGTTTTAGTGGTGACACAGCTGTAGTTTAGTTAGTAGTGTTTCAAATCATTTTAAATATAGCACTTTAATTTGAAATGCCTTGGGTTGTTTTGCATGCCCTCGTGTTTGGTGGGGCAGTCTGGGCATTTATGGGGGCATTGCCTCCCCATGCCCATACCTAAATCCGCCCCTGTTCCCCCAAACGGTGTTTGTACGAAGATTTTGTCAAATTGCTTTTGGTGACATGCTTGAGTGAACGCAGCATGTGTCTCTTTGCATGTCCAATGGCTGTTTCTCCTCTTGGCAGACGCTCGCATGTCTCTCCTTACTGCCTGTCTGTCTCTCCTTACTGCTGTCTGTCTCTCCTGGCTGTTTCTCCTCTTAGCAGACGTTCGCATGTCGCACGTCGTGTTATTGGAGAAGTTTCAGATGAAGAATCAACAGAAATGGCTTAATAATGCATGAATAAGAGACAATGTTTTTTTTTTCTTCTAAAAGCTGTATTTACATCCACCTTCTACAGAGGTCAGGGTCGGATCTAGGTGAGGGGGCAGGGTTAGGGAAACGTGCATCCTGCCCACTCATACACCCAGACTCATTCATGTCCTGATGTTCTCTCATGGGGAAAATGGTTTTTTTCGGTTACAGGACTTTTATTAGCCAAGTGAAGCCTCAATAATAACATCAGGCACGCCAGCATGCATAAAGCTAAAGGTCTGACTGAGAGAGTTTTCTGTTTTTCAATGATGAAATGCTGTTGTTTAGTAGTGACACAGCTGTAGTTAGTTAGTAGCAGTAGTAGTGTTTCACATCATTTTGAATATAAGCACTTTAATTTGAAATACCTTGGGTTGTTGTCTGCATGTCATCAAGTTTGGTGCATGGGGCATTCGGGCATTTAGGGGACATTGCCCCCCATGCCCATGCCGAGATCCGCCCCTGCAGTCAAGGCATACATGTATGTGCCGTGACGCTAGATTCTAGTTTCTGACACTAGATTCTAGTTTCTGACACTAGATTCTAGTTTCTGACACTAGATTCTATAGTTTCTGAGGCTAGACACTAGATTCTAGTTTCTGAGGCTAGACACTAGATTCTAGTTTCTGACACGAGACGGTAGATTCTAGTTTTTGACGCTGGATTTTAACACTACATTTTTACGCTACATTCTAGATTCTGACACTAGACCTTGACTCTAGATTAACATTACTGATGCTACATTCTAGTTTCAGACGCTAGATTCTATTTTTTAGAGATCCCCCAGAAGCAAAGATTTGAGTTAAAAATGTTTGACTAACTTGCAGATAGTCAATCATGGCACGGTCGCAAATTGATTCTGCAGTCTCTCCATCCATCCATCCATCCGTCTAAGCACAGATAAGCTCAAGTTAGTAGCAGCATAGTGTTTCAAATCCTTTTAAATATAAGCACTTTAATTTGAAATATCTTGTTTTGCATGCCATGGTGTTTGGTGCATGGGGCAGTCAGGGCATGTAGGGGGGCATTGCCCCCCCCCATGCCCATGCCTAGATCCGCCCCTGCAGTCACAAATGGATTGATTGACTCTGCAGAGATATGACAGAATTCCTCAGCACTGAGGATCAGTTCTTCACATTACACCAGATCCTCACTACCAGCAGGGCATAAATCAGTACCAATCTGGTCCCAGCAGACAAAGGGTTTACATGCTAAACCCCTTGGGCGCGATTTTTCCTTCCACCCGTTGTCCCTAACGTTACCCGATCCCCGCAGGCGAATTCCCTTATTGCTATTTTTGGTCACCTTTTTCTCTTCCTTAGCCACTATTCTTTAATGCCGACACCGTTATTCGTGGCGGAGTGTGGTCATGGGCGTGTGTGTTGCGCAGTCCCTTAAGTTGCTAATTTCGTCAAATAGATTAGGGAACTAGATAAGGCCACCTCAGACCACCCGTTAACCCGATATGCGAAGGCAGAGCCACGTGCGCGCGGTGCGGCGTCTGTGCGCCTTTGGAGATGTCCACGACTCCACGTGGAAAGGCGCCAGTTCAATTCATCTCCTTAATAATGGATTGTCCTATAAAACAGCTGTAGATTGCCTGCTGTCGGTCACTTCCTTGTGTTTAGGTAATGTACAGTATATAATATAATTAAATACATTCATTAACTTGTGACACAATGCTGTAAATTGCAAAAAAGTCGGCAATTCGCGGAAAAGAAAAATGTTTTTTTGATCATTGATTTCTCGGTCAATTCTGGACCATTTTTACATTTCAAAGTGCAGCGTGACGGGAAAGACCTTCTCTCTCAGATGCTGTATAGAATATGTGGGTAGGTCTTCTCTACGATGCGGGATCGGGCAAACTATAACTGTCGGGGATTAGGCGGACCGTTTCCGCCTAATCCCCGACAGTTGCAGTTTGCTCGGTCCCGCATCGTAGAGAAGACCTACCCACATATTCTATACAACATCTGAAAGGAGGAGCTTTTTCCCTCATGCTGCATTTTGAAATGTAAAAAATGGTCCAGAATTGACCGAGAAATCAATGATCAAAAAAACTGTCTTTTTTGCCGCGAAATTCCTGACTTTTTTTGAAATTTACTTTATAACATTTCGCAGACAGTTGGACAAATGCACGCCACATACAGCAAAAAACATGGAACATGTTTTTTTCAACATAAACATGTTGAATGGAAAGAAATGATTGAGAATTGACCGAGCTAAATTGTTTTGAAAATCAGAAGCTGATCTTTGAGAATAGGCTACTCATGCACGTGTCTGTCCTAAGCCTGCAGCCTGCTGCGGGCTTAGAGGGCCAGGCTTAGCAGTAGGATAAGGGAACTAGATAAGGGATGAATTAAAGGAATGGCAAGACCAACACGATTGGATGAAAGCTAAAAACGCAAACCACACCTATGCATAATTTAACGGTTAGGAGGTATTTAAGGGAGATCGAAGGTAACGAAATTACGACTTTAGTGGGGAACGCCTCTTCCCCAATGCTA
The DNA here is from genome assembly GCA_039105355.1 of Benthosema pterotum. NCBI lineage: Eukaryota > Metazoa > Chordata > Actinopteri > Myctophiformes > Myctophidae > Benthosema > Benthosema pterotum. The sequence continues at coordinate 8,000,376 of CM076965.1, forward strand.
TGTGCGTTAATTGCGCATAAGGGCTAATGTAACCCAAAATCGAGCCCCTATGCCTTATCCCTTATTTCATTTCACTATTTTGAAAAACTTTTTTGGACTATTTCAACATGTCAATCTATTAACACTTGCGAGCTATAGACTGGCCATTTGAACTACTGAGAAATGTTTTTTTTTAATAGTTTAAAAAGGCAAAGAAGTTAGGATAAGGGGTAAGGGGTAACGAAAGGTGGAGGCCAAA
>CM076965.1:8001113-8013613 GCA_039105355.1 Benthosema pterotum
TGCTTCAGTTTTCTTTAATAACTGATTTGTCTTGTGTTTTGTTTATCCACTGCTGCTGCTGATCTAAATCCAATTTTAATGCAACGCTCCAGAGCCATTTAGAGACGGAGTTTGCGCCAATGATGGGGTACACAGTTACATTTGGTTAGTCACGTGATCAGTGGTCATAGTGAGCCTAACGGTGACAAATCATAGTCTAGTGTCTGAAACACATTGAAGTGAGTAAGATGAGATGTAAAATGACAGCCGGTTTGAATTATATTTTACAGTAAACAATTAAAGTCTCTGCAATGTGTATGATTTGCTATTACTTAAAAAGACCTAACATAAAAGGATTCAAGCTGGGCTTTTACTTTGAGTCCAATGCATTTCTGCCTACTTCTCAATAGCACTGAGTTACACTCGCATATCATGAAAGTGACATTCTCACGGAAATGTCACTTTGTGATTGAGATGATAAAACTCAATGTAATGGTAATGGCACAATCCAATGCAGTGGCCTTATGGTTAGAGTGTCTGCCCTGAGACTGGGAGACACGGGGTTCGATTCCCGGACAGGTCCATACCTGCTGACATTCTAGATTTCCAGTAGTAACCTACCCAACGAAAGCTTTGCATTGTACAACAGCTTGATCATTTCATGTAACAGTGTAGTGGTTAAAACATTGCCAGATTATGTTAGATTAAACTTCTTGAAACAAAGTGGCCATTAAAGGTAGGGGAAGTGATTTTCACTTCTGTCAGATATCACCAAAAAAAAAAAAAAATCTGTTAAAATGCCTATTATAAGGTGTGGAAACCATATATGGAGTTTCCCCCTCCCCATGTTAGCAGAGGAGCTAATAAAAGTTTCCCAGTTGGTGGCAAATTCTCCTCCAATCAGGATCGAGCAGCAGGTTCACATAGTGTAGCTACTGTTAGGCGCCCTAGTGCACCAGGCTGGTACTACACGATTAATTTCAAATCACTTACCCTACCTTTAAACAACTGTTGTTAACTAGTGTCCAATCACATTTATTTCACAATTTCTTCTAGTTGTACTTGAATTGTACTGTAATTGTCCAAGCTTTTATCAGTTTTGTTGTAGGAGGCCAGATTGTAGGCTACTGTAGGAATTTTACATTTCATTTATTCATTCACTATTGTATGGACCCAGGGCAAAAGCACCCCCCTCAGATAATTTCTCAAAAATATGTTCCTTCTTCTGCATATTGTTCTGACTCCTTATTGCTGCTTGCTTGGTCACGTTTTATTGCTGCTTGCAGCTATATTTTGGCTTGTATTCTGAAAGAATGTGAATAGAAACTTCACTCACTGCTTGTTGGTGTTGTTGTGTTTTCTGTATGAGACACAAAGACAGAAAACACAGGTAAAAACACAATTCACAATATGTTGACCACCACACTCTGACTTAAGCTGCGTTACCTGTTCAAATCACATCATATAAACCAAGGTAGAGGGTGTCACACACCAAGACTGCATTTCATTTTTTGCATTTTTTGGGCTATCCAGCCTTCATCAGTGTCCACTGATGTGCTGACAACAGGTGTGCTTACCCAGACAACTGACCCCTGCATCCCCATAGCGGCCACAGGAGTAACCTACTAATGGACTCGTCTGACACTGATTCAGTGAATCCTCGTCTCCGGTGCACCTGACGTCGTCCAGCCATGTAGGACCACTGGCTCGACTGTAGTACGACCCTCTGTAAGAAACTGACAGCTGGTCCACAGCCCACCTCCCTGCCACACCACCTGGACATTAGGACACACACAGGACAATTACACAGTAGATGCTTATTTTGTACTGAATTATGTATTTGCTTTGTCTTTTAAGGCCCTGATACACCTAGCAATGTTTTGATCAATATATCAACAAGCAATAACAATTATAAACATTGACTTTTCAATTTTCTATACAAAATGATCAACTCCTGGTTGTTTGGAAAAGTCAGATCATAAGCGCCCTCTACTGGGCAAAATTCTGGAATCCTCCAATCACAGCCCTCCTTGGTGTCATGTGATCCTTTCTCCCAGACTACCACAGATAAACGCTTCCAAAAACATGGCTGCTGCCAAGGATTTTATAACTTTTTATTCTACTAAGTTAACTTTTTGAGAACAACTGTTGGGTGAAAATGATTCAATACAAACTAAAAACGAATTGTAAAAAAAAAAAAAAAAAAACAAACAAAAAAAACAATTATATTATAACTTTTAATGACACTTGAATAATACTTACTTAGTGTTATAACACTTATTTTACCAGAACAATGCATATTAATGAGGGGTGACGCCTGTTCCCAAAAATAACTGTTGCCATGTGTCTCATCATGTTGCCTGTTGATGTTGACATTAATTGATACTGATCAAAAATATTGCTAGTGTATATTCCCTAAAAGATATGCCACGACTTTTAGAGTGGTTGATTATTCTGTTGTCTGCTTATCACTCCAAAAGTCGTTTTAGGCTTGTTTTTATTAACAAGCTCATTAACTCCTCATGACGTCCTGGGTAGAGTAGTGAAGGCACTATGAAACCCAGAAAACACCTCACACTACAGTTCTCAAACTCTGCCCGAACCCGACCAGGCCCGACCCGACCCGACATTGTAGGGTCGGGCTCCTGGCCTAAAATGTATGCAGATCAGTAGGGCCGGGTCGGGCTTAGGGCTCCATGAAAAAAGCAATATATATTGAATTATTTAATTTTGATAAAAATAATAGTTCTGTTCTGTCTGTCTGTGTATTTACATCTTATGAAGATGGTGCTGATTGGTATTTTCACTTTTACTCTGTGTAGATTGCTCAAATTCTACCCAAACCCGACCAGGCCCGACCCGAACCGACATTGTAGGGCCGGGTCAGACCTAAAAACTATGCTAATTAGTCGGGCCGGGCCGGGCTTTGGGCCTGATCAGTTAGGGCTCGGTTAGGGCCGGGCCTCAATTTTCAGGCCCGTGAGAATTTTACCTCACACACTTTACAACTATAATTAAAAACGGTATAACTTTAAATGGATTTATCTCTGATTGAGCCCCATGGAAACAGTGAAATGTGAAAATACAGACTGTTTTGACATGTATTCCGAAACACATGATTAACTCATTTTATTTTTTCCTTAAAGTAGACACCCTAAGCCGTCTTTGGATGTCATTCATTTGCACAAATTTCCCCGATTCCCAGGCAACCAAACTAATGAGTCAACAGAACCATTCCTACCTGAGCATCGTTGATGCCCCAGTAGCTGTCTCCACACACTGTCCCCCACTGACCCTGTTAGAACACCTCCACCCTGCCAGAGCATCGGTCTGTGCTGTTATCTGTACTGTTCACCAGCGGATCATCTGGTACGCTGGAATATACACAATATGGAGGCAGTTAGACTGGAATATACACACATTACAATATGGAGACAGTTAGCAGACTGGAATATACACACATAGTCCAGGATCCTATGTTCATCCAAATGAGTTTGTAGGATGAAGACGGAGATTTTTAAAACTATATATTTTTGGAAACCTTATAGCCTAAGGAATCAGAAAATGTTTGATTCCATTTTTTTCGAGATTGGTATGGCAGCCATCTTGGATCTTTAAAAATGGCTACTCTCAAAAACGAATTTCTCAATATCTGGCCTCCTAGATGGCCTAAAATCAGGATTGCAGTGGTTAAATCTACATTTTTGGGGGCAAGGAATCCAAAGGAGTCAAATACATTGTAAATGAAACATGCATGAGTGTGTGTTTTCCATTTTAATCATATTTTGTGTCATAAAACAACACAAAATATGGAAAAAATAAAAAATGGAAAATGACATTCATCATTCCAAGGTAATATAGGCCTAAAGGCCCTAAAATATCTTGATGAATGGTTTTAGTCATAGCTCAACTCTTAGGTTAGTGGTTATTCAAACCATGAAAAGCTGTGAAAACATCTCAGATGAATCCAGGTATGTGTGAAAAGTTTCTTCATCAATTATGTTAATGTTGGGCTTATTGTAGAATTCCGCTGATTCAGACTCCACTTGTTGAACTCACAGTTGGGGTAGATCATTCCACTTAGGAGCAGTGTTGGGCAGTAACTAATTTTAGATTACATATTACTGTAATATTATTACTTTTGCTCCAAAAAGTAAAGTAACGAGATTACTCTGCAAAAATGGGTAATAAGTAATGCATTACTTTGCAAGTAACGCCAAGTTACTTGTTTAGAATGAGCTTGTTGTTGCATGCAAAATAGAACAGATTTACAAGCTATCGACAGGTACTGTAACAACAGAGTTTTTTTTTTTTTTTTTTTTTTTTTATCTAAGAAAGACATTTACAAAGTCGGATTTTGTTGGCTTTGTTTTCAGGTGCAGTTTGTGTAATTGGAGACTATTTTTATTCCAATAAATTGGATTCAGTTCTAAAAAGGGCTTGCTAAACAGATTATGTTGTACATCTCTATTTTTCTAAGGTGGGAGTTGAAAACGTAATATGTAATATATTACTCTTCAATTCCAGTAATAAGTAAAGTAATGATATTACTTTGTCTAAGGGGTAACAAGTAAAGTAAAGAAGTTACTTTCCTAAGTAATATTGACCAACACTGCTTAGGAGTGTGTGGGGTTTGGTGCACCCAATGTGGTGCAACTTGCATGGCTCATTAGGTATAGTAGGGAGAATTATCTCATAACATAGTTCTAATCGTGATAAGTGGGAAAAAAGCACCAAATTTGGCACACATACTCTTCAGGCTGGTGTCTCTCACCATCTCAGAAGGGGTGCACAAAAAATAGATTTACTAAAGGCTAATTTGGGTGGAAAATCAAAAATGGCCACCAGAAATTACCTATTACCTAGATGATAAAACTTTACTGATTGTGGCAAGTATAACCTTTACATTTATAGTAATTATACTAATAATAATAAATAATTTTAAAGGAATTGAAAATCTCTTAAATGTTTTTAAACTTTAAATGCCAAAAGTAAAAAACACTTGTATTGAGATGAACTTTAGCTTTATACCCTTTTTGAGTGATATATCAATGCTAAAATTACATGAGCGTTTAAAAAACTTCTATAAGACACTGTTAATAATTACCAATCACTAAGATTTTGTAAAAAATCTTGATATGGCCAGAGATCAAGCCTTCAATTGTGGCACACCTCCTTTAATGCTTCAAATGGATAGGAAGCCTGGATACCCAGGGGGCCCAAGGGAGGAGTGCTGCATTTGCCATAAGATCGGTTTTTCCACCAGAAATAATATCTACTGTATGACGCAGTAGGGTTACAACCCAGTTATTTTCTTGCTGGAAAATCCAATATGGTTGCTTCAGTTCAGGGCCATTGGATATACTGGGTGTGAATAGGACAAAAATCAAACTAAGGCATATTTTCCACAACACACTACCAGGAAAAAGTCCTAACCTAACCGTCCGCAGGCCGAAACGTTGCTGCTCCCTTATTAAAGTTCACTGCAATTGAAGACAGTGGCCAGGTGATATTTTGACCGGTTTGATATTTCCACGAAGCATCAAAGGGTTTGATTATAATATGAATAAGAACATTTTTTGTATTGCAAGTTTCCATGAAATCCAATAGCCAACTCAAACGCAAACTTGGTGTCTATTTCATAGTCTCTGAGCATGAGTCTCAACGAATACCTATTTTTTAAATTATTGGTTGTTTCTGGACCCTTATTGTGTATATTTATAATATGGTGGCTACCCGGAATAGTCGTTTATCATTATTTGTACAATAATTGTTGACTTGAGTTTGTTGAATTGAGTTGAGTTTGCATATGTTAAAATGGCTGCACATGAAAAAGAGACATTCCATTTTCTGTCAAATCCAATCCAAAAGTCACAACCTAGCTATATGGAGACACCAGTATTTGTTTGTTTGTTTATTTATGTTGTAAATATGTCTGCCACAATACTTGCCCTCATTAGCCGATAACTGAGGGGTATTTCCACAAAACTTAACAGGTTGGTCAATGATGAATTCACTCTTTTGCTGGATGGATGGTCTCTCGGTGATGAGAATGCAGGCACCTGTTCATCTACAAAGCCAGACTTACATTATATGTTAATGAACAAGGCAATATCATGTATCTGTATTGAAGGTTGCCAACATGTTCACATGCCAGGGATTAGATACAAGATGCAGCAGTAGCTTCACTCCATTTCTGTCTGGTAGTGCCTCAGATGCATCACCATTCTCTTGGACTCTATCTGACTTTCCATCATGAAAGTACACCATGAGAAAGTTCAATTTCCCTTGACAGCCAAACTTGCCCTGAATTTACATAGGCCCTCTTAATAGTTTTTCTGCCGTTGACGCGCTGCTCGTGGACCTCCCGTGGAGAACCCCACTGCCGGTCACGCGGACGGCTCGTATCACGACGAGATGTAGATTTCATTCTTTAATCCAACTATTAGTCCGTGCGCATCGTCTGATGATCATCCGTTGCTGACTTTCATTTGGGACAGAATTGGGGACAACTTTTTTTTTTCCCCTCCCATTGACATGCATTCAACCCAATGCATTCAAACGGCTCTCCTCCGTTTGCCCCCTCAATGTCGCTGGCGCATGGGTTAAGCAGCCAGGGCTACACAGCTCTTCCTGACTTGTGACCCGGATGTTTTTGGGTACATCGCCAGATGATCGATTAGGCAAGACAACAGACACAGCATAACAGAAACAGCACATCCTGTTTAGGAGATCTGAGCTTCAAAATAAGGGCTTTTTTACCGATCGAACTGGTTTGAGCCGCGGCAATGGAGAGGAAACAAAGAAGATCCGATCGCGGTCAATGAGTTAATGAGGTAGACAAACTCCATAGAGACCCTTGTTCTGCTCTCTGCACTAGTCCTCTGCCTGTGTGAAAACCACATTTATCCCAATAAACCCCAAAGGGATCCAGGGATAACATTCTCAGCTACATGGCTGATGAGCCGGGTTATGTTGATTTTTGTTAAAAAATAAATAAATAAATAAATCTTTCCTGTGATTTTCAGGTAGGCTATACCATGATGGTTATCGCAGGATGCCCACTCCCCTCTCCTCTTTCTTCTTGTAAGCATGTACTATATATGCATCCTTGTTGGGATCCTTGAGGGACCCTTCTTCTCCTCCTGGTACAGGCGCCGCCATTCTTATAGATGTTTGCGGGCAACCCATAACGTCCTTGTGCCTTTCCAGAAGTGGTCTGTTGGAGTGCTTTCACTGTCTGCACTGGTGAGGGGGTCAGCCAGTTCAGCTTTGAATGGCAGTTCAGGTATTGTGGCAATTGGAAATTGAGGACTCTGTTCAAGATCTCACTCTGCCCAGCAAGCTACGATGCCACACTTGTCAGTGAGAAGGACCGACTTGTTAGAGGAGCAGACTGGAGTTGAGCCAGTGGTTTTAGGCGCATGAAGATCATACAGGCCTGAATGGAAAGACACTAAGTCCTTCATGTCAGCAGCCATCTGAAGATCTTATGCAGTCTTTACCCACAGGTTGTTTTCCATCTGCCATGTCCTCCACAGCAGCTTTTGCTTGTCTGTTGGTATTCCTGCTTCTTCTGGCTGAAAGCGCAGTATTCAAGATGTTGGTGGGAGTCTTGATTAGGATGTGGATCTCAGGATCATTCTCGTCAATCTCTCTGCTTCCTTTTGACAAAACCGAGCAGCAGCAGTGTAGGCATTCTTTCTCTGTTCTTCCATTTTCCCATTCTCTGGGTCTGGGTCAAAGCTGTGTAGTTCTTGATTAAATGTATAGTATGTGATGTAAATATTGTTAGTTTTTTCTTTTATCTTTCTTTTTTTCCCGGATCCTCTCTACTATACTGTAGAGTGTGGTGACCATATAAGGAGTTCCTTATGGTCCCACAGTGAGCCCCTGGGGTCATAAAACCCTAGTTTCAATCCCGGCTTTGGGATAAAAGCCTTTTGTCCAATCAGGATGAGAGGGGCCTTCCTCTCCTCTTCCATCAGGATTGAGTGGGGACCGGCTTGGTGTATATGTTGGCCTGTTGCACTCCTCCTCACTGTAGAGTGTGTGCATGTGCACATCTTGCTAATGGGGAGACCAGAGGGTTTTCCAAATCACCAAAATCACTTACCTTTAAGTTTTTGCCTTTTGAGAGATTTGAGAAATGTTTACGAGATATTGCATTGTGTGTCCAGATTACCAGAATAATACCATTTAGTCATGTATAAATGCAACATCCCTAACCATACATCCCTTGTTTACAATACAAACCATTTCCATTGTATTCCTTGCCCCCCAAAATGTAGATTTAACCACTGCAATCATGATTTTAGGTCATCTGGGAGGCAAAATATTGAGAAATTCGTTTTTAAAAGTAGCCATTTTTAAAGATCCAAGATGGCTGCTATAATGACCTTGAAAAAAATGGAATCAAACATTTTCTGATTCAGTAGGCTGTAAGGTTTCCAAAAATATATAGTTTTACAAATCTCCGTCTTCATCCTACAAAATTACATAAGGAACTGGACTAACATTCCAATATGGAGGCAGTTAGCAGACTGGAATATACACACATTACAATATGGAGGCAGTTAGCAGACTGGAATATACACACATTACAATATGGAGGCAGTTAGCAGACTGGAATATACACACATTACAATATGGAGGCAGTTAGCAGACTGGAATATACACACATTACAATATGGAGGCAGTTAGACTGGAATATACACACATTACAATATGGAGGCAGTTAGCAGACTGGAATATAATGTGGTCTTATTTTCTGAAAGGAAACTGAATGTAAACTTCAATGACTGCGTGGTAGTGATGCGCGGGCCGGCTTTTTTTCACAACCCGCCCCAGTCCGCGCCGCCAATTGTGCCAGCCCGTCCGCAGCAGCCCGCCCCACAAAATTTTAATCAACGGCCCGCCCCAGCCCGCAATTAAAGAAAAATGATATAATGATTAGCGCATGTTCTTGGGAGTACCCCAAGCTTTAAAATACTATAGCAGCTTTATAAATGATATTGTCATGGGCTGAATAAACAAGCATGTTGTTCAGAATGGTTCTGTAATGACAGCAAAATCGACAGTCTTGGCTCTAAATAGCTGTCTTTCTAAGACGCATGGAAAATAAATAAAAGGCGGCTGTCGGTGATGGATCGAAAACGATAAAACAAACTATGGACCGCACGAATGCCGCATCCTCCATTCATTTAATCAGATGCAGACCAGCTTATAGCATAGGCTACACTAGCAAAAATATGAACGTCTGAAGAGAACGTTGGACTTCCCTAATAGTATACTGCATGCATGGACTTATTTTCCTCGCGATGGATTGTCCCTGTTCTACAACTTCTTGTATATCACACGGCCACTCAGCAATGTGAAATAACTCACAACACAGGTAAAAAAAAATCTCCCCCCCATGTCCACCGAGGCTATTGATATTACAATATTACAATATATACAAAATAAGTTATATAACTTGCATCCCGTAACTTGTTGTCATGTCAGACAGCGACTAAAACATGCGTAGTCAACAGCGCTTCGTTTGCATTGATGAGCTGGAAACGCAGCTGCAATCAATAGTAGGCTATTAAATGCCCATACCAAATATTTGATCGTCAAGCCTCAATCATCGTATCTTACGCGATGTACAAGAGTACTTTTGAGGCGCGTTCTACCATCGTATCCTCTTGATGTGCAGAGGTGATGTGCAGATAACCTTATTATGCGATATACAAGACCACATTTGAGACGCGCTGTCAGCTTCTCTCTCTCTCTCTCTCTCTCTCTCTCTCTCTCTCTCTCTCTCTCTCTCTGTCTCTCTCTCTCTCTCGCACATACAAAACCATACGGCTTAATACTCTACTAGCTGTGCGTCCAAGCCAGACTCCTTTGCGACGGCCGGCTGGGGAGGCATACTTGTGTCCGAAATCTCAGGGATCCGATGGGGCGGGGGGTCCGATTGGGCGGGGGTCCGATGGTACGGATCGGGCGGGGGTCCGATGGGGCGGGGGTCCGATGGTACAGATGGGGTGGGGGGTCCGACGATCGGCCCGCGCTCCTCCAGAACGGGATTTTCTACAAGTTCACAAACTGCCTTGGACACGGCCTGTGCGGGTCCCCCTCTCCCCCTCTCACTATACGGCTTTTAGAGAAAGAAAGGAGGGTGACGAGAGTAGTGTAAAATAAAGCGAATTGCCCCGCACCCCCCCTCTACCTGACAGCTCGTGATCATGCAAATTTCGTATGTATAACTACAGCACTCTACCCGCCTTTGTTTTTAAATGCCCCCCAATTACCATGTCGGCAAAACCATTCACACCTTGGCCAAAGATGCGCTGGACCCCCGCCCGCTCCCACTGCAATCCTTAACTCAAAATAAAATGATGCACTGGGTGCAAAAATCACGACGGAATGCATAGGGGTGGCAAGCGCGGGGGATTTCATTAATAAGCAGCTTCTAATAAGGCTCCTTAGTAGCCTACAATAGGCTACTACGTTGGAATGGAAACAAACGGCTTTGAACATTAGGCCTACTTGGATTTTCCCCACTCTTCCCCCTCCAATCTTTATAGTCACCGTGTGAGATGTGTGTGAGTTTTTAAATCGTAGCGCACGCACGATGAAGAGGTCCGTTTGGTATGGAAGTACCTTAGGGTCATAAGAAGAGATGACCTGCATCACCCCTTATTAGGCTACTGAAATTGCCCCCCAAATGAACCACTATTGTACCAGGCGAGACTCCATTGTTTAGAGATAGCCTATAACAACGTTTGTGTTAAACTGTAGGCCTACATTTCTCTGGTCATGGTCAGATGAAGGCTTGGGAGTAGCACATCCTGTGTGGCCTATTTATTTTGTGGGTGTTATTGTAAAATAATATAAGAATAAAATGTATTTTTATACTTACTTTAATATACTTGCGTTTCCCTCTTTTGGAATGTCTGGTGTGAATCAATATATTGTTATTGTCTTTGAAGAGGTGGCAATAGCTAGCTTAGAGTTTTGAGGCAATTCACCCATTAACTAAACAATAGACCTACCAATTAATAGACTATTAATGAAGTGCTTGTGTTTCTAAAAATGTTTTGCATGAGCTCTATGACACCACATCAGCAGTACAGAAGTTGAGAATCACTTCGATATTATTGGGCTTTTTGGCGTTATTAGCTTATTCTCAATACAATATACAGCATACCCGCGGTAAATAATAAAAATAAGAGTTGTGTTATTTGAAGACTTAATAAGAACCAAAGTGCAGTATATATGAACATTAACCACGTTATTTTGTTTTACGTTTAAAAACAATTTGGAACAAGAGAAGCTTTGTTGTTGTGAACATCTAGGAAAGGCCCTAGCCATTGTCAACTTCTTGAAAGTGGGACATTAACACATTGTGAACCACTAGATCAATACAACAAAAGCGAACACTTAATTTAATATGCATTAACCACTGTATGAATGGACACACTATTAAAGGGGAATTCTACCCATTTTTAACATGTTACTGTCAATATACCTTGAAGTTTCCTAGAAATGGAGGTCTGGGAAAAAGGTGAAACACAACTTCACGACAACATCGAGTTGTGTTTCACCATGTTAATGATTTTTCTTTTAGGGCCTGTAAGGTACACTTTATTCATTTTAGCTACTAGCCTATTATTAGGCTACTATTCAAACACCCTGACTCAACACTACCCCCACAGTATTGAGGAGGTATTCTCATGCCCCAACTGCTCGGCAAAGAAGAAGAAACAGCGCACCACTCAATGCCCAGACCAAGAACTACATCTTTAAAAGCGAAATTCTTAAATTCCTGTTTCTCTGCAAGACATTACTCTATAAACCATATCTCAAGAACTGGTGGGTCAAACTTCACAAACAATATGTCAAATTGTAGTTATGATAAAAGAAAAATGAGAATTTCCTCAAAGACTCAACCTGGGTGGTGCTGGGACACAAATACCTAAATACTGAATCAAGTAATGCAAAAACTGTCTGGGGTGCTCATGTGAGACTGATTAGATGAAATAACCAAATGTTTTTTGAAAGTTAAATATACGTTTAATTTTAATCTCCAACGTTGTCGTTTGATGGGATTAAATAGACCTTCACCATACCCACCCTTAATGTGTTCTGATATTATTACTGGCAAAGGAATAACCTGTCACATCTTTCCAGCTACCTTAGAGACAGGGTTGTAGCCAGGATTTTTTCAAATACCAAGTTCAAATATTGCTATATTTTATTTTACGAAAGACATCGTAATTTGATGACTTTTCAGACATTTAGGAAATGTGAATAAACAGAGTTAACGTCACAAGTCCATCAAGCAGTCTTTTCAATGCAAGCCATAACATTGTTTGAATGGCCAACTAATCAAAATAGTATGTGCTTATAGCACACTTCATTAGTAGCCTATTAATTGAAAGGTCTATTGTTTGGTTAATGGGTGAATTGCCTCGAAAATCTAAGCTAGCTATTATTACCTCTTCAAAGACAATAGCAATATATTCATCCTCATC
>CM076965.1:8018613-8046583 GCA_039105355.1 Benthosema pterotum
ATTCAGCCAAAGACCCCCCCAACACTAAAGATGTTTTTTTGTCATTTCAGATGTTTAATAATAATAAATTACAGTTTAATAATAACTTGGCAGCATAAAAGGATAACATATTTTTGCTTTGAAGAGTTCAAATATCTCTATTAGGGTCCATTTGGTTACCACTGGTGGTTCCAGACCAGAACCCTGGTTGAAAACACATTGCCAAGAAACACATAATGCCAAGAAACACATAATTTCCAAATGACCAAAATGATGTCTTGCTTTTTCGTCTTACCCTGTGTAATAATTTACAGTATATTGCTATATTTGCTGTAGTCTGATTTGTGAAATATCTACTATATCCTGATTAGTTTTAGTGTTATTCACCTGAGAGAATACACAATTTAGCATTTATTTTGATGGGAAGCTAGAACTCTGTCAAATACCACTTTAAGAACCAGTATTAGTGAAAGCATAACTCTAAATTTTGTAGATACAGATAGGCCAGAATAAGGTAATATATATAGTATCTCTCTTCACATGTGTGTACACATTTCTTTATTGTTGTTTTACAGACACTGCAAAGCCTCAAGGAGCATGTGACGCAGCCAGGCATCTTCTGCACACAGCCAGGGATTGGGAAACTTCAACTTCTCCGAGAGCTGATTGCACTCCAAAGCCAGAACCTGTTCTGCCCAGTCACAATAAATGTTTTTTCTATAACTCTGCCTTGCGTTGATACAGTAACTAACAGTTATACTTGTATTAAATTAATTTTAAACTCACCAACATTGCAACTAATTAACCTTTTGCATTGTTCAAGACTCATTTGTGGTAAAAGAACAAGTATTCTAGTCCCTCTTTCATATTCATAGTCTCATTCAGTAGGTTGAGGTGAGTTGAAATGAAGTACACTGTTTTACTGTGTTAAAGTAAATCATGGGAAATATTTTTTTTAACCAATACCAACAGTATTTGTGACTTCACTCAATTATTCTTTAACAATAATGAAGTCCAATTGTATGGCTACACAGATGGCATATAAGCATAGCAATATCACCTAATTGTTTTTGTATTTAAAACAGAAAAGCATGAACACTTTAAATTCATTTTATTCTTGTAGACATCCAAGCCTGTGCCATAAAAACGTAAAAGCCCCTGTTGTCTCTTCTTGATGTGGACTACAGGAAGGCCTCTAGAGCTGGTGCACCTGAATTCAAACAGACAAAGAATCAGTTTGTTAGTACTGACATGACTATTACACAATGTTGAGTTCAATGAACATGTTTTTATATTGCAGAGTAAACTGCAATGGGGGTCTAGCATGATGCAGAAATGCAGCATAAGTAATTTACTATGCAATGTTCATGAAATTAGTTTTCCAGGTATAAAGATACATGGTGCTGATATAATTATGGTAGGTAAGGTAGGCTATCATTCACAACAGGGGTTTTCAACCAGCGGTCCGGGGACCACCAGTGGTCCTTGAGAGGGTTCCAGGTGGTCCCCAGCTTAATGATGGAAAGTTGGTTAACCAGATGTAACTCTTGAGAGTGTAAAAGTGAAACCAAATGGACCCGCAAGGGTCCATTTGGTTTCACTTTTACATTCTCAAGAGTTACAATATTCATCATCTGAATCAGCACCACTTAATTAATAAGTCTAACTGTTTTGTTTGCAAAATCCATCCTGGAATTGTGGACAAAACCAAAAGAATTCTTTAGTTTTAGGTCTATGGGGTGAAAATGTAATCAAATGGTGGTCCGTGGGCTCAAATGCTGAATAAATGGTGGTCCCTGGTGTCAAAAAGGTTGAAAACCCCTGATTTACAATAAAGACAACATTGAGATGCAGTGTTTTTGCTGTGGCATTTTTTAAAAGTAGCAAAAAAAAAGTAACAACATGGTAATTCTGGGCTAGTCTATTATATGAATATACTGTCTGTATCTGTAAATCCATGGTTGGTCACTGTGCAGGACAAACAAAATATCAAACTGGAGGTCTCTGAAATGAATGAAGAGGCAGATAATATGAATATTATTTCATATTATCTGACTATTTTAACCCCTGAGAGTGTAAACATGAAACCAAATGGACCTGCAAGGGTCCATTTGGGTCCATCTGATCATTTAGCCTGGGGACCACCTGGTACCCTCTCAAGGACCACTGGTTGAAAATCACTGCAATAAGTAATGCAGTAAAGTGAAAGTGCTATCACCATTTGATGACATTTTAGCCCCACAGACCCCAAAACTAAAGATTTATTTTGCTTTTGTCCACAATTCCAGGCTGGTTTGGGAAACAAAACAGTCAAACATACAGATCAAAATGATCATTAACCTTCTACATTCTCTGGTTGTGTACACTTGGGATAATTCACATGATGAATATTTTAACGCTGGAGAGTGTAAAATGAGACCAAATGGACCCTTGGAGGTCCTTTGGTTTCATGTTTACGCTCTCTCAAATAGTTACATCTGGTTAACCAACTTTCCATTTAGCTGGGGACCACCTGGAATCCTCTCGGGGATCGGACCACCTGTTGAAAACCAATGTTTTAGGGCAGGGGTTTTCAACCTTTTTCATACCAGGGCCCACCATTTATTCAGAATTTGAGCCACGGACCACCATGTGATGACATTTTAGCCCCACAGACCCAAAACCCAAAGATTTCTTCTTTTTTAACCTACAATTCCAGGCTGGATTTCAGAAACGAAACAGGCAGACCTAGATCTCTAGTTGTGTAGATTTGGGCTAGTTCAGATGGTGAATATTTTAACTCTTGAGAGTGTAAAAATGAAACCAAATGGACCCGCAAGGGTCCATTTGGTTTCATTTTTACGTTCTCAAGAGTTACATCTGGTTAACCAACTTAGCTGGGGACCACCTGGAACCCTCTCAAGGACCACTGGTGGTCCCCGGACCTTGGGCTAGTTCAGATGGTGAATATTTTAACTCTTGAGAGCGTAAAAATGAAACCAAATGGACCCGCAAGGGTCCATTTGGTTTCATTTTTACGCTCTCAAGAGTTACATCTGGTTAACCAACTTAGCTGGGGACCACCTGGAACCCTCTCAAGGACCACTGGTGGTCCCCGGACCACCTGTTGAAAACCCCTATTTTAGGGTAGCAGGGCTTGACAGTAACACTTGCCCGCTTGCCCGGGGCAAGTAAAAAAATGGTGGGCAAGTGAAGACTGCTACCTGGTTGCCCGATCGGGCAAGTGTGCAACTTAGTGCACTATAACACAACACAAGATAAATTTGTCTTGAAGGCAGTCATTGCACTCTGCCTCTGTGTCTTTCACTGCTTTCTAGATATCCACAATTCCAGGCTGGATTTGGGAAACAAAACAGGCAACACATCAAAATGACTAATTAAGATGATGAATTTTAACTCTTGAGAGTGTAAAAATGAAACCAAATGGACCCGCAAGGGTCCATTTGGTTTCATTTTTACGTTCTCAAGAGTTACATCTGGTTAACCAACTTAACTGGGGACCACCTGGAACTGGGGGGGCAAGTGACCATGACCTGAGGGCAAGTAGAACCTGACTTGCACTTGCCCGATGGGCAAGTGCCTCGGAGACCTTAGCGTCAACCCCTGGGTAGGCTATAAAGCACATTGGTTCCCAACAACCTTTTGTTGTTGTTGGTATCTACTAGCCCAGTATCTTGGTATCTTGTTGGTATCTACTAGCCCAGAATTCCATTAGTTTCACTAGCTAGCAGGCTATACTAGCCTACTTATCCTGGCTCTTTGCAACAGCCTGTAGCCTACTACTGTACTGATGGAGGTCATGTAAATCTAATACTTTTAATGTAGGTTATTTAGCAATGTTATAAAAAGTAGCTGCCTATGGTTTCAGTCACGTAAGACTGGACTTACCATGGAACATACTGCTCTCATCCCCTGCCGTGGAGTGCCTCCTCCTGGTGAAAATGAGGTATTCTCACCAAACCGCAGCTGTTAGGATCGTCATCATGTAACTGCTCAGTATATATAACAGTATATGGCAGGCAGCCGTTGTTCTCTGTTGTTGTTATTAAAATCTACCGTCTTGTTCAGCGTCCATCTTGAATGCCGCGCCTAGATTGTTCCTACTGGTAGTAGGGGATAGGGGCGTGCCGATCGTGACGTCACGCCACTGATAGCCTATCTAGAGACTGCGCATACACGTGCGCGTGCACGGCCATTTTCGAAGTCCTGGAAGTGGCTTTTCCAGCATAACATGGGAAAAAATATCTTTTAAATCAAATACCACCAGTGTTACACTATCTATTTTTGAAAAGTAGGGTTTAACCTGCAAGTTCATCTTTAACTATTAGAAGCTGCTTATTAATGAAATGCATGTCATTCCGCGGTGATTTTTGCACCCAGTGCATCGTTTTATTTTGAGTTAAGGATTGCAGTGGGAGCGGGCGGGGGTCCAGCGCATCTTTGGCCAAGGTGTGAATGGTTTTGCCGACATGGTAAATGGGGGGCATTTAAAAACAAAGGCGGGTAGAGTGCTGTAGTTATACATACGAAATTTGCATGATCACGAGCTGTCAGGTAGAGGGGGGGGGGGGGTGCGGGGCAATTCGCTTTATTTTACACTAGCCTACTCTCGTCTCCCTCCTTTCTTTCTCTAAAAGCCGTATAGTGAGAGGGGGAGAGGGGGACCCGCGCAGGCCGTGTCCAAGGCAGTTTGAACTTGTACAAAATCCCGTTCTGGAGGAGCGCGGGCCGATCGTCAGACCCCCACCCCATCCGTACCATCGGACCCCCGCCCCATCGGACCCCCGCCCGATCCGTACCATCGGACCCCCGCCCCATCGGACCCCCACCCCATCGGATCCCTGAGATTTCGGACAGAACGCATGCACCCGGCCAGCTGCGCTGTGCAGAAAAAGAATGGAATCAAGGGCTCCAGAATTTAATTTGGCGTTATCCTGGCACTGTTCCACGGTGAAGTGAGGCTGTAGGTAATGCTGTACTAGGTCTGGTGTGTCCCACTCCATCAACATTCTCCGTCTTCTCAATGCAAGTTCTGGTAGTAAAAACAACTGCCCGTCATCACTAATTACCTGTCAATTTAGGCTCATATTTTCGTCTATTTCAGGGGTTTTCAACAGGTGGTCTGAGGACCACTACTGAGAGGGTAATAAAAACAAAACGAGAGCATGTGATTTCTTTGTTTTATTTTTTGCATGTGCAGCGGGGTCAGCCCGCCCCACCCGCGGGGTGATAATTACTTAAAAATCATGAACCCGTACGCCCGCCCCCCTGCGGGGGTCCGCGGGGCCCGCCGGGTTCGGGCCGGCCCGCGCAACACTACTGCGTGGTGTTGTTGTATTAGTATTTGTTGTACAAGACATAAAGACAGAAAATAAAGGTAAAAATACACTTCATAACTTTTATTTGACCACCACACTCGGTGGTGGTCGATATTTTAGACATTGAGGTCTAAAATATCGCACGATACCGCGCGATAACGGCTGCCGCCTGCCACGCACGCCGTTTTCTGAGCACAAAAAACGAGCGCAAGCGCCAATCCCGTTGAAAATGAACTAGAAGGCACGATGTGTTACTGACTGTCTGTAAAGCCCCTTTGAAGAATATATATTATATATATATATATATATATATATATATATATATATATATATATATATATATATATATATATATATATATATATATTATATATATATATATTTCACTTTCAAAAACCTCTGGGGTAGTCTGGTGGTTTGGATGATGATGTAATGGTGATGCAAGTAAAAGACCTCCATAGCTAAAGTCATGAGTATTAGCTCGATCTACAGTAGGCCATGGCAAGTCTGCACGAAAGTCTGCACCTGTGATGGAACGAGGTAATGCACATGACAAGGTAGGCTGGAAAGCCCAAACGTTTGTCCGCATTCAAGAATAAACTAAATCAGCCCTCAGTGCATTACCCTGTTCCACCACTAGCCTGATTGTCAGACTCTGAGCCATGGAACCACAGAACCCAGCTGAGTGGGCGGGGCCTGTGGGCTGAACCCAGGCTATTCCACCACAGGTTAGTGTGAGTACGTGTCATGGTGTGTGTGTTAGGGTTAGGGACAGGCTTAGTGATGTGCAAGTCAGACCACAGTACCAGAGATACTAAATATAGTAAAACATAACATGGAGGCAGTTTTAATTTTAAATCAGGTGAGGTGGTAGTTTACATCAATGTCTGCATCCTTACCTGGTTTGGCTCCATCACATGAAACCCCTGCATACATACAGTCAGAGTGTTCTAACAGACTCATGTTGCAGTGTGACAGTGAAGACTCGTTTCCGTTGCACTGGACGCTGCCTGTCCACACGTAACGAGAGCGGGGGGGGTCTACTTCACTGACAGATCTAGCTGCTCCACAGCCCATCTCCCGGCACACCACCTGGACAATGGGCACAGAGGTGGAACCATCACTGAGTTATGATGACACCATAGTCGCTAACACTTTACAGTAACGATATTCTACGCGCGCCGCGTTCAGACTGACAGCTCCGTTTTCTTTCGGGGATGGACCTCCTCCGGTCTGGCCAATCCAGCGCTACGCAGCGTACGTAACCGCAGCCAGTCAGCCAGTGCAGGGGCTGGCTGCTGTCAGTGACTGCCTGTTGGTATAATTTCTTTTTATGATTTTGGCGGATCGCCACAACAGTATATACACATATACTATACATATAATTATACACTATACATATTATACCATATCACTATATAGTATTATATATTATATAGTGTATTATACATTTTGTATTGTATTATGTCTATGTTTCTAATTATATAAAAAAAGTATCTGTACACAACTACACATATATATGCTTAGGTAAGTGTTTTCATGCATATGAAGTGGTTGCCTCACATACGTGACTCAAATATTGTATTGTATTAATTTGTATTCATATATTTGTATCAATTAGCTTCGCTTTATATGTTTTCTTAAATTTTATAATTGAATTGCTTAATTTTAGTTCAGTGTCCAGCTGATTCCATAGAGTCACCCCAATGGCAGAAAGGCATCTCTCTTTTACGTTGGTCTGTGAGATTTTTTTTTTCTTTTTTTAATCTAACTAGGTCTTCAAATTTAACTAGTGTATGGTTATTAATGAAGAGAGGATTTGTTGGCTCATAATAATCGGTTCTATTAATAATTCGTAAAGCTTTCTTTTGTAACATTAAAACTGGGTGTAATATAGTTTTACCTCAGGCACAATAACATAGGTATGGTAAAATTAGAGAATTATATAGAATCTTAAGTGATTTTAAATTAATAATGTATTTCATTTTATATAGAATTGGAATGTGGAAAATGGAATGTGGATTAATAAGTAATTAACTACTAATGGATGCATTTAAATTTATGAATCAGTATGTGAACCATTCCACGGAAACGGTATGATTTGGACTTTTTTTTCTGAAATTTTGACCGAAAGGTTTTACTTTCTGAATAGCCCACGATATTAAGGACATCTTTAGCTATAAGAAAAACATCATTTCCCATCTCAGGAATTCAATATTTTTTTCAATATATAGTTTAACATGGTAATTGATAATGGAGTTGAGCCAATTAAGTTAATAACGGCGTTGTGATTTTTGTAGTAAACATAGAGACTACTCTAACTGAGTTGAGTAAGAGGAGAAGACTTGGCATGCCTGAGGTTACGGAATCAGATATATTGTTGGAATAGCAAACATAATCTTTATTACTAATTGTTTTATATCATTATTTCATGTAACGGAGTTGAGCTGTTATGATTTACGACCACACGTGACAGTACAAAATGCCTCTAAAACGGTGTAAAATAAGGTTTTAATTTGCCACTTTCTGTAGCATGTCTGTCAGAAGAGTTGTAGAATACTATTTCCTATTGGTGGTGTCACTAAAGGGCCAGTTAATTGTTGTTATGGAGTGAAGAATGACTTGTGTAACGGAGTTGAGTTCAACTGAGGGACACAGCTATACTGTATAATATCATTTAAATGATTAATCATCTATTTATTCAAAAACTAAACATGTCCAGCAATAAAGTACAGATAGATATTTATGCTCATGTCATAATTTGGGGATTTTTGTTGATGTTTAATAGTCATATGTCAAGTCCACTTTCATGGAAGGCCACTGGGGACATGAAAAAATGGACAAAATAGGGGGTGTCTACTGAAAGAAAGCAAGATAATTTCTGATATGAAGATAAAATCCTTGTAAGGTTTACACAATATTAGAGGGAACATTTCAATTGATTAAAAACTCTTAAAAATAATTTTCAGTGATTCAATCAATAAAATACAGCTGAAACGGTCAGAGGGACTGCAAGTCGTACCGTTTCCGTGGAATGACTCATAGAAACATGTATAACATATTTATAACATTTATTTATAGACATTACTTAGACCTATCATTAAGAAAGTCATTTAATGGGTAGGTATTCCTTATTTGACTGGCTGTTCATGTGTCATCCATGTTTGTTCATGTTTTACACATTGTTAATCATTCCTAAAAGATCTATTGATCATTGGTAGATGTCATCAAGAGCCCTAAAGTAAAGTGAAGACAATTCATGTCTGGTAATGTACAAGTAAGAATGTAAAATATATATTAATCATGTATAGATGCTATCAAGTGCCCTAATGTAAAATAAAGACAGTTATTTATTTTGTTTGTCTGTAAATGTGGCATTCATGTTTTCTGATAATTCTCTTACCACATTGAGTGTACAGTGTACACAGCAGCAACTAGAACGACTGAATAAGTGTAAAGAATGCGCACCAAGTGTTTAGTTTTAGTTACCGCTATACCCCTTATCCCTTAACTTCTTTGCCTTTTTAAAATATAAAAAAAAAAACATTTCTCAGTAGTTCAAATGGCCAGTCTACTAGCTCACAACGTGTTAATAGATTGACATGTTGAAATAGTCCAAAAAAGTTTTTCAAAATAGTGAAAATGAAATAAGGGATATGGCATAAGGGGTTTAGCATGTAACGACTGAATAAATCTCAAGAATGCGCCCCAAGTGTTTAGTTTTATTTATTTATTTGTTTATTTATTTTGAGTATCTTTGTTTTAGCTGAAGCTGCTCCTGGAAATGATTTTTCTTTTTCCCCCATCCAAGTAGCTGACCAGCTCAGTGGCCTTGTGGTTAGAGTGTCCGCCCTGAGACTGGGAGGTCGGGGGTTCGATTCCCAGCCGGGTCATACCAAAGACTCTAAAAAATGGGACCCAATGCCTCCCTGCTTGGCACTCAGCATCAAGGGTTGGATTGGGGGTAAGTCCCTGCGATATACTAGCGTCATGTCCAGGGGGTGTACTTGTACATCAAGCTGCCTCACGCTACAGAAACAGGAGATAGGCTCCTGACCTATTAGACTAGGTTATTTCACCAAATATATGAACCCTGAAGGCAAATCGTGTTAATTTATGGCATACAGGTTTTCTAGGGGTATTAAGGCATGCTGAATCCAAATTTGCTGTATGCCAAGCTCAAAAATGGCTGCTAAGGCCTCAAAATGGACCATTTAAAGATGGCGGCCATCACTATGCTATAACATAGTAAAACGCCTATATTTTTAACAAAATATGGTTATAAATGGACTGAAATGTCTTCATTTATGTTTTCACATATGGGGAATTCAATGAAATATTCAGATGTAAGGTATATTGTGAAGAAACCACTTTAAAATAATGTATAATGATAATTGCCTCATACTCCAGGACCTTTCCCTATCGAAATATTCCTCCCAGGGATATTGCATGTTAATCAGTCTAAAAGCACCACAGTTGGTCCAGGTGTAGTTCAGGGCATGTTAAGATTTACCTAGGGCACATGAGCTGGTGAGCTTCAAGGGTCACCATAGTGGCCAAATCCAATAGGGCTGCCACCTGAAAACTGTTTTGGCTATAACTTCTGAACCGGATAAGCTACAAATGCAAACCTGGTGTCCATTTCAGAATGTTTGACAATGAGAAACATTTTGAAATGATTGGATGTGTCTGGTCACCTAATTTGCATATGTCCAAGATAGAGGCAATATGAAAATGTCTTGTTGTACTTTAACTTTTGACACTACATTGACAAACTGGTAAATGTGTCTATTTTATTTTATTTGTGTATTTTAATGTGCTTATACTGTATGTTGTCATTTTTGAGAGAGTGGCCTGTTTGCAGAGTAAGTGCCCTCACCATTCAGCCGCAATTGAGGGTATGTGCATGTGTAACCCCCAGGATTTGAACTCTGGTCTCCCACATGAAAGTCCAACATCTTAACCAGACCAAAGGTACATCCCCTTGGTCTGGGGGCAGACACTAGAATTTGGAGGCCATTAGAAGCTGTAGGCACTGCTACACATGCATGAAAGTGAGTGGCAAATTGAGTGGCAAAGTGAGAAAGTGAGTTTAATGTTGTTTAGATTAGATTGATAGATCAGATTTCTCTTTTGAGGTGTGAGCTGTCAGGCCAGTAAGTGTTTTTCCCCACAAGGTAGATGTTCACACATTCTGGATATTATGCTGATGCCATGTTGTGCATACCCTCTGTCATTAAGTAATTAAAGCCAGGGAGTCACAGAGTATATGACTATGTCATGGCTTTGATCTTGAGCACCTCCACCTCTGATAGGAAGGCACTCTGACCAAACTTGGACAATTGACTGTTACCCGGGTGCAGTATGGGTTGGCGTGGTGAGAGGAGTGAGACGTAGGATGGGCCCAGACAGAGCTTAGTCCTTCCATGTGCTAGACCTCTCAGTCCCGGCAGAGTAGTTCAGGAGTGGTGGACTGTGTGGTCCTGTATTTGCCTATAATGGGACTGATTGTGGGTACAGTAGTTACTGGGACGTAATTTGGGTCTTCGGTCACAGGCTGGGTCACTTGAGTGAGGTATATGATGTTGCAGGACCCCAAACCCTAATGACCTTGGGGTACAGCACAGAGAATATGTTGCAGATCATCCATGCAATGTCAGATTTAGTTACAACCATGAATGAATGAATGAATGAATGGTTTATTTTGGTGCTTTGCAGTTACATTCCATTTTCGAAGCCACTGGTTAATAAAGCATGCGGTAAACTAGCACCAAAAAGGTCTAGGCGTGAAGCCGAAGCTTATATTGCCTAGCCTTAAAAAGGAAAACAAAATACAATAGGGATAAAGAGAAAGAAAGCACAAATCAAGTTCGAGGCACCAAAGAGAAAGAAAACACAAATCACTTTTTTTTTCTTTTTTTTTTCACAATTTAAATCCCTACATGCTAATAAAACAAATATGCCTTAAACACCATGCAGACACAGCAGGAGAAAGACACTAGCCACTGCAACCACATGGATGTGTTAAAGATAGATGCCAATGGGGAAAGCACAACTGGCTAGATGTATGGGGAATCAAGATAACTCAAGTGATAAAGGAGTCACTAGACAACAGAGTTAATCTGCTCAGGCTCCAAGGTGAGGGCAAATACTGTATAGGATGCCTGTCAGATCCAGTGTTAAAAGGATCCCTACATGCTAATAAAACAAATATGCCTTAAACACCATACTTGCCTTCTATAACTAAAACATGCAGATAAAAACACCTTCAATACTTTATTTCTTTCATAAATAGAGAATCTTTCAATGCGACCAGAGGTGCTCCTGTCGCAGGATGATGATGTCACTTGAGCATGTTCATCCTTATATTCCATAGAGCTAGACATCATCATCCTACACCAGGAGCAGTTCCTGTTGAGTGAAATATGCTCTATGTATAAAAGAAATAAGATGCCATTGGTGTTTTTATTGGTTTATTTTGTTTGTCTTATTAGTCAGGGATCTTTTTAACTCCAAAAATGCCTATTCACATCCTGTTGGCACATGGAAGAGAGGGGAAGTCAGTGACTTCAGTGACCAGGAGCAGTGCAGATCTCATGAACAGGAACGTCCTGCAATAATTATTTCTGCTGCAAAAGCCTATTCAGAGCTCTGTGATGGTTAATATCTCAATCCCTTTTAGAAAGATGCTGCTTTTAGAAAGCAGCAGCTTTCTAAAAGTGTACACCTTCTCATCAATCTTGTACAATAGATTTTGGTGAATCTATTGTCCAAGATGTATCAGTAATAAACTACTGGATAGTACTGGATAGATTTAATCATAACACTGCACATTCCAATGACACCAAGTTTAGTTTTATAGAACTGAAGGATTTGCGTTTAATACATCTATAGCTGCCATCTCTGGGGGAAAAAATAATTAGGGGTCCACCCAATCATTAACATACCATTTTGACATTTTCTATTTGTCTACAAATGTGTAATTCTTATGTTAATCATGGGGCATATGTTAAGTGTACAGGGTGTATGTGGTAGCCCTCAATAAGGGCCTGGGAGATTCTGAGAGAAGCGGCAAGCCATTTGAGGTTGATATTTGAATTAAGCCATCAGTTTATACCACAGGCATGCAGTAATAATATTTTAAAGCAGTATATTACACACACACACACACACACACACACACACACACACACACACACACACACACACACACACACACACACACACACACACACACACTGTTGGGAACAATCATTAGATAAAGGTGGTTGGAAAAATATTCGCCAATGACAATTTTTACAATATTTATAAATTTTAAGCATTTTCCTCACACTTGATTTCAAATCAGAATTTTAAATCGAATTCCCCATATATGAAAACATAAAAATTGATACTTCAGTCCATTTATAACCTTATTTTGTTAAAAATATAGGCGTTTTACTATGTTATAGCATAGTGGTGGCCGCCATCTTTAAATGGTCCATTTTGAGGCCTTAGCAGCCATTTTTGAGCTTGGCATACAGCAAATTTGGATTCAGCATGCCTTAATACCCCTAGAAAGCATGTATGCCATAAATTAACACGATTTGCCTTCAGCACTTTAAATAAGCACATTTCTTTCAATCCTGCCCAGACTATATCAAGCTCTTGTATAGAATCAAGCTCACTAACCACACCCTGATCTTCCTCCCATGACTGAAATGGGATGGATGCTCCTGAATGGTCATTTGGTGTCACGGCTTCTTTCCTTGCCACCAATGCCAAAAGCATGCAGGGAGAACACGTCATGCATTTGCACAAGGCTGGTTTCAGCCAACGTTGCGGCTGCAGGAAAGTACACATGAAGTACATTGTGGAGTGTGCAGTTTCAAGAAACTTAATTGGCAACACCTGCCAGAACACTGAAGATAATTGGGACTGACTGTCCATGGGTCTACTGTAGAGTACTTCGGGTTAGCCCGAGACCCGATAAAGCCCGAGCACCGACCCGGCCCGTGGCCGGTTCCGGTTCCGTTTACAAGAAATGACATCCGGGCACAAACGGGCCGGTTCCGCGATGTCGCGGGTTCGTTCAGGCCGGTTCCTGCATGTCCCCTGCATGTCCCGGGTACAATCAGGCCGGTTCCGGGGCGTCTCGGACCTCGGGTTACACCCAAAACCCGAGGATTGGCCGCCACAGCTGTCAATCACCCTCGTCATCCCCCCTTGTTCTCCTCCGGCCAGTGAGAGGCGAGCATTGAGTCACGTGACTTTAGCATAGCAGGAAGTTACTGCATACGTCATCATCACAACAACAACACCCCCCCCCCCCCCCCCCCCCCCCCCCCCCCCCCCACACACACACACACACACGGCAACAACTTAACTATCGTGATAATAATAATTATTAAGATAAGCAATAAAGACTATGGTCTGCTGCTGGTGCGACAGAGACAGAACAAAAAAGAAACCACTCTTCCACAACGGAGATATGAATTGTGTGATGTACCATCACGAGACGGCAGTTATAATAGTTGACTATGGATTATTATTTTTATTCACACTTAATGGTGGAATAATGGCTAAGAAGAAAAGTACAGCTACTACTGGGATTCAACATCTAAAGACGACGTGGATTTATTTTCTATGCTGTGAGTCGAGTCCGTGTTCAACATGCATGGTGTTCAACCATGTACAACTAACAGTAAGCTTCCGTCTTATTCATAATATACTAGTAGAACTCATTAAAGCGTTCGGACATTTCGGGTACTCGGACATTTACGGTTCGGACCCAGGATTTCAATAATAGCACCGGGCTCGTCTCGGAGCCGGTTTGCATCGCCTCGGCTTTAAACGGTCCGGAGCCATCATTTCAATAATAGCACCGGGCTCGTCTCGGAGCCGGTTTAAATCATCCCGGGCATTCAACGGTTCGGAGCCGTCATGTTAATTATAGCAGCGGGCACAAAGCGGAGCGGCTCCGATTACGCCCGGGTCTGAACCGAGTCGGTTCCTTGAAAATGGACCCGTGAAGGACTCTAGTTTACTGCATGCAAGTAAACACTAATTTAGGCAAATCATGAAGAAATTATTCACCATTAAAAAATGAAGAAAAAAACGTTTTTCATTACCAAAGAGGCCAATTTTCACAATATAAATTATATTAAAGTGGTACCTTCAAAATTGATCTGAAATATGAATATGTCATTGTATTACCCATATATGAAAACATTAAAAAAATACATTTCAATCAATTTTATACCTTATTTAGTCAAACATACATCATTTCATTATGCTTCATTATGGTGGTGGCCGCCATGTTTAAATTGTCAATTTTGAAGGCTTAGGGGTCATTTTTGAGCTTTACATACAGCAGATTTGGATTCAGCACGCCTTAATACCCCTAGAACACTTGTATGTAATAAATTAACACGATTTGCCTTCAGCACTTAAAATAAGCACATTTACTGAAATCTAGCCTAGTCTATATATGGGCCTCTTGACATCATGGCCTGGCAAGGATACTAAGTATAATATAATCAGCTACTTAAGTAAGGAGTAAGTCTTACTACTTACTTAAGTAGCTGATTATAGTCCAACTGTATGACTGTAGAGTTGTCCAACATTACTGTCTACAGGCGTATTAATCCCCAAGCATGGAGGCCACATTAACATATGCTCTGTAAAACATTCTTATTGCATCTTATTGCAAGTGCCCTAATGTAAAGTGAAGACTATTCATTCTTTACAACTGCATGTTAAACATGAAAAAAATGAATGCTACACTAACAGACAGTCCTAACTAATGAATTGTCTACACTTTCCTTTAGGGCTCTTGATAACATATACCAATGATCAATATATCTTTTTGGAATGTTTTACAAACATGAGAACACATGAACAGCCATTCAAATAATAAATTCCTACCCATTAAATGTTTTTTTTTTTTTTTTTTTTTTTTTTTTTTTATGATAAGTGCAAGCAATGTCTATAAATAACTGTGATGAATTATAAATGTTCTAGGTTATAAATGTTTCAATGTAATTTATACATAATTACAAATGGCTTATCCACTATTAGTTAACTACTTGCTAATATTGTATACATGATTTTTAGCCTTAGTCCCATTTAATAATTTACCAAGGCATACAAATAGCTCAAACTATAATTTTATATTTACTAATAGGTAATAAATATTGTATAACCTAGTTACAAATGAATCATTAACAATTACACATGTACATAAATGGCTTATTCATGAACATTTTACTACTTATTTATAATTTGCTAATAACTTATAAATCTTATAAACTTATAAAGCTTTAAATATAGTTACAAATGATTAGTTAAGCATTTATGGATGTTAATAAACAATCTGCTCATGATTATTACTCATCTACAAACTGCTTATAAATGTTCATAAATGCTTTGAGTTAGGATGCCTCTCGAGCGTCTCCCTAGGGAGGTCCTGGAGGGACGTCCCACTGGGAGGAGACCCCGGGGCAGACCAAGGACCAGATGGAGGGATTACATCCACTCTCTGGCTTTGGATCGCCTCAGGATCCCCCAGGAGGAGGTCGCTAATGTTGCTCAGGACAGGGAAGTCTGGAGCTCTCTGGTGGAGCTGTTGCCCCTGCAACACGACCGGTACCCTCAACACATTGGTGTGCTCTGTGGTTGTTTGTTCATACTTGAGTTATTCAGTGCATTTGTTGCGTTTCATTTGTTTCATAGGTAGCTAAGCACTGTACTGTGGAGTTTTACATGTCTGTCAAGGACCTGCACATTTACCAAATGAACACTTAACATGCATGTGGACCCCCTGTTTGAAAAGACATTCTAGAGGAACAAACCCTATATATCAATTACTTCTCAGGGAAAATATTCATATGGGATTGAGATTAATAAATTACAAAAAAAATCACATTATTTTTTATCGCGTCCCATTCGTGATAAAAGCCCATTCCTACCTGGGCTTTGTTCATGTCCCAGGACTCGGTACACAATGACCACCAGTTACCCTGGTAGTACACCTCCACCCTGCCAGAGCACCGGTCTGTACTGCTCACCAAGCGGATCACCTGGTACGCTGGAATATACACACATTACAATATGGAGGCAGTTAGACTGGAATATACACACATTACAATATGGAGGCAGTTAGCAGACTGGAATATAATTTGGGATTGTTTTCTGAAAGAATGTGAAAGGAAATTTCACTCACGGCTTGGTGTGGTTGTTGTGTTTACTGTATGAGACACAAAGACAGAAAACAGGTAAAAATACACTTCTTAACTTTTCTTTGGACCACCACACCCTGACTTACATCATACACTGTAAACTAATGTACAAGACTGCATTTCAATATTCTATTCTAGTATGAGGACAAAGGTTTCAGCTATCCAGCCTTCATCAGTGTCCACCCTGATGTGCTGACAACAGGTATGTCAACAGGTATGCTTACCTCCACATGGGACTCCTGCGTCCCGATAGTGGCCACAGTTGTTATCTCCCAAGGGATTCGTTTGACACTCATTCAGTGAATCCTCGTCTCCGGTGCACCTGACGTTGTCCAGCCAGATAGGACCACTGCCTCGACCGTAGTACGCATTGCTGTAAGCACTAACAGCTGGTCCACAGCCCACCTCCCTGCACACCACCTGGACATTAGGACAGGTACAGGAGAATTACACAGCAGACACTTAATCTGCACTGAATTCTGTCCATAATGTGTACATTCTGTAGGTAAAACAGCTGGACATGATGTCTTAAAAGCATCCCTGGCTATTGAGACAAATGGGCCTTAAAACAATATACTAGCCTTCTGTAACTAAAATAAACAAATAAAAACCTTGAATTTATTTCATCATCAACAATCAACAGGGACTGCTGCTGTCACAGGTTGATGACATCACATGTGCCATGTGTGTTCCAGCAATCCATATGCTAACAAAAATCTATCCTATAATACTTTATTGATTTATTATGAAGATCAAAGCAACATCCTAAGTATTCTAGAAGCATGGAGTAAAAATCTGAGATGGATTTGACATGTAAATATGAAATAAATGCTTAAACAATGCTTAAACCCTAGAAGGCCCAGAATCCTTCTAGCTTTCCCCAATGACTCAACCCTAGTGAATGGTCACACAATCTCAACCAGCCTTCACTGTATTTGTTGCAGGTTGATGACATCATACTGTATGTTCTGTGTGTCTTCCAGAAATCCATATGCTAACAAAAATCTATAATACTTTATTGATTTATTATGAAGATCAATGCAATATCCTAAGTATTTTAGAAGCATGGAATACAAATCTGAGCTGGATTTAAACATGTAGCAATAATGCTTAAACATGTAGCTATAGGTGTAATGTTAGAGTCCACAGAAGACATGTAAATATGAAATAAATGCTTAAAGCTAAGGGAAGTGATTTCACTTTTGTCAGGTATCACCCCAAAAAAAAAAATTTCTGTTAAAATGCCCTATTCTAAGGTGCGCAGACCATATATGAAGTTTGCCCCCTCCCCATGTTAGCAGAGGGGCTAATAAAAGCCTCCTTTTGGCCGCCACAACTTCTAGCCAATCAGGATCGAGCAGAGGCTCGATGAAACCATTTCACCATCTGAATTATCCCAAGTCTACACAACTAGAGAATGTAGATTAATGGTCATTTTGATCTGATGTTTGCCTGTTTTGTTTCCCAAATCAAGCATGGTATTGTGGACAAAATACATTTTTAGGATGGGGTCTGTGGGGCTAAACTGAATGGTGGTCCGTGGATCAAATGCTGAAGAAATAGTGGGCCCTGGTGCCAAAAAGGTTGAAAACCACTGCTTTGCATATATGTCGCATTGATCACAGATCAAACAACGTATTCTAGCTGATGTATGGAAGTGTTTGGAAGAGACGATCGCCGTTTTGTTTTTTTTCCATCCTGTTCACGTGTCTGGAAGTCCAGTGCAGTCCAACAACAGACAGACATCCTTTTCGTTCGGGGTTTGACCAGCGGCGGCCCGGAGCCGTGTAATACAGTATGTCAGCTAACGATCGTAGCTCCGACGGACCCCCACTCTCTGCTCCGTCCCTCCGGAGAGCTAACCGATCGGCTTCCTCAAATGGACACCAGACACGCAAACAAAGGGTGGACGGTGCTATGAGTAGAATCTGTGGTGGAGGATGAGAAGTGGAGTGGAGTCTTGTTGTTTTGGTTCCTTCACGGGGGCAGCCATGTTTTAGCTCTCTTTACTCTGCGCGTTCACGAGGGGTAGCTACTATTGGGGGCCCCTAGCGTAGCAGACTGGTACTACATGATGATTTTCAAATCACTTCCCTTAGCTTTAAACATGTAGCTATAGGTGTAATGTTAGAGTCCACAGAAGACATGTAAACATGATATAAATGCTATGTAGCTATAGGTGTAATGTTAGAGTCCACAGAGGACATGTAAATATGAAATAAATGCTTCAACATGTAGCTATAGGTGTAATGTTAGAGTCCACAGAAGACATGTAAATATGAAATAAATGCTTCAACATGTAGCTATAGGTGTAATGTTAGAGTCCACAGAAGACATGTAAATATGAAATAAATGCTTCAACATGTAGCTATAGGTGTAATGTTAGAGTCCACAGAAGAGATGTAAATATGAAATAAATGCTTATACATGTAGCTATAGTTGTAATGTTAGAGTCCACAGAGGACATGTAAATATGAAATAAATGCTTAACCCTAGAAGGCCCGGAATCCTTAAAGCTTTCCCCGATGACTCAACCCTGGTTGGCCACACAATCTCAACCAGCCTTCACTGTATTTAGTGACATTTAAAATGGCAGTCAACAGACCCATTCCTACCTGAGCATCGTTGATGTCCCAGTAGTTCCTACACACTGTCCCCCACTGACCCTGGTAGAACACCTCCACCCTGCCAGAGCACCCATCTGGACCGTTCACCAAGCGGATCATCTGGTAAACTGGAATATACAGTTCAAGAGAAAAATACCAGCACTCACATTCTTCTGTTTAGGATTCTCATTTATTTAAGTTACCCCCAGCAGGTCCAAAACTCGTAACAACAACGACGTTTCGGCCGTAGGCCTTCTTCAGCAAGAATCTACCATGGAAATAAAGATGTATCTACGTATCTGTCTATCTTGGCCATGATCTTCCACAGACTATCTTTGCTGACTGTGTCGAATGCTTTCGTTAGGTCCACAAAATGTCGGACAGCAAATACCATGTCAGTGGTTGAAGACCCTGGTCCAAGTGTACAGTCAAAGGGTTCAAAACAATTCTTGCCAAGATTTTGCCAGCAATGGACAAAAGTGAAATGCCTCTGTGCTTATCACAGGACTGATGACTGCTTTCCTCTTGTAAAGATGGATTATGAAGCCATCTTTAAACTCCTGAGGAACAGCTTCTAAAGTCCAGATGGACTGGAAGAGATTGGTTGAATGCGAGTGATGTGGAGACACTTGGCACATTGTTGTCCTTGTGTCCGAATGTTGAGTTGGAAATGATGAGACAGTCATCGGTCTAACATTCAGCATTGAGTCATGGCCTGACACTGGTCACCCTGACATTGTTACGGTTAAAAGGTGTGCAGGAAATTGGTGATAATTCATTTTGTTGCATTAAAGTAACCGCTTTCCAGTGTTGTCATGATGTCCACAGAAACACCTACTTTAATGCAACAACATTAATTAATTATTTAATTAATTGCCATCAATTTCCTGCACACCTTGCTTTGATATAACTGGTTCCCCTTTTCCCATGATCAAGTATCCTCAAGACTACATTAAAGCAGTACTTCATCAAAATACTTACATTATTGGTATTGATATTAAATCACATTAACCAGACTGTACATCATTTGGTGTTCATACTGTTTCCCGAGATACTATATAATATAGTAAGACATGACATGGAGAGAGTTTTAAAGCAGGCGACGTGGTAGTTTACATCAATGTCTGCGTCATTACCTGGTGGGGATCCATCATCACATGAAACCCCTGCATACATACAGTCAGAGTGTTCTAACGGACCCACAGTGCACTGTGACAGTGAAGACTCGTTTCCGTTGCACTGGATGCTGTAACTCCACGTGTTATAAGGGGCGGACTCCACTTTCCTGACAAATCTAGCTGCTCCGCAGCCCATCTCCCTGCACACCACCTGGACAATGGACACAGAGGTGGAGCTTCAAGTTTATTTAAAGTCATCGAAAGGACAAATGGTTTGCAGCATCAGGTAGACAAAATATCATCAAAACAAAAAAAAAAAAGAAAAACAATACAAACATTTCGTATTCATAGCCACAGGTAGAGCACAAAACAGTATGCACACTGCATAGGACAGAACAGTGCACAGCTAAAGTACTGAACAGTGCAAGTACTGTACCAGAGCCTTCTAGTAGGAGAGTTACGATATTGAGGGGTCAGAAACCAGAGCGGAGCACCGTGCACGTGACTACAGAGATTCGTCTATGAGTGCAGTCCCAGCCAGTCCTAACTGTCATTGGGAGTACATTGTTTTCAACGAAAATGGCGCAATAAGAGGTATTTTAGGTACGTATGCAAAAAGACAATTGTTTTAAAGTAGTGTCCAGACACGGCTACCGTCTCTGTAATGTTTATGTTGTACTATTATTAAAGAATAACTAAAATAGTCATTAAAGATGGATTAAGTAACCAGGTCCAACCCCTTTCTGCATACTCCTACCCCCCAATAGGACCCGCTGTTATCGCAAGAATCTTAGCTTTTCAGTGAATTCTCGCGATATCGCCTGCTTTGAAACCAGTTTCAATCAGCACTAACACTTTCAAGACGTCAATATAATTATATATAATTTGCAAATCATGTGACAAAGTATCCGAAATCAACCTCCAGAAGGCATTCTTTAATTTGCCTGCATCGATAGTTTGTTTACGAGGTCACCGCCATTAATACATGATGTTTTCGTGCCTTCTTTGCTGGTCCCTGATTAAATCCATAGAGTCCCATTCATATTCATCGACTTCCGGTTTCAGAGTGCACTCAAACGGCTTCTACATCAGCGCTGCTGCTCCTCCAGCAGCGCCATTGCCCTGGCGCACAGGAGTGAACGGGAATATCGCAACTCTCCCCTAGAAGGCTCTGTACTGTACATTGTGCATAGACACAGAAGATGATTCCAGAGGCATGAGCAGCACCAGATCAGTTCAAACGATTACAAACCTACCAGCGCATGGTATGACACACTGTGAGCTTGACGATCAGACACTCAAGGAACAAATAAGTAAGCAAAAAAAAAGTAAAAGTAAAAAGTAAATACAGTAATAAAATGCCTTAGGGGGGTAATTAAACTAAGAGTGTCATGGGCTGCATATTGTGGACCCTTATTTTGAAGGACTTCCTGTTGTTGTAGAGTGTACTCTTGTTTTGAAGTGTTTTCTGTTTTCCTCGTAACCCTGCGACCTCTGTTGTCCCACCCTGCCCTGTTCATTATTGACGATGTGGTCCACCTGTGTTTCCAGCTGAAGAGAATTTGTTTAACTAGTGTGAAGGTATATTAGGAACTGTTATGTACATGTATGTTATATTGCCCTGAGAAGGTTTACCTGAGTTATAAGTAAATACTGTTTGAGTGCAACTCGTTTGTGTTCTGAGTTTATTCTGCATACGGGTCCAAATAGTGTTGTGGTGACAAAGGGTTAGATCCGCAGCATTTAAAGGAGCCGTATGTAAGATTCTGGCCAAAACTGGTACTGCAATCACTTTCAAAATACTGTTGAGCGGTGTGTCCCCTCCCCCTTCCCCCCGACTAGAGGTTGCCAGCTAGGCTGCAGGATCCAGCAGGAACGTTGACTGCAGGAGCTTCCATGGCAAGTGATGAATCCTACACAGTAATGGATGTTACACATTGGCGAAAAAGCAAAACGACTCGAAAAAGCAAACAAAAAAGGCGAAATATTTGCCGGCGAATTTAGCCGCGGGTGCCTGTACACATCTAAATGCGACTCGAATAAAAGGATTAAATTCGCCTTTCCTCTCCTCCTCCCCTCCTTCTACTGCTCTCCTCCCTACTTGTCATTTATATATTTTATTCATACCATGGAAGGACGCACGCAGGAGCCGATAGAAATGTTCGTCATAAAAGTTTTTTGACTGGAGATGCCCACGATCGAGTTTATTAATTAATTAATCCGACGGCGCTAAAAGGCTGAAATACCAGTTCATCGTCTACTCAGACAAATTAAAAATGCCATAGGCATATCATCTATCTGATCAAATCCCTATACAGATTAGCCTAAACTAGGCGCCGTACTCTTTTGTCTATAGCCAATAGGCTATATAGACCAGAGGTTTTCAACCATTTTCATGCCAGGGCCCACTCTTTATTCAGCATTTGAGCCACGGACCACCACTCGAGGACATTTGCTCCACTAAAATTGAAGATAATTTATTTTTTTTGTCCACAATACCAGGCCATTCTATGACCATTCTTCAACATTCTCTAGTTGTGTAGGCTTGGGCTAATTCACATTATGAATATTTGGTAACACTTTATAATGTTAACATGAAACCAAATAGACCCACAAGGGTCCATTTGGTTTCATTCTTACGAGCTCAAAGAGTTTCATCTGGTTTAACCAACTTCCCATCATTTACCTGGGGACCACCGGGAACTCTCTCAAGAACCACTGGTGGTCCCCGGACCACCAGTTGAAAATCCCCGAAGTAGATCAATCAAATAGATATCAATCAGTGACCAATGCGCAGCAGCTTTCCCCGCTGTTTATAGGCACCACAGCCAATTTCAAGAGGAAATGCACAACGCCAGGACTAGGCCACTCACTTCGTAAAGTTCCCAACTTCTCGTGGTTTAATTTCAATGACGTGTATATCCATTTGGGGATCCGCGGCCCGCAAGATGAGAACGTCTTGGGAAGTTACCAGCGGGTTATACTAATTAAATAAATGAAGCATGAGAGCTCGTGTCGCTCCAGAGAAAGCTGTAGCGTATATTAGTAGTAGTTCTATATTATGCACAAACTGTCTAGTAGGCTACCAAACTGCCTACCTTATTATGATATATTAAGGCATAAGATTCATTGTTTGCAGATCGTATAGCTCGCACTCCTCGCAGCCTCACAATGAGAGGCGGTATGTTACGTTTGGCCATGGATTGATGCGCAATACAATATCGCATCACATAATAGGCTAAGATTGTTTCCACCTGTAGCCTACCGTTGTGTTTGCAGGACAGCGCAAAACGTTTTATTTTCCTGTAAATTTGCAGTAGTTGAGAGAAATGCACAGACAGTGTTCCAAAACAGAGCTATAGGTTGGCACATTACATCTTTCCCTTCCAGTGGTGCAGTGGACACTGTGGTCTAATAAAGAGGGTGCGCGCGTGAACACGCACGCACGCACGCACGCACGCACGCACGCACACACGCACACACGCACACACACACACACACACACACACACAAAGAGAAAGATGCGCTGCAGTTTTTGGTTTCTACACGGCAGCGCAGTTTAGGCTGCATTCTGCACTCTGGGGTATTAGTCGCCTGCGCCGTGATGTGTAAGCTTACATTGACTCCAATATGTTTTTAAAAAAAAGTCCGATTCATAACGAGGTCTTTTAGGTTTCGGAAGGTTAGACATTTCTTTATCAACACGTTAGTAGCAGCTGCTGCGGTAACTATAGCGGAGCTGGCACCCTGGATGCCGAAAAACTTCTGCCTTCGTGATTGGGAGATAAGTGGAGGGTGGCGCTTCGGCCAAAACAAAAAATGACAACAATAACATCAGTTGAGGGCTGCAACTGCACTTTTTAAACGGGATTATCCTGACTTGCATACTGTTGTCAGTGACACAAGTATTTGAAATGAACATGATTTTTAAATGTCTGTTGACATATCAGGGCCATTGTATGATTCGTTTTATTACAATTCTTACATACGGCTCCTTTAATGCACTTATGGAAACAAGTACAAATGAAGATTTGTACCTGTTTTTATGGCACGAGGGGCCCAAAAACGAAGGCCAGAAATGAGATATCCTATTATACATTTGAGTTCTGGGATGAAGGTGTAACGCGTAACACGTGTAACGCTGTAGAAGTCCATATATAGGCATAGCCGCTGGCCTCACTCAGCTATGCCTATATATGGACTGTGTTTACTGAGGCCTCACTCAGCTATGCCTATATATAGACACAGTCCATATGAGGCCTCACTCAGCTATGCCTATATATGGACTGTGTCTAGAGTTAGGCCGGCAGAGCCGGCCGAACCTCTAGTGTATAATAATACTAATACTACTACGACTGATAATAATAATACTAGTCAGGACACTATCCAAGGCTACAGGCTCAGATCTATACCAGGTGGACTATAGGAAGGACAGACTGACAGTATTACAATGTTAATTCATCCATCATGGACACAGTGATGTGACTTGAGTGACAGAAAAAGTGGTTAAAAATCCCATTCCTACCCGAGCATCGTTCATGTCCCAGTTGTCGTCACACACTGTCCTCCACCGATTCTGGTAGTACACATCCACCCTGCCAGTGCACGCATCTGGACTGGCCGCCAAGCGGATCACCTGGTACGCTGGAATGTACACACAATACAATATGGAGGCAGTTAGACTGGAATATACACACATTACAATATGGAGGCAGTTAGCAGACTGGAATATACACACATTACAATATGGAGGCAGTTAGCAGACTGGAATATACACACATTACAATATGGAGGCAGTTAGCAGACTGGAATATACACACATTACAATATGGAGGCAGTTAGCAGGCTGGAATATAATGTGGCCTTGTTAAGGATGTGAATGCAAACTTTACTCACTGCTTGCTGGTGATTCTGTTGTTATTGTTGTACTGTCTGTATGAAACACAAAGACACACAACACAGGTAAAATACACAAATACACATAAGCTTTCTTTTGACCACAACGCGCTGACTTCCAAGCAGCGTAAGCTGTGTTACCTGTTCAAATCACACCATATAAATCAAGGTAGAGCGTCGCACACATCACAAGTGCATTTCCAAATTTGCATGAGGACAAAGGTTTGGGCTATCCAGCCTTCATCAGTGACAACAGGTATGTCAACAGGTATGCTTACCTCCACACCTGACTCCTGCATCCTCATGGTGGCCACAGTCATGATCTCCTAACGAAGCCTGACACTGAGACAGTGAATCCTCGTCTCCGGTGCACCTGACGTTGTCCAGCCAGATGGGACCGCTGCCTCGACCGTAGTATCCCCCGCTGTAAGCACGGATAGCTGGTCCACAGCCCACCTCCCTGCACACCACCTGGACATTAGGACAGGTACAGGACAATTACACAGTAGACACTTATACCCTTTAATTATTTAAAAAATGTTATCTTTTTTATTTTTATTTTTTCACATGAATATCATGGTTGAGGTTGATCGTTTAGAATTTCATTGAAATTGGTCATGATATTTGCATAACAATACAATACCCCCCACAGAGGCTATTTTTGATGATTTTTAACCTTTGACCTTTAGCCCCAATAAAAGTATGTAAAATGACTGCAATAAATATATTTGTGATTATTAGAATGTCTAGAACATGTATATTCATATATATATATAAGATATTCCCAAAAAAGTTATTTTTTATTATAATTAATTAATTAATTAGCATGAATTATATATATATATACACTCAACAAAAATATAAACGCAACACTTTTTGCTCCCATTTTTCAGGGGATGGACTTAAAGCTCTAAAACTCATTCCAGATATACAATATAACCATTTCTCTCAAACACTGTTTGAGATTGTCAATTGTGGCCTGTGGAATGTTGGTCCACTCTTCTTCAATGGCTGTGTGAAGTTGCTGGATATTAGTGGGAACTGGTATGCGCTGTCGAAATGGTAATAATGTGGTAATATTGTGTTATTACCATTTTTACAGTGTGTACCAGTTCCCACTAATATCCAGCAACTTCACATAGCCATTGAAGAGGAGTGGACCAACATTCCACAGGCCACAATTGACAATCTGATAAACTCTATGCGAGGAAGATGTGTTGCACTGCATGAGGCAAATGGTGGTCACACCAGATACTGACTGGTTCGGAGGCCCATACACCCAATAAGGCAAAAGAAGAGTCTGAGGTACACCTGTGCACTAATCATGATGTCACATCTGCATCTTAATGTGGCACACCTGTGAGGTGGGATGGATTATCTTAACAAAGCATAAGTTCTCAATATCACACATTTAGGCAGATTGTTGTTGTTGTTGTTTTTTTTGCTTTTTTTAATAGATCATGGCAGTACAACCTCGTAGTAAGGTTTTTTTTTTCAAGTAGAAATATATCCTGGCCTTGGAGGGATTTATACAACCCAAATTCCATTGAAGTTGGGACGTTGTGTAAAATGTAAATGCAAATCGTTTTCAACCTAAATTCAGTTGAATACACACAAGACAATATATTTAATGTTCAAACTGATAAACTGTATTATTTTTGGAAATTATACAATCTTTTGTAAATTGATCCCTGCAACACGTACCAATAAACTTGGGACACCTTCAAAAAAAGTTGGGACAGGGATATGTTTAACACTGCTTTACATAACCTTTCCTTCTAACAACACTCAATATATGTTTGGGAACTGAGGACACTAATTTATGAAGTTTTGTTGGCGGAATTCTTTACCATTCTTGCTTGATTCTTTATCATTCTTGTATGACTTAAGTTGTTCACCATTTTGGGGTCTCGAATGTCATAATTTTTGCTTCATAATGCGCCATACACTTTAAATTGGTGACAGTCTGGACTGCAGGCAGGCCAGTCTTGTAGCCGCACTCTTTTACTATGAAGGCTCACTGTTGTAACACATGCAGAATGTGCGGCTTGGCATTGTCTTGGTGAAATAATCAGGGATGTCCCTGAAAAAGATGTTGCTTGGATGCCAGCATGTGTTCCGAACTTGCTCCAAAACCTGGATGTGCCTTTCAGCATTGATGGTGGCTGTCACAGATGTGTAAGTGACCCATGCCATGGCCACTAACACACCCCCATACCATCACAGATGCTGGCTTTTGAACTTTGCGCTGGTAACAATCTGGATAGTCTCTTTACTCTTTTGCCCAGAGGACATGACATCCATAATTCCCCCAAAAAAAGTTGAAATGTGGACTCATCAGACCACAGCACACTTTTCCACTTTGTGTCTGACCATTTCAAATGATATTGGACCCAGAGAAGGCATTTCTGGTTGTTTTTCAAACCAACCTTTCTGAGTGTGGCTTTGCTTTGTTTTCACTCGCAGTCACAGATGTAGCGACGAATTATGTAAACTGACAATGGTTTTCTGAGTGTTCCTGAGTCCAGACAGTAATATCCCTTACACAATGATGTCAGTTTATAATGCAGAGCCACCTTCAGATTCTTTGAACGTTTTGATCATATTATGGACTGTAGATGATGAAATCACCAAATTGAATGCAATTGAATGTTGGACGATTTTCTCATGGAATTGTTCACAAAGTGGTGAACCTCGCCCCATCTTTGATTGTAAATGACTGGGATGGTCCTGTTATACCCAATCACGATATTAAACTGTTTAAAATGAACCTGTTTACGTGTGGAATGTTCCAAACAGGCATTATTTGTGCATTCATCACCTTTCCCAGTCTT
>CM076965.1:8047083-8367083 GCA_039105355.1 Benthosema pterotum
CACACCCACAACACACACCTGCTGTGAGGTGTGTGTCTGGCTACGCAGTAGGACATGAAATACACACACACACTGACACATCCATCTGCTCTGTGTGTGTGTGTGTTGTGTGTGTGTGTGTGTGTGTGTGTGTGTGTGTGTGTGTGTGTGTGTGTGTGTGTGTGTGTGTGTGTGTGTGTGTTGTGTGTGTGTGTGGTGTGTGTGTGTGTGTGAGGAATCCAGGGAGTGAATTCCATCCAGAATGAAAAAAAAAAAAAAAAAAAAAATGGAATCTTCAACATAATGACAATCTGCTTCGTTTACAACCGTGGACAACGCTCCACTCGTCCCAGACTCTTCTATCCCTCTCTAAAACACGACAGTTTCGGCCGTGCCGGCCTTCTTCACACCTGAAGAAGGCCGGCACGGCCGAAACTGTGGTGTGCATCTACTGCAAAGTACAAAGAAATGTAAGCAGAAATGAATAAACTACAACTCTCCTGCAACCTGTCATGTGACCCACCTCCTTTTTTGATGTGATGCAACTATAACTGACCTCATGGTGAAATGTAGAAAATGGAACATCTGTGACACAAATCAAAGACATTATGTATCATGAATCAAGGTAGATTGATGCCCAATGTGTTTAAGTTACACCATGTCCCAACACAGGACTTCCCCCTGGGGGTCCCTGGGGGTTCCCTGGGGGTCCCCTGGGGGTCCCCGGACCACACCTTGTGACCCACTGGTCTAACAGAAACATCTCTCACTGATGCCTCCTGGTGGAGGAGAACGGCTACTACTAGAGGACAATTAAAGCACAACATGCACATGCGTGTGCACATGCACGAACACACGTGCGTGCACACGCAGACAGACGGACAGAGAGACAAAGGGAAGCAGAGAAAGGAGGAGTGTGTCTGTGTGTGTGAGACGCGCACACACACACACACACACACACACACAACACACACACACACACACACACACACACAACACACACACACACACACACACACACACACAACACACACACACACACACACACACACACACAGAAAGGAGGAGTGTGTCTGTGTGTGTGAGGTCAGGAGGTCAGACAGACAGACAGGAGGAAAGTGAGACAAACGGCCAGTCAAAAGGTCAAAGGTCACAGGACACTTCCTGTGTGTGTGTGTGTGTGTGTGTGTGGTGTGTGTGTGTGTGTGTGTGTGTGTGTGTGTGTGTGTGTGTGTGTGTGTGTGTGTGTGTGTGTGTGTGTGTCTTTCAGTCTTTTTCACCGCTGACCTTTTGGACTCTTGACCGGCTGCCCGACACACGCATGCACGCACACACGCACACGCACACGCACACGCACACACACACACACACAGAGGGGTCAGTCGGCGGTCAGACAGCCACACAGAAGGTCATTCTCAGGTCAACATCATCAGTTCCATTTCTTTATTTCATAATTAAATTCCTTTGAACAACTTTATGCTCATCCTGACATTTACCTTGAAGAACTGAACTGTCATACAGTCAATACTGTGGATGAAACACTAGAATTATGTTGGAGGAGTTAACCTTTATTTTGTATTTCAGTAGAGACTATGAACAGCAGTGGTTTTCAACCTTTTTCATCCCAGGGACCACCATTTATTCAGAATTTGAGCCACGGACCACCATTTGATGGCATTTTAGCCCCACAGACATAAAACTAAAGAATTCTTTTGCTTTTGTCCACAATTCCAGGTTGGATTTTGCAAACAAAAACAGTGTAGACTTCTTAATTAAATAGTGCTAATTCAGATGATAAATATTTTAACTCTTGAGAGTGTAAAAATGAAACCAAATGGACCCACAAGGGTCCATTTGGTTTCATTTTTACACTCTCAAGAGTTACATCTGGTTAACCAACTTTCCATCATTTAGCCTGGGGACCACCTGGAACCCTCTCAAGGACCACTGGTGGTCCCCAGACCACCGGTTGAAAATCCCTGCTACACACACACACGCACCCGCACATGCACACACACACCAGTTATGACAGAGGTGCCCAAAAGGTAGATGGTGATCTACCAGTAGATCACACAGACCATGCAGGTAGATCACATGACAGTCCCCTAAAAGGTATAGATCTGTAACTCTTGAGAGCGTTAAAATGAAACGGTTTCATTTTACCGCTCTCAAGAGTTAAATTACATTTAAACATCTGAATCACGTAATTTTCAAGAGTCCACACAATTAGAAAATCGAAAATAATTGTTATTTTGACCAACATTTTGCCAGGTCAAATACATGAAAGTTCTTAGTTCACAAACTGTCAACTCAAACCTCAAATACTGTTTTCAAACGTCAGTAGACCACTGGTTTCAACCAGTGGTCCCCGGACCACTGGTTGAAAACCCCTGCTTTAGGACTATTTTATTGACAAAATGAAAAGGGCCATTGTTAGTGACAACTGTTACAGCACCCATACCATTTTCAGTTCCAGGACTTTTATTAGTCAAGTAAAGCATCAATAATAACATCAGTTGTTGTTGAAGTTGCAACAGACACGCAGCATGCATAAAGCTAAAGGTCTGACTCTGAGAGTTTTCTGTTTTCAATGATGAAATGCTGTTGGTTTAGTGGTGACACAGCTGTAGTTAGTTAGTAGCAGTAGTAGTGTTTCACATCATTTTAAATATGAGCAGTTTAATTTGAAATATCTTGGGTTGTTTTGCATGGCATTGTGCATGCAATGTGCCTGTTGGATAATCCTCCCCTGACTACTACCTGCATGTTTAAAATGCTTTCAGTAATGGTGTGATTTTCCTCCTGTTAAGCTGCTCATTTTGAGAGTATAGCAGCAGCACCAACCCAAAACCATCTCCTACCCCAGGGGTCAGCAACCTGCGGCTCTAGAACACAGAACTAGTGGCTCCATGGCTGTAGCATTATTACATACACACACTGGGGTGATCCGCCAACATAATATAAACATTTCGATCACTGACAGCACACAAAACGCCTTGGCCATGCAAAAAAAGCCCAGCAGTTATCAGAGGTGGAGCTTTCAATCTGAACCACCCAACAGTTTACGATGTCATTAATATACCTTAGAGATGTTGTGTGGACTAGAAATGGAGTTCTGAAAAACACCTTCATTTTTTTCCAGAAACTTTTCTTTTAGGACCTTTCTTGGGACCAAATGGACCCGTCAGGGTCCATTTGGTTCACATTTGTACACTCTCAGGAAAAAATAAAGTGTGGAATTCACCTTTAAGGACTTATTAGGCTTACATTTTTGCGGCTCCAGACATATTTTGAATTTAATTTTTGGTCGAAAATGGCTCTTTCAACATCTTGGGTTGCCGATTGCTGGCCTACCCTCTGGTTTAGGACATAATACACACAGACATAGCTGA
Organism: Benthosema pterotum; assembly: GCA_039105355.1. Lineage (NCBI taxonomy): Eukaryota > Metazoa > Chordata > Actinopteri > Myctophiformes > Myctophidae > Benthosema > Benthosema pterotum. The sequence continues at coordinate 8,050,455 of CM076965.1, forward strand.
CAGGTCACAGTTAACACATGACATCCATATTAACTTATGTTTATGTGTGTACAGTCAGTCAATATAATGATTTGCCACAGTCAGCGAAGTGTTCAGTTGACATGTGTTCATGCAAATGCCTGTGCGTGTGTGTGTGGTGTGTGTGTGTGGTGTGTGTGTGTGTGTGTGTGTGTGTGTGTGTGTGTGTTGTGTGTGTGTGTGTGTGTGTGTGTGTGTACGTGCGCACGTGTGTGCGTGAGTGCACACACAAACAAATAACATACAAATAAATAACAACTCAATAAATTAATAGAATAGAATGATTCAGAACATAGAGTTAAATCTGTCTGTCTGTCTGTATACGCCATCTCTATTATCAGGGGCTGATTTGATTATGTAAATGAGGTGATTTGCATATCTGCTCATCAATCAGTCAATCCTTCTCATCGGTAAGCTCCACCCCTCCCTCGTGGGATTAGAGTGGACCAGGGAATCAGGGTGTTTTGTAAAACAAGCGCACCCTGACCTTCCACTGGTTGTTCAGTGTGTGTCTGGCCAGCAGAGGGCAGTGTGTTCAACATGACCTGGCCTTAAAGGGGTACTTCACCCAAAAAAAAACCTTTTGGTCATTTTATGGTCTACTCAGCCTCATGTGAACACACCAGACAGTTTATAAGTTACTCCTTTCAGTATTTAGATATTTGATTGTTTTTGATTTTGATTAGTCTGCCAGACCCAAACCCATTATAACTTAAAACTCCATTTTAACCATGACAGATTATTCGAAAACAACCAATCTTTTTTCTGGTGGCTGATATTGTCCTCCTAATACGTGAGAGGGCTGTGGAATTTCATTTACAGTTTTTATTTATTTTTTAAAATATTGTTTTATTCATTTGGGTGGGCATTCCCAAATATGGAGGGGGCTACATTTTACAAAACAATATTTTCAAAAATAAATGAAAACTGTAGATGCAATTCCACGGCCCTCTCACGTATTAGGAGGACAATATCAGCCACCAGAAAAAAGATGGGTTGTTTTCGAATAATCTGTCATGGTTAAAATGGAGTTTTAAGTTATAATGGGTTTGGGTCTGGCAGACTAATCAAAATCAAAAACAATCAAATATCTAAATACTGAAAGGAGTAACTTATAAACTGTCTGGTGTGTTCACATGAGGCTGAGTAGACCATAAAATGACCAAAAGTTTTTTTTTGGGTGAAGTACCCCTTTAAACCATCACCTTATGACCCCAGAAAGGGTGACCAGATGTCCCTCTTTGTGGGGGACAGTCAGTCCCTCATTCCAAGATTTTTCAGGCCTGCCTGCCTGCCTGTCTGCCTGCCTGCCTGTCTGCCTGCCTGCCTGTCTGCCTGTCTGCCTGCCTGCCTGTCTGCCTGTCTGTCTGCCTGCCTGCCTGCCTGCCTGCCTGCCTGCCTGCCTGCCTGCCTGCCTGCCTGCCTGCCTGCCTGCCTGCCTGCCTGCCTGTCTGCCTGCCTGCCTGCCTGCTGCCTGCCTGCCTGCCTGCCTGCATTGTTCAGTGTGTGTCTCTGTTGTCTGTTTTCCTGCTATAGATGTTTTTAAGTCTGTTAAAATGAGCTCAATATTCCTCTAGTGACACTAATTATTCACTCACTCCAGAGTATTGGATATTACTCTGGCTATTGACACATTGGCTACTGTTTGCAATATTTGAGTGAGTGAAACCTTCAGAATAATCTTTCTGGATATGACATCAAGATCTTAATTCTGTTCCTCAAATGAACAGTTTAGATGTGGTCAGCCTAAACCGCAGCCCTGGGTCAACCTGGGGTCACACACACGCACACGCACGCACGCACGCACGCACACACACACACACGCACGCACGCGGCACGCACGCGCACGCGCACACGCACACAGCACAGTTAATTACAACAAACAGCTGAACCAGCCCTAATTGGATGTTTGACGAGTTACATGACACCAGACTTCATTAACATCAGCAGGTATTGATTCTGGACTGATTGATGGATTGATTTGATTGATTGACGGGCGTCATGCTTCACAGCAGCAACCACAGCAAAACCCAACTAGATCTACAAACCCAACCACACACAGGAATTCATTTACACACAGCAGATCTACAAACCCAACCAGACACAGGAATTCATTTACACAGATCTACAAACCCAACCAGACACAGGAATTCATTTACACAGATCTACAAACCCAACCAGACACAGGAATTCATTTACACACAGCAGATCTACAAACCCAACCAGACACAGGAATTCATTTACACAGATCTACAAACCCAACCAGACACAGGAATTCATTTACACACAGCAGCAGATCTACAAACCCAACCAGACACAGGAGTTCATTTACACACAGCAGATCTACAAACCCATCCACACACAGGAATTCATTTACACACAGCAGATCTACAAACCCAACCAGACACAGGAGTTCATTTACACACATCAGATCTACAAACCCAACCAGACACAGGAGTTCATTTACACACAGCAGATCTACAAACCCAACCAGACACAGGAATTCATTTACACACAGTAGATCTACAAACCCATCCACACACAGGAATTCATTTACACACATCAGATCTACAATCAGGGCTGGATCTAGATGGGGGCAGGGGGGGGCAGAGCCCACCCAAACATGCATCCTGTATAGAGCTGCGCAGTGACGTCACCGCCCCTGTTCCGGAAGTCTTTTCCCCATTCATTTTTCTCATAGACTTTTCGAAAATAATTTATATCAAGACGATTACGCCGCGGACAAAGCCAACTCGAGTCGTGACAAATCATGACAACAAACACAATATCGTCATATAATATATAATTGGGAAGAAGTAGAAAACGGCATGATACAAGACTTTTTGTTTCGTTTTTCATCTTAGAAATTATTTTATTGTCCCAAAAGTTTGTGTGTGTCATCATGATTCGTCACGACTCGAGTTGGCTTTGTCCGCGGCGTAATCGTCTTGATATAAATTATTTTCGAAAAGTCTATGAGAAAAATGAATTGGGAAAAGACTTCCGGAACAGGGGCGGTGACGTCACTGCGCAGCTCTATACCCATCCAATGAAAGGTTATATCAGTGGTTTTCAACCAGTAGTGGTCCTTGAGAGGATTCCAGGTGGTCCCCAAGCTAAATGATGGAAAGTTGGTTAACCAGTTGTAACTCTTTGAGAGTGTAAAACATGAAATCAAATGGACCCGCAAGGGTCCATTTGATTTCATGTTTTACACTCTCAAAGAGTTGAAAAATATTCATCATGTGAATCAGAGAATGTAGAAGATTCATTTTGATCTGTATGTTGGACTGTTTGGTTTCCCAAATCCAGCCTGGAAGTGTGGACAAAAGCAAAATAAATCTTAGTAGTAAATCTTAATATTTTGGGGTCTGTGGGGCTAAAATGTCATCAAATGGTGGTCCTTCTCCATGGCTCAAATGCCGAATAAATAGTGGGCCCTGGTGTCAATAAAAGGTTGAAAACCACTGCTTCATATGAAACACTTTGGAGTTGCCCATGCACCCTGCCGTTCTTCCAGCCCCCCTAGTAGGGCTGGCTAAATCCGGCCCTGGGGCATGTCCTCATCACGGGATTCACGGACCATTTACAGACAGCAGCAGATCTACAAGCTATTGCAGCACTTTGAGACTCCATGGAATGTAAAGTGTATTATTATGAATGCAGTGTGTGTGTGTGTGTGTGTGTGTGTGTGTGTGTGTGTGTGTGTGTGTGTGTGTGTGTGTGTGTGTGTGTGTGTGTGTGAGACCAAATACACAACTAGACTTTAGAAACAACAAATAAACAACTACACTTTAGAAACAACAATACACAACTAGACTTTATGAACATTAAGAGCAAATAAACAACTAGACTTTTTAAAACAACAACAACTACATTTTATAAACATTAAGACCAAATAAACAACTAGACTTTAGAAACAACAAATAAACAACTTGACTTTATAAACAAGACAAAAACCAGCCCAATATTTTGACAACAAACCATATTATCCTCCAATAAAACCAACACATGCCTGTACATGTCCATCCATTCATCCATTCATTATATATATTAGTGTTCATTAACTCACCAATCAGCTTCCTCCTCCTCCTGACGGTCCAGAAGGGGGCGGGGCCAGCAGCCCTGCAACATGAATAAATCACAACAATGACATCATTATCATGTGACTGATGATGACATCATTAGCACAGAGAGGTCACCCAGGGGTCATCCAGGGTTCAGCCTGGAGGGAGAGGTCACAGAGAGGTCAGGCCTGAGTCCGACTGGACTGGAGTTCAACTAGAGTAGCACTGGAGGGAGTACTTTTACTATAACAACCAAAATACAGGGAGAGAGTACTTTTACTATAACAACCAAAATACTGGGAGAGAGTACTTTTCAGGGGCAGATCTAGGCATGGGCATGGGGGGGCAAACACGATGGCATGCAAAACAACCCGAGATATTAATAATCAAAGTGTTTCCATTTAAAATGATGTGAAACACTACTACTGCTACTAACTAACTACAGCTGTGTCACCACTAAACCAACAGCATTTCATCATTGAAAACAGAAAACTCTCTGAGTCAGACCTTTAGCTTTATGCATGCTGCGTGTCTGTTGCAACTTCAACAACAACTGATGTTATTATTGATGCTTTACTTGCCTATGATCAAGTAAAGCATGGTATGGGTATGAAAATGGTATGGGTGCGGCTTCATCGCACGGGCGATGAAGGCGCAGCCATACCATTTCTCCTGCCCCCCAAATTGGGAAATGTTACATCCGCCTCTGGCACTTTTACTATAACAGTCAGAATACTTCTACTCAGATGTACTGAAAGGCTAAAGAAAATGCAATTTAGATTCATAATTTAGCATTTTTATGTACTTATGAGACGGCGTTGTATGTGGTGAAATGTTTGAGAATCACTGACTGCTCTAGTTTACACACTAATATGCAACAACCACTGACTACTGACATTTTACTACCATAGTAAACTAATAGAAATAATAGTAGATATAAGTACATTTTGGCTTAGGGGCAATACATCTTGTGTGCACATCAAACTGAAAATGTGTAAATTCTATTGTAAAAAGTATAGTATAGTATTCATTTTGTGGACAAACCAACTGTGATTATCGACCAAAACTATCATCACAATACTAGATTTTCATCACCACTAAACCCCTTATCCCTTAACTTCTTTGCCTTTTTAAGCTATTTTAAAGAGCATTTTTCAACAGTTAAAAGGCCAGTCTAAAGGCTCCCAACGTGTCAATAGATTGGCATGTTGAACTATTCCAAAAAAAGGTTTTTCAAAATAGTAAAAAAAAAAAAAAAGAAAGAAAAAAAAGGCAAAGAAGTTATGGATAAGGAGTTTAGCATGTGATGAAAATGGAGTATCACCGATCACTCATCCAGAGTTGTACCCGAACGCGTTCAAAGAACGAAAGTTCTTTGAACCGTTCGTATTTTTAAGGAACTTGAACCGAACGGACCCTATATCTGCTTGAAGAACGGCGATGTGAACTCGTTCATTTCTGGCGTGAGTGAACGTCACTTTTCTTGCGTTCGATTTCGCTCAAGAGCAGGACTCGACAGGCTCGCATTTGTGACTAAAAAGTTCATAGCACCGGTGCGAGTAGAGCATTTGGCCATTCAGCTGTGATAGAGACATGACAAGTGCACATTCTATGAGTTATACCTACATTATATTACTGTAGTACGGCGGTGTTGTTCGCTAAAACAGAGCAGATATACAAGCTATCAACGTGTTGAGGCTCGAGGCATCCTTAGCTTGGAGATCTGTTCTCCTTGCCCACCGCCCCGCCCCTCCCTCTGCTCTGTCAGCAGCGCACAGCATCAGACAGCTCACACACAGCACCAAGGAAGGACGCTTCTCTCCAACACGTTGAATGAGCTACTAATGCTGTTCATGTTGGTTATGATAACCTTCCTGCGCTATGCGTGTATTTAAATCATATACTGTCCGCGCAGCAACCTTTTGCCTCACGCACCTGTGCCGCTATCCCGAGATTAATCATATAAATAAAAAACGAACCTGCACGTGCGCGCTCGGACGCACAACACTTGTATATTCTTACCATCATTGACTGATTTGCCGTCGGATCGTTTTCATTTTTATTTACCGGTAGGCTGCAATTAGCCTACTACAGCAGCCTTAAGGTTTGGGGGACCCTTTCACATTGTTATTAATATAACAATATGCGCTATTGTATAGAGTTGGGATACCCGACTGAAACAATACCCGCGACGGCCCGGGCTTATTTGCATAATTGATGGTCGGGCTTTCAGTCGACCTGGCTATGTGAATATATTGATATTGTAAAATAGTAGCCTACTTGGAAAAATGCTAAGCATTGAGCCCTGTTCAAGAGTGAGACTAGAATGAGCTGAAAATAGAGCAGATCTACAAACTCAGTGACGCACTTTGAGCTTGTTGATCTCTATTTCTGCTGATATTTTCTGCTCTATTTTCAGCACACAGATGCACAGGGCTGGACTGAACTGAGCGCCTTCATAATAAAATCTTCACAAATCAACTAAGGACATCTTCAGTTGTATATGGCTATGGGCTGCAATCATTTTTGAACAAAAAAAAGAGGGTGGGGAAAAAAAGAACGAAAAAGAACTATAATAGTTCTTTTTTTGGAACCATGAACTTTAGTTCTAAAAATTCAACAATGAACTATGAACGGAACTAGTTCGTTTTTAATAGTAGGAACTATTAACTGAACTATTTCAGAAAAAAAGAGAACTTTCCCAACACTGCACTCATCACCCATGAGCCAAAGATTAATGTTCTTATTCTAAAATGTTTCATTAAATTAACTACATCCTAATTGATCTCTCTCAAAGTGTGATCAAAATGTGTAGCAAAGTGACAAACTTTGATTGTAGATCTGCTTCATTTGATACTTTTGAGCAGGGGCGGATTGGCACATATTTTCCCACTGGGACAATTTTGCCTTTGCCAGGCCACCCTGGGGGGGGGGGGGGGGGGGCAGCTGGTTAACCAGATGCAACACACATTTTTACACCCTCAAGAGTTAAAATATTCATCATGTGAATTAGCCCAACTTAGTCTACACAACTAGAGAATGTAGAAGATTAATGGTCATTTTGATCTGTATGTTCCAGGCGAGCATCTAGCACATTCTAGTGCATTTTGGATCTTTTCCAGGCCACTAGGTGGCGCAGGCCACCGGGAAAACTCCCTGTACTCCAGATGGCCAATCCGCCCCTGCTTTTGAGTTTCCACTAAAAGCCATGGACGGCGCCAGGGGGGGCTAGCAGGGGCTCTAGCCCCCCCTGCTGGAGGCTTAGCCCCCCTAAGCCCCCCTGGCCAAAAAACATGACTGTGATGAAAAATATTCAGGGAATAAATAAAATATATGGAAGACCAAACTGACTGACTTTCATGTAAATCATTGCTATAAAATCATGATACTTGTAATTTTTGTAATGATGTATAATACTGAAATAATCAATTTCTCAGAATTCTCACCACCTGTCATTTTCGCCCGCACGGTCACGTACGCAATACGCATTGCAATCCTCCAATCAACAGAGCGTCCGCCAAGTTCATAGTTCACGAACCTGTTGACTGTGTTTTTGGAGGGACAACTAACTCGGTTGCTGCACCGTTTGTTTTAAGTCCAGTACAATGGACCGGTTTGTTGTGTTTGGTAAAAAGCGACGCCTAAGAGCCGATTCAGTGGACGACTCGGCTGACGGTAGTCACGGTGGTGAAACAGCGGCCGGGCCGCTCCCAATTCGCCCGAAGTGCCCTAAAATGAAGCCAGGGGAGCAGCGTGTGTTGTGGGGATGGTGCGACCAGGTAACCAGCCTTCTACTAGCGGCAAGAACAACTGCCCCAAAAATAGCTGATCTACAGGCTCCCACCGCGACGCGCTATGAAGCATTGTGAGCTTGTAGATTTGCCATTTGTCCAAAAGTGCCCTCTTATGTGATTTCTGTCCCTGGACCCTAACACACTCTGCACGTCCCTGTATTTACATGTTCGCATTTGGCCGCCGCGCCTCACTGTGTGTGTGTATGTTCGCAGTGCTGCGACTCCTTCTGTGTGTCTGTGAGATCAAGTTAGAAGCTGTTTCTAGCCTGTGCGTCCCTTTATTTAGCCTACATGTTAATGTAAAGGCCGCCTCACTATGTCTGTGCGTGAGTGCAGTGCTGCGACTACTTCTGTGTGTCTGTCTGTGAGATCAAGTATTGTAGAAGTGTGTGTGTGTGTGTGTGTGTGTGTGTGTGTGTGTGTGTGTGTGTGTGTGTGTGTGTGTGTGTGTGTGTGTGTGTGTGTGTGTCCATTTACGTTCTGCAGATCTCTGAAACTGTGGTACATGTGTAACTGTCCCCTGAAGATCTAAAAGACTAAGAGTTCATTCATTCATTTTGGGGAAAAAAATTAGCCAGTGACAATGATTTGCTTTGTTGTGTAACATGAACATGTATTTTAGCATATAAACAGGACCATTGTATTTGCCTGTGTGTGTGTATATATATATATATATATATATATATATATATATATATATATATATATATATATATATATATATATATATATATATATATATATATATATATATATATATTCACTAGCCCCTGCTGAAAAAAACTCAGCCCCCCCATAGCCCCCCCATGCACAAATGTCTGGAGCCGTCCCTGCTAAAAGCCACAGTTGGGTGAAAACAGACTGATTTTTAAACACCGGGATGAAAAAGGTTGAAAGTACTGTACAGGGTAGAGTTACAACAGCAGACACTGACAGTACATCCACTACATCTATAGGAGGTTTTTCTCAGATGAGACTTGAGACTGAATTAAATGACATCAAACATTACAGATCTATGAAAGATCAGGGTTGGACTTTTTTCCCCTTACATCATGTGTACAGATCAGATACAGTATTTAAATCTGCACATTCTGCAGGAAACAGGAGTTGATGAGTTATATGAAAAAAGCACTTCCAAACTCCACATCTAAACCAAATAGGAGTTTACTGTTTGGATCAATGTAATGGATGGTGTTGAAACCTATTGTAACACTATAGATCAGGGGTTTTCAACCTTTTTCATCCCAGGGCCCACCGTTTATTAAGCGTTTGAGCCACGGACCACCAATTGAGGATATTTTTAGACCCACAGACCCCAAAACTAAAGATTTCTTTTGCTTCTTTCCAGGACCATTAATGTTCTAGTTGTGTAGATTTGGACTAATTCGCGTGATGGATATTTTAACTCTTGAGAGTGTAAAAATGAAACCAAATGGTCCATTTGGTTTCATTTTTACACTCTCAAGAGTTACATCTGGTTAAACAACTTAGCTGGGGACCACCTGGAACCCTCTCAAGGACCACAGGTGGTCCCCGGACCACCTGTTGAAAACCCCTGCTATAGATAGATTCTACAGTGCTATACCCATTATACAATTAAAAGTGTCAAATTTCGTCCACCTGACAGAGAATATATTTCATAGTTTTTCAGAATGAATGAGCCTTAGGGGCTGCACACACACACACACACACACACACACACACACACACACACACACACACACACACACACACACACACACACACACACACACACACCTGTATATAGCCTGAGTTAAGTGGTGAAAATATCACCACTTAAATTAGCACCACTTATTTAAGAAGTAAATTAGACAATGTAGAAGATTAATGGTCATTTTGATTTGTTGTATGTTTGCGAAAATCCAGCCAGGCATTGTGGTCAAAACAAAAAAAAAAAATCTTTAGTTCTGGGGTCTGTGGGTCTAAAATGTCATCAAATGGTGGTCCATGGCTCACATGCTAAACAAATAGTGGGCCCTGGTGTCAAAAAGGTTGAAAACCACTGTTCTAATGCATATCTCACCTGCATCATGGCTGCAGTACAAGTGAAGCTCTTCATTTTGTACAATCCATTCACTGTTTGATTTGCTGCTCCTTCAGTAGCATTGAACCATCACTGTTTAACATTAAACACTAAACTTTGCTTTGCTTTGCTTTGCTTTGCTTTGCTTTACTTTATACAATACATTAATACTATAAACACAACTTCCTCCTTGAGCAGATACAGAGTGATGTCAGTCTGTCAATCAGCTCCAGCTGTGTGACAGACAGGAAGGAAGTACTACTGACCAGGTCATGATGCACTGAACCCTGTGCCTTCAAAATAAAGGTTTGGCCGTTTTAAAATACATGTTTTCACACAACATTAAAGTTATTATTAAAATAACAGCTAGCTATAATAATCAAATATCATGGCTGTTGGTTTTTCTTTTAATTTTTTGCAAACAATATATAACATTGATAGCAGTGGCTTGAGGAAGGCTATGTTAAAAACTGGTTAGCTTTTTATTCACTTTCTCTTCTGCACTGCAATGTCATGTGTAAAATATTATTTTATTTAATACATTCTAATGTATTTTTATCACTGTGATTCCTTTGCTTGGTGTTCTGAGTTGTGTTGTTGCTGAAATGTGCTGTTTTAATCCTACAGGTAAACCTGCCTTGTCTTTTAGGCTACGTAATTGTTTAACATAGATATAATAACTTGGTGGTGTAATATTATACTGATACTTTACTAAAGTAATACTTGATAAAAGACGGAGAGGATTTTATCTTTATAGACGGTGTGACTCTGCTCCACTGCACCACCTGCTGTCAGACTGTGACATTACAACACCTCTCTGTTTGAGGGAATATTAGTGCAAAACATTAATGATAATGAATTAATTAATTTACTGTATATAGCACATTTTCAAGTCAAAGTCGCAAAGTTCTTTACAATGAAAACAAAACAATGACATAAAACAACGATAAGAGAGTTGAAAGGTATAACTAAGATCAATAAAACAAAATGCAGAATCCAAAGTAAAAACTGCAAATGCATAGACAAAGGTAAATAGCAGCCAAAATAAAGTGCAAGGTTTTTAGCAGTGATTTAAATGAGGCAACAGAATTGACAAGACAACACATTAAATCAGAAGTCTAAACACATTAAATGTGTTTAACCCTTGGCAGGTAATTCAGTCTTCTAAACTATAAAACAATATACCAGGGCAACAATGATCTGTCTAAATAACATTGCCTACATCAGCTTGTGCATCTGCTATTTACTGTATGTACATTTTAAAAAAGAAAAAATGCTGACGTTCTCTGTTCCAAGAGCAGCTCAGATACATTGAAATAAAACAGGTCACACTGAGACACACTGAGACACACTGAATGACAGTGTATATTCACAGCATTACATTTCTCTGAGATCTCCTGGAACCTCCGAGGAGACCAGACCCCAGACTACTACTGATCTAAAGGTCATTTTAGCCTTTATTCATCATGGTTGCCAAGGCTATAAGGCTTCAGATTAATGCAAGCTGCAGCCATGCAAAATAGTTTTGTCTTTGAAAATGTCATCAAGGATAATGGATGCATGAAACTATACACGCAACAACCCTTCTCTCAACCGTTTGGTTGAGAGAAGCTGCAGTAGATTTAATTTAAGCACACTTCAATACAATATTGATGACTATAAACTAACAAAGCAATAATAATAATTATGTTTGCAATAGGATCCACAATGTTCATTTCATCAAGAGAGACGTAGGCCTACAAATATTCATTACTGTAATTGCAGCCATCCCTAGGTGCCCTTTGAGAGCGGTTTTGAAGGAGTCAAGGGATTCACTTATATGAAAGACTGTTGGTAAGTTGGGTTAGGGTTAGGTTGGTAGGGCGTTCCACATTTTGGTCGCATATTATGAACGGAGGGAATTAAGCCCCTTGTTTGTGCCAAAGCTCCAGACTAATTGTTGTTTTTGATCAACGTTTTGCCAGTTTATCTCTCCTAAATTGTGGACACAAACCTGAAAACCCTTTAATAGTCTTGAAAGTATTAAAGGATTTAGACTTGAAACTTGAAACTTGGGTCCGAGAGACTACTAAACTCAACATCAAATGGTGGCTAAAATGCAGAATAAATAGTGCACCCCTCTATGAAAATGGTTGAAAACCACTGCAGCAGGGGTTTTCAACCAGTGGTCCGGGGACCACCAGTGGTCCCTGAGGCTGAGAGGGTTCCAGGTGGTCCCAGTCTAAATGATGGAAAGTTGGCTAACCAGATGTAACTCTTGAGAGTGTAAAAATGAAACCAAATGGACACTCTCAAGAGTTAAAATATCCATCATCTGAAAGTCTACACTGTTTTGTTTGCGAAATCCAGCCTGGAATTGAAGGCAAAATCAAAATGATTCTGTAGTTCTAGGTCTTTTGGTGAGAATGTCATCAAATGGTGGTCCGTGGCTCAAATGCTGAATAAATGGTGGTCCCTGGTGTCAAAAAGGTTGAAAACCTCTGCACTACAGTACAAGTGGAAATGAATAACTGCACATAGTGCAGACCGCTAGATGGTGCTGTTGGTTTACTACTACTACTACTACTACTACTACTACTACTACTACTACTCAGAGCCTTGGAGAATAGACAGAGTTGCGCCAACTCCGTTCACCTCATGGGGCCAGTCCCATAGACTTCTGTTGGATAGTGACATGACAGCCGGAAGTTACTTAATGCATTGAAGCCTATGGGCTCGCGCGAGCCAGGTTCACGTGGTTCATGTGACCCCTCAATGTCGCAACTCTTCTACTAGATGGCTCTGTTACTACTACTACTAGGGAAAACAGTTTCCAGTGGAAACGGAACGAGCTGTCCACAAAGTTTACTTTCGTTTTCTCCCTGCCCGCCGCGTTGTTGTTGTCACCAAACTGAGCAGAACTTCTTCTTTACATCACAGAACAAACGAACAGCAAAGTTCAGGTATGGATATTTACATATTCACATGTATAATTTAGGCTACTGTTTTGGTGAGCTCTCAGTCTGTCTGTATGTATGTATGTATGTATCTATGCACAACAGCATGTTGTAAACAGCTTTATGTGAGGTAGTCCTGCAGCGTCTTCAAACAGTTTTTGGTGCGGGTCGCTACATTTACATCAATAACGTGTACATAAACATTCAGTTTTCAAATATAAAGTACTCACACATGTTTCTACGGATGTTAGACACTTATTGCGCCGGAAATTAGGACAGTTGCGTGTCGCGTTGTTTAATAAAAAGCATTTTACAAGAGCTCCCTGGTGCTACTTTTCTCCAGAGCCATCTAGGAGAAGAGTTGCGACATTGAGGGGTCAGAAAGCAGTCTGGTCACGTGGTTCATGTACTCGCGCGAGCCCATAGACTCCAATGCATTCAGTAACTTCCGGCTGTCACTATTCATTGTCACTATCCAACAGAAGTCTATGTAGAGGGACTGGCCCCATGAAGTAAAGGGAGTTGGCGTAACTCTGTCTATTTCCAAGGCTCTGCTTTTCTCGTGAAGTACGAGCGTCATGCAATGCATGGCTACAATATAATGTGAGGTTGCATTGTGCTATAGCAGGGGTTTTCAACCTTTTTCATACCAGGGACCACCATTTATTCAGGATTTGAGCCACGGACCACCATTTGAGGACATTTTAGCCCCACAGACTGCAAAACTAAAGATTCATTTTGCTTTTGTCCACAATTCCAGGCTGGATTTGGGGAAACAACACAAGCAAAACATACATTCCAAAATGGCTAATTCAGATGATGAATATTTTAACTCTTGAGAGTGTAAAAATGAAACCAAATGGACCCGCAAGGGTCCATTTGGTTTCATTTTTACGTTCTCAAGAGTTACATCTTGTTAACCAATTTAGCTGGGTACCACCTGGAACCTTCTCAAGGACCACTTGTGGTCCCCGGACCACTGATTGAAAACCCCTGTGCTATAGGCCTACATGTTATATTATAACAGGATAACTTGAAACAAACAGCAGTAATTATTTACAGACTGTAGGTGCTGTGTCATTATTTTCTTGATATTCTGTTTAATTATGACAGCACATCAACAATACGTATTTATGGAGTTCAGAGTTCAATGAATGTGAGTTTGAATGAATGTAGGATTATGTGCAGGATGTCATTTAAATACTAGCCTGGTCTAGCCCTCAATGATTTTGGCCTTGGGGGGCGGGGGTGTCGTGGGATCCACACGGCGGAAATGCTGCGCTCTGATTTGATCTCACTAACGTGTCGTCATCTCCGGCCCCTCCCCCTCCCGTCCACTGCTGTTCTACGTCACATCATTTAGAGCGACGCCCACCCCGGAAGGTTGACACGCCCCTCAAGGCCACTTTCCAAGTCCAGGCTTTCCGTTTTCGCGCAAGGGGAACGAAAATGAAAGCCTGGGTGTCGAGGCTATTTAAATACAGATGTTTAAATAAAACAAAAAGGAATCTCTCACGGTTCCACTACAGTGTTGTAGTGGTACTTTTAGAAGTAGGGGGACGCCTCTTAAAGGGGATTTTTTTTTTCATCTTTTTTTCTGAGAGTGTACAAATGTGAACCAAATGGACCCTAGCGGGTCCAATTGTACACAAACATTTGTACAGAAAAAAGTAAACTCATTAACATGGTGAAACACATCTTGATGATGTCATCAAGATGTAAACACAGAATGGGGGGGGGGGACTTTTTTTTACCATGTCCCCACAACATCTCTAAGGTATATTTAGGCCAGTAATTTTAGCTCATGTTTTACCTAAAATTGGAATAAATTGTAACATGGGATTTTTCTTCACAGATCATTTCTTTGAGGTCTCCAGAACAACATATTAAAAGTCCCGAAAAATCCCAGTTGCGCAAATATGTTTAATTTCATAAAGTAATAAAATACATAGGCTCCAATGGAGCCCCCTTCCTATACAAACCCATTATAACTTAAAACTCCATTTTAACCATGATGGATTATTCAAAACAACCCATCTTTTTTCTGGTGACTGATATTGTCCTCCTAATATGTGAGAGGGCAGTGGAATTTCATTTACAGGTTTCATTTATTTTTTTAAAAATATTCATTTCGGTGGGCATGCCCAAATATGGAGGCAGCTACATTTTCCAAAACAATATTTAAAAAATAACTGAAACCTGTGAATGAAATTCCACGGTCCTCTCACGTATTAGGAGGACAATATCAGTCACCAGAAAAAAGATGGGTTGTTTTTGAATAATCCGTCATGGTTAAAATGGAGTTTTAAGTTATAATGGGTAAATGTAGCTGCTTCCATATCTGGGTATGCCCACCGAAATGAATATTTTTAAAAAAATAAATGAAACCTGTAAATGAAATTCCACTGCCCTCTCACATATTAGGAGGACAATATCAGTCACCAGAAAAAAGATGGGTTGTTTTTGAATAATCCATCATGGTTAAAATGGAGTTTTAAGTTATAATGGGTTTGTATAGGAAGGGGGCTCCATTGGAGCCTATGTATTTTATTACTTTATGAGATTAAACATATTTGCGCAACTGGGATTTTTTCGGGACTTTTAATATGTTGTTCTGGAGACCTCAAAGAAATGATCTGTGAAGAAAAATCCCATGTTACAATTTATTCCACTTGAAACGCTATTTTGCCTGGACTATATTAATGACATAGTAAAATATTGACATGTGCATGCACTCTTGCATTTGCATGCGCATTTGAGTGCACCTGCACAACACACACAGACACGCTATTAAAACAAGTATAGCATATTGAGAAAGATTGTTTACAATACCTAATTGTATCCATAGTATCCAAGGAGTAGGCATAGCAGGGATAAGGGAAATAGATATGGGATGAATTAAAGGCAATGGCAAGACCAACACGGATTGGATGAAAGCTAAAACGCCCAAACCACACCTGCATAATGTAACAGGTTTAGGAGGTGTTTAAGGGAAATAGAAATGTAACGGAAATAGCAACTTTAGCCTGGGAACGCCTCTTCACCAATGCTAGATGCTCTAATTGCGTATAAAGTGAGATGAGACGAAATTTGGGCCTAGTGTACAGTACATGGTTTACAGCAGCATTCTGACTGTATTGTGTCATTTGTTAGGCAGTTCATCATCCAGCTCTAAAGGCAAACCGATGGAGACAAAGGTAAATGTTACATGTGAAATACATGTAGACTGGCCAAAACCAAAATTTGGAAATGTGTTTGTTACAATTTACTATAAAAATAGAAATTTTGTTTAGTTTTGCTTCATCATTGCAGTCGATGAAAAGTAAAAAACAGCAAAGCGATGATGACGAAGCTAATTGATTCTGCGATCTACAGTATAAAATAAATCTAATGTAGAAAACTTACTTTCCATCTTGTAGACTGGCTGAACCCAGAAATGAATCTGGAAATGTTACATTTAGTCTACTATAAAATGTATATTTTGTTAATTTTTCCTTCTTCATTGATTAATTAGATGCAGTCGATGAAGAGCAGGAAGGATGTAGATTCTGGTGAGTCATGGATTTTATTCCTTTTTAAAGGACTGTTCATACTACAGTTTAGGTGATAGAGTGACCAGTGTTTTTATTTAGTTAAAACAGAGAGAGGTGTGTTTGGGTGAGGGTGAAGGCCTATTCAGAGTTTGATTTTCAGTGATCGCCGCGACCACTGAAAAACTACCCCTAGCCCTCCTCATTACCATTAATAGCCACAAACCCCAAGTTCTTTTTAACATATTCAACTCCCTCACAAAACCCTGCAATGTCCCTCAGACTGTCCCATCAGTTGCCCTCTGTACCGAATTCCAAAATTATTTCATATCAAAAATTTCCGACCTTAGGGCAGCTCACTCAGTGTCGCCCTCAAACCCTGACATTGTCACCCCCTGCCCCGCTACCTTTTCCAGCAAGCTGTCCCTCGGATTGCATTACTCCCAGGTTTTTTCTACAGTTGGCCCTGGTGTTCTCCTCTTAATCAACTCTTCCATCTCATCCGGCTCCGTCCCTCGCTCTTTTAAGCATGCGTGCGTTCGCCCCCTATTAAAAAAGCCAAACCAATCACATTTGCCGTGAGCCGCCGGGCAATGTTGATTGGTCCAGACATTTGGAACACCGGCTGCTTGTTTGCTGGAGACGTAAAAAAGGAAAAAAACAGAAAACACACAACACACCACAGTGACAGGCTGGAGCAGAACCAAGGATGGAAGACAATGATATGAACAGAAATAAGAGGGATAAACACAAAAGCAGCATAAAGGATTATAATGGAGGCAGGTAGGAAGTAGAGAGAGAAAACAGAGAGGAAAATAAACAACAATGTACACGAGGACAACGGGAGAAGGAGGGGGAAGGTGCTGGCGGTCTATGAATAGCGGTGGTCATGGTGGTCGAAGTGGTGGTCTAAACTCTAAACTCTTAATGAGCCTGTATTGTAGGCATTAGGCAACGGTGCTCGCAGTGGTGACCGGAAACCAATCTCTGAATAGACCTTAACTCTCCCTCATACTTTCACAGATATGGTCACAGAGAAGCAGCTGATGCAGGTTGCTGTAAGAATTGGAAAGAGCTGGAGGCAGATTGGCATATCCCTGGGCATCAAGGAGGTGGAGCTGCAACTCATTGAGGAGAATCATCCACAGGACCACGTGGTCAGAGTTTATAAAATGCTGTCACTTTGGAGAAAACACCAGAGGAGAAACGCCACAGCTGGATGCTTACACACCAAGCTGACAGAGCTAGATGCAGAACTCATACCTGATGGGATAGATTTTTTGGTTGTCCCAGACGCACCAAGTCATGCTGCAGAAGGTAATCACAGTAAACATGCATGAACAAGAACAGAACAAGAACATGTGTGAATTAAAATTCAATTATTTGTCTTCAATCCTAATTTGGCTTGAGAAAGTTCTCACTCATCAAAGTGACATCAAATAAAATGGTAGTGTACATGTAGTGTACAGTACATGGTTTAAAGCAGCATTCTGACTGTATTGTGTCATTTATTAGGCACTTCATCATCCAGCTCTAAACTCCATGATGACAAACCGATGAAGACAAAGGTAAATCATTTTCACATCCATGAAATACATCTATGAATAATGATGTGTTGAATTGGTTGTGGTTCTATGCAGGACAGAACCTGCTAAACATTTACAATACTGTATGCTGTATATTTATGATGTACATGAAATTATGCAGTAGTAAACTGGCTTTACATGTTGTACACTCTTGTAAATCTGTAAATGTGTACATTACATTACGTGTGTTACATTTAGTCTTTGTTATTTTATTTCTTTTTTCTTCTTTGTTGATTAATTTGATGCAGTCGATGGAGATCTCAACAGAGGAAGACGAGGATGTAGATTCTGGTGAGTGAGTCATGGATTATATTTAGGGCTGGGACTTTAACTGATTAATTGAGATTAATTAATTACAGAAACAATAACGCGATTAACAAAATTAACTCATTTTAATCGCAAGTCGATTTTGCATCACAGAACCTTTTTCACTGGATGCATTTCAGGAGTACCGATCATAGCGGTGCACACAATCGAAGAAGCAGCCGTTCAGGGTAACCAATAAGGACTGCCATTAATCCAAACTCCTACTGTTTTGGCCTCCCATTGGTCCAAAAATTACCAACGCAATTTCTAAACCTCACGCCCAACATAACATTCCTTTTTAAAGGCCTGTTCATACTACAGTTTTAGGTGAGAAAGTGACCACCGTTTTTGTTTGCCTTAACTGTCTTTACTCTGAACAGAACGCTTGATGGAGAGGATGGAGCAGGTGGAGATAGAAAGTGAAGAGGAAGGTAATAAATAACTCTAATACTAATTATTAAACATACCGTAGATCATAATTTGATTAAAACTGAGAATATCTTACTGACTTACTTCCAGATTGTATATGTATTGCATAATGGTGTGTTAATAAACTATATATACTTTATATACACTATGTGATATGATGAGCATGTGTCCATGTGTAAGTGTTCTGTGTTGTTCCAGATGAGCTGTACAGCAGATCATGCTGTGAAACATGTCAACACATCCAGCAGGTCAGTTCATTCACAGCACACTCTAGTTTCTGTCTATTAATCAGACCTGGGGATGGTTTAGATGTTTTTAATATACTGTATAAATTCATGACACAATTCACCAGTATGAATACAGTACAGTAGAATCATCAGGTCGAGGACTAAGTCCATTTTGGTCCAAGTAAATGAATGAATAATTGCAGCATGTTGCAGCTATGGTAATTCACTCATAGAACATGCATTAACTAATCCACCGATATCACAATGTGTTGTGATTGAGATACAGAAGTATTATTTTCTTAACATCTCTCTTCAGAGATAACACTTACTTATTAGACATGTGACTTCAGTCATTAGGTTACAGCTGTAATTATGCATGCATGTAGCAACATGCAATGCCTATAACACTTTAACTAACTTATTGACATGATAATAATAAAGTTGTTGAATCTTGAATCTTGCTTGGTAGAGCTACGGCGGTACGAGGATCATTCCTGAGAAACTCTCCAGAGGGCGCTATCAGTGAGTCTTCTGCTTTCATTCATTCACATGTCATAAACACAACCAGGCAGCAGAAACAATGTGACTTCTACATGAAATAATAATATTGATGAATAGAAATATACAAAGTCAACATACCTAATGTTTGGTACACTTTATTACTGACGTTAGACATTCGACCCATTCTGCTCTTTCGTCTCTGTTTATTGTGTGTGTGTGTGTGTGTGTGTGTGTGTGTGTGTGTGTGTGTGTGTGTGTGTGTGTGTGTGTGTGTGTGTGTGTGTGTGTGTGTGTGTGTGTGTGTTTCAGAGCGAAGCTGTTAGCAGAGGGTACATATGAGTGTGTGTTGACAGGCCTGATATTGAAGGCGTGGAGGCCAGTGGTGGTTTGTTACTCTGTCCTGCCCTGGTCCACGTTCAGCAGGTTTGTCCAGGACCCCTGGATGATCGCTGGGCCCACATTCAACGTGGAGACGGTCCCCAAGGATGACTCTGCCCTCAGGTCCATCCAGCTGCCTCACTGCCTGTGTCTGGCCGGTGAGAACATACGTTTACATTACTTTTTAGGCAATGAAAAAAAGGGTCTGGCTTTCCAAATATCTAATGTTGCCACAAGTTAACACCATGAGCGTACAGAACTATTTCTGACTATTAAATCAGTTGGTCTGCGATCGTTCCATCTGGTACTGCATTTCATGACGTCACTGGGGCTTCATAGCAGATGCGGCTAAGAGCAGCCAAAACAAAGAACCAACAATGAGGAACAAAGGGAAGTCATATACTACCACCTCTAACCATGGAAAACAAAGGGAGGTCATATACTTCCTACCACAACTAACCATGGGGCCGCCACGGGCCGTCAAAAACGAGCACTTTTGATTCTAAATATATAGCTTTTGATTTAGATCGGGAGTTATCAATGTTCAAAAATCATGTCGCTGTCACACAATCAGGCAATATCAGCTTCGATATTACTTACCAAAATAAATGCACCATTTACCATTAGTTTCAATGACTATACAGGCAGTTTCTCTGCTACACTGTCCCTCATTCATTGTGTCTTAACCCTAACCCAGGCCCAGTGGAAAAGGAGACAGTGGTATTTGGTGTCCTGCACATCACTGAGGAGGATCAGGATCCTGTCATTGAGGCAGCAGAGTCCTCTGGTAGCCATGTGAAGTGGTCTGTGTCCTCCCTGTCCTGGTTCAGTTCCATCGTCAAGAGAATACACACCTGGTTGTTTGGTATCCATGGAGCGCTGTTGATCTACAAGGATCTGAGCTGTGAGGAGATTCTAACCTTACTAATCTACCTGGTCCCCAACAGTCCGTCACACGTTGAGGTGAGGATTCATCCACACAAAGGATTGCATTTGTACACTTAAAGCAACACATCAAGGGTAACTGATTTCGTGTAAGAAATTTCCCTGCAAATTGACTGCCAATCAGAGTGGTCCATGTGCAGTATCTGCTCTCTGAAAACCATGCTAACCTTGTCCTCCTGTCCTCCTGTCCTCCTTGTGCATGGCAGAACATCCGGAGGACTCTGCTTGAACGCCACACATATCGTTTTGGGAAGGTTATGAACAGTGCGCAAACGCTTCGACTTGTAAAAGACGACATCTACTGTCTGACGAGCAAAGACAGTGGAGTAGAAATAAACCCTGGTGAAGAGGTGTGTTTGTCTCAATGCTCATAATGATGTGTACCTGTATTATTATGAATGCATTGTTATGTTTGTGTAGCAAATATAATTTATTCATAATTATGTGTGTGTTTAGGGCTTCCCATTCACCCTGGAAGAGCTGCCAGAACCAGGTTACTACACAGTGGAGGTAAAGCATGAGAGAGACCAGATTCAGCTTCGGCTTGAAGACCAGGCACACACAGCAGCATGGTTTGCAAAGATTCGAAAATGTACCTACATACTGTAATACTACACAGCACTGATAGCAACTTTTGGTTTAGTTGTCTTCATTTTATTTTAAAACTTAAACGTATTTTAGTTATCCGAATGGGTTAGCGTTAGCCTCTAGGGCTGTCTCTAGGGCTCTCTAAAATCCCATTTGAAATTCATTTCTTTAATATTTTTAATAATCAAATATTATATTCGAATATTTACAGTATTTTAGCTCAGCATATAAAATACTAACATAATAACATACTGGTACCGTATGAAACCAAATAATAATATGACATAGAATTAATTAATTAGGCTAAATTCGACTGGCAATTTAATCTTTCGAATCCGAGTTCTAACAACACTATTAGTCTCTGAGATAGGCAACCCAACCTGGTGGAGACCTGTTTGAAATGTTCAGTGTATTTAATGTTCAGTGTATTATATCAGTGTATATATTTAATGTTCAGTGTATTTTATCAGTGTATATATTTAATGTTCAGTGTATTTTATCAGTGTATATATTTAATGTTCAGTGTATTATATCAGTGTATTTAATGTTCAGTGTATTATATCAGTGTATATATTTAATGTTCAGTGTATTATATCAGTATATTTAATGTTCAGTGTGTTATATCAGTGTATATATTGAACTAACTGACATGTATCTCTGTCTCAGTTGACTTGGAGAGATGCATTGAGGTAAAGCCAAGCTCACAGAACACAGGTAAGATCTGATAGTCACTGTTTCACTGGACATAAACATTATATTAGCCTGTTCTAAATGCATTATACATCCACAAATTATACACCCACATGATCATTTGGTAACTTTGCACTGTATCTAATGTTTTGTTGTCTTCTCCAGGTGACTCAGTGTCCAGGCCAAGCAAAAGGACTTCATGTAAGTATGATCTATTAGTTTTCTTCTGTGTGATACAATGGTGTTTTCAGTGATACAGTATACTGTAATGGTGTTTTCAGCACAGTGTAACGTCCAGGTGTCTTACAGCTGTGATATAATGGTGTTTTCAGCACAGTGTAACGTCCATGTGTCTTACAGCTGTGATATAATGGTGTTTTCAGCACAGTGTAACGTCCAGCTGTGATATAATGATGTTTTCAGTGATATAATGGTGTTTTCAGCACAGTGTAACGTCCAGCTGTGATATAATGGTGTTTTCAGTGATATAATGATGTTTTCAGTGATATAATGGTGTTTTCAGCACAGTGTAACGTCCAGGTGTCTTACAGCTGTGATATAATGGTGTTTTCAGCACAGTGTAACGTCCAGCTGTGATATAATGGTGTTTTCAGCACAGTGTAACGTCCAGCTGTGATATAATGGTGTTTTCAGCACAGTGTAACGTCCAGCTGTGATATAATGGTGTTTTCAGCACAGTGTAATGTCCAGCTGTGATATAATGGTGTTTTCAGCACAGTGTAATGTCCAGCTGTGATATAATGGTGTTTTCAGCACAGTGTAACGTCCAGCTGTGATATAATGGTGTTTTCAGCACAGTGTAACGTCCAGCTGTGATATAATGGTGTTTTCAGCACAGTGTAACGTCCAGGTGTCTTACAGCTGTGATATAATGGTGTTTTCAGTGATATAATGGTGTTTTCAGCACAGTGTAATGTCCAGCTGTGATATAATGGTGTTTTCAGCACAGTGTAATGTCCAGCTGTGATATAATGGTGTTTTCAGCACAGTGTAACGTCCAGCTGTGATATAATGGTGTTTTCAGCACAGTGTAACGTCCAGCTGTGATATAATAGTGTTTTCAGCACAGTGTAACGTCCAGCTGTGATATAATGGTGTTTTCAGTGATATAATGGTGTTTTCAGCACAGTGTAACGTCCAGCTGTGATATAATGGTGTTTTCAGTGATATAATGGTGTTTTCAGCACAGTGTAACGTCCAGCTGTGATATAATGGTGTTTTCAGCACAGTGTAACGTCCATGTGTCTTACAGCTGTGATATAATGATGTTTTCAGTGATATAATGGTGTTTTTAGCACAGTGTAATGTCTGTGTGTCTTACAGCTGTGATATAATGTTGTTTTCAGCACAGTGTAACGTCCAGGTGTCTTACAGCTGTGATATAATGGTGTTTTCAGTGATATAATGGTGTTTTTAGCACAGTGTAATGTCTGTGTGTCTTACAGGTGGAGCTCAGCTCTCAGCACAGGGATCATGTGACTCATCAGAGGAAGGATGTTCCAGTAAGAAACCTCGTCTCCCACAGCAGACAGGTGATTTTACATTTACTTAATCATCACTTCATTGTGGAACCAATGGAACCTCTGATAAAACCACAGACCAGCTTCAGGGGTCCCAGAAATAGAAAGTAACTACCGTTTTCAACGTGGCATGTATGTTGTTAGCTGCATGTATCCTTAGGGCAGCACTATGTGCGTTAGTAAGTCTGGACTCGCCAGCACAGGCAGAAGTCAGGCAACTTGTAAATTTGAGGCGCATTTGACGTCACAATAAGTGGTGTTTCTTCATGATTTTGAAAATGTACTGTTACTAATGCAGCTGTCACTAGTGTGGAGTGAATAGCACTGTTCTCAGGCCTGTGTGTGTGTGTGCGTGCGTGCGTGTGTGTGTGTGTGTGTCTGCGTGTCTGTCTGTCTGTGTGTCTGTCTGTCTGTCTACGAAGCGGCTCATTTGGAGGATTGTTGTCTGCTGTCTGTGAATTATGCCAACAGTATTGTTCTGCAACGTGTAATGGACTGTTCTGCAACTTATAATGGACTATTTTGGACTGTTCTTATTATGATTGCATTTGCAATGGCAGTGTTTGTCCAAGTCTGTTGTACTTATGTTGTACTGTTATAGGCCTATTTATGACAAGTCTGTTGTACTTTATGCTTATATGGACATAACGTAAAGTGGTAAAACAAAGTAGTGTTGTGTTGTTGTGAAGTTACTGCAGGCTGGCAACAATGCGTGTGGTTTGAAATGTTGATATTGGACTGGTAGATCCCGGAGGGGTTGGCTGCTGAAAAGTAGATCTTGGGTCAAAAAAGGTTGGGCACCCCTGATCTACTCAGTCTCATGTGACACCCCAGACAGTTTATAAGTTACTACATTCAGTATTTAGATATTTGATGTTCATTAATCTGCCAGAACATCCTTCCTATTAACCCATTATAACTTAAAACTCCATTTTAACCATGACAGATTATTCAAAAACAACCCTTCTTTTTTCTGGTGACTGATATTGTCCTTGGAATACGTGAGAGGTCTGTGGAATTTCATTTATAGTTTTCATTTATTTTTAAAATATTGTTCTATTCATTTGGGTAGGCATACATTTACCAAAACAATATTTTAAAAATAAATTTAGGTTGTCATCCAGTGACTCTATCCCTGAGCCACTGCCACCCCAAACCACTTTGGAATTACAACCATTTTCAACATTTCACTATGTCATTAATATACGTACCTTAAAGATGTTGTGGACATGATAAAAAAGTTCCCTTCAGTCTGTGTTTCGTAGAATGACATCATCAAGTTGTGTTTCACCATATTAACGATTTTTATTTTAGGACCTTTGTTTCTGAGTGTACAAATGAAACCAAATGGACCTGTTAAGGTTCATTTGGTTCCATTTGTAAAATCTCAGAAAAAATAAGAAAATGGGTAGAATTCCCCTATAAGAACCAGCTTATATGCGTGTGTTTGGTTTTCCCTATTCTCAATGTTTGGGTCCATCATCACAGTACTAAGATTTTCAGCTTGTAGATCGGCTATTTCCAAAAATCTTGAAACTTGATTATTTTTTTATATTTTAATATTTAAGGTTCCTTGTTGTGAAAAGATGTTTGAGAACCACAGGATGTTAACATGATCTAATATTCATGTTTGTAACAGAGACGGTGTACGATAAGCAGAAAATCCTCAAAAAACTGGAGGATATGAGTGAAGAACAGTTCGACAAGTTCAAGTATCAACTGCGAGACCGTTGCCACTTTCCAGAAGGACCACACAGCGGCCCGTTCCTAAAGAGCGACCTGGAGAACAAAAACAGGATGGAAGTCACCGATTTGATCACTCAGAAGTTCCATCCCTGCGAAATTCAGACCATCATGAAGAGCATTCTGACCCAGATAGGCATGAAGGCCATGTCCTGAGGGAGAAGGTCACAACAATTCTGGTGCCATGCTATTTTTGTAGTTTTTTTGTTATAGAAATGAAATGAAATTTCTACTTCTTCATCCATCTTTAAAATGTATCTAAAATGTAATCAGTCAGTCAAACTTTATTTATATAGCACATTTAAAACAACAAAAGCTGACCAAAGTGCTTTACAGAATAAAATTAGCAATAGTGTCAACGTCAGAAAGAGTTAAACACAATAAGAATAAATAGAGTATACAAAACATACATTTTATTGTATACTGTATACATTGTATACAGTCTTTTTTATAGCTGATCAATGTACACAGTATACAGTCTTTTTTTATATATATATAGCTGATCAATGTATACAGTGTTTTTATAGCTGATCAATGTATACGGTCTTTTTTATAGCTGATCAATGTATACGGTCTTTTTTATAGCTGATCAATGTATACAGTGTTTTTATAGCTGATCAATGTATACGGTCTTTTTTATAGCTGATCAATGTATACAGTGTTTTTATAGCTGATCAATGTATACGGTCTTTTTTATAGCTGATCAATGTATACAGTCTTTTTTATAGCTGATCAATGTATACAGTGTTTTTATAGCTGATCAATGTATACAGTGTTTTTATAGCTGATCAACGAATCATATGACTATGGTATACACAATATTGTTCATGTCTGAACTTCCAACATTCATTGGTGTGATGTCATGGTGTAGAGTAGATGATTAAAGGTAATAGAGACAACTCTTTAGCCAAAAATCTAAATATAAACAGTATATAGCTATATGTTTTTTTGCCTTATTTCCCTCTGCAGACAGACACTTGCTTCGTCCTGCAGTCGGTGCAGAACACAAAAACAAAACATTCGTCTGGCTCGGGAAAGGCGGTGCTAATGTGTGAGGGGGAGGGGGGTTGTGTGGGGTGAGGCAGCGTTTTAGCCAATCACAGCACAGCAGTCTCCAGCAGATTCATAATGAGCCAATAGAGTGGAGGTGAGGTGGAGTTAGATTCTGTTTATAAACAAATCTGTTTACAAACACAGTGTTTGTACACAATGAAGTTGTCTTTATTACCTTTAAGAGGTGACAGTTCTTCATCAGAGCCCTCGGTGTGTTTTATTATGTGCAGTGATGTCTTCTCTTTGTATTTAAGGGTTTCTTACTGGAGGCGGAAACGTACCAATGGAAAAACAGTAATATGGTGACATCACATTCTCAGCCCCTCCCCTAACTACAGCTGTGGGTGTGGCTTCAGTTCAGGTGGACCAATCCTCACCAAGCAAGGCAGGTGTACTAATTAAACTGGTGGAGGCGATCACTGACCACATAAAGAAAAACAACATTTTATGGCTTGTATTAAATAACATTAAACTCACCAACATTACAGCTGTATGTAATAAATAAATCTATATTTCAATATGTTGTGGTTCTTACTGACACAATATCAATATCTAATTGCAAGGTCCAACATTGCTTTTTTGTATATTTAGTATGTTGATTTTAGCATTTATATTAACCCACTTACCTGTTTTGCTATGCCTGAATAAATGTCTTTTCACAAAGAAGGATCATTCTGACTTCATTGTTATCATGTTGTGTAAAACTCTCGGCCAGACCCTGCTGTTTATTGTGTAAAATGTGCTTTTATTTATTATATTTATCCTCTTTAATTCTATAGAACACTAAACACTGATTTTCCACCCAGACGATTATACACTGTAGACTTGATTTTTTCAGCCTAGCCTACTGTCAATGAGTTAAACATATAAAATCATGACAGAAAATGTTTTGGGACAATGAAATAATTTCTCAGGAAAAAGTCTTGTATCCTGGCGTTTTTTCTTCTTGCTAATTAGATATTGTATGCTATGTGTTGTCATGATTTGCTGAGATCCGAGTTGTCTTTGTCCACTGCGTATTCGTCTTTATATAGATCATTTTCCAAAAAGTCTATGACGAAAATGAATGGGGAATCCATTTCTGGAACAAGGGCGATGTCACGAAAGCGGCGGGACTGCTTAGCTCTATTGAGAATGGGGACCTTTAACGTGCTCAGACGTCAACTCCGTTCACTTCATGGGGCCAGTCTAATGGCGGCTCCTCTACATGGACTTCTATTGGATAGTGACAACGAAAGGTGACAGCCGGAAGTTACTGAATGCATTGGTGCCTATGGGCTCGCGCGAGTACACGAACCAGGCGATCTGTCCCCTCCAATGTCGCAGCTCTGTCTATTTCTAAGGCTGGTCTAAGTGACCAAACGGAACGGAACGGAACGCCCCTGTGTATCTGTGCTTTGCTTTCGTTTTCTCCTTCCTTCGTCGTGTTTGTTTTTCTTCTTTGCAGCACATTAAGCAGCACTAAGCAGTGATGTATTAAAGCTACAGGTATGGATGTTTCATGTTCTTCTAAACTGTTATGGTGTTATAAATCTACACTAAGCAGTGATGTATTAAAGCTACAGGTATGGATGTTTCATTATGGTGTTATAAATCTACACTAAGCAGTGATGTATTAAAGCTACAGGTATGGATGTTTCATTATGGTGTTATAAATCTACACTAAGCAGTGATGTGTTAAAGCTACAGGTATGGATGTTTCATGTTCTTCTAAACTGTTATGGTGTTATAAATCTAGATGTGATCCGAACGTTTGGACTGTAGCCTATTTAACCAAACAGCAGCAACCAGAGTCCTGAAACACCAGGAAACTCCGCAGAGGTTTGGTTAAACTCTAAACTCTAAAGCCTCTAAGTCATGGGTTTTCAACCTTTTTGACTCCAGGGACCACCATTTATTCAGAATTTGAGCCACGGAGCACAATTTGATTACATTTTCACACCAAAGACCTAAAATTAAAGAATTATTTTGGTTATGTCCACAATTCCAGGCTGGATTTCGCCAAGAAAACAGTGCAAACGTCTTAATTAAGTGGTGCTAATTCAGATGATGAATATTTTAACTCTTGAGAGTGTAAAAATGAAACCAAATTTGGTTTCGTTTTTACACTCTCAAGAGTTACATCTGGTTAACCAACTTTCCATCATTTAGCCTGGGGACCACCTGGAACCCTCTCAAGGACCACCTGTTGAAAACCCCTGCTCTAGGTCACACTGCAGTGAGAGCTGTTGTAATTTCTCTCTGTGGATGTTGGACAGACACCCGCAGAGTCTCTATAACTCTCAACTTATAGAAATACAAAACATAAAGGATATTATTCTGATGGTCCTGAGGTTATGGAGGCCTGCGGATTGATTGTGCAACATATTAGTCTGTAGTTATTAAAGGTAGGGGAAGTGATTTCACTTTTGTCAGATATCACCCAAAAAATATTTTTTTTTCTGTTAAAATGCTCTATTATAAGGTGTGGAAACCACATATGGAGTTTCCCCCTCCCCACGTTAGCAGAGGAGCTAATAAAAGTTCCCCAGGTCACCACAATTCTCCTCCAATCAGGAGCGAGCAGCAGGTTCACATAGTGTAGCTACTGTTGGGGGCCCCTAGTGCACCAGGCTGGTACTACACCATGAATTTCAAATCACTTCCCCTACCTTTAAATCAGTGTTTTAATCCAGTTTGTGGCCAAACGCCATTTCCCTCTTATCATTTACGTCTTGGTTACAGTGAGTGTAATTCCGGTGTTCACCGTATGCGCCCCCTCCCTGCCGCCCAGCTCAGAAAAAAAAAATGTTATTCTTAAAAATAACATTAGCCTATGTGTTTAGTTTATTGTTGTTATTGTTGCTGTTGACGCTGTTGTTGTTGTTGTTGTTGCTGAGAAATCGTTAAAGGCAGCAGATCTGTTTCATCTCATGCAGTCAATGTTCAATTCAAAAGAGTTTTATTGGCATGAGAAAACTTCCATTTACATTGCCAAAGTGTCACAATAATAATAAAAACAGTTGGAAATGAGGAGGATACCATACTATACTATACAGTTGGAGGGACAGCATTTTGTAAACAGATCCATGATGAATCCACATATTGATGATGTAGCCTACAGTTCATGCTTATAATACGTATGTTATAATACATGTTATATGCACAGGGAAAAGGTTCTTTGAAATAAACAGCGTCAATCTTTTGCAGTCATTTTGGGGCAAATAGTAGGCTAGCATTAACCTAAAAACTAGCAACTCTATTTCCAGCTTTATTTCTATTAATAGTCAATGGTTTGCAGTGCACTACAATACAGTACAAGCACTTGCACTATGTACTGTATTTGGCATAACAATAATTATTTATTTTTTCTCCTGGTCGTACAGTATACATCCTCTGGTCTTTCATCGCTGCTTACAGATGTTAGAATTCCTGCTTTGAACAAATAGCATAATAAGGCTTGTTTGATGTTTTTGTCATTAATATTTTAATTCTATTAATAAAAGGGTTACAGTTAGGGGTCGCTGCATGTGTTTCTGTGTTTCAGTTGCTTTGATGATAATATGTGTTGCATCACAGATGCAGTAACTGTTCCTATATGTAAAAATGTCTTGTCATGGCACTCAATTTGAATACAGTAGGTTGAAGCAATACATTTATGTAATATTAATGCCTTTTTTTTTTTTTTTTTTTTACAGTGATGAGTTATATCACAGTAAACACAGACCACCTTAAATCAATCATGAGTAGTCAGGTCTAACATAACATCACTGAAGTCACTGGAGGTTCAGGACTAGTCCAGATCACAGGCATTTCCAGGACCAGGATCAGATCTACAAGCTCCAGGATCAGATCTACAAGCTCATATCGCGCCACTGAGTGGCGCGATATGAGCTTGTAGGTCTGATATATATATATATATATATATATATATATATATATATATATATATATATATATATATATATATATATATATATATATATATATATATATTTTTTTTTTTTTTTTTTATCGTGAAAATGATGCACAAATCTAAGAATATGACCTAATTGTAGTGTCTGACACTAGATTCTGTTTCTGATTAGTTTCTAGTTTCTGTTTCTGATGCTAGTTTCTGACAGATTGTAGTTTTTCTGAAAAATCCATGTTCTTGTGTCAGTGATTCTCGACATATTTCATGGCAAGAATTATCTATATTTGGCTGCGGACCCCCATCTGAAAACGTGCTGTTCTAGGGATCCCCTAGAAGCAACGATTTTAGTTCAAAATATTTTCTTCCGAAAGAATACAAAAGATTTGCATCGCATTTTCACAATTTTTTAATAAAATATCAGAGCTACAAGCTACGAGCTTGTAGGTCTGATATTTTTCAATAGCTTATGTGTAACATCAGCAAAACGCGTTCAGTACACAAAGGGTTAATTAACTATGTAGGTCAGTAAAGGTAGTTTGTAAGTTGATTTGCATCTTGCATATTTGCAGGATTGGGTTGCACATAAGCAGAATTCACTACTGTATACCATATTCATACAGCAGACATTTTGACATGATGGCAATTTGTCTTTTCAATTTAAAACATCCATATCATATGGCATGTTATATGTCTAGAGGGCTTTCCTGACGCTGAATTACTATTACAGTGTAATCATTGAACATATGTTTCATTCCAAGCTTTACTTTTGCACAAGAAACAGTCATGGGCTGAAAACGGCCATAACATCATCACATGTCAGCGCAGGGTTAACGTAAAATGAAAGTTACGACTGTAACTACGTTTCTATGAAAGCACTGAATATGTCCTTTGCGCATCTTATGTCAACAAACTCAAATTTGACCCCATGATGACCCGGTTGTCCTACCCTGATGAGGTGAAAGTTACAGTTTACCATTTGTGGTTGAAACAATAAGTAGGCTATACTGTGCCTTAGTTTCTGCGGCTTAAAGGACCACTTCACCACTTTTCAAAGTATCTTCATAGGTTGAAGAGTGGTGAAGTTGTCTTTTAAGTTAAAATGTAATGAAGGAATTATATAATTGCAATGCTGGCAGACAATGTATATTAGTTAGTACATGTTAGTATGCATACGTGTCATTAATTTTCCTAATTATTTCACTCTAGATTGTTCCTGGTTCCGTCTCATGGTGAGAGATGTCAGAGCTGCCTACAATTAGAAATGAGATCCTGGAGGACTGGAAACCTCTGGAGTCAGGATGCTTCACAAAAGTCTATAAGGCCAGATACAAGGACTTGGACATCGAAGTGGCTGTTAAGCTGTTTGATGGTCCTTTTGATGGGTATAATCACAGTTATGAAAGTGTTAAATTCTTAGGCATTGAAATAATGGGCCACAGTAATGTACCCTATCATGTTGTTTCAGGATTATTTTATCAAGTGAATAGGCCCTTTGTTGACCTGTGTGTGTGTGTGTGTGTGTGTGTGTGTGTGTGTGTGTGTGTGTGTGTGTGTGTGTGTGTGTGTGTGTGTGTGTGTGTGTGTGTGTCACACAGACAGGGCCTGCCTCTGTGCTTGGGCCCAGGATGATCCTCCCCTGTTTTTAGGATTATATGCAAATGAGTAGTTGATTATAGTATTTTTGCTATAATTATCTATCAAGTCAATGTCATGCAAATACATTCTACCCCCCCCCCCCCCCCCTCTCTCTCTCTCTCTCTCGCTCTTGCTCTTGATCAGCTTGCCCCATTCCAGCCTACAATACGAGGTGGATTGCATGAAAGCTGCTGCTGGGTTTGTACCCAGGGTCTACGGGGTGTACCAGGGCTGTGTCCCTGCCCCTGGCTGGGACTCTACAGAGAGGTTTGGTATAGTCATGGAGCTGATGGAGAGAGGCAGCCTGCAGTCTCTCCTGACCTCTCTGTCCAATCCTCCACCGTGGCCGCTGGCTTTCCGCATGGCCCACCAGCTGGCCGTAGCCATGGACTTCCTCCACAGTAAGGGGTTAACACACGGGGGCCTGAGACCATCCAATGTGCTACTGGATGCCAACTTCAATGTCAAGGTACAGTCTGCATAGCATGTTTCTATTGAAATTAAACGGGGACCACCCTGTTAGCTCTATCAACTGCTGTCTCAGGTGGTTTTGCTCATTGCCATGTGCTTGCCCTTGTTGATTCTCTTCAGGTTGTAGTTTAAATGCTCTTTTATCCCATCCCATTTATTTCAATAGATCGGCCAGCCTATGGTGTCCCAGACTCGAGCCAACATTCCCCCTCATCGCTCTTATGATGTTTACAGGTAAACGCTTCAACAAATGTGACTATGTCTAGAGACTTAAAAAGAGACTTAAAAAGCTTGTTATTGTGTGGAAAAACAAGCATTTTCTCCCTCCCCTTCTACAGTATTAGATACGGTACACTGCTGTGGATCATTCTTACTGGGGAGCCATATCAAGGTAAATTATTCATTATATTAGACATATTTATTCTAATGTACTGTACAGTAGTAATGATGGTCAGGCTTCCCTTAATCAATACACATGTCATCTCTGAGAATTAATTTACACACACACACGCACGCACGCACGCACACACACACACACACACACACACACACACACACACACACACACACACACACACGACTCCCGTGTTTTTGTCTAGGTTTGGTGGGACACAGACCTGATCTTCATAAAATTGATGTGAAGAAAGCAGATGGATTATCTGAGCTGGTTGACCTCATGGAGAGATGCTGTGATGATGACCCCAAAAAGAGACCTCTCTTTACAGGTGAATTTACCATCTAATGTATGAGGGAGGTTTGATTAATTGTGTAGGTAATATATTGATGTATTTACATTCTAGGGTGCTGTGAGATGTTATGATTATACAACAAAGGAGATATTTTTTACAAGAAAATGTGCAGAAAGTGTAAAAGTGTGTGTTTTCATGTGGGCACACCCACTAGTTCATTAAATATATGATTTTCACCTTTGTACTGAACCAGTCCACCATCCCAGTGTGAACAGTCTGGTTCCATGCTGACACACCTCCATTCACACTCAGTCCCACATACACCCACCGTAAGAGCGGCTAGCAAAAGAGCTAAGGGGTGAAAAAATATATATAATTTACACCAGTAATTACATTATAATGTTGTGTTTTGTAATGCAATTTATTTGTGTATATGCCAGTAATAAGCAAATTATAAAGCATATAGTACATTTTAATGTATGCATTCACTCTGGTGCAGATTTACATTGTGAAGATTAGTGTCAGTTGTTTTCCTCCTTCCATCTGAACCAAACTGTGGAGAACCAGGTGTAGAACAGATACAGTATTTATACTGTCAAATGGACAGATTCATTTGTCCTGTTTTGTGTTTCATGGTTATCATTTCAGAATGCGTTGCAGTAACACGTCACGTCTTATCAAGACATGAACAGGGAATCGATGCTGCTGTCAATGAAACCTTGAGACAGGTACATCACCTAACGTTCTCTATTTGTAGTCATGATTTATAATATCACCAAACACAACATTTTGTGACTAATCAATTGAATCCCCTTTTTACCAATAAAAAAAGGTTCAGGTTTGTAATCTGTTATTGTTTAGCCTTTAGACTTAGAGATGAACAGGACATTGGTACTTGGTGATAAAAATGTGGGGTAAAAAAAAAGAAAGAATAAAAAGCAAGTACTCTTTAGCCAATTCATGTCACACTCTACAGGGGTAACAAATCTTTGTTAAAATGTGTTTCACAACAATATTAATAATAATAATACCTGCTACTCGTTTCTATAGGTCTCGTCTAAGAACATATTGGTCGCCAACAAGGTGAAACTGGCGCAGTGTCTCAGTTCAGATCTCCACATCCTACATCAGGCTCATTCTGAAGGAATTATTGATGATGAAGATTATCAACGACTGAAGATCAAAGCACGTCCAGAAATTACTTGTATTAAACTTATTGATACAGTGATTAGTAGAGGAGGAAGTGCATCATGTCAGTTCCTTAAACTACTCCAACAACCAGAGATTGTCCTCAGGTATCCACAACTCAAGGAATGGAATCCTTCTGCTGAGCTGGCAGGTATTTTTTTTTTTACTTTGTTTGACTGCATAATTGAAAGTGTGTGTGTTCGTGTGTGGCTGTTGTCAAATTCCCTGGGTCTGTGGTTCGAATCCCGGCTGCTCCTGACTACATGTGAAAGTGTCCTTGGGCAAGACACTGAACGAGCGATGTATGAATATTGAACCGTTGTAAAACACTTGGAAAAGTGCTATAAAATATCATTATTATAATCCATTATTATTGATTCATAGTCCCAATTCATTACATTACCAACATTTCTTTTGGTTTGGCTAGTATACAAGTCATAATTTGTGCGTCATATTGATGGATCGTATATTTACTGTAGTATACAGTACTTACACCCTGAATTTGTCTCTTTGGTGTTGGCTGGAATTGATCTCTGTAGAGCAGATAGAGAAGATCCCCCAATTTGACCCGCATTAACGGACCCCCATTTAATGATCACTCAATGCCTGATGCATTGAGAGAATGTTTTCTCTGATGCTAGAAAGAAGACTTGACTTGAGACACTGAGAACTTTAATCCGTACTGGACTGGCAGTGTTGGGCAGTAACTAATTAAATATTAAATATTACTTATATATAACATATTACTTACATATTCCCTTTCCAGCAAAAGTAAAGTAACACTGTACTGGACTGCTGGTCGGCTATAAGTGCTTTTCTGATATTCACAACACAAGGACAAAGGATGTCTCAACAATCTAGCATAATAATTTAATCCACATAGCAGGAATTGTCATACAAACGTAGCCTATGTACTTTTAATAAAACCAAATACGATGTATGTAGATTATAGATTAAATTTCGATAATGACACTGATGTGATTCCAACTTCAAACTCACATGGTAGAGCAGGTGGAGGGACCACCAGACAGTGAGGACCAGTCACATATTTAAACACTGTGTGAGGATCATCTCCCAGACAGAAACACTTTCATGTCAACAACCTATAATTGTACTTTGGTAGAGCCTGATTAACTTCAGCTCTACCTGCTTCACAGAACCGACTTCATTACGGCTCTGAAATAGTATAAATCGACCCTCACTGTATTGTGTCATTTGTTAGACAGTTCATCATCCAGATCTGAACTCCATGATGAATTCAAGGAAGACAAACCGATGAAGACAAAGGTAAATCATTGTGTGGTTGTGGTTCTATGTGTAGCAGGTGGCTGCAGCCTCTGTCGTGATGGCCTCGAAAAAACAATATTTGCCCCCGGACCAAGGGGATGCATTGGGGATACATTGGGGATACATTGGGGATACATTGGTGCATCAATGTAACGCCCGGGATTCGAATCCGGGTCTCCCACGTGAAAGTCCAACATCTTAACCACTAGACCAAGAGGACATCCCCTTGGTCTGGGGGCAGATATTGGTTTTTCGAGGCCATCACGGCAGAGGCTGTAGCCACCTGCTACACTCACCTCCCTTTTGACCTCCTTCCACGGGGAAACCCGATCCGGGTCACGGCACCAATGTAACGCCCGGGATTCGAACCCGGGTCTCCCACGTGAAAGTCCAACATCTTAACCACTAGACCAAGAGGACATCCCCTTGGTCTGGGGGCAGATATTGGTTTTTCGAGGCCATCACGACAGAGGCTGTAGCCACCTGCTACATATGCAGGACAGAACCTGCTAAACATTTACAATACTGCATGCTGTACTGCTGCTACTACTACTACTACTACTACTACTACTACTACTACTACTACTACTACTACTACTACTACTAATAATAATAATAATAATAATAATAATACCTGTTACTCGTTTCTATAGGGCTCCTCTGTGGACATATTAATACGCAACAAGGTGAAACTGATCATGTGGTTCAGAGATGATTCTCAACACATTCTACATGATGCTCTTTCTAATGGAATTATTGATGGTGAAGTTCATCACACACTGTGGAGCATATCAGATCCACTAGAGGCTTGCTGTGAGCTTATTGATGCAGTGATTAGTGGAGGAGAGAGAACCTCATCTCAGTTCCTTAAACTACTCAAAGACCCACAGATTCACTTCATCTATTCACCACAACTCAAGGAGTGGATTCGTTCTGTTGAACTGGAAGGTATTTATTTATTTTATTAACATGGTAATTTTTTTGTCAGGTGGGGGTAATTGTTTGACTGCATAATTTGTTGAATTGAATAAATGTTATACAATTTTTACATAGCAAAATTAGGAAATTAGGAAGTGGCTACACACACACTATTGGGGCCACCCGTCACAACGTATGCCACGATCGCAAATTTATTTCGCTCCTCCTAATTGTGACTGTTTTGTGTCATTTCTTAGACAGTTCATCATCCAGTTCTGAACTCCATGATGACAAACTGATGGAGACAAAGGTAAATCATTGTGTGGTTGTGGTTCTATGCAGGACAGAACCTGCTAAACATTTACAATACTGCTGTATATTTATGTTTTATGTACATGAAATGATCCTGTATAGCAAACTGACTTACATCTTGTAAACTGGCTGAATCCGAAATACGGAAATGTGTATGTTGTATTTATGTACATCTGTAGTTAAAATAAACAAACAAACAACAACAATAATACCCAATAATACTCATTTCTATAGGGCTCCTCTGTGAACATATTGAAACGCGACAAGGTGAAACTGGTCATGTGGCTCAGAGAGGATTTCCAGTACCTTCTACATCGTGCTCTTTATGATGGAATTATTGATGATAGATTTTATCAACGACTGAGGAGAATATCACATCCAAAAGAGGCTTGCCGTCGCCTCATTGATGCAGTGATTAGTAGAGGAGAGAGAACCTCATCTCAGTTCCTTAAACTACTCAAAGACCCACAGATTCACTTTATGTATTCACCACAACTCAAGGAGTGGATTTGTTCTGTTGAACTTGCAGGTATTTATTTTATTAATATTTTCATTATTTTTTGTCAGGTGGGGGTAATTGTTTGACTGCATGATTTGTTGAAAGTGAGACAAGTTTTGAATAAACATTATACAACGTTATATAGCAAAAATAGAAAATATCTCTCAAGTGCATGGCAAGAACACACACACACTACACACAGTGTGAGAGTGTAGGCATAGACCATTTGGCCACCCGTTGCAACGTATGCTGCGGTCGCAAAGTGATCCCACAGCAGTTGGAAAATAACAAATTAGCCACGATGGGTGCCTCAATGTTCGCAGACGTTAGGCCATCCATCGCAACGTATGCCGTGATCGCAAATTTATTTCGCTCCTCCTGATTGTGACTGTTTTGTGTCATTTCTTAGACAGTTCATCATCCAGTTCTGAACTCCATGGTGAATTCAAGGAAGACAAACTGATGAAGACAAAGGTAAATCATTGTGTGGTTGTGGTTCTATGCAGGACAGAACCTGCTAAACATTTACAATACTGCATGCTGTATATTTATGATTTACGTACATGAAATGATCCTGTAGAAAGCTGACTTTACATCTTGTAAACTGGCTGAATCCTAAATATGGAAATGTGTTCATTACATTACATATTGTAATGGCGAGAGGGGTCCTCCTCGATGTACGACATGACAACTTCTTGCTTTTAACGGATTTAATTAGGAAAATAGCCGTGCAACAACACTGCAATGAGAATGGCACTTAACGAAGCACTTCACTAGCGCTTGCTGCTACTAGAACACACACAGACAATAGCTCTGAGCACACTGTCACTAGAACCCGCGCTAAACTCCCGCTCTAAACACCGGAAGTGCTGTTATCCCCCGGAAATACTTCTCCAACTTAAAAAGGGACACATAAATCAACAGTCTTAAACACATAACGATGCCAGTGTCCCACTGGGACACTACAATATGTTACATTTAGTATTTTTATTTTATTTCTTTTTTCTTCTTCATTGGTTCATTAGATGCAGGCGATGAAGATCGCATCAGAGGAAGACGAGGATGAGGATGAGGATGAGGATTCTGGTGAGAGTAATGGATTATATTCCATTTTAAAATCCTGTTCATACTACAGTTTTAGGTGATAAAGTGACCACTGTTTTTGTTTGCCTTAACTGTCTTTACTCTGAACAGAACATTTGACGGAGATGATGGATCAGGTGAAAATAGAAGATGAAGAGGAAGGTAATACATGAATAACTCCAATGCCAATATTAAACATAGATCATAGCATGTGTCCATGTGTAAGTGTTCTGTGTTGTTCCAGATGAGCTGTACAGCAGATCATGCTGTGAAACATGTCAACACATCCAGCAGGTCAGTTCATTCACAACACACACTCTTGTTTATGTCTATTAATCAGACCTGGTGATGGGTTAGATTTTTATTTATTTGATAAATTCATGAAACATGAATGCATAATAGTACAGGACTAAGTCCATTGTGGTCCAAGTAAATGAATGACTAATTGCAGCATATTGTAGGTATGGTATTTCACTCATAGCACATGCATTAACTAATCTACAGATATCATATTACATATCAGATATCATAACATGTATTGTGATTGAGATTCAGCGTTGATGCTGTACCTTGGCACAGGCAGGACGTACATAAGTATCATTAACAATTATTATCTTTTCAAAGATAACATTTGACCTTTTATTAGACATTAACTTGAGTCATTAGGTTACAGGTGTAATGTTGCATGTATGTAACAATATGCAACGCATATAGAACTTTAACTAACTTGTTGACATGACAATAAAGTTGTTGAATCTTGAATCTTGCTTGGTAGAGCTACGGCAGTACGAGGATCATTCCTGAGAAACTCTCCAGAGGGCGCTATCAGTGAGTCTTCTGCTTTCATTCATTCATATGTCATAAACACAACCAGGCAGCAGAAACAATGTGAGGTTTACATGAAATAATAATATTGATAAATAGAAATATACAAAGTCAACATACCTAATGTTTGGGACACTTTATTACAGTCCTTAGATGTTCAACCCATTCCTAACTTTTGTCTCTGTTTATTGTGTGTGTGTGCGTGTGTGCGTGTGTGTGTGTGCGTGTGTGTGTGCGTGTGTGTGTGTGCGTGTGTGCGTGCGTGCGTGCGTGTGCGTGTGTGCGTGCGTGTGTGCGTGTGTGTATGTGTGTGTGTGTGTGTGTTTCAGAGCGAAGCTGTTAGCAGAGGGTACATATGAGTGTGTGTTGACAGGCCTGATATTGGAGGCGTGGAGGCCAGTGGTGGTTCGTTATTCTGTCCTGCCCTGGTCCACGTTCAGCAGGTTTGTCCAGGACCCCTGGATGATCGCTGGGCCCACATTCAACGTGGAGACGGTCCCCAAGGATGACTCTGCCCTCAGGTCCATCCAGCTGCCTCACTGCCTGTGTCTGGCTGGTGAGAACATACCGTCTACGTTACTTTTTAGAACATTAAAAAGGCTTTCTGGCTTTCAAAACATCTTTTAAAAACATCTAAAGTTAACACCATGAGCGTACAGAACTATTGCTGACTATTAAATCAGTAGGTCTGTGATCGTTCCATCTGAATTTCATGACGTCACAGAGCTTCAGCTAAGAGCAGCAAAAACATAGAACGGTGGGGAACAAAGTGAGATCACATACTTCCTACCACCACTAACGATGGGGCCATTGTCTCATTGTATCTTCTCCCAGGCCCAGGGAAAAGGAGACAGGATCATTTGGTGTCCTGCACATCACTGAGGAGGATCAGGATCCTGTCATTGAGGCAGCAGAGTCCTCTGGTAGCCATGTGAAGTGGTCTGTGTCCTCCTTGTCCCCGCTCACTGCCATCGTCAAGAGCATATGGACGCGGCTCTGGGGTATCCATGGAGCGGTGCATCTCTACAAGGAGATCTGTGACAACGCCGTCCAGACCTTACAAATCTACCTCATCCCCAACAACAGCCCTTCACACGTTGAGGTGAGAATTCATCCGAGAGTGGAAACACAAAGATGTACACTTTTGCATTTCGGCAATAGTAACTAAGTGCAACGATAACAGACAACATTTACATTTCCCTGGCAAAGAGCCTGATCATTTCTTTCTAACTATGCATAGAAACATCAGAATGATTTGACTTGATGTTAGCTCTCAGAGTGGTCCATATCCAGTATTTAGATGACAGACTGACTCTTCTCTGCTCTCTGAAAACAATCCTAACCGTCTCCTCCTGTCCTCCTTGTTCTCGGCAGAACATCCGGAGGACTTTACTTGAATGTTCAACGTATCGTTTTGGGAAAGTTAAGAAGAATCCCTGCACCTTTCGTCCACTGGTAGAACACGCCTCCTACTGTCTCACGAGCACAGACACTGGAGTAAAAATAACCCCTGGTAAAGAGGTGTGTTTGTTTCAATGCTCATCCAGCTTGACATGTTTGGTTTGTAGTGATGTATACTTGTATAGTGGTATACCTGTAGAAACTGTATGAGTTCATTGAATGTGTAACAAATATAATTTATGAATTGTGTGTGTGTGTGTGTGTGTGTGTGTGTGTGTGTGTGTGTGTGTGTGTGTGTGTGTGTGTGTGTGTGTGTGTGTGTGTGTGTGGGGGGGGGGGGGGGTGTGTGTGTGTGTGTGTGTGTGTGCGCGCGCGTGTGCGTGTGCAGGGCTTGATGTTCACTCTAGATGAACTGGTAGAACCAGGTTACTACGAGGTAAAGCACAAGAGAGACCAGATTCAACTTCAACTTGAAGACCAGACACACACAGCAGCATGGCGTGCACATATTAAAAAAGGTAACACTGAACTGATAGCATATTTACTTTAAATTTTAATCATTGTCTTTTAGTTGTTTAATATAATTTCAGTAATGTGAAATGTGTTAATCTAATCTACTCCCAGGATACCAGGCAAATACTTCAATGCTTGTCATGGCAGCACTGTAAGAGAGCTTTCATGTAACAGAGCTTTCATGTTTTGAAAGCTCTGTTACATGACCCCCCCCTTACTATTTGTCACCATTTGTGTCATTTATTTGGCATTTTCTTCAAAACAAAATACATTATAATTGGAGTCCAACAAAATGTATTCAGATACATTAT
This sequence comes from Benthosema pterotum, assembly GCA_039105355.1. NCBI lineage: Eukaryota > Metazoa > Chordata > Actinopteri > Myctophiformes > Myctophidae > Benthosema > Benthosema pterotum. The sequence continues at coordinate 8,091,858 of CM076965.1, forward strand.
TCACATTCTATTCCAATGCCTTTTGCATGCTCTGAGGTAGGCAACCCAACCTGGTGAAGACGTGTTTGAAATGATCAGTTATTATTTTAGTGTATATATTTAACTTTTAGTGTATTTTGTCAGTGAATATATTTAATGTCCAGTCACTTATATCGGTGTTAATGTTCAGTGTATTATATCAGTGTATATATTTAACTTTTAGTGTATTTTGTCAGTGAATATATTTAATGTCCAGTCACTTATATCGGTGTTAATGTTCAGTGTATTATATCAGTGTATATATTTAACTTTTAGTGTATTTTGTCAGTGAATATATTTAATGTCCAGTCACTTATATCGGTGTTAATGTTCAGTGTATTATATCAGTGTATATATTTAATGTTCAGTGTATTATATCAGTGTATATATTTAATGTCCAGTGTATTATATCAGTGTATATATTTAATGTTCAGTGTATTATATCAGTGTATTTAATGTTCAGTGTATTATATCAGTGTATATATTTAATATTCAGTGTATTATATCAGAGTATATATTTAATGTTCAGTGTATTATATCAGTGTATATATTTAATGTTCAGTGTATTATATCAGAGTATATATTTAATGTTCAGTGTATTATATCAGTGTATATATTTAATGTTCAGTGTATTATATCAGTGTATATATTTAATGTTCAGTGTATTATATCAGTGTATATATTTAATGTTCAGTGTATTATATCAGTGTATTTAATGTTCAGTGTATTATATCAGTGTATTTAATGTTCAGTGTATTATATCAGTGTATATATTTAATGTTCAGTGTATTATATCAGTGTATTTAATGTTCAGTGTATTATATCAGTGTATTTAATGTTCAGTGTATTATATCAGTGTATATATTTAATGTTCAGTGTATTATATCAGTGTATTTAATGTTCAGTGTATTATATCAGTGAATATATTTAATGTTCAGTGTATCATATCAGTGTATTTAATGTTCAGTGTATTATATCAGTGTACATATTTAACTGACGTGTATCTCTGTCTCAGTTGACTTGGAGAGATGCATCGAGGTAAAGCCAAGCTCACAGAACACAGGTAAGATCTGATAGTTGCAGTTTCACTGGACATAAACATTTATTAAATTATTTATTAGCCTGTTCTAAATGCATTATACATCCAACAAATACACATTTTTATTTTATTTATTTGTTCCTCACTTCTGGGTGATCTATATAGGAGTGGGTCCACTCCCCACATGCAAAGTTATATATATATATATATATATATATATATATATATATATATATATATATATATATATATATATATATATATATATATATATATATATATATATATATATATATATCAATAACTTTTCTTTGCAGTGCATTTCTAATGTAATGTTGTCTCTTCTCCAGGTGACTCAGAGTCCAGGCCAAGCAAAAAGGCTTCATGTAAGTATGATCTATTAGTTTTCTGCTGTGTGATATAATGTTGTTTTCAGCACAGTGTAACGTCCAGGTGTCTTACGGCTGTGATATAATGTTGTTTTCAGCACAGTGTAACGTCCAGGTGTCTTACGGCTGTGATATAATGTTGTTTTCAGCACAGTGTAACGTCCAGGTGTCTTACAGCTGTGATATAATGGTGTTTTCAGCACAGTGTAACGTCCAGGTGTCTTACAGGTGTGATATAATGGTGTTTTCAGTGATATAATGGTGTTTTCAGCACAGTGTAACGTCCAGGTGTCTTACAGGTGTGATATAATGGTGTTTTCAGTGATATAATGTTGTTTTCAGCACAGTGTAACGTCCAGGTGTCTTACAGCTGTGATATAACAGTGTTTTCAGCACAGTGTAACGTCCAGGTGTCTTACAGCTGTGATATAACGGTGTTTTCAGCACAGTGTAACGTCCAGGTGTCTTACAGGTGTGATATAATGGTGTTTTCAGCACAGTGTAACGTCCAGGTGTCTTACAGGTGTGATATAATGGTGTTTTCAGCACAGTGTAACGTCCAGGTGTCTTACAGGTGTGATATAATGGTGTTTTCAGCACAGTGTAACGTCCAGGTGTCTTACAGCTGTGATATAATGGTGTTTTCAGCACAGTGTAACGTCCAGGTGTCTTACAGTTGTGATATAATGGTGTTTTCAGTGATATAATGGTGTTTTCAGCACAGTGTAACGTCCAGGTGTCTTACAGTTGTGATATAATGGTGTTTTCAGTGATATAGTGGTGTTTTCAGCACAGTGTAACTAGGCTTGGGTACCGTGAGCGATACCGATACTGGTATCGATTGGGACATAGCGATACCTAGTGGGATCGATTCACTTCAAAATGAACGGTGCCTCGTTTCGATACTTTATACTGTCATTCTGTGCCGCTGCACTTCAAAGAGCGAGCAGAAGGACTGACGCTGACGAGATAAAACAGCTGTCCTGGTTGACTAATTACAAAGACCGCATGGTTTTTGTTGACTAAACTAGCCAAACATTTAGTGCTTTGCAAAAACTTCCACTCTGCATGGAAATGTTCTGCTGATCAGAAAAGCTGCCGCTGTACGCATCATCCCCTCTGTATGTATGTGTGTGTATGTATGTTTGAGCGCGTGCGCGCTCAGCTCCGTTCGCCGTGCGCAGATAGAGGGAGAAAGGGAGAGGGAGAGAGAGAGAGAGAGAGAGAGAGAGAGAGAGAGAGAGAGAGAGAGAGAGAGAGAGACGGAGAGAGACACACACATACACACACACTAGCTCTGTCCACGCCTCCTACCTGATGTCGTAATGTCTAGTCCTCTCTTGTCCAATCGTGGCTTTTAAAAGTAATTTCCTCAAAAAAGTGACAAATCCTAAGCATATTCTCCATGGATGTAGGCAGGAAGTCCAATTAAATCCTCATGCAACGATTAAATGCTATCATTGTCATTATCATTCTTTCCCTTTTTCACTGTGCGCAGTCTATGGCCCCTCCCCCCTCTTCCCTGCTGCGTGCCATAGCCAGTGTTGCCAACTTCCAAAATCCAAAATGCACTAGTGGCACTTGCAGAAAGCACTAGAATGCGCTAGAGCAGTGGTTTTCAATCATTTTCATAGCGGGGCCCACTGTTTATTCTGCAGTTTAGCCACGGAGGATCACCGGAGGTCTGGGAAAAAATGTAAATATAGAGACAAATGCGCCAAGTTGGCAACAGTGGCCATAGCATAGGGTAACTAATTTTTCCTTGTAAAAACAATTTACCAACCATCAGTATTATCTAATATTTTTATTGCTAATAAGTGATTAAAAGGCTAGTTAGATATTCATTATTCATAATAAATAAAAATGTTCAAACTGAGATACTGTATTTTAAGATAATAGCAGTCACCATAAAGATACAGTCATCATACATTATATAATTTAAGATATGATTCAAGCAAACCATTGCTATGATGTGTAAAATATATAATACATAATTTAAAAAGTATCGAAATAGGTATCGTTTCTGGTATCGTATCGATTCCCAGGTATCGAGTATCGTATCGTATCGGTTCAAAGGTGAAAGGTACCCATCCCTAAGTGTAACGTCCAGGTGTCTTACAGCTGTGATATAATGGTGTTTTCAGCACAGTGTAACGTCCAGGTGTCTTACAGCTGTGATATAATGGTGTTTTCAGCACAGTGTAACGTCCAGGTGTCTTACAGCAGTGATATAATGTTGTTTTCAGCACAGTGTAACATCCAGGTGTGATATAATGGTGTTTTCAACACAGTGTAATGTCTGTGTGACTTACAGCTGTGATATAATGGTGTTTTCAGCACAGTGTAATGTCCAGGTGTCTTACAGGTGTGATATAATGGTGTTTTCAGCACAGTGTAACATCCAGGTGTGATATAATGGTGTTTTCAGCACAGTGTAATATATGTGTGTCTTACAGCTGTGATATAATGGTGTTTTCAGCACAGTGTAACGTCTAGGTGTCTTACAGCAGTGATATAATGGTGTTTTCAGCACAGTGTAACGTCCAGCTGTGATATAATGGTGTTTTCAGCACAGTGTAACGTCCAGCTGTGATATAATGGTGTTTTCAGCACAGTGTAACGTCTAGGTGTCTTACAGCAGTGATATAATGGTGTTTTCAGCACAGTGTAACGTCCAGGTGTGATATAATGGTGTTTTCAACACAGTGTAATGTCTGTGTGACTTACAGCTGTGATATAATGGTGTTTTCAGCACAGTGTAATGTCCAGGTGTCTTACAGGTGTGATATAATGGTGTTTTCAGCACAGTGTAACGTCCAGGTGTCTTACAGGTGTGATATAATGGTGTTTTCAGCACAGTGTAATGTCCAGGTGTCTTACAGGTGTGATATAATGGTGTTTTCAGCACAGTGTAATGTCCAGGTGTCTTACAGGTGTGATATAATGGTGTTTTCAGTGATATAATGGTGTTTTCAGCACAGTGTAACGTCCAGCTGTGATATAATGGTGTTTTCAACACAGTGTAACGTCTGTGTGTCTTACAGGTGGAGCTCAGCTCTCAGCACAGAGATCATGTGACTCATCAGAGGAAGGATGTTCCAGTAAGAAACCTCGTCTCCCACAGCAGACAGGTGATTTTTCATTTACTCACCCATCACTTCATTGTGGAACCACTTTTAGGAGTCTGTCTGCCTTTACTCCCTCTGACTGAATGACTATAATTACCGTAAAATACCAAATAACAGCCCTTACTCAAACACCCGCCCACTACCAAATAACGGCCCATGTACCCACACCATTTTGCTTAATAACTGCCTCGTCCAAATAACCGCCCACGTCCAAATAAGCGCCCATGAGCTGTTATTTGCAAACATATTAAATACTATTATAGAGTATGGCGTAGCAGACCTCCTCATTTCTGCCTGACGCTGTTTAATTCTGCCATACACAGCCACAATACAACGATTTTTTTAACTCAGACTGCGTATTCTGTCAAACGTCTAGGTCTACTGTCATTTCGCGCATCTACGTTTGCGCGCACAGACTCACCATACTGAATCCAAGCGTCAGCGCAGCGCATGGACTCCGATGCGCTGAGATGAAAGTTAAGATTACAAATGTCCCATCCTCACACACGTACTTTGGCCCTACTCTTGTCTTAATTATTAGGTGCTTTCCCAGCGGTTCATTTGATTGAAAAACTGAGCACCATGTATTCTGTAAGGCCAAACCTCATTTGAAAGAATATACTGAGGCTATACATTGCAATATTCTAAAATGTGAAAAGTTACACAGCTGTGCAGTGTGCAACCAATTAGTAATTACAGTCAATCATGCCAGTCTGAATCTGAGTCAGATTGATGGATAATTTTTTAACAATATATCCATATATTAGTGAGAATAGGAAAAGGACTGTATATCCTTCGATAACTGAGCAAAATTTAGAAAAGGACCACCGACTATCAGACAGTCGGAAAACTAAATGGATCAAAGGTAAAAATGGTAACCCCGGATCTCTGAGTAAATGTACCCAGAGGTAAACAACATGGAATGAGTGAAAAACACTCCTGAACCAAATGGACCCTTAGACCAAAATGACATGAAACAAAGTATTTATTACCAGTCAACGGAGTCATGTTTCTTTGTTGAATAATCCAGTCGTATTCTGATGGAGAGCATTTAATACGGAAGCACAGACAAACCATGATGAACGAAGGCTCTCCCAACATCCCAAAGGATGCAGGGAATATTTAAAACAAATGTAATCACAATGAATTGTCGTCATAGTTACACATGGATAGGTAAAACAAAAACAATAAAAGATTATACTGGATGAAACTGGTTCAGAGATCAGAGTGACCTAGGCTAAGTGTCTCCTGGAACAGATATCAACATTGGCGACACAAAAATCAAGCAATGATCGCACAGTAGTATTGATAAACAGGTTACAATCAGAAACAGTTAGGACGTTCTGAAAACAAATAATGGCAAGATGTTCTTTATGTGATGTAAAGATGGCACAGTATAGAGACATGGTGGAACGTTTCTCAAAATAGCAGATCTACAAGGTGGTAGCGTGACCCTTACAAACCAAATGTATGACATATGTGAAATCATTCACAATAAACCTCAGAAATATGAAATATTTCTATCACAGATCTATTAAGAAATGCTGCCTATAAGGTCTCCTATTCTAAATATTAAATCAAAAAGTCAATAACTTTGCCTGCTATACTATTATACCTTTTAATTTTGTACAAAAACATGTTCAACAGAAACTGTAATGAAATAATGGCCCTGTGCAGGACCGTGCAAAAATAAATAACAGCCTACTGCAAATAACAGCCCAGTACCTTATAAGCGCCCGGGGTCCGAATGGATTTTGCATAATAACAGCCCGGGCTACTATTTGGTATTTTACGGTATACATCCATAGCAGCATTGTAAGGTAGAAACTGTTGTGGCTGTAGGCTGTTCAAAAGCCGTGAGCCGAGGGGCTAAGCATGGAAGTATACGAGACATTTGTATGATACGCACGCAGAAGAACTCAGATCCACTCAGACAGTCAGTCTGACCATTTGTCCTCCTCGCAGCACAGCTAAGTACAACAGTTCCAAGCTAACTGTTACGTTACTAGTGTAACACCCGGGATTCAAACCCGGGTCTCCCGCGTGAAATTCCAACATCTTAACGACTAGACCAAAGGGACATCCCTTTAGTCCGGGGGCAGATACTACCGTAGACTTTGGAGGCCATCGTTACAGAGGCTGTAGCCACCTGCTACACCAGGCAGGCAAAAGATGTTTAAGATGTTTAAGATGCGTTGTTGCAGTCAATAGAAAATGTCGACTCCCAGCTCACCCCTTCTCCGTCCAAACTAAGCTCTAGTGCTGGGTAAACGCCATGTAGTTATGGGCCTGGCGGCGCCCAGCCCCAGTGATCACGCCCAGCACCACAACTAGTGCAGTCCCAACTATCTGTTAAAGTGACACATAGGATATCGGTATGCAACACATAGCGGCTCACAAACAAATAGACAGACTGATGATAGACAGACTGATGATTATCCTGCAGGGTCGCCCAGAGGCAGCACAGCAGTTACCTGTTACCTGTTTGTCCTGTCGCTTTTTAAAGTGGAAAAAAAAAAAAAAAAAAAAAAAAATAAAATATGATTTAAAAAAGAAAGATGTAATCCTAACTCTCCCTCACACTTTGACAGACTCAGACATGGTCACAGACCAGCAGCTGATGCAGGTGGCTGAGAAGATTGGAAGAGAGTGGAGGCAGATTGGTATAAAGCTGGACATCAGTGAGGTTGAGCTGCAGCAGATTGAAGAGGAGCATCACACACGGCCATTTGTGGAGAGAGTTTATCAAATGCTGTACCTTTGGAAAAAACAGCAGAGGGGAAATGCCACCGCTGAAAACCTACACACCAAGCTTACAGGACTAGATGCACAACTGGTACCTGATGATATAGACTTCCTTATAGCTGGGCCTTCCAGGTCTGGACAATGAGCACAGCGTAAAGCAGCTATGATTCTATGTACTGTACAATGACTGAAGGAAGACGAACATTATTTTCACTGGTGAACCAGTATAGGCCTACACAAGATGTAAACGTTGAGTGTATAACTGTAAACAACATGTACAACATTTGAACTCAGCTTCTTCGATGCAACGGTGGAATCTGTTCTCCTATATGGCAGTGAATGCTGGACCTTGAAGCCAACCCTGCAGAAGTCTCTAGACGGCTGCTACACCAGAATGCTGCGTGTAGTGTTCAACATCAGCAAGAGCCAGAAAGTAGCAGCCAGTTTGATCCTGATCTGAGTTGCCACATCTTCAGGATTTTTCAAAAAACGGTAGATCTACAAGCTTGTGGCGTGTCACTCGGTGCTGTGTTATGAGCTTGTAGATCTGTTATTTTGTCAATAGCTACAGGGTTCCAGTCCAGATGTGTCAGAGTGTTGTAGGTCAGACCAACGCATGCTGTTCCATGGTGGAACTGCACCGCTCCATCCTTCCTATAACAGTGATGGGCAAGTTGGAGGGAAAATGTAGCTATAAGCTATACTACAAGCTATCCACAGAAAATTGTAGTAAGCTACATAATGTACAACTTTCTAAACATAATATTATGCTGTTTGTTTTGTCTTGCTTATTTCACTTCTTTTTTATCCTCTGGTGTGTAAAGCACTTTGAGTTGCATTTTGTCATGACAGGTGGTATACAAATAAATTCCACCCATTGAAAATGCGTGGAATTCGAAAATATGGGTGGGGAAATGTAGAAAGCTACACTGCTAGATCTGTGGATCTAGCAGGACGCTGGAGCTGGGAGGACGCTGGCGCTGCTGTCGCCGCTTCTCAGTCTCTCTGAGCTTTAGATTTTTGCTTAGATTTACCTAGTTTTGTGCGATTTCACGTTTTAGACCCTTTTTAAGTCCGCTCTACAGTTTGCTCTTTTTCTCAAGACTTTTTCCACAAGACGGATACAATACAATACAATCAACGACATCCAGTCATCTCTTACCTGTTGCCGTGCTCAAACATCTGTCCGTCGCTGAGAGGTATGAGGTTAGCCTTGTGCTACCAAGACTTCTACCTTCTCAAAGCCGCTATTTTACCCCAGAACTAGTCCGCGTAGTCGGTTGGGCTTGCCCGCCTTCATTCGCCGCTTGTCTGGTGGTGGTGGCCTCCCGACCGGACCGCACGGATCTCCTGGACTGCCTGTTGCTGTGTGACCTCCATCCGCCGCAGCCCATCGCCTCGGTACGGCCAGGACACGGCTGCCTGGCACCGTTGCATGTCAGCAGGATACCCTACATCCATCCAGCGTGTACGCGGCTGGTTCCTCCCGTCGCTTTGCCCAGGTCCTGTCGGCATCTCAGCTCAGCCGGCGGCTAACGGCTAAGTCCATGCAAACTTTCTTCCCGACCGGCGGCACGATGCTGCTGAAGTATTCCTTCTCCAAGCTGCTGGAACTCAATATAAGCGCCACTCCAGCATGCATTCCAATAATCCAACAACTTGGACTCCTACGTCGATCTCCATACAAACACAGAGGCGCACGCCGACAATTTGTTTACTCCCGGTCCACAATCCCAACCATCTGTACTACAACACGACGCTGCGTCGCACCTAACGCACGTCATCAGAGCACTGGCTACGTGAGACCTTGTAGCACAGGGACCGCCGCGAGGCTGCGCGGGAAACACGGAGTGGATCGCAGTGGAACGGACTCTACTGCTCCACTCGCTAGGCTCCAACCAAAACACGGAGTGGATTTTTGGCCGTGCGGACTGGATTACAGTAGAATGGACTTTCATGCTCTGCTCTCCAGATTCCAGCCAAAACGCGGAGTGGATTTCAAACTACTACGCCCTCTCCAGAGATTCACTCCTTCTCCAACCCTGAAAATAGAACTTTTTAATGTTCAGTCACTGACAAACAAGTCAGCCCTCATCCACACCCACATCCTGGACAAGGGTCTTGACTGCATGTGCCTTGTCGAAACGTGGCACCGACCGGAGGATTATACCAGCCTCAACAGCGCCTGTCCTCCGGGTTACAAATACGTGGAGAAGGCTCGCAGTACTGGCCGTGGCGGTGGTATAGCTATTCTCCACAAAGAACACCTGGACCTGTCCCCTGTCCCCCTTCCGCCACTGTCAACTTTTGAATGCTCTGCATTCAAATGCAAACCCCCATTTCCCATGACTCTGCTCCTTCTCTACCGCCCTCCCAAAAACAACTCCTCAACCTTCATTGCTGAAATTCATGACCTCCTCACAACCCTCTGCACATCCTCCACCAACGTCTTAGTCCTCGGGGACGTGAACATTCACGTGGACAATCCATCCTGTCACTTTGCAACAGATTTCCTACAGCTGCTGGACACTCTCAGCCTCAAGCAACATGTCCAGACCCCCACACACAATAAAGGACACACACTGGACCTGGTTATATCTGACTCCATCCCCATCCATAACCTGGCAGCCTACACACTAGGTGTGTCCGATCACAAGGTCATATCCATGGAACTGCCTTTCCCACCAACTCAGGCCAAACCCAAACGACAAATCAGTTTCCGGAACTACAAAAACATCAACCAAGTCACCCTAACCTCCGATCTGGAACTCCTGTCCTCTGCAACTCCGCCATCCGTTAGCGAAGCAGTCCACCACTATAACACCAGTCTACAAAACCTCCTCGACCTCCACGCCCCTCTCAAAACTCGTACAGTCTCTTTCACTTGCTCTGCCCCCTGGTTCACTAGCGAGCTGAGAAAAATGAAGGCAGCTGGGCGTGTACTGGAGCGGCGAGCTGTGGCCACTGGGCTAACTGTGCATAAGTTGGCCTTCAGGGAACACCAGAGAGCCTATTCTAGGTCACTCAGGGAGGCACAGTCACAATTCTATTCAAACATCATCAACAATAGCCCTGGCAATTCCAAAACACTCTTCTCCACCATACAACACTTCCTCAAACCACAAACCTCCAAACTCACCAACACTACAGTGGAACAATGCAATACTTACCTGGACTTTTTCAAATCCAAAGTCAGCAACATCCGCTCACTCCTCTCCAATCCCGTTACTCCATCCATCCCAGCTGCCACTCCTCTGCCCGTGATCTCTCACCCTCTCTCCTGCTTCACGAACACCACGCAGCAGGAGATAGAGGACACCGTCAGGGGGATGAAGCCCTCTACTTGTGCCCTCGACCCCCTCCCCACGACGCTTATCAAAGCCAACATCTCTGCCATAAGTTCTCTGATCACCAACATCATCAACCTCTCCCTCCAGACCGGCCACATTCCTTCAACCCTAAAGACTGCCATTATCACTCCCCTACTCAAAAAACCCTCCCTCGATCCAGACACTCTCTCCAACTACCGTCCTGTTTCAAACCTCCCATTCCTGTCCAAAATCCTGGAGAAGATTGTGTCTACTCAGCTCCAAAACCACTTAAAGCACAACAACCTCAGTGAGAAATTTCAATCAGGCTTTCGTTCCGCCCACAGTACGGAAACCGCCCTGGTCAGGGTAACAAATGACCTCCTGATGGCCGCAGATGCAGGCTCCCCCTCACTGCTGATCCTCCTGGACCTCACGGCTGCGTTCGACACAGTAGATCATAACATACTCCTCTCCCGCCTCCAGTCTATCGGCATCAACAATACTGCTCTAAAATGGTTCACCTCATACATCTCCGGTCGGACAGAATACGTCTCCCTGGGAGGGTCTAAATCTAACACCCTGCCTGTCATCTCGGGTGTTCCCCAGGGATCGGTACTTGGCCCCCTCCTGTTTACCCTGTACCTGCTACCCCTCGGCCGTGTCATCAGCAGGCATGGAGTCAACTTCCATTGCTATGCTGATGACACACAGCTATACATCAAAACCAACCCCTCTGCATCATCTCCAGAACCCATAACAAACCTCACTGCTTGCCTGGAGGAGACCAAGGCGTGGATGGGAACAAACTTCATGCAGCTCAATAGCCACAAAACAGACATCATGCAGATCGGCACCCCTCACCAGCTACACACATCACCCATAACCAGCATCACCTTCTCCGGACAGGACATTCCACTTTCACAAGTCGTCACAAACCTCGGAGTTAAAATGGACCCTCAGCTCAATTTCGAAGCCCACATCAACCATATCTACAAAACCTCATTCTTCCACCTCAGAAATATCTCGAAACTTCGCCCATCACTTACCGCAGCTGACGCCGAAAAACTCATCCACGCCTTTGTCTCCTCCAGGCTAGACTACTGCAATGCACTTCTCATCAGGATACCTGGCAAGAGCCTCAAAAAGCTCCAATACATTCAGAACAGCGCAGCCAGGATCCTGATGAGAGTGCGAAAAAGAGAGCACATCACACCCATCCTCAAAGCACTCCACTGGCTTCCCGTCGCATCCCGGACAGAATACAAAATTTCCCTACTCACCCACCAGTGCATCCACGGCAACGCTCCCACCTACCTCAAAGAACTGATCACCCTCCAACCATCACCACGCAACCTCCGCTCCTCAAACCCGTCAAAACCAAACTCCGCACTATGGGCGACCGGGCATTCTGTTCAGTCGCTCCTGACCTTTGGAACGCTCTTCCCGCTCATCTCAGAGCACCACAGTCGACGGACACGTTTAAAAGAGGACTGAAAACCTTTTTATTTAGTAAAGCGTTTCCGTAACTGCCCCTTGTTTTTAAGCTTTTTGTGGTTTTAGTGGCTTTTTGTTTCTTGTTTTTTTCTTTTTGGACACCTTGTAGCACTTTGAGGTTCTGACGAATGTAAAGTGCATTATAAATAAAATTCATTATTATTATTATTATTAGTATTTCATCATCTTGAAAAAATGTAGAAAGCTACACTTAAAGCTATCCCCAGAAAATTGTAGTAAGCTACACTAGAAATTACAGGAAAATGTAGTTAAGCTATGTAGCTTAGCTACTTAGCTACAAGTTACTGCCCATCACTGACCTCTACAAACACATGGTATCTTCATCAGCATGTTAGAGCAGTGGTTTTCAACCTTTTTCATACCAGGGCCTAGTATTTATTCAGCATTTGAGCCACAGAGGACCAACATTTGATGACATTTTAGCCCCACAGACCCCAAAAACTAAAGATTTATTTTGCTTTTTGTACACAATTCCACCAGGCTGGATTTGGGGAAACCAAACAGTCCAACATACAGATCAAAATGACCATTAATCTTCTACATTCTCTAGTTGTGTAGACTTGGGATAATTCACATGATGAATATTTAAACTCTACTTTTATTTTTACATCTGACTTTTCATCTGGTTAACCAACTTAGCTGGGGACCACCTGGAACCCTCTCAGGGACCACTGGTTGAAAACCACTGTGTTATATTGTTCCAAAACAGCCGTCCTCATACTGGACTCATACTGGTCTCCTTATATCATGTTAAGTGATTGTGATTTAATTACTTTTTTTTTTTTTTTCAATAATTGTAGTTTTTTATGGCGAGGGTGATTTCGACCTCTTTTTTTATTACTAAGGGCATATATTTACATGTTTCTTGTTGGATGATTGATTTTGCATAAATAAAACCTTTTTTCCATTTTTTTAAATATTTGTGTTGTAGTACAACCTAGTAGTAAGGTTTTTCCTAAAGTAGAAATATGCCTGGGCCTGCTAGGGTTAAAGATATAAAATCATGACAGCACACACAATGTTTTGGAAGAATCAAGTCATTTCTTAGTCTTTGCATCCTGCCTTTTTTTGATTATGCTAATTCTGTGTGCCTGCCAGTATGGCAGAAGCACACAGGTTGTGATTCGTCAACTTAATCCATAATCACACACTCGTCTATCTATCCGAAATTTTGACCGCTATGGCCGGCCGCACGGTTTGCACAATCCCCGCAATATATACATCAAAACGTGCGGCTCGGCCGGGAAAGATGTGCTTGTGCTTTTCTTTCCGATACGCGTTACCGTGCCAACGTAATTCGCAATAAACGACGCAAAAAATCCCCATTCGAAATGAATGGGGGCACACCGAAAACATCAGAAAAAGAAGCGCTTATTTGGAGCCACATTACTCTGGCACACTGTGGCGTAGAAACACGATTTTAACTTTAAACAGCAGACGCGGCTCTCGACTTCGTCACGGTTCAGACGGTATTCGAATATGTTGCACGGTTTGTCCGCTATCGCAGTTCAAAGTGTGCATGGTTCGAGAATTTAGCGGAGCTTAGAGGGTCGCACGACCAGTGAGCGAGTGAAACAGAGTGCGAGATGCAGTGTCTCGAGGTTCGGGTCATGACCGAACAAATCGTCCTCACGGCCACAATATTCGCTTTACATGCGTGGTTTTCGGACATTTTGTAGACAAACTTCTCGCCTTTCACCCAATGTGACCAGAAAAGCCCAGTCATGGACAGAACCGGTGCTACGGGCCTCAGAGCGGGATGACGTAACCTCCCATCTCCATATTAATTACATTGTAATGTGCTGCATTTTGACGTTTGACGTTTCCTTTGAAACGCAAATTCTTAAATCACTCTCACGACCACGTCTTTTATCGTACCAATACCACGATCGCACACAACATAGTTTGCGAAGTCGTAACGCCCACATCGAAAAAAGTAAACGCTTACGAGTTTTAATTTTCGCGTGAGAGGCCTTCGTTCCAAGAGAATGCTATCCATTGACTCCCTGTATAAACTAATGGACCATAGTATCTGTACTGAAGCACTGAACACAGGTGTAACAGATTAGGCCCTAATTAGATGGCTGCCACTAGCCACACGCGCGCAGAGACACGCACACACATGCTCTCCTCTCCAGTCTATGCTTTGCTGCATAGTGTACTTGCTCATGGAGTTCTCCATGGGGTTACATGTGCCCATATATGGAGTGTGTGACGCGCGCGCGCGCGCACACACACACATGCGCGCGCATACACACACACACACGCACGCACGCATGCGCACACACACACACACGCATGCGCATACACGCATGCCCATGCACACACACACACACACACACACACACACACACACACACACACACACATGCGCGCGCATACACACACACGCATGCACGCACGCGCGCACACACACACATGCATGCGCATACACGCATGCGCATGCACACGCACACACACACACACACACACACACACACACAACCACACACACACGCGCGCGCGCATATACACACACACGCACGCACGCGCGCGTGCACACACGCACGGACGCACACGCACGCGCGCGTGCACACACACACACACGCATGCGCATACACATGCACATGCACACACACACACACACACACACACACACACACAACCACACACACACAACCACACACGCGCGCGCGCGCACACACACACACACACGCGCGCATACACACACGCACGCACGCGCGCGCGCACACACATACACACACACGCATGCGCATACACGCATGCGCATGCACACGCACACACACACACACACACACACACACACACACACACACACACACACACACACACACACACAACCACACACACGCGCGCGCACACACACGCACGCGCGCATACGCATGCACACACATAGTCCGGGTCCTCTCTGAGGTCACCTGATGGGCCACGACTGGTTATTCATGCATGCAGCAACACACGCACACACATGCACACTCACGCACACACACATTGGCAAATCTCGGGAAATGAGTCCCTGACGTTGATTGGTGTAACTTTACCCCGCCCCCTATTCTGATTGGTCGATATTATTTCCTGCCATAACTCCTCAATGCTATGTCATAGAGACATATGGGTGGCATCATTGGACTCGGGTAATCGAGTCCCTGACGTTGATTGGTGTAACTTAGCCCCGCCCCCTATTCTGATTGGTTGATACTATTTAGGGTTTGCTACTACGTTAGCATAGCATGTTAGCATGCCAACTCCCGCGAAAGTTTGCACACACTTGGCGAGTGGCAGGCACACAGTAAAATTTCTTAGAAATTTTGTTTCTAGTTATATATATAACCTTTATTGAGAGATGGATAGCCCCGTTGAGATGTACCATCTCGTTTTCGAGGGGGTCCTAGATATTGTATTATAATATATAATATTTTCAAAAAGGAAAGGAAAATGTAATCCATTTCTGGAACAAGGGCGACGTCATGAAAGTGGCGGGACTGCTCAGCTCTGTTGAGAATGGGGACATCCAGTAGAGAATAGTAGCCTAGCATTAGAAAGACTGAAAACAAGTGGCCAGAATTAGCTTTTGCTTAAATTCATATTTAGATTTTTGTTTTGTTTTTCCCCAGATGACCAAAATTTCTGAGATGATAGAATGATGGATGATGATGGTCATGGAAGGAGAACCTTCTGGAAGCTGCATGGGCAAACATAAACAACTTTAAAATATCCAAAAAACAGTCAAAATGACCTCTCAGTCTTTCTAGTGCTAGTGGGCCTAAACTAAGCACAGTCAACAGCCCTGCTTTAATAATCCTAAATCCTTTTGATCGCAAAGTCGGACCGAATCGTGAAGAAAGCTCGGTCCAAGTGTGTGGATGGATGTATAGCGGATTGCACGGGGCTTAATGGCTCCGGTTCCGCCTCTATGCTCGATGCTCTTTACTGTACTTTGGGCTTGTAATGATGATGATGATGATGATGATGATGATGATGATGATGATGATGATAATGATAGGATGATGTCAGAATATTGAGACTGCTCCACTGCACCTCCTGCTGTCAGAGGCTGACATTACATCTGTTTGTATTTTATAGTTTCAAGTAAGTGTGTATTTGCAGACAGACATGCATAATGATAATTCAGTGCATATCTGTACTGTCAGATATAAATATGAGTATCATTACATGGTAAAGCGTGTGTGAATGCTGGTTACCATGGTAACAATAGTCAGTTTCTGTTCTGCAACCTGGTTCAGTCTGGTTTTTAATCCTCTGTGTTTGTTCTTAGTCTGATTTTAATCCGGGTTGACTTCTGGCCAATAGTTTAAGAACACTTGAAATAGACTAAAAAACATTTTTAGTCTGTTTTAAGTGTTCTTAAACTATATTGGCCAGAAGTAATTTAAAAAAAAAATGTTTTCAAAGAGAAATTAGACATCCAAAACAAAACTGCATAATATTTCTTACAACCATTAATATTGTAGTGTTTACGGTCCCTCATAGATGACTCACTGACTTAGTACTTAGTACTATTCCTGGGTGGTTGTATTCCCTTTTTTATATGTGCATTAAGTCTACTTGACACAGATAGAACTTCTTAGGGTGGTTGTGTTCTATTATTTACATGTGCATTAAGTGTACTTGACACAGATAGAACTTCTTAGGGTGGTTGTATTCTATTATTTACATGTGCATTAAGTCTACTTGACACAGATAGAACTTCTTAGGGTGGTTGTATTCTATTATTTACATGTGCATTAAGTGTACTTGATACAGTTCTTAGGGTGGTTGTGTTCTATTCCTGCTTGTAGGTTATTAGGTTATTAGGACTGAGCCGATGGGAAGCACAAGGTTCCCAGTTGGACCCCTCCCCAGTCCACAAGGTACAGAAGTGTCCTTGAGCAAGACACTTAACCCCTGACAGCTCCTCATGTACAGGTTGGTGCCTTGCATGGTTCCCTTCACCATCTGGGTGTGAATACTTTTAAAAGTAATTATTAATATTAATAGTTAGTATTATAATTAACTGTAATGATTTAGTATACTTCTGTTTATTTTATGTATTATATATTATGTATTTTGTGTGTGTGTGTGTGTGTGTGTGTGTGTGTGTGTGTGTGTGTGTGTGTGTGTGTGTGTGTGTGTGTGTGTGTGTGTGTGTGTGTGTGTGTGTGATTGAGAGAGAGAGTGGTGACTCCAGTCCAGAGTTAGTATCGATGTGTCACTGAACCTCTAATTGCTCCTGATGTGTTGGTCGGTACCTTGCATGGTTTCTGCTGCCATCGCTGTGTGAATGAATGTGATGCACATGTACTGTATGTAAAACACCTTGGATAAAGCTGCTATAAATAACCGTTTTAGGCCTACCATATGTTTTCTTTTTTTAAATAGAGCGGTCCTAAAGAACATCATAATTAACTAATAATAGACATGGTGTATTTTAGTGTGTATAAAAACTGTAGGCTACAGCAGTGGTTTTCAATTGGTTACCAACTGACCACCAGGATTCCAGGTGGTCAGTTGGTAACCAAATGGACCCTCACAGATCTGTAACTCCTGAGTTAAAACATAATTATTTAAACATCTGAATCACGTAATCTTCAAGATCGAGTCTCCATCCATCCATCTTCATCGATCCGCCTATCCGAGGCCGGGTCGCGGGGGCAACAGCTCCACCAGAGAGCTCCAGACTAATTGTTATTCTGACCAACATTTCCCAAGACCCTCAGTTTATCTCTCCTAAATTGTGGGCACAAACTTGAGAGAATAAATAGTGCGCCCTGGTATGAAAATGGTTGAAAACCACTACAGCAGGGGTTTTCAACAGGTGGTCCGGGGACCACCAGTGGTCCCTGAGAGGGTTCCTGGTGGTCCCCAGGCTAAATGATGGAAAATTGGCTAACCAGATGTAACTCTTGAGAATGTAATTCTCAAGAGTCATTTTCACACTCTCAGGAGTTAAAATATTCATCTGAATTAGCACTATTTAATTAAGAAGTCTACACTGTTTTGTTTCCCAAATCCACCCTGGAATTGTGAACAAAGCGAAAGGTTTTTAGGTCTTTGGGGCTAAGATGTTATCAAATGGTGGTCCGTGGCTCAAATTCTGGATAAATGGTGGTCCGTGGTTGTAGGAGCCAAAATGACAGATAGCTTATGTGTCACTGGGTTGGTGAGGTGCGCTCCGCATCGGGCTTCGTTCATTGGTCGAAGTGCCGCTGTGGGTGGCCACCAGTAGGTTACAAGTGCACGGTCATTCCCAGTTCACTCCATAGAGTAATAAAATAACAGAGACCTGACTGGAGCGACAGCCCCGCCCCCTTGCCGTTCATTTCAATGCAAGTTGCTCATTGGCGCATGAAGCACCCGGAAGACCGCCGGAAGTGCGCCTATTTCCGCATTTGAGCACCAAAATTTGGTGCCCAAATGCGGAAGTATTTCTCCATGAACGCGCCCGACGCAAGGGATTATGGGAACCATGAACGAGCGCCGTCGCGCACGAGCAAAGGAAAAAAAACATCAAAAAGCATCAAAAACAAGCTTTTGTGTTTGCATTGAGCTTATTATCTGTCATATAATACATACGTTATGTTTTGAGAGGTAGTATATGACGTGAGGACCGCTGGTTTATTCAGAAAACAACTTAAATACAAACTGCCCTGTCCGCGTGCACAAAGCAAACCAGCGTGCGTGCTCTCCGGCGGTCGTGCATGAATTCCACCCGCCTGCAGTACCAGACTTGACCACCAGGGCCCCCCCTGCTTCAAGCCTAGAGCCACTGACTGGCGGTGTGGTTCACTCCAAGACTGGTTTTGGATTCCTGGAGGCAGGGTGAGCTGGGAGGCTACATAATTTGTTGACCGTACGCACTTTATAGCACTTGGCACTTTGATTGTTTGATTCCTATTTAGTATTGTCACTGGTTGCATCTTTGCACATATTTATTACGATCGTATTTACCCCATTGAATAATTGTAATTGCATTGTAATATTTTGGTGCACTGATCAGCAGTAAACACAAGCATAACTTATTTCCTTGTTTGAATCATTCTTATCACTGAGGCAATGTATAATGTTGCGCGTCACACAGTTTTAACTCCCAGGCTTAGCCTGCCGGCATGAGTGATCTATTGGGGATCATTTTCAGCCACTACAGTGGTGTCAAAAAGGTTGAAAACCACTGCACTACACAGTACAAGTGGAAATGAATAACTGCACATAATAGTGTAAACCGCTAGATGGAGCTGTTGCTTTACTACTACTACTACTACTACTACTACTACTCAGAGCCTTGGAGAATAGACAGAGTTACGCCAACTCCGTTTACTTCATGGGGCCAGTCCCTCTACATAGACTTCTGTTGGATAGTGACAACTCCGTTCACTTCATGGGGCCTGTCCCTCTACATAGACTTCTGTTGGATAGTGACAACTCCGTTCACTTCATGGGGCCTGTCCCTCTACATAGACTTCTGTTGGATAGTGACAACTCCGTTCACTTCATGGGGCCAGTCCCTCTACATAGACTTCTGTTGGATAGTGACAACTCCGTTCACTTCATGGGGCCTGTCCCTCTACTTCTGTTGGATAGTGACATGAATAGTGACAACCGGAAGTTACTGAATGCATTAAAGCCTATGGGCTCGCGCGAGTACGTGAACCACGTGACCAGGCTGTTTTCTGACCCCTCAATGTCGCAACTCTTCTACTAGATGGCTCTGCTACTACTACTACTACGTAAAACAGTTTCCAGTGGAAACGGAACGAGCTGTCCACCAAGTTTACTTTCGTTTTCTCCCTGCCCGCCTTGTTGTTGTTGTTGTTGTCACCAAACTGAGCAGAACTTCTTCTTTACATCACAAAACAAACAAACAGCAGAGTTCAGGTATGGATATTATTTACATGTTCATAATTATACTTTACTGATAGGTGAGCTGTCTGTCAGTGAGTCAGACAGAGCTGTGGTCAGAACGTTAAAGGGGAATTCCACACATTTTCAACATTTTCCTGAGAGGATACAAAATGTGAACCAAATGGACCCATTTGTCATCAGATGTATTTCAGATCACACAACATCTCTAAGGTATATTATTGAAATGTTGAGAATGGGTGGAGTGCAGCGTGCAGTGTTGTTTAATAAAAATCATTTTCATCAGAGCTCCCTGGTGCTACTTCTCTGTGTTGGGGTGAGTTTGGTAAACACACAGATGCACACCGGGAGCACATCCTCCTATTAGTTTGTATTAGTGTGGTCAGTGTCAATATATGGAACACACCCAGTGTACAGAATGCCACGTTCCATGCTTTTATTAAACAACGCGGTACGCTGCGATCCTAATTTCGGGTGCAACAGGTGTTTAACACCCGTAGAAACATGTGAGAGTACTTTATATTTGCAATCATACGAGCGTCATGAGTACGAGCGTCTTAGATGTTATCATTATGTTAGACAGACACCCGCGGAGTCTCTATAACTCTGAACTTATAGAAATACAAAACATAAAGGATATTATTCTGATGGTCCTGATGTTAGGGAGGTTTGCGGTGTCATTACGAAACCCATTAGTATGTAGTTATTATCAATAAACAAGTGTTTTAATCCAGTTTGTGGCCAAACGCCATTTTCCTGCTTGTTTACGTCTTAGTGTAATTCCTGCGTTCACCGCATGCGCCCCCTCCCTGCCACCCAGTTTAGACATGACGGGGAGAAAATAAGCTTCATAATAAGCTCATGTTCTTAAAATAATATTGGCCTATGTGTTTTGGGTTTGTTGTTGTTGTTGTTGTTGAAAGGTCATTAAAGGCATCAGATCTGTATATTCTCATATACAGTCAATTTTCAATTCAAAGGAGTTTTATTGGCATGAGAAAACTTCCCTTTACATTGCTGAAGTGTCACAATATTAATAAAAACAGTTGAAAATGAGGACTATACTATACTATACTATACTATACTATACTATACTATACTATACTATACTATACTATACTATACTATACTATACTATACTATACTATACTATACAGTTGGAGGGACAGCATTTTGTAAACAGAGCCATGTTGCTGACACGATTATAATACATATGTTATAATACAATATGTGCAGGGAAATGGCTCTTTGAAACAAATAGCATCAATCTTTTGCAGTCATTTTGGAGCAAATATCAGCATTTTACCTAAAAACTATCAGCTCTATTTACATGTATTAATAGTCAATACTTTGCACTACTATCCTTGGACTTTGTATTGTATTTGGTATAACAATAATGATATTTTTTTCTCCAGGTTATACAGTATACATCCTCTGGTCTTCCCATCGCTGCTTACAGATGTTAGAATTCCTGCTTTGAACAAATAATCAGGTTTGTTTGATTGTTTTTGTCATTTCTATTGACAAGGGTTACAGTTAGGGGTCGCAGCATGTGTTTCTGTGTTTCAGTTGCTTTGATAATGATATGTGTTGTCTCACAGATGCAGTAACTGTTCCTATATGTAAAAATGTCTTGTCATGACACTCAATGTGAATGTATCATAACAATCTGAAAGGTTACAATAGTTCAGTGCTACTCTGACTTGGTGAAAGTGACAGTTTCCTATCGGAAGGTGAAACAATGAGTTGTCTATACTGTGCTTTAGTATCTGTGGCTTAAAGGAACACTTTCACTTTTTCACCTATCTTCAGAGGTTGAAAAGTGGTGAAGTTGTCCTTCAAGTTAAAACGTAACAAAGGAAGTATGTAATTGTAATGCTGTCAGACAATGTTCATTAATTATTACATGTTAGTATGCAAACGTGTCACATTAATTGTCGTGTAATTATTTCACTCTAGATTGTTCCTGGTTCTGTCTCATGGTGAGAGATGTCAGAGCTGCCTACAATTAGAGATGAAAGCCTGGAGGACTGGAAACCTTTGGACTCAAGAGGCTTTACAGATGTCTATAAGGCCAGATACAAGGACTTGGACATTGAAGTGGCTGTTAAGCTGTTTCCTTATGGGTATAATGACAGTTATCAAAGTGTTAAATTCTTAGGCATAGAAATGATGGGCCACAGTAATGTGTACAGTATCATGATGGTTTAGGACTTTGGGGGTTATTTTATCAACACAAATGAATCAGCCCCTTGTTAATAACAGTGACAAGGACTGTGCACATTAGTCTTGGGCGGTATTGATTTTTTAATATCGGTATTGATAATGTCTTAATTAGCTCGATATTCGATACTACCGGTATTGACGGCAATCAGAGTTGCAATCAGAAACTGAGCGCTCTGCTGTTCAAGCAGCCTAAATAGGGAAAAACTGTAGTTGGAAATACATTGCTTCCAAAAAGCCTAGCCCAAATAAGGGCTAGTTTAGGCATGTGTGTAACATGAAAATTGTTTGTATAGTTACAAGTAAGTCTCATTGCTCATATTTTAATAGAATACAGTATAATGTCGGTATTTGACGATATTCGGTATTCGATATTTTTCACAGACCCAACGATATTACTCGGTATTGATTTCCAATATCGCGATAAACGGTAACACCGGTATATTGCCCAAGACTAGTGCACATCACTATTATCCACTGTTAGCCCTTTTTGAGCTAGGGCCTTGCTCATTGGTCCCTGGGCCTGGGCCCAACATGACCCTTGGATAATCCTGCCCTGTTTTTAGGATTGTATTGCATGCAAATGAGAATTTGGTCACAGTATTTTTGTTATTTAATCTCAAGTCTTATCAAGTCAATGTCATGCATTCTAACTCCATCTGTCTGTCTGTCTGTCTGTCTGTCTGTCTGTCTGTCTGTCTGTCTGTCTGTCTGTCTGTCTGTCTGTCTGTCTCTCTCTCTCTCTCTCTCTCTCTCTCTCTCTCTCTTTCTCTCTCTTTCTGTCTGTCTCTCTCCCTCTCTCTCCCCCCCTCTCTCTCTCTCTCTCTCTCTCTCTCTCTCTCTCTCTCTCTCTCTCTCTGTCTCTCTCTCTCTCTCTGTCTCTCTCTCTCTCTCTCTCTCTCTCTCTCTCTCTCTCTCTCTCTCTCTCTCTCTCTCTCTCTCTCTCTCTCTCTCTCTCTCTCTCTCTCTCTCTCTCAATCAACTTGTTCTATTCCACTTTACAAAGAGAGGGGTGGCAGGAAGTGTTGGATTACATGAAAGCTGCTGATGGCCAGTTTGTACCCAGGGTCTACGGGGTGTACAAGGGCCGTGTCCGTGACCCTGTCTGGGGCCCCACAGAGTGTCTTGGTATAGTCATGGAGCTGATGGAGAGAGGCAGCCTGCAGTCTCTCCTGACCTCTCTGTCCAATCCTCCACCGTGGCCCCTGGCTTTCCACATGGCCCACCAGCTGACCGTAGCCATGGACTTCCTCCACAGTAAGGGGTTAATACACGGGGGCCTGACACCACGCAATGTGCTGCTGGATGCCAACTTCAATGTCAAGGTACAGTATATCCATGCATAGCATGTTTCTATTGAAATTAAACAGGGACCTAGTTAGCTCTATCAACTGCTGTCTCAGGTGGTTTTGCTCATTGCCATTCCTTTGGTCTTGTTGATTCTCTTCAGGTTGTAGTTTAAATGCTCTTTTATCCCTTTTATTTCAATAGATCAGCCCGACTCGAGCCTACAGGGGAAGCACTCGAGCCTACACTCCTCTCAATTATGTTTACAGGTAAACGCTTCAACAAATGTGACTGTTATGTCTAGAGACTTAAAAAGCTTGTTATTGTGTGGAAAAACAAGCATTTTCTCCCTCCCCTTCTATTAGCTATGGTACACTGCTGTGGACCATTCTTACTGGGGAGCCATATCAAGGTAAATTATTCATTATATTAGACGTATGTATTCTACTGTACTGTACAGTAGTAATGATGGTCAGGGTTCCCTTAATCACACACACACACACACGCACACACGCACACACACACACACACACTCACTCACTCACTCACTCACTCACTCACTCACTCACTCACTCACTCACTCACTCACTCACTCACACACACACACACACACACACACACACACACACACACACACACACACACACACACACACACACACACACACACACACACACACACACACACACACACACTTATGACTCCTGTATTTTTGTCTAGGTTTGGTGGGACACAGACCTGATCTTCATAAAATTGATGTGAAGAAAGCAGATGGATTATCTGAGCTGGTTGACCTCATGAAGAGATGCTGGGATGATGACCCCAAAAAGAGACCTCTCTTTGCAGGTGAATTTACCATCTAATGTATGATGGAGGTTCGATTCATCGTGTAGGTAATATATTGATGTATTTACATTCTAGGGTGCTGTGAGATGTTATGATTATACAACAAAGGAGATATTTTTTACAAGAAAATGTGCAGAAAGTGAAAAAGTGTGTGTTTTTATGTGGGCACACCCACTAGTCCCTCCTTCAAGACCACCATCCCAGTGTGAACAGTCTGGTTCCATGCTGACACACCTCTATTCACACTCAGTCCCACAAACACCCACCGCAAGAGCGGCTAGCAAAAGAGCTAAGGGGTGAAAAAAGGGACAAAAAAATAAATAAAAATAATTTACAGCAGTAATTACATTATGATGTTTTGCAATGCAATTTATTTGTGTATATGCCAGTAATAAGCATATTATAAAGCATATAGTACATTTTAGTTAATTCTTTCACTCTAGTACAGATTTACATTGTGAAGATTAGTGTCGGTTGTTTTCCTCCTTCCATCTGAACCAAACTGTGGAGAACCAGGTGTAGAACAGATACAGTATTTATACTGTCAAATGGACAGATTCATTTGTCCTGCTTTGTGTTTCATGGTTATCATTTCAGAATGCGTTGCAGTAACACGTCACATCTTATCAAGACATGAACAGGGAATCGATGCTGCTGTCAATGAGGTACATCACCCAATGTTCTCTGTCTGTAGTGATAATTTATAATTTCACCAAACACAGAACAATGTTTGGTGACTAATCAATTGAACCCCCTTTTCACAAATAAAAAAAAGGTTTCTAAACTGTTATTGTTTAGCCTTTAGACTTAGAGAGTAACAGGACATTGGCACTCTGTGATAAAATGTGGGATAAAAAAAAGAATAAAAAGCAAGCACTCTTTAGCCAATTCATGTCACACTCTACAGGGGTAACAAATCTTTGTTAAAATGTGTTTCACAATAATATTAATAATAATACCTGCTACTCATTTCCATAGGTCTCGTCTATGAACATATTGGTCACCAACAAGGTGAAACTGGTGGAGTGTCTCAGTTCAGATCTCCACATCCTACATCATGCTCATTCTGAAGGAATTATTGATGATGAAGATTATCAACGACTGACACAACGAAGATCAACGAAGATCAAAGGACGTCCAGAAAAAGCTTGTATTACTTGTATTAAACTTATTGATACAGTGATTAGTAGAGGATGGAGTGCATCTTCTCAGTTCCTTAAACTACTCCAACAACCAGAGATTGTCCTCAGGTATCCACAACTCAAGGAATGGAATCCTTCTGCTGAACTGGCAGGTAGAAAATGTTTACTTTGTTTGACTGCATAATTGAAAGTGTGTGTGTGTGTGTGTGTGTGTGTGTGTGTGTGTGTGTGTGTGTGTGTGTGTGTGTGTGTGTGTGTGTGTGTGTGTGTGTGTGTGTGTGTGTGTGTGTGTGTGTGTGTGTGTGTGTGCGCGCACTTGTGGCTGTTGCCCAATCATCCATGGGTCTGTGGTTCGAATCCCGGCTCCTCCTGACTACATGTGAAAGTGTCCTTGGGCAAGACACTGAACGAGCGCTGTATGAATGATTGAACCGTTGTAAAAATATCATTATCATAATACAGTACATTATTATTATTTACTTTTGATAATAGGAAAGAGGTCCCAGGATGCATAGTCCCAATTCATTACATTTCCAACATTTCTTTTAATAAAACCTCATACGATGAATGTAGATTCTAGATTTAATTTCGGTAGATTCTACTCTGATCCAATAATGACACTGATGTGATTCCAACTTCAAACTCACATGGTAGAGCAGGTGGAGGGACCACCAGACAGTGAGGACCAGTCACATATTTAAACACTGTGTGAGGATCATCTCCCAGACAGAAACACTTTCATGTTAACAACCTATAATTGTACTTTGGTAGAGCCTGATTAATTTCAGCTCTACATACACAGAACCGACTTCATTACGGCTCTGAAATAGTATAAATCGACCCTCACTGTATTGTGTCATTTGTTAGACAGTTCATCATCCAGATCTGAACTCCATGATGAATTTAAGGAAGACAAACCGATGAAGACAAAGGTAAATCATTGTGTGGTTGTGGTTCTATCTGTAGCAGGTGACTGCAGCCTCTGTTGTGATGGCCTCGAAAAACCAATATCTGCCCCCGGACCAAGGGGATGTCCTCTTGGTCTAGTGGTTAAGAATTAAGATGTTGGACTTTCACGTGG
Source organism: Benthosema pterotum (assembly GCA_039105355.1). Taxonomy (NCBI): domain Eukaryota; kingdom Metazoa; phylum Chordata; class Actinopteri; order Myctophiformes; family Myctophidae; genus Benthosema; species Benthosema pterotum. Next base: position 8,118,439 of record CM076965.1, read on the forward strand.
GAGACCCGGGTTCGAATCCCGGGCGTTACATTGGTGCCGTGACCCGGACCGGGTTTCCCCGTGGAAGGAGGTCAAAAGGGAGGTGAGTGTAGCAGGTGGCTACAGCCTCTGTGGTGATGGCCTCGAAAAACCAATATCTGCCCCCGGACCAAGGGGATGCATTGGGGATACAATGGTTACACCAATGTAACATATGCAGGACAGAACCTGCTAAACATTTACAATACTGCATGCTGTACTGCTACTACTACTACTACTACTACTAATAATAATAATAATACCTGTTACTCGTTTCTATAGGGCTCCTCTGTGGACATATTAATACGCAACAAGGTGAAACTGATCATGTGGTTCAGAGATGATTCTCAACACATTCTACATGATGCTCTTTCTAATGGAATTATTGATGGTGAAGTTCATCACACACTGTGGAGCATATCAGATCCACTAGAGGCTTGCTGTGAGCTTATTGATGCAGTGATTAGTGGAGGAGAGAGAACCTCATCTCAGTTCCTTAAACTACTCAAAGACCCAGAGATTCACTTCATCTATTCACCACAACTCAAGGAGTGGATTCGTTCTGTTGAACTGGCAGGTATTTATTTATTTTATTAACATGGTAATTTTTTTGTCAGGTGGGGGTAATTGTTTGACTGCATAATTTGTTGAATTGAATAAATGTTATACAATTTTTATATAGCAAAAATAGGAAATTTCTCTCAAGTGGCTACACACACACACACACACACAGACACACACACACACACACACACACACACACACACACACACACACACACACACACACACACACACACACACACACACACACAGTGGCAAAAGGATTTCGTGGCAGTTGGAAAATAACAAATTCAAAGTTGCGGCGGGTGGCCACAATGGTCGCAGCCATTGGGGCCATCCACGATCGCAAATTTATTTCGCTCCTCCTGATTGTGACTGTTTTGTGTCATTTCTTAGACAGTTCATCATCCAGCTCTGAACTCCATGATGAATTCAAGGAAGACAAACTGATGAAGACAAAGGTAAATAATTCTCACATCCATGAAATAATGAATAATGATGTGTTGAATTGGTTGTGGTTCTATGCAGGACAGAACCTGCTAAACATTTACAATACTGTATGCTGTATATTTATGATTTATGTACATGAAATGATCCTGTAGAAAACTGACTTTACATGAATGAATGAATGAATGAATGAATGAATGAATGAATGAATGAATGAATGAATGAATGAATGAATGAATGAATGAATGAATTAGTTTATTTAAGTGTCATGCCACCTTGTGGCCCATCCCTATGGGATTATATGACACCTTTTCATACAGAGTACAAATATCACATGTTACATATAAACTTATTTTTTCCGGCAGTGCCGATCACATTCAATTTGGAAAAATACAACAAAACAAAAACATAACATAAGACGAGAGCAACAACACTGCCTCTATCCTATACAGTATACAGTATCTCTCAGACCTGGCTGTATATTGATCTTTTCCTCAGATCCCATGCTTTTTCTAAATACTTTGCTAGTTTAAATGGATCTTTTTCAAATAAACATTTAAATAGTTGTGCATCATTCATATTCAGCACGTCAACATAATTTATTTTCTTAAACAATTCTTCTCTGACCTTCTCGTAGAAAGGGCAATACAACACAAAATGGTACTCGTTCTCTACTTCATTAAGATCGCACATTTGGCATATTCTATCTTCTACATCTTGTAGACTGGCTGAATCCTAAATATGGAAATGTGTTCATTACATTACATAATTATGTTACATTTAGTCTTTTTATTTTATTTCTTTTTTCTTCATCATTGGTTAATTAGATGCAGGCGATGAAGATCTCATCAGAGGAAGACGAGGATGAGGATTCTGGTGAGAGTCATGGATTATATTCCATTTTAAAGTCCTGTTCATACTACAGTTTTAGGTGATAAAGTGACCACTGTTTTTGTTTGCCTTAACTGTCTTTACTCTGAACAGAACATTTGACAGAGATGATGGATCAGGTGAAAATAGAAAGTGAAGAGGAAGGTAATAAATGAATAACTCCAATGCAATTATTAAACCTAAATCATAATTTGCTTAAAACTGAGAATATCTTCTGACTTACCTCCAGATTGAAAACAAAGATTTGTTGCAAAATGGTGTGTTAATAAACTATATATACTTTATATACACTATGTGATATGATCAGCATGTGTCCATGTGTAAGTGTTGTGTGTTGTTCCAGATGAGCTGTACAGCAGATCATGCTGTGAAACATGTCAACACATCCAGCAGGTCAGTTCATTCACAGCACACACTTTTGTTTATGTCTATTAATCAGACCTGGTGATGGTTTAGATTTTTTAAAATTTGATTTATTTAATGAAACAATACTCTGAAACAATTCAGAGTATGCATATAGACCATTTGAATTCTCATTTAGTTTTTGACAAACAGTATTCAGTTTCGGTTCTGTGTTCATTTAAAATCGGAAAAAGGTTTCTTGATACTGTTTAGAAATGTTTCCTAGAAAACGCATATATGACCTAATTCCTTATTTTTCCTGGTGCGGTCCGACACAGAATGAAGAATTTAGTACCACAGCGCTGCTGTACTGATTACTGATTACTCTTGATTGACATCTCAGTTACAGCTACAGTTAGTACAAGGAGACACACGCTGCGCTGTTGGCGATTGCACTAGCAGATGATATGAATTAGAGTAGACAATATTATTATGCATTAACCTTTATTATATTTTGATTATATGTATAGCCTTTAGCAGGAGGTACAGAAGTATTACTTGCTCAACATCTCTCTTCAGAGATAACACTCACCCTCTTAGTAGACATGTGAACTTGAGTCATTAGGTACAAGCTGTAATTATGCATGTACAGTATGTAGCAATATGCAATGCATATAGAACTTCAACCAACTTGTTGACAATAAAGTTGTTGAATCTTGCTTGGTAGAGCTACGGCGGTACGAGGATCATTCCTGAGAAACTCTCCAGAGGGCGCTATCAGTGAGTCTTCTGCTTTCATTCATTCACATGTCATAAACACAACCAGGCAGCAGAAACAATGTGAGGTTTACATGAAATAATAATATTGCCTAATGTTTGGTACACTTTATTACTGACGTTAGACATTCGACTCATTCTGCTCTTTCGCCTCTGTTTATTGTGCGTGTGTGTGTGTGTGTGTGTGTGTGTGTGTGTGTGTGTGTGTGTGTGTGTGTGTGTGTGTGTGTGTGTGTGTGTGTGTGTGTGTGTGTGTGTGTGTGTGTGTGTGTGTGTGTGTGTGTTTCAGAGCGAAGCTGTTAGCAGAGGGTACATATGAGTGTGTGTTTACAGGCCTGATATTGGAGGCGTGGAGGCCAGTGGTGGTTCGTTATTCTGTCCTGCCCTGGTCCACGTTCAGCAGGTTTGTCCAGGACCCCTGGATGATCGCTGGGCCCACATTCAACGTGGAGACGGTCCCCAAGGATGACTCTGCCCTCAGGTCCATCCAGCTGCCTCACTGCCTGTGTCTGGCCGGTGAGAACATACCGTCTATGTTACTTTTTAGGAAATGTTAAACAAAAGACCAACAATGGGCTGGCTCTCCAATCCAATCCAATCTAATGTAGACACAAGTTAACAGCATGAGCGCACAGAACTATTGCTGACCATTACATCAGTAGGTCTGTGATCGTTTCATCTGGTACTGAATTTCATGACGTCACTGGGGCTTCATAGCAGATGCGGCTAAGAGCAGCCAAAACAAAGAAGCAACAATGAGGAACAAAGGGAAGTCATACACTTCCTACCACAACCTTCAGTCTTTGATTAGATTTATATTATATTTATAGTTTTTGATTTAGATCAGGAATTATCAATATTCGAAAATGTCTCTGCCATAAATCACATCACTGTCACACAACCAGGCAATATCGGCTCAGACTCCAGCTCCACTGTCAGGCAGAATCATAGATTAGGTAGAGCTATGGACCAGAGCTATACTGTAGATGAATCATTGAAGCAGTGGAGATATGGGCCAGGCCAGCGCTATAGTTGAATCCTAGAAGCAGTGGAGCTATGGACCTGAGCTATAGATGAATCATACAGTAGATTCAGTAGAGCTATGGAAAAGAGCTATACTGTAGATGAATCATTGAAGCAGTGGAGATATGGGCCAGAGCTATAGATGAATCATAAAGTAGATTCAGTAGAGCTTGGACCTGAGCTATAGATGAATCATAGAATCACTGGAGCTATGGACCAGAGCTATACTGTAGATGAATCATTGAAGCAGTGGAGATATGGGCCAGGCCAGAGCTGTAGTTGAATCATAGTAGCAGTAGAGCTATGGACCAGAGCTATAGTTGAATCATAGAATCACTGGAGCTACGACCAGAGCTATAGATGAACCATAGACAATATTTTCATTTATATCATTTTTGTTTTCATTTTTTCATGCCGATAAACTACTTGCAGACAACGTTTCATTAAAAAAATGAAACCTGTAATTTGTCCCTAAGATTTGCAAATATCTATCTGTTTGGATATTCAACCTGAAAATAACTTCACCAGAGTTTGCATAATTATCTATACTACAAGGCTCTGGGACTGGGAGGGAGACGTGGAGCGCCAACACAACAGTACTTTGCCTTTTTACCGTTGCATGTTAAAGTAGTTCACACAATGGATGGAACACTGATATTTATCCAACCAGGTCGGTGATTACCAATACCATTCATGCTGTGCAGACGCGATTGTAAACGAGATGCTTAAGGGTTGTTTCTTTATGAATCTGTTCAGCTTGAAGTTAACAGCGAAAGTCTTAAATCTTCCACTAGATAGTGGTATCAGTTGGACCGGTTACCACCCTCAGGTTATTTACTTTAGGACTGGGTCAGATATTCAGAGACCCAGTATTAAAACATTTGGTTGGGTTGAGGTGGAGGGACTGTGAGGTTCCCGGTTTGATCCCTGTGGGCTCACTAGTGCCTTGCATGGTTCCCCAAACATCGGTGTAAAATCACAATCTGTGTAAATCACTTACCCAAATTAATGCAACTTCGCATGTCCAACTGGCAGGGGAGCCTATCTCCATGAGTGGGCGTGTCTTATGAAAGTTGAAATACTGTCGAGGCTTCTGATTTGTTTGGGGGAAAAAACAACAGTTTACCTTTGTTTAGAACAACAATGAATCACAAACGCTATGCTGAACAGAACAGAAATGCTACGCAACAGGTGACGTCAGGGGAATTCGAGTCAAGAAGGCACTGGCCAGACTCAGTTGACGGTAACGTTCATGAGTTGAATGTTGCAACGGCAAATGAGGCTGGTGCCAGGCTAAATAAATGCACCATTTACCATTAGTTTCAAAGACTGTAGAGACAGTTTCTCTGCTAAACTGTCCCTCATTCATTGTATCTTCTCCCAGGCCCAGTGGAAAAGGAGACAGTGGTATTTGGTGTCCTGCACATCACTGATGAGGATCAGGATCCTGTCATTGAGGCAGCAGAGTCCTCTGGTAGCCATGTGAAGTGGTCTGTGTCCTCCCTGTGCCAACTCACTCCCATCGTCAAAAACACAACGCCGATGGAATACCATGGAGCGGTGCTGATCTACAGGGATCTGAGCTGTGAGGAGATTCTAACCTTACTAGTCTACCTCATCCCCAACAACAGCCCATCACACGTTGAGGTGAGGATTTATCCACGGTGGAAACACAAAGATTGCATTTGTACACTTTTAGCATCACTCCAAGAGTAACTGAGTGTAAGGATAACAAACTGAATTTAAATTCCTGCAAACGAGTGCCAAAGAGCCTGATCATTTCTTTCTAACTCTGCATAGAAACAGATCAGAATGATTTGACTTGATGTTAGCTCTCAGAGTGGTCCATGTCCAGTATTTAGATGACAGACTGACTCTTCTCTGCTCTCTGAAAACCATCCTAACCGTGTCCTCCTGTCCTCCTTGTTCTCTGCTCTCTGAAAACCATCCTAACCGTGTCCTCCTGTCCTCCTTGTTCTCGGCAGAACATCCGGAGGACTTTACTTGAATGTTCAACGTATCGTTTTGGGAAAGTTAAGAAGAATCCCTGCACCTTTCGTCCACTGGTAGAACACGCCTCCTACTGTCTCACGAGCACAGACACTGGAGTAAAAATAACCCCTGGTAAAGAGGTGTGTTTGTTTCAATGCTCATTCAGCTTGACATGTTTGGTTTGTAGTAGGGATGTCCCGATGCCACTTTTTCATTTCCGGGCCGATCCCGATACCACATTTTTTGTGTTAGCCGATACCAATACAAATACCAATACCAGAGAAGAATATATATAATAACATACAAAAGAAAAAATACCCTCTCTCAAATGTGCACTTGGGAAACTCCAAACCAAACATTTTACTTTACTGCCATGGCGTCAACCCTTTACCCCTGTGTCTGATCACTGGTTAGGCATATTTGCCAATATATGACCCAATAATGACAAATAAGGGCCAATACTGATACTTTTCTGATACCCGTACAGTATTTGCTGATACGACAAAAACGGGCCAAAAACTGCCAATCCGATACTTTTGTATCGACATCGGGACATCACTAGTTTGTAGTGCTGTATACTTGTATAGTGGTATACCTGTAGATACTGTATGAATTCATGTGTACTTGTTATGAGTGTGTAACAAATATAATTTATGAACATTGTGTGTGTGTGTGTGTGTGTGTGTGTGTGTGTGTGTGCGCGTGTGTGCGTGCAGGGCTTGATGTTCACTCTGGATGAACTGGTAGAACCAGGTTACTACGAGGTAAAGCACAAGAGAGACCAGATTCAACTTCAACTTGAAGACCAGACACAAATAGCAGCATGGCATGCATATATTGAAAAAGGTAACTGCACTGATAGCATATTTACATTAAATTTTAATCATCGTCTTTTAGTTGTTTAATTTAATTTCAGTAATGTGAAATGTTTTAGTGTTAGTCTAATCTACTCCCAGAATCAGACTCCACGGAGGAGCGCAACTCCAGTTTGTCCCTATTCAGGCCATTCAAATTTGGACACCTCAATGTCTCACCTCTTCTACTAGAGGTGTAGAAAGACTTACCAAACTCCCTTCACTTCATGGGGTCAGTCCAATGGTGGTTCTTCTACATAGATTTCTTTTGCGAACGGGACAGCAAATACACTGTTTCTCTCACACACAAACGGCCGGCTCCTTTCCCCTCTGGACAGGCTTCGCTCAGCCAGGCAGGCTGCCAGTGTTAATAAAACTATTTCGCGCATATTGCAGAAAACAACACAACACAAAACATTACTCTATGGAGCCATCTAGTAGAAGAGTTGCGACATTAGGGGGTCAGAAACGGAGCGCTCGAGCGCTGTCAATGCAGCACGACAAGCCTAATTATATCAGTGTGTACATTTAATGTTCAGTGTATTATATCAGTGTACATATTTAACTAACTGACATGTGTCTCTGTCTCAGGTGACTTGGAGAGATGCATTGAGGTAAAGCCAAGCTCACAGAACACAGGTAAGATCTGATAGTAACTGTTTCACTGGACATAAACATTTATATTAGCCTGTTCTAAATGCATTATGCATCCACAAATTATACACCCACATGATCATTTGGTAACTTTGCACTGTATCTAATGTTTTGTTGTCTTCTCCAGGTGACTCAGTGTCCAGGCCAAGCAAAAGGACTTCATGTAAGTATGATCTATTAGTTTTCTTCTGTGTGATACAATGGTGTTTTCAGTGATACAGTATACTGTAATGGTGTTTTCAGCTCAGTGTAACGTCCAGGTGTCTTACAGCTGTGATATAATGATGTTTTCAGTGATATAATGGTGTTTTCAGCACAGTGTAACGTCTAGGTGTCTTACAGCTGTGATATAATGGTGTTTTCAGCACAGTGTAACGTCCATGTGTCTTACAGCTGTGATATAATGGTGTTTTCAGCACAGTGTAACGTCCAGCTGTGATATAATGGTGTTTTCAGCACAGTGTAACGTCCAGGTGTGATATAATGGTGTTTTCAGCACAGTGTAACGTCCAGGTGTCTTACAGCTGTGATATAATGGTGTTTTCAGCACAGTGTAACATCCAGCTGTGATATAATGGTGTTTTCAGCACCGTGTAATGTCTGTGTGTCTTACAGGTGGAGCTCAGCTCTCAGCACAGGGATCATGTGACACATCAGAGGAAGGATGTTCCAGTAAGAAACCTCGTCTCCCACAGCAGACAGGTGATTTTACATTTACTTACTCATAACTTCATTGTGGAACCAATGGAACCTCTGATAAAACCACAGAACAGCCTGACTGTCAGACTCCAGTTCAGCTTCCTGAAGCTTGAGTCTGAAACTGTCCGCTGTCTGTGAGATTTCAAGGGGGAGGGGCTTGGTTCATACCAAACAAACCAGAGGTTGTTGTCAATCATGTGGCTAATGGGCTAGCCTGTTTGCCAACCACACAAACACAGCCAACGAGCGCTACTAGGATGTGAACAAAAGCAGAAAAATATGTCCGATGACGATGTTTACACTGGACATATTGATACATCTGCAATTCACCGCAGTTGCAGCCGCCATGTTTGCTGTTTGACACTGTAACTGCTGGCCAATCAGTTGCGTCTGTTCGGATTTGTCGTCAGACCAACACCCCAACTCCGCCTCTCATTGGTTGGTACGAGAGGAAATCGGAGGTTAACAATGGAAGGCCAGAGCAAGAGACCTGGTCTGAACCAGGTCTAGTGGTTAAGATGTTGGACTTTCACGTGGGAGACCCAAGTTCGAATCCCAGAGGTCCTGTTCTAGGACCTCTGGGATTCGAACTTGGATATTTAGAGTTTAGGCACAGCAGTTAAAGTTAAAAATAATAAAGCAACGATAAAAGAACAACTAAAAGTGCCGCAGTATATCTATTGTAGTAAAGTATATCTAAACAGGGCAGGAAATGATTCCTATCAACAGTGAGATTCTGAGGGTGAAATTGGATCTGCAATGAGGTCTGTTAAGTAATGTTAATGTTACTATCGCAGAGGAAAAAAATGCTTCTCAATTTAAACTCAGAAGCGTCTCTTGAGCAACCACCTTTATTTCTCATTTTAAGATCACCTAAAGATCACCTATGTCTCTTCATGGCTCCTAAGATGAATACTAGGATCCATAAATGAGGCAAAGCTGAAATCTCTCCATTGGCTGCTACAGATGTATTTGAGAGATAAATGAGACAAAGCTGAAATCTTGCTATATGCGTATATATAGCAAGATTCCAGCTTTGCCTCATTTATGGATCCTAGTATTCATCTTAGGAGCCATAAAGAGGCATAGGTAATCTTTAGGTGATCTTAAAATGAGAAATAAATGTGGTTGCTCAAGAGACGCTTCTGACCTACACTGAGAAGCACATTTTTCATCTGGGATAACTCTCCCCTTCACAGACTCAGACCTGGTCACAGAGCAGCAGCTGTTGCAGGTTGCTGGTCAAATTGGAAAAAAGTGGAGGCGGATTGGCATATCACTGGGCATTCTGGACGTTAAACTGGAGCAGATTGAGGAGGACTATCCACAGGACCTCGTGGAGAGAGTTTATCAGATGCTGCTACTTTGGAAAAAACACCAGAGAGAAAACGCAACAGCTGAATACTTACACACCAAGCTGACAGAGCTAGAAGCAGGCCTGATACCTGATGATATAGACTTCCTTATAGCTGGGCCTTCCAGGTCTGGACAATGAGCACAGCGTAAAGCAGCTATGATTCTATGTACTGTACATTGACTGAAGGAAGACAAACATTATTTTTACTGGTGAACCAGTGTAGGCCTACGCAACATGTAGACATTGAGCGTATAAATGTACACAAAATGTAAAAATTGAGTGTATAACTGTACACAAGATGTAACCATTGCGTGTATATATGTAAACAAGATGTAAACATTGATCACACACAGATCAGCTCTGCTGTGTCTTCATAACGATGGAATACAACGTTGGTTTTATGGATGTGATCCAGTTAGCAGATCTACATGTACTGTATATAATGTATTTACTTAAAGGTAGGGGAAGTGATTTCCCCCTCTCCCACGTTAGCAGAGGAGCTAATAAAAGTTCTCCAGGTGGAGGGTGAATTCTCCTCCAATCAGGATCAAGCAGCAGGTTCACATAGTGTAGCTACTCTTGGGCGCCCCTAGTGCACCAGGCTGGTACTACACCATGAATTTCAAATCACTTACCCTACCTTTATTGTAAGTCACTCTGAATTAAGAACATCTGCTAAATGCCTACATTGTAAACTGTAGTTTTACTGCGGGGTCAGGTGTATGTGTTTAGAACGTTCTAACAGTCTGACATACAGATATTTAGTCTGACACCTGATACTTTTCTAAAAAGAAACCCTGACCTGAGTCTGATCCTGATCTGATCCAGAATCAACGGTTTGAGTTGCCACATCTTCAGGATTTTTCAAAAAAGAAATGGTAGTGGCGCGCCACTCTGTGCTGCACTATGAGCTTGTAGATCTGTTATTTTGTTAATAGCTACAGTATTACCACCAAACAGGGTTCCAGTCCAGATGTGTCAGACTGTTGTAGGTCAGACCAACGCATGCTGTTCCATGGTGGAACTGCACCGCTCCATCCTTACTATACAAACACATGGTATCTTCATCAGCATGTTAGACCAGCGGTTTTCAACCTTTTTCATACCAGGGCCCATTATTTAGCCACGGACCACCATTTGGTAAGATTTTAGCCCCACAGAACCCAAAACTAAAGATTTATATTGCTTTTGTCCACAATTCCAGGCTGGATTTGGGGAAACAAAACAGTCAAACATACAGATCAAAATGACCATTAATCTTCTACATTCTCTAGTTGTGTAGACTTGGGATAATTCACATGATGAATATTTTAACTCTTGAGAGCATAAACATGAAACATGTTTATGCTCTCAAGAGTTACATCTGACTTTTCATCTGGTTAACCAACTTAGCTGGGGACCACCTGGAACCCTCTCAGGGACCACTGGTTGAAAACCACTGTGTTATATTGTTCCAAAACAGCCGTCCTTTTTTCTGTTGACTTATACTGGTCTCCTTATATCTTGTTAAGTGACTAGTTTTCGTTTATTTTTCAATAATGTAGTTTTTTTTTTATGGTGAAGGTGATTTCGACCTTTTTTTTTAATTACTAAAGGCCTATATTTACATGTCCTTGTTGGATTTCCGATCTTAAAGATTGAATTTATTAGAATGAATGAATTTGCCTAAAAAACATTTTTTCCATTTTTTGTTGTTTTTGTTGTTTTTTATTTCGTAGTACAACCTAGTAGTAAGTGTGAAAAACATTTTTTATTTATTTTTTTTATTTTTTTCAAATAGAAATATACCTGGCCCTTCTAGGGTTAAAGATATAAAATGCATGACAGCACACTCAATGTTTTGGAAGAATCTAGTCATTTCTAAGGAGAAAAACGAAACAAAAGGTCTTTGTATCCAGCAGTTTTTTTCTACTTTGCTAATTACAGTAGATATTGTATGATGATATTATGTGTGTTGTCATGATTTGTTGAGACCCGAGTTGGCTTTGTCCGCAGCGTAGTCGTCTTTATATAGATCATTTACGAAAAGTCTGAGGAAAATGAATGGAGAATCCGTTTCTGGAACAGGGGCGATGTCACAAGAGGGGCAGGACTGTTCAGCTCTATTGAGAATGGGGACATGACATCCAATGTGGACTAGTAGGCCTAGTGGACCTGAAGTAAGCCCTGTCATCCTATTAATACTTTTATTTTAGCTCGTTTTGTAATAATAGTACAGCATGAACATTACAGAGACTTTAGTCGTTGCTTTACAACTCCACTTTTTCCCTCTCTGGGGCTGCCAGAGCCATCTAGTACAGGGGTTTTCATTCAACAGGTGGTCCGGGGACCACCAGTGGTCCCTGAGAGGGTTCCTGGTGGTCCCCAGGCTAAATGATGGAAAATTGGCTAACCAGATATATTCATCTGAATTAGCACTATTTAATTAAGAAGTCTACACTGTTTTGTTTCCCAAATCCAGCCTGGAATTGTGAACAAAACGAAAGGTTTTAGGTCTTTGGGGCTAAGATGTCCTCAAATGGTGGTCCGTGGCTCAAATTCTGGATAAATGGTGGACCCTGGTGTCAAAAAGGTTGAAAACCCCTGCACTACAGTACAAGTGGAAATGAATAACTGCACATAATAGTGTAAACCGCTAGATGGTGCTGTTGGTTTACTACTACTACTACTCAGAGCCTTGGAAATAGACAGAGTTACGCCAACTCCGTTCACTTCATGGGGCCAGTCCCTCTACATAGACTTCTGTTGGATAGTGACAATGAATAGTGACAGCCGGAAGTTACTGAATGCATTGAAGCCTATGGGCTCGCGCGAGTACATGAACCACGTGACCAGGCTGTTTTCTGACCCCTCAATGTCGCAACTCTTCTACTAGATGGCTCTGCTACTACTACTACTACGTAAAACAGTTTCCAGTGGAAACGGAACGAGCTGTCCACCAAGTTTACTTTCGTTTTCTCCCTGCCCGCCTTGTTGTTGTTGTTGTTGTCACCAAACTGAGCAGAACTTCTTCTTTACATCACAAAACAAACAAACAGCAGAGTTCAGGTATGGATATTATTTACATGTTCATAATTATACTTTACTGATAGGTGAGCTGTCTGTCAGTGAGTCAGACAGAGCTGTGGTCAGAACGTTAAAGGGGAATTCCACACATTTTCAACATTTTCCTGAGAGGATACAACATGTGAACCAAGATGTATTTCACCATATTAAGGATTTTTTCAGACCACACAACACACACCATCTCTAAGGCATATTATTGAAATGTTGAAAATGGGTGGAGTGCAGCGTGCAGTGTTGTTTAATAAAAATCATTTTTATCAGAGCTCCCTGGTGCTACTTCTCTGTGTTGGGGTGAGTTTGGTAAACACACAAATGTTGAGAATGGGTGGAGTGCAGCGTGCAGTGTTTCAGTGTTTAATAAAAAATCATTTTCATCAGAGCTCCCTGGTGCTACTTCTCTGTGTTGGGGTGAGTTTGGTAAACACACAAATGTTGAGAATGGGTGGAGTGCAGCGTGCAGTGTTTCAGTGTTTAATAAAAAATCATTTTCATCAGAGCTCCCTGGTGCTACTTCTCTGTGTTGGGGTGAGTTTGGTAAACACACAGATGCACACCGGGAGCACATCCTCCTATTAGTTTGTATTGGCAGTGTGGTCAGCGTGAATATATGGAACACACCCAGTGTTCTATTAGTTTGTATTAGCAGTGTGGTCAGCGTGAATATATGGAACACACCCAGTGTTCTATTAGTTTGTATTGGCAGTGTGGTCAGCGTGAATATATGGAACACACCCAGTGTTCTATTAGTTTGTATTAGCAGTGTGGTCAGCGTGAATATATGGAACACACCCAGTGTTCTATTAGTTTGTATTGGCAGTGTGGTCAGTGTCAGTATATGGAACACACCCAGTGTTCTATTAGTTTGTATTAGCAGTGTGGTCAGCGTGAATATATGGAACACACCCAGTGTTCTATTAGTTTGTATTAGCAGTGTGGTCAGCGTGAATATATGGAACACACCCAGTGTTCTATTAGTTTGTATTAGCAGTGTGGTCACCGTGAATATATGGAACACACCCAGTGTTCTATTAGTTTGTATTAGCAGTGTGGTCAGTGTCAGTATATGGAACACACCCAGTGTTCTATTAGTTTGTATTAGCAGTGTGGTCAGTGTCAGTATATGGAACACACCCAGTGTTCTATTAGTTAGTATTAGCAGTGTGGTCAGCGTGAATATATGGAACACACCCAGTGTTCTATTAGTTTGTATTAGCAGTGTGGTCAGCGTGAATATATGGAACACACCCAGTGTTCTATTAGTTTGTATTAGCAGTGTGGTCAGCGTGAATATATGGAACACACCCAGTGTTCTATTAGTTTGTATTAGTGTGGTCAGTGTCAGTATATGGAACACACCCAGTGTTCTATTAGTTTGTATTAGCAGTGTGCTCAGCGTGAATATATGGAACACACCCAGTGTTCTATTAGTTTGTATTAGTGTGGTCAGTGTCAGTATATGGAACACACCCAGTGTTTCTATTAGTTTGTATTAGCAGTGCGGTCAGCGTGAATATATGGAACACACCCAGTGTTCTATTAGTTTGTATTAGCAGTGTGGTCAGCGTGAGTATATGGAACACACCCAGTGTTCTATTAGTTTGTATTAGCAGTGTGGTCAGCGTGAATATATGGAACACACCCAGTGTTCTATTAGTTTGTATTAGCAGTGTGGTCAGTGTCAGTATATGGAACACACCCAGTGTTCTATTAGTTAGTATTAGCAGTGTGCTCAGTGTCAGTACCTGTATTTGGAACACACCCAGTGTTCTATTAGTTTGTATTAGCAGTGTGGTCAGTGTCAGTATATGGAACACACCCAGTGTTCTATTAGTTTGTATTAGCAGTGTGGTCAGTGTCAGTATATGGAACACACCCAGTGTTCTATTAGTTTGTATTAGCAGTGTGGTCAGTGTCAGTATATGGAACACACCCAGTGTTCTATTAGTTTGTATTAGCAGTGTGGTCACCGTGAATATATGGAACACACCCAGTGTACAGAATGCCACGTTTCATGCTTTTATAACAGTGGTTTTCACCCTTTTTGACACCAGGGACCACCATTTATCCAGAATTTGAGCCACGGACCACCATTTGATGACATCGTAGGCCCAAAGACCTAAAACCTTTCGTTTTGTTTACAATTCCAGGCTGTATCTGGGAAACCAAACAGTGTAGACTTCTTAATTAAATAGTGCTAATTCAGATGATAAATATTTTAACTCTTGAGAGTGTGAAAATGAAACCAAATGGACCCGCAAGGGTCCATTTGGTTTCATTTTTACATTCTCAAGAGTTACATCTGGTTAGCCAATTTTCCATCATTTAGCCTGGGGACCAACAGGAACCCTCTCAGGGACCACTGGTGGTCCCCGGACCACCTGTTAAACAACGCGGTACGCTGCGATCCTAATTTCGGGTGCAACAGGTGTTTAACACCCGTAGAAACATGTGTGAGTACTTTATATTTGCAATCATACGAGTGTCATCAGTACGAGCGTCTTAGATGTTATCATTATGTTGGACAGACACCCGCAGAGTCTCTATAACTCTGAACTTATATAAATACAAAACATAAAGGATATTATTCTGATGGTCCTGATGTTAGGGAGGTTTGCGGTGTCATTACGAAACCCATTAGTATGTAGTTATTATCAATAAACAAGTGTTTTAATCCAGTTTGTGGCCAAACGCCATTTCCCTTCTTGTTTACGTCTTCTTAGTGTAATTCCTGCGTTCACCGTATGCGCCCCCTCCCTGCCACCCAGTTTAGACATGACGGGGGGAAAATAAACTTCATAATAAGCTCATGTTCTTAAAATAATATTGGCCTATGTGTTTTAGGTTTATTGTTGTTGTTGTTGTTGTTGTTGTTGTTGTTGTTGAAAGGCCATTAAAGGCAGCAGATCTGTATATTCTCATATGCAGTCAATTTTCAATTCAAAGGTGTTTTATTTGCATGAGAAAACTTCCCTTTACATTGCCGAAGTGTCACAATATTAATAAAAACAGTTAAAAATTAGGACTATACTATACTATACTATACTATACTATACTATACTATACTATACTATACTATACTATACTATACTATACTATACTATACTATACTATACTATACTATACTATACTATACAGTTGGAGGGACAGCATTTTGTAAACAGAGCCATGTTGCTGACACATATTGCTAATGTACACGATTATAATACATATGTTATAATACAATATGTGCAGGAAAATGGCTCTTTGAAACAAATAGCATCAATCTTTTGCAGTCATTTTGGGGCAAATATCAGCATCTATCAGCTCTATTTACATGTATTAATAGTCAATGCTTTGCACTACTATCCTTGGACTTGCACTATGTAATGTATTTGGTATAACAGTAACAATATTTTTTTTTCTCCAGGTTGTACAGTATACATCCTCTGGTCTTCTCATCGCTGCTTACAGATGTTAGAATTCCTGCTTTGAACAAATAATCAGGTTTGTTTGATTGTTTTTGTCATTTCTATTAATAAAAGGGTTACAGTTAGGGGTCGCTGCATGTGTTTCTGTGTTTCAGTTGCTTTGATAATGATATGTGTTGTCTCACAGATGCAGTAACTGCTCCTATACGTAAAAAAGTCTTGTCATGACACTCAATGTGAATGTATCATAACAATCTGAAAGGTTACAATAGTTCAGTGCTACTCTGACTAGGTGAAAGTGACAGTTTACTATCGGAAGGTGAAACAATGAGTTGTCTATACTGTGCTTTAGTATCTGTGGCTTAAAGGAACACTTCACCACTTTTTGACCTATCTTCAGAGGTTGAAAAGTGGTGAAGTTGTCCTTCAAGTTAAAACGTAACGAAAGGAAGTATGTAATTGTAATGCTGTCAGACAATGTTCATTAATTATTACATGTTAGTATGCAAACGTCATATTAATTGTCCTGTAATTATTTCACTCTAGATTGTCCCTGGTTCCATCTCATGGTGAGAGATGTCAGAGCTGCCTACAATTAGAAATGAGAGCCTGGAGAACTGGAAATGTCTGGACTCAAGAAGCATTAAAGTCTATAAGGCCAGATACAAGGACTTGGACATTGAAGTGGCTGTTAAGCTGTTTCATTATCGGTATGATGACAGTTATCAAAGTGCTAAATTCTTAGGCATAGAAATGATGGGCCACAGTAATGTACAGTATCATGATGGTTTACGACTTTTTGGGTTATTTTATCGACACAAGTGGATAAGCCCCTTGTTAATTACAGTGACAAGGACTGTGCACATCACTATTATTCACTGTTAGCCCTTTTTGAGCTAGGGCCTTGCTCATTGGTCCCTGGGCCTGGGCCCAACGTGACCCTTGGATAATCCTGCACTGTTTTTAGGATTGTATTGCATGCAAATGAGAATTTGGTCGCAGTATTTTTGTTATTTAATCTCAAGTCTTATCAAGTCAATGTCATGCATTCTAACCCCCCCCCCCCCCCCCCCCCCCCCCCTCCTCTCTATCAGCTTGTTCCGTTCCATCCTACAAAAAGAGGTGGATTACATGAAAGCTGCTGATGGCCACTTTGTACCCAGGGTCTACGGGGTGTACCAGGGCCCTGACCCTGCCCCAGTCCCTGTCTGGGGCTCCCCAGAGTGTCTTGGTATAGTCATGGAGCTGATGGAGAGAGGCAGCCTGCAGTCTCTCCTGACCTCTCTGTCCAATCCTCCACCGTGGCCCCTGGCTTTCCGCATGGCCCACCAGCTGGCCGTAGCCATGGACTTCCTCCACAGTATGAGGTTAATACACCTGGACCTGATACCTCACAATGTGCTACTGGATGCCAACTTCAATGTCAAGGTACAGTCTATCCATGCATAGCATGTTTCTATTGAAATTAAACGGGGACCACCCTGTTAGCTCTATCAACTGCTGTCTCAGGTGGTTTTGCTCATTGCCATTCCTTTGGTCTTGTTGATTCTCTTCAGGTTGTAGTTTAAATGATCTGTTATCCCTTTTATTTCAATAGATCAGCCCGTCTACGGTGTCCAAGACTCAAGCCTACAGTGCAAGCACTCTAGCCTACACTCCCCTTAAGGCTTTGGAAGATAAATACCGACCTTATTATGTTCACAGGTAAACGCTTCAACAATTGTGATGTATGTCTAGAGACTTAAAAAGCTTGTTATTGTGTGGAAAAACAAGCATTTTCTCCCTTCCCTTCTATTAGCTACGGTATACTGCTGTGGAACATTCTTACTGGGGATCCATCATATCCAGGTAAATCATTCATTATTGTGAATGTACACACACATGTATTCTACTGTACTGTACATTAGTAACGATGGTCAGGATTCTCTTAATCAACACACCTTGTACACCTGCATGTCATCTCTGAGGGGCAGAGATTGTTTATCCGTCCCTCTGTGAGTAGATAATCCTAGAATTTATTTACACACACACACACACACACACACACACACACACACACACACACACACACACACACACACACACACACACACACACACACACACACACACTTATGACTCCTGTATTTTTGTCTAGGAATGGGACACAGACGTGATCTAAAGAAAATTGATGTGAAGAAATCAGATGGATTGTCTGAGCTGGTTGACCTCATGAAGAGATGCTGTGATGATGACCCCAAAAAGAGACCTCTCTTTACAGGTGAATTTACCATCTAATGTATGGGGGAGGTTTGATTCATCGTGTAGGTCACATGTGTCAAAGTCAAGGCCCGCGGGCCAGATCCGGCCCGCGAGATGATTTAATCCGGCCCCAGGCTTGTAGAGCAAAAATGTCTGAGTCTATTAAAAAAAAAAGTAAGTCTCTAGCACGTTCCTATCAAAAGTTATGATCGTTTAAAGAAATGCTTTTTAGCTCTCTTCTGAACGGCATGTAATGCATGTTGTCCAGCAGGGGGAGTCGTTTTACCAGGCTAGGCTGCTGGCACAGCAAAGTGAGAACTATAATTCAGCAGTACAAGGGTGTGTAACCGAGAGAACTATACTTCAGCAGTACAATGGTGTATAACCGAGAACTATACTTAGTTAACTATACATACTTACTTAAATTTAGTATTTGGCCCTTTTCGGCCTGAGCGGTCGTGTCGTCCATGCCGCCGTCCTCTTTCTCTTTCTCCGGGTCGACGCTCGTCTTCACCCGACCCACCGTCAGTCCTCTTCTCCTAGCCGCGTCGGTCGCCTCCTCCACTGTATGATATGTTACCCTTTGTTCCCCAGGCCAGTCGATACGTATTTTCGTGAGGGGAGTTCTGAAAGGTATCTTCGGAGTGTGTTCATTAAGGGCTTTTTTAACGTCAGCATAGGATTTTCTTATCTTCAGAACTGCATCAGTGTAGTCGTGATCGAAGTAGATCCTTCTCTCTCCATATTTCACGGTCTTCTTACTCCATGCCTCAGAGAGCACCTTTTCTTTCACGTCGTATCTCATGAAGTTAATTACAATCGATCTCGGAGCCTGATCTTCGCCTCTTCTCGGGACTATGGCTCTGTGTGCTCTTTGTATGGACAACTCAACATCGACTACTTCTTTCCTTAGCCAGTCATTCATAAACTTGCTCATTGACTCACAGTTGGACTCGGCCTCTTCTGGCATGTTGTAAATGCGCAAGTTATTTCGTCTGGATCTCATTTCTAATGCGTCGACTTTATCGAGCAGCTTGTTGCGTTCGTGGAACAACTCCTCCATTGTTTTGTCCACCTCATAGCTCCAACTTTCGAGTCCTTCTGTTCTTCTGCAAGCAGCATTGATGTCCTCACGTTGTTCTTTCATCTCCGTGTTGAAGTCGCTGAGTTGTTGTGCTGTTTCTTTCTTGAAGTCCTCCAGTTTATTTTCCAACTGCAGCGTGAACTCATCTTTGAGAGTTTTCAGTTCATTTGAAATGTCCTCAAACTTGCCTTCAAACTGTTTACGTTGTTCTTCAAGTTGTTCTATGATGACTTTCAGGCTTGTTTGAACCGCCGCCATGCTATCCTCATTAGCCTCCTCACTCCCTTTGGCTTCTTCCGTGTCCTTTCCTACTTTAGTCTTTCCTCTCACCATTGTCGTGTACAAAGAAAAATCTGTGTTTAGAAAAGGACTGCTTCTATTCTGTTTCGTTTGTTAATTTTCTTAATTCATTTTAAGTAGTTGGCTTAGGAGAGCCAGCCTCTCACTAGACCCTCACAGCCGCCATCTTGGATGCATCACCAGAAGTTCATAGCTATTCTTAATAATAAATATGACTTGTGTGATATACTGTATAGAAGTAACGGCTGTGTACATAAACATGCGTGTGCCATGCATGCTTGCGGTCTGCGACTGGTTGCACCGCGGCGCTCCGGCCCCCATGAAGTCACATTAAGTCCAATGCGGCCCCCACCCCAAATGACTTTGACACCACTGCTGTAGGTAATATATTGATGTATTTACATTCTAGGGTGCTGTGAGATGTTATGATTATACAACAAAGGAGATATTTTTACAAAAAATGTACAGAAAGTGTAAAAGTGTGTGTTTTCATGTGGGCACACCCACTAGTTCATTAAATATATGATTTTCACCTTTGTACTGAACCAGTCCCTCCTTCAAGACCACCATCCCAGTGTGAACAGTCTGGTTCCATGCTGACACACCTCCATTCACACTCAGTCCCACATACACCCACCGTAAGAGCGGCTAGCAAAAGAGCTAAGGGGTGAAAAAATATATATAATTTACACCAGTAATTACATTATAATGTTGTGTTTTGTAATGCAATTTATTTGTGTATATGCCAGTAATAAGCATATTATAAAGCATATAGTACATTTTAATTCATTCTTTCACTCTTGTACAGATTTACATTGTGAAGATTAGTGTCAGTTGTTTTCCTCCTTCCATCTGAACCAAACTGTAGAGAACCAGGTGTAGAACAGATACAGTATTTATACTGTCAAATGGACAGATTCATTTGTCCTGCTTTGTGTTTCATGGTTATCATTTCAGAATGCGTTGCAGTAACACGTCACGTCTTATCAAGACATGAACAGGGAATCGATGCTGCTGTTGATGAAACCTTGAGACTGGTACATCATTTATTGTTCTATATTGTAGTCATGATTTATAATTTCACCAAACACAGAACAACGTTTGGTGACTAATCAATTGAATCCCCTTTTCACCAATAAAAAAAAAGGTTTGTAAACTGTTATTGTTTAGCCTTGAACAGGACATTGGTACTTGGTGATAAAATGTGGGGTAAAAAAAAAGAAAGAATAAAAAGCAAGTACTCTTTAGCCAATTCATGTCACACTCTACAGGGGTAACAAATCTTTGTTAAAATGTGTTTCACAACAATATTAATAATAATAATACCTGCTACTCGTTTCTATAGGTCTCGTCTAAGAACATATTGGTCGCCAACAAGGTGAAACTGGCGCAGTGTCTCAGTTCAGATCTCCACATCCTACATCAGGCTCATTCTGAAGGAATTATTGATGATGAAGATTATCAACGACTGAAGATCAAAGCACGTCCAGAAATTACTTGTATTAAACTTATTGATACAGTGATTAGTAGAGGAGGAAGTGCATCATGTCAGTTCCTTAAACTACTCCAACAACCAGAGATTGTCCTCAGGTATCCACAACTCAAGGAATGGAATCCTTCTGCTGCACTGGCAGGTAGAAAATGTTTACTTTGTTTGACTGCATAATTGTGTGTGTGTGTGTGTGTGTGTGTGTGTGTGTGTGTGTGTGTGTGTGTGTGTGTGTGTGTGTGTGTGTGTGTGTGTGTGTGTGTGTGGACCCATCCATGGGTCTGTGGTTTGAATCCCGGCTCCTCCTGACTACATGTGAAAGTGTCCTTGGGCAAGACACTGAACGAGCGCTGTATGAATGATTGAACCGTTGTAAAAATATCATTATCATAATACAGTACATTATTATTATTTACTTTTGATAATAGGAAAGAGGTCCCAGGATGCATAGTCCCAATTCATTACATTTCCAACATTTCTTTTAATAAAACCTCATACGATGAATGTAGATTCTAGATTTAATTTCGGTAGATTCTACTCTGATCCAATAATGACACTGATGTGATTCCAACTTCAAACTCACATGGTAGAGCAGGTGGAGGGACCACCAGACAGTGAGGACCAGTCACATATTTAAACACTGTGTGAGGATTATCTCCCAGACAGAAACACTTTCATGTCAACAACCTATAACTGTACTTTGGTAGAGCCTGATTAACTTCAGCTCCACCTGCTTCACAGAACCGACTTCATTACGGCTCTGAAATAGTATAAATCGACCCTCACTGTATTGTGTCATTTGTTAGACAGTTCATCATCCAGATCTGAACTCCATGATGAATTCAAGGAAGACAAACCGATGAAGACAAAGGTAAATCATTGTGTGGTTGTGGTTCTATGTGTAGCAGGTGGCTGCAGCCTCTGTCGTGATGGCCTCGAAAAACCAATATCTGCCCCCGGACCAAGGGGATGCTTTGGGGATGCTTTGGGGATGCATTGGGATCGATGCATTGGGGATGCATTGGGGATGCTTTGGGGATGCTTTGGGGATGCATTGGGGATGCATTGGGGATGCATTGGGGATGCATTGGGGATACATTGGGGATGCATTGGGGATACATTGGGGATGCATTGGGGATGCATTGGGGATACATTGGGGATACATTGGGGATACATTGGGGATGCATTGGGGATACATATGCATTGGGGATGCATTGGGGATACATTGGGGATGCATTGGGGATACATTGGGGACACATTGATAATAATAATAATGGATTGCATTTTTATAGCGCTTTTCCAAGTGCTCAAAGCGCTTTACAATGGTCCATTCATTCATACATTGGGAAGTAGAGCGGCGAACAGTCGACGCCAGCGTCCCCACTTCCCACATTCACACACCAATGGTGGCCAGCTCACACTGACCAACTCATTGGAGGCAACTTGGGGTTCAGTGTCTTGCCCAAGGACACTTCGACACGTAGACAGGAGGAGCCGGGATTCGAACCGCCGACCCATGGGTCATTGGACGACCTGCTCTACCTCCTGAGCCACAGCCGCCCTCATTGGGGATACATTGGGGATGCATTGGGGATACATTGGGGATACATTGGTGCCGTGACCCGGATCGGGTCACGGCACCAATGTAACGCCCGGGATTCGAATCCGGGTCTCCCACGTGAAAGTCCAACATCTTAACCACTAGACCAAGAGGACATCCCCTTGGTCTGGGGGCAGATATTGGTTTTTCGAGGCCATCACGGCAGAGGCTGTAGCCACCTGCTGCATATGCAGGACAGAACCTGCTAAACATTTACAATACTGCATGCTGTACTGCTACTACTACTACTACTACTACTACTACTACTACTACTACTACTACTACTACTATTACTACTACTACTACTGCTACTACTACTACTACTACTACTACTACTACTACTACTCCTACTAATAATAATAATAATACCTGTTACTCGTTTCTATAGGGCTCCTCTGTGGACATATTAATACGCAACAAGGTGAAACTGATCATGTGGTTCAGAGATGATTCTCAACACATTCTACATGATGCTCTTTCTAATGGAATTATTGATGGTGAAGTTCATCACACACTGTGGAGCATATCAGATCCACTAGAGGCTTGTCGTGAGCTTATTGATGCAGTGGTTAGTGGAGGAGAGAGAACCTCATCTCAGTTCCTTGGACTACTCAAAGACCCAGAGATTCACTTCATCTATTCACCACAACTCAAGGACTGGATTCGTTCTGTTGAACTGGCAGGTATTTATTTATGGGGGTAATTGTTTGACTGCATAATTTGTTAAACTGAATAAATGTTATACAATTTTTACATAGCAAAAATAGGAAATTCTCAAGTGGCTACACACACACTATTGGGGCCACCCGTCACAACGTATGCCACGATCGCAAATTTATTTCGCTCCTCCTAATTGTGACTGTTTTGTGTCATTTCTTAGACAGTTCATCATCCAGTTCTGAACTCCGTGGTGAATTCAAGGAAGACAAACTGATGAAGACAAAGGTAAATAATTCTCACATCCATGAAATACATCTATGAATAATGATGTGTTGAATTGGTTGTGGTTCTATGCAAGACAGAACCTGCTAAACATTTACAATACTGTATGCTGTATATTTATGATTTATGTACATGAAATGATCCTGTAGCAAACTGACTTTACATCTTGTAAACTGGCTGAATCCTAAATATGGAAATGTGTTCATTACATTACATATATTACATTTAGTCTTTTTATTTTATTTCTTTTTTGGTTCATTAGATGCAGGCGATGAAGATCTCATCAGAGGAAGACGAGGATGAGGATTCTGGTGAGAGTCATGGATTATATTCCATTTTAAAGTCCTGTTCATACTACAGTTTTAGGTGATAAAGTGACCACTGTTTTTGTTTGCCTTAACTGTCTTTACTCTGAACAGAACATTTGATGGAGAGGATGGAGCAGGTGGAGATAGAAAGTGAAGAGGAAGGTAATAAATGAGTAACTCCAATGCCAATATTAAACATAGATCATAATTCATCTTCTGACCTACCTCTAGATTGAAAACAAAGAATTGTTGCATAATGGTGTGTTAATAAACTATATATACTTTATATACACTATGTGATATGATCATCATGTGTCCATGTGTAAGTGTTCTGTGTTGTTCCAGATGAGCTGTACAGCAGATCATGCTGTGAAACATGTCAACACATCCAGCAGGTCAGTTCATTCACAGCACACTCTAGTTTATGTCTATTAATCAGACCTGGTGATGGTTTAGATTTTTATTTATTTGATTTATTTGATAAATTCATGAAACATGAATGCATATAGTAGTGGACTAAGTCCATTGTGGTCCAAGTAAATGAATGAATAATTGCAGCATATTGTAGGTATGGTATTTCACTCATAGCACATGCATTAACTAATCTACAGATATCATATTATATATCAGATATCATAACATGTATTGTGATTGAGATTCAGCGTTGATGCTGTACCTTGGCACAGGCAGGACGTACATAAGTATTATTAACAATTATTATCTTTTCAAAGATAACATTTGACCTTTTATTAGACATTAACTTGAGTCATTAGGTTACAGGTGTAATGTTGCATGTATGTAACAATATGCAACGCATATAGAACTTTAACTAACTTGTTGACATGACAATAAAGTTGTTGAATCTTGAATCTTGCTTGGTAGAGCTACGGCAGTACGAGGATCATTCCTGAGAAACTCTCCAGAGGGCGCTATCAGTGAGTCTTCTGCTTTCATTCATTCACATGTCATAAACACAACCAGGCAGCAGAAACAATGTGAGGTTTACATGAAATAATAATATTGATGAATAGAAATATACAAAGTCAACATACCTAATGTTTGGGACACTTTATTACAGCCCTTAGATGTTCAACCCATTCCAACTTTTGTCTCTGTTTATTGTGTGTGTGTGTGTGTGTGTGTGTGTGTGTGTGTGTGTGTGTGTGTGTGTGTGTGTGTGTGTGTGTGTGTGTGTGTGTGTGTGTGTGTGTGTGTGTGTGTGTGTGCGTGTGTGTGTGTGTGTGTGTGTGTGTGTGTGTGTGTGTGTGTGTTTCAGAGCGAAGCTGTTAGCAGAGGGTACATATGAGTGTGTGTTGACAGGCCTGATATTGGAGGCGTGGAGGCCAGTGGTGGTTCGTTATTCTGTCCTGCCCTGGTCCACGTTCAGCAGGTTTGTCCAGGACCCCTGGATGATCGCTGGGCCCACATTCAACGTGGAGACGGTCCCCAAGGATGACTCTGCCCTCAGGTCCATCCAGCTGCCTCACTGCCTGTGTCTGGCCGGTGAGAACATACCGTCTACGTTACTTTTTAGGAAATTAAAAAGGGTCTGGCTTTCCAAACATCTAATGTAGACAAAATTTAACATCATGAGCGTATACAGAACTGTTGCTGACTGTTAAATCAGTAGGTCTGCGATCGTTCCATCTGGTACTGAATTTCATGACGTCACCTTCATAGCAGATGCAGCTAAGAGCAGCCAAAACAAAAACAAAGTGAGATCACATACTTCCTACCACCACTAACGATGGGGCCATTGTTTCATTGTATCTTCTCCCAGGCCCAGGGGAAAAGGAGACAGGATCATTTGGTGTCCTGCACATCACTGAGGAGGATCAGGATCCTGTCATTGAGGCAGCAGAGTCCTCTGGTAGCCATGTGAAGTGGTCTGTGTCCTCCTTGTCCCCGCTCACTGCCATCGTCAAGAGCATATGGATGCGGCTGTGGGGTATCCATGGAGCGGTGCTGATCTACAAGGAGATCTGCTACGACGCCGTCCAGACCTTACAAATCTACCTCATCCCCAACAACAGCCCGTCACACGTTGAGGTGAGAATTCATGTGGAAACACAAAGATTGCATTTGTACACTTTGTGCCAAGAGTGACTGAGTATAATGATAACATTTTTCCCATCAATGAGTGTAAAAGAGCTTGATCATCTTTCTAATTTTGCATATACATATTACAATCTTCACATCAAAGTTTTACAATTAAAACAAAACACACATCTAGACTGAGTGATAAAACATTGCGCATCATGGAACGTTGTAGTTTAGAAGCGTACCACCTGTTTCTAAATGTCACCTGATGCAGGTTGGCAGCAGGATGCTGTTATTGAGGGAAAAACACTAAAATTTACCATAAATGAGTAATCAAATGCAGGGCATGTCTGGACAGAATGTAGCTCATAATGTTTTCATGCTGCTTTTTTAATGAAGCAGAAACTTTGCATATAGAAAGAAGCATAACTCATCTTTCCACACAGCTGCAAAGTTACTTTACATATTATTTGGATTAATATTTACACATTGAATTGTAAATAAGTGACTGAATGTGTTCTGTATCTTCTCTTACCTTCCTCTGAAAACAACGCTAACCGTGTCCTCCTGTCCTCCTTGTGCACGGCAGAAAATACGGAAGTCTTTGCTTGAATTTTCTACGTATCGTTTTGGGAGAGTTAAGAAGAATTCCTGCACCAGTCGTCCACTGGTAGAAAACGCCTCCTACTGTCTGACGAGCAAAGACACTGGAGTAGGAATAATCCCTGGTAAAGAGGTGTGTTTGTTTCAATGCTCATCCAGCTTGACATGTTTGGTTTGTAGTCATGCAGGGGTTGACACTAAGGTCTCCGAGGCACTTGCCCATCGGGCAAGTGCAAGTCAGGTTCTACTTGCCCTCAGGTCATGGTCACTTGCCCCCCAGGTTCCAGGTGGTCCCCAGTTAAGTTGGTTAACCAGATGTAACTCTTGAGAACGTAAAAATGAAACCAAATGGACCCTTGCGGGTCCATTTGGTTTCATTTTTACGCTCTCAAGAGTTAAAATCCATCATCTTAATTAGCCCAGGTCTACACAACTAGAGAATGTAGAAGATTTGCCTGTTTTGTTCCCCAAATCCAGCCTGGAATTGTGGATAGCTAGAAAGCAGAGAAAGACACAGAGGCAGAGTGCAATGACTGTCTTCAAGACAAATTTATCTTGTGTCGTGTTATAGTGCACTAAATTGCACAATTGCCCGATCGGGCAACCAGGTACCAGTCTTCATTTGCCCCACCATTTTTTTTTTACTTGCCCCGGGCAAGGGGGCAAGTGTTAGTGTCAACCCCTGTCATGTATACTTGTATAGTGGTATACCTGCAGCTACTGTATAAATTCATATGTACTTGTTATGAATGTGTAACAAATATAAATTATGAACAGTGTGTGTGTGTGTGTGTGTGTGTGTGTGTGTGTGTGTGTGTGTGTGTGTGTGTGTGTGTGTGTGTGTGTTTGTGTGTGTGTGTGTGTGTGTGTGTGTGTGTGTGTGTGTGTGTGTGTGTGTGTGTGTGTGTGCAGGGCTTGATGTTCACTCTGGATGAACTGGTAGAACCAGGTTACTATGAGGTAAAGCATAAGAGAGACCAGATTCAACTTCAACTTGAAGACCAGACACAAATAGCAGTATGGTCTACACATATTGAGAAAGGTAATACTACACTGCACTCATAGCATATTTTGGTTTACCCATCATCTTTTTAATTTAATGTTCAGTGTATTATATCAGTGTATATATTTAACTAACTGACATGTATCTCTGTCTCAGTTGACTTGGAGAGATGCATCGAGGTAAAGCCAAGCTCACAGAACACAGGTAAGACCTGATAGTAACTGTTTCACTGGACATACACATTTATATTAGCCTGTAACTTTGCACTGAATGTCTAACGTTTTGTTCTCTTTTCCAGATGACTTGGTGTCCAGGACTTCATGTAAGGATTATTCATTAGTTTTCTGCTGTGTAAACAGCAGACCTTTGATAAAACTACAGCACAGCGCCTTATGAGAAGTTTATCTGTCTCACCCTCTCACAGACCTGGTCACAGAGCAGCAGCTGCTGCAGGTTGCTGGTAAAGTTGGAAGAGAGTGGAGGCGGATTGGCATCTCCCTGGGCATCACTGATATTCAGCTGCAGCAGATTGAAGAGAACCATCCACACGACCACGTGGTCAGAGTTTATAAAATGCTGTTACTTTGGAGAAAACGCGAGAGGACATACGCCACAGCTGAATACTTATACATCAAGCTGACAGAGCTAGAAGCAGAACTCATACCTGATGGGATAGAATGTTTGCTTGTCCCAAACGCACCAAGTCATGCTGCAGAAGGTAATAAACACACATATGTGAACAAGAACAGACAGGCAATGTACACAGTCAAAAGATCCAGATACTACGTTGTAGTTAAACAAGCCGTTCAATAGAAGTGCAACTACAACCAACCTCACCCTGAAACTAAAACAGCAACTAAAACAACAATTTACGGAGTGAGAGGTGTCTGCTCTGGTAGACCCCTAGATGATACTACCAGTTTATTATAGACGTCTGGGTTTTCTTGGCTGAACCATACTTTATTTTATATAATACTTTATATTAAGAGCACAACATGGAATATTGTCTCCACCGTAAGGTGGTGACTATAAATCGTACCCTGTCCTTCCGCATACGTCTGTCCGTACACATCAGACTGTATGTCCGTCCGTGCATCCGATGACGTCATGATGACGTCATCGGATGCGGACGCGCTGACGGACAGGGTACGATTTATAGTCCCCACCGTAAGGTGGTGACTACGTGCTGTCAGCACGTAGTCACCACCTTACGTCCGTCCGCATCCAATGACGTCATGATGACGTCATAGATAGATATATACTGTAAGGTGCTACCATGGAAACTTAACTAACGCCAAAGAGAGTGAAGGGAAGATGAGGGAACCGAAGATCGATCCTGAGCCCGGACGGTGGAGACCTGTGCCCCGAAGGGGCACAGGTCTATTTATATTTTATCTCTGACACGGATAGCACAGGATAGCAATTATAGGAATATTATTGTGTTCTATCAGCAATTCTCAACCCCAAAGTAATCATATTTGAACTGGGGACCTCCCACACAGACGAGCAACAGAATGGTATATAGCAGATCTACAAGCTTGTTGTCAACTTGGATGGATGGATGGATGGATGGATGGATGGATGGATGGATGGATGGATGGGTGGGTGGATGGATGGATGGATGGATGGATGGATGGATGGATGGATGGACGGATGGATGGATGGAAGGACCTAGGGAGCGGTTTGGGACACATTTTAATTAGTTTAGTTTAGTTGAAATAAGGATTGGTTTATACAAGCTGAACGATTGTACTTCAGTCCATAATTAAGCAGCATTCTGCCTGTGTTGTGTCATTTCTTAGGCGCTGCATCAGCCAGCTCTAATCTCCATCATGCATTTAAGGAAGACAAAAATACTTCATGGTCATGGGTAAATCAAACTGTTTTCAGTTACATGAAATACTTTTGATGTCTTTTATAATTCCAATTGGTGTTGGTTCTATGTAGGACCTGCAAATAATTTACAATGCCAAAGATAGACTGTAAATGATCTGATGGTTTCTGTTCATGAAATGATGTTGTGTGTGATTAAGAGAGTTTAATCTGGTGTTTGGTTGTTGTTTGGTTCAGTCTAGATGTGACCTGCTCTGAAGACCATGGTACAGCCTGGTACAGCCATCCAGACCATGGTACAGCCTGGTACAGCCATCCAGACCATGGTACAGCCTGGTACAGCCATCCAGACCATGGTACAGCCTGGTACAGCCATCCAGACCATGGTACAGCCTGGTACAGCCATCCAGACCATGGTACAGCCATCCAGACCGTGGTACAGCCATCCAGACCGTGGTACAGCCTGGTACAGCCATCCAGACCATGGTACAGCCTGGTACAGCCATGTACAGCCATCCAGACCGTGGTACAGCCTGGTACAGCCATGTACAGCCATCCAGACCGTGGTACAGCCTGGTACAGCCATCCAGACCATGGTACAGCCTGGTACAGCCATCCAGACCGTGGTACAGCCTGGTACAGCCATCCAGACCGTGGTACAGCCTGGTACAGCCATCCAGTCTGTAGACCATGGTACAGCCTGGTACAGCCATCCAGTCTGTAGACCATGGTACAGCCTGGTACAGCCATCCAGCCTGTAGACCAGGGGTTTTCAACCTTTTTCATCCCAGGGACCATTATTTATTCAGCATTTGAGCCACGGACCACCATTTGATGACATTTTAGCCCCACAGACCCCAAAAACTAAGGATTTCTTTTGCTTTTGTCCACAATTTCAGGCTGGAATTGGGGAAACAAAACAGGCAAAACATACAGACCAAAATTACCATTAATCTTCTAGTTGTGTAGACTTGGGCTAATTAAGATGATGAATATTTTAACTCTTGAGAGTGTAAAAATGAAACCAAATGGACCCGCAAGGGTCCATTTGGTTTCATTTTTACACTCTCAAGAGTTACATCTGGTTAACCAACTTAGCTAAATTGGAATTATCCTCATTAAAACACCCTGGACAACGCTCCACACGTCCCAGACTCTACTCCCTTTGCTAAAACACCCTGGACAACGCTCCACACGTCCCAGACTCTACTCCCTTTGCTAAAACACCCTGGACAACGCTCCACACGTCCCAGACTCTTCTATCCTTCTCTAAAACACTCTGGACAACGCTCCACACGTCCCAGACTCTTCTATCCTTCTCTAAAACACCCTGGACAACGCTCCACACGTCCCAGACTCTTCTATCCTTCTCTAAAACACCCTGGACAACGCTCCACACGTCCCAGACTCTTCTATCCTTCTCTAAAACACCCTGGACAACGCTCCACACGTCCCAGACTCTTCTATCCTTCTCTAAAACACCCTGGACAACGCTCCACACGTCCCAGACTCTTCTCCCTTCTCTAAAACACCACAAACCAAATGGACCCGCAAGCGTCCATTTGGTTTAATAATAACGATCTCAAGAGTTACATCTGACTTTTCATCTGGTTGCACAAATTAGCTGGGGACCACCTGGAACCCTCTCAGGGACCACTGGTTGAAAACCACTGTTAGATTGTTCCAAAACAGCCGTCCTTTTTTCTGCTGACTCATACTGGTCTCCTTATATGGTGTCAAGTGATTGTGTTTTTAATTACTAATTTTCGTTTATTTTTCAATAATTATTGTATTGTAGTTTTTTATGGTGAGGGTGATTTCGACCTCTTTTTTTAAAGGCCTATATTTACATGTTCCTTGTTGGATTTCCGATCTTAAAGATTGAATTTATTTGAATGAATGAATGAATGAATTTTCATAAATAAAACATCTTTCCATTTTTAGTTGTTTTTTATATATATTTTGTAGTACAAGCTAGTAGTAAAGTTGAAAACAGTTTTTTTTCAAGTAGAAATATACCTGGGCCTTGTTGCTATGTTTAGCTTTTTTCCAGACCCCCCATATGATGCCAAAATTAGTGAAAAACTCCTGGCGGAAAATCTAGGGTTATATAAAATGCTTAACAGCACACCCAATGTTTTGGAAGAATCAAGTCGTTTATAAGGAGAAAAACTAAACTAAAAACTAAAGAATTGTATCCTGCCTTTTTTTTCTTCTTCTTGCTAATTATTGTATGATAATATTGTGTGTTTTGTTGATGATTTGTTGAGACCCCAGTTGTCTTTGTCCGCTGTGTAATCGTCTATATATACAGTACAGTATGTCATTTTTGAAAAGTCTATGAGTAAAATGAATGGGTAATCCATTTCTGGAAGAAGGGCGATGTCATGAAAGTGGCGGGACTGCTCAGCTCCAGTGAGAATGGGGACATCCAGTAGGGACTAGTAGCCTAGTGGCCCTGAAGCACGGGCGTAGACACGTGGGGAAAAGGGGGACAATTGTAGGGGGGCCCAAAGTCAGGTGGGCCCACTGAAAGCTTGCATTAATAAGGTTTTATTTGTATTGATTATATTATGAAAAATATTTGATCTCAAAGTGCACCAATTGAAGCATTTTAAAGGGGAATTCCACCCATTTTCAACATTCTAATATGTCATTAATATAACCTAGAGGTGCTGTATGGGTGGACATGATAAAAACGTTTCCCCCCATTCTGTGTTTCCTGGAAATGGAGGTCTGAAGAAAAATCACAAAAACATGATGAAACACATCTTGATGGCATCATCACGATGTATGTATGATTTCTATAGACACTTCTTTTTTTCTGAGAGCGTACAAATGGAACCAAATGAACCCGTTAGGGTTCATTTGGTTGCATTTGTACGCTCTCAGAAAAAATGTTGAAAATGGGTGAAATTCCCCTTTAACGCCGCTGGGAAAGGGGGGCCCATGTGGAAAAGCTTTGCAGGGGGCCCAGAATTGCTAGCTACGCCCCTGCCCTGAAGTAGGCCCAGGCAACAGCACTGCTTTAATAACCTTAAATCCTTTTATTCTAGCTCGTTTTGTAATAATAGTACAACATAAACATTACAGACAATACAATACTACTTATACAATACAGGGGTGTTCAACCTTTTTTCATTCCAGGGCCCACCATTTATTCAGCATTTGAGCCACGGACCACCATTTGATGACATTTTAGCCCCACAGACCCCAAAAACTAAGGATTTATTTTGCTTTTGTCCACAATTTCAGGCTGGAATTGGGGAAACAAAACAGGCAAAACATACAGACCAAAATGACCATTAATCTTCTAGTTGTGTAGACTTGGGCTAATTAGGATGATGAATATTTTAACTCTTGAGAGTGTAAAAATGAAACCAAATGGACCCACAAGGGTCCATTTGATAAAATCGAGAGATAAAATCCTCGTTTTTCACCATTTTTCCTCCTAGGACACTGGTTTAGTCCAAAGCTCTCAAACTACCCCCATGATTTTTTGCCCCTGGGCTCAGTAAACAGATATATATTTTTAAAAGTTACCTGCACCAGTTTGAACAAACAGGGAAAAGGTCAGTTTGTTATTCATCTCATGGCATCTGAAGAAAGGCTGTCATGCCACCCACCTGTCATAGGCATATGTAAAATATTATACATTATAATAAATGCCATGCTCAATTCAAGACACAGCAACAGTCGACAAGAAAGTAGCACAATGTTAAAAAAGAAAATCTACATTCTGTTGTGTATTTCCCATGCTCCCTGACAATGCATGCACATGCTGCCTATACCAGGGGTGTAAAACCCAAATACAGAGTGGGCCAAAATAGAAAAATTGGTACAAGTCGAGGGCCGGAGATCCGATCTGTGTTTCAACACTGGTTTATGATGACGTCCCTGTCAAACAGCAAAAAAGTAATTTTCCATCAAAAATCAATGTATTTTAATGGCAAGATAATTGTAAAGATGAAACTGCCTGCCACTCTGTGACACGCTATGAGACGTGAACACCTGCTATTTTTCAGGAAAATCTTTTTCTTCTATGACCCTCACCAAGTGCTGAGTTAATTGAGAAAGTAAATGAGACTGAGTTGAGGAAGTAAAACAATGAGTTGCATTCATTTCTTATCATGGTGTGTGCAATATACCAGAGGGCCAGATCTAATACTAATTCAATATCATCCCACGGGCCAAAGATAATCCATTCACGGGCCTGATTTGGCCCCCGGGCCTTGAGTTTGACATATGTGGTCTACATGAAACAGGTAACTTGCAGCACAATGAGTTGATCCGTTGACCAGCGTTGTTCAAAACTTGCTCCAGCGTCCAGTGGTGTGGTTCAGTAAACAGATTATATTCTTAAAAGTTACCTGCACCAGTCTGAAGAAACTGGGAAAAAGTCAGTTTGTTATTCATCTCATGGCATCTGAAGAAAGGCTGTCATGTTACCCACCTGTCATAGGCATATTTAAAAATAATAATATACATTATAATAAAAGCTGTGCTCATTTCAAGACACAACAACGGTCGACAAGAAAGTAGCACAATTTAAAAAAAAGAAAATCTACGTTCTGTTGTGCATTTCCCATGCTCCCTGACAATGCATGCACTCATGTATGCATGCTGTCATTGTGCATTGTGCTGCTGCCTATACCAGGTGACTGACAAGTGCTGATGTCACTATGAGTGGCTTATGGTAACATCTTTCTGGTAAAATCCAAATATGTTAACCCAAGAGGATGGGCTTTTGCACAGAAAGGCAGACAACTGATATTATTTAGAGCAGGGGTTTTCAACAGGTGGTCCGGGGACCACCAGTGGTCCCTGAGAGGGTTCCAGGTGGTCCCAGCTAAGTTGGTTAACCAGATGTAACTCTTGAGAACGTAAAAATGAAGCCAACTTGGCTTCATTTTTACACTCTCGAGTTAAAATATTCATCATCTGAATTAGCCCAAGTCTACACAACTAGATGGACAAAAGCAAAAGAAATCTTTAGTTTTGGGGTCTGTGGGGCAAAAACGTCCTGAAATGGTGGACCGTGGCTCAAATGCTGAAAAAATGGTGGGCCCTGGTATCAAAAAGGTTGAAGACCCCTGATTTAGAGAATAATCATGCATCCCTAGTTAATTAATGGTGCACAATTGGTAGCATTGATTGGAATAGACCATATCAGCCATGTTGGAGCGGTCTCAGAATAATCTAGAATATTTTATTGGTTCACCGGCAAAAAAATAAAAATACATGAAAAAAATAATGAGTTCAATATTGTGAATCACATGTATCTACTACCTGTTCCTGTAGTCTCTGGAGGAACAGCCCAAACAAATATACCGGTAATGTAATAGTGTTAACATTTTTCTACATATGGAACAAGAGTATAGTCTATTTATTGATTGAATACTTTAAAGGGATTTCACGCACGCACACACGTACACACACACACACACACACACACACACACACACACACACACACACACACAGTATATATGGTCTACTCAGTCTCCCCATTATAACTTAAAAATACATTTTAACCATAATAGATTAAACAAAAGCATCCAGTCTTTTTCTGGTGAATGATATTGTCCTCTTAATACTGTACGTGAGCTGGGCCATCAAATTTCATTTACAGTTTTTTATTTTATTATTACACCATTTGTGTATATATATATGTATTTATTTTTTCCGAAATTTGAAAAATCATGGGGTGCCAACTTCACACAGTGCTACAATGATCAAATATTAAATACTGAGTCAAGTAAATTAAGGGGGGAAAAAAAGATTTTAAAGATAAAAAACTAAACCCTGTGACTACAACACGTTGAGCAGGGCACCGCAGGGAGTCGAACCCCGTTCCAGTAAACCAGAAGGACCACAACCAGTGCCATATGCCTTGTGCTTTTGTTGTGATTTACAGTTTTTATTTGATTTTGTTTTACACTCTCAGAGTGGCAGACCTTATTTAGTTAATGTGTGTGCTGGGGCCCGATGGGGACCCGGCAGGGACCTCAGAGAGTCCCTGGACCCTACATTGAACCATTACCTTGAAACCAATACCTTGAACCCATACCTTGAAACGATTACCTTGAAACCATACCTTGAAGAGAACACACCAGCCTGATCTGAGCTCATTGCTCAAACCACACACTTTGTGAAGTTACGTCGGCACGGTACCACGTAACCAAAAGAGCACACCATTCCCAACCGAGCTGTGCGTGTCGTGTGGATATACAGTATATTGTGGGACTCGAAAACAACAGCATACAATGACATGCACTAACCAAGGAAGCAAATGATGCCGGCCATCATTTGCTTTCTCTGTTAGATGAGATCAGAAATACTTTATTGTCCCACAAGGGGAAATCTTTCTTGGGCAAAGTGGACTAGTACCATCAACTTTTAAAACACACAGACAGTACATCAACATTTAAAACACACACAGACAATACATCAACATTTAAACACACAAACACTTTACATCAGCATTTAAACACACAAAACACAGCACTATGTCAATCATTGCAGAGACAGCCAACATAGACATGTAGAAGATGGAGCAGTCTCCATAACAAGTACACTGTAATTCATAATGCATAATAGAATGCAATTCAGTTTGTACTTCCCTGCCACCGATTCCACAGCAAACGGCAGTAGCAGCACAGATTTTCTGCCTCACACAGATTATCAGCTTCAGGATCTGAAATGACAGGGGGGAAAAATTAAGTGGAAACGTTAAGTTGTGTTGACCTACAAGGCGTCATTTGACCCACAGAAGCAAAGATTTGAGCAACACAACCTGAATTCAAAGATCTACACACATTTTTACAAACATAAAAGATCTGCAAGCTAATCTGGTTTTGTGCCACATTATGACCACTGACCAGTAATATTAATATTTGATGCAAGTGTTTACAGACCTCGTTCACGTTGAATGCGGCAGGAGGGCAGGCACATGGGCAGGCAGGCGCAGGCACATGGGCAGGCAGGCGGAAAGGCAGGCACATGGGCAGGCAGGCAGGCAGCTGGGCAGGCATCAAGACAAGCCGATGTCCTGCAGATCCATCCCCAAGTTTCCCCTGGGGAGCCCAGCAAGCCAAGCAGGCTGCCCAGGCAAGCAGAACCAGACACACACTTCGGCCTTTAGGCCTACTAGGTAGGCTGGGTGAGACAGGCACACAGGCAGCCATGCATGGTGCAAGCAGCCAGGCTGCAGCCAGCCACGACGCAAGAAGAATGAATTGAGACAGGCAGACAGGCCAGGTTCAGACAGGCAGAAACAGGTTCGCAGATTGGCGGACCGAGGCCAGGCAATACAAGACCAAGAAGGTGAGCGAGCAAGGCAGTGGTTCCAAGCGGTCATGGGCAATACCACGGAATGTGTGGCTTCTCTTCTGACGGCGAGGCTGCACGGGGGAAAGACTGCAACTCCCCTTGCAAGGTCAGTACCTAGGCCTTGCTGCACGGGGGCTGGTCGGCACTTGCCGCTTGCCTGGTCTGGATGCCTGGCTGGCAAGCTGGATGACTCGTTTCAAGGGCTTGCAGGGCTGGCTGGGCTGGATGGATGCTGGGCACTGGGCATGGCTACCTGTGGGCCCCCTTATGGGCATGTATGTATGCCCAGGAAGTCTCTAACGGCATGGCGGGGCAGGACCAGGGCAGATCCCTGGCTGCGAATGGCTGTATGCCGCGGGTGTCCCTGCCTCGCATGGCGTGCAGGCCAGGGCAGAGAAGGCAGACAAGCCACATTGCGTGTCACGCAATGTGGCTTCTCTGACATCAAGGCCTAACCGCAATGGCTGTATGCGGCAGGGTATCCCTAACTTTGAATTGCACGGCGTGCAGGCCAGGACAGGCTGCCAACAGTGTCACGCAGTGTGGCTTCACTGACAAGCATCTCTGACAAGCAAGGCACTGGCTGCAATGGCCGAATGCAAGAAGGACCGGCTGTGGAGCCTGGCCACCTGCCTTGGGCTTGCTTGGCTTGCTGGGCTTACCAGGAGAAGCTTTGGGATGGATCTCCAGGGCCATCGGCTTGTGTTGAGCCTTCCAACGGCGTCTTCCTTGATCTCTGTTCTAAGAGAAAGACAGAAAAACAAAGACGCACACAAATTTAGAACCACTTAAACCCTCTATATTTAATAAAATGCACAGGATCCTAAATTGCATTCTGGGCTTTTATTCCCTGACGGTACAGTTAGGTGTGAAGAAACAGCACCTTTGTCCTGTTCTTTCACCCCTTACATGGACTGCCCAGCAGGGGGAGGCAGTGTTACTCTTATTTGAGAGCACAACATTCTGACCAGTGATGAGAGATGATTATGATGGTCAAATGGTGAGACATGGCGTTAAAGGGATATTTCACTTTAAAAAAAAACTTTTATGGTCTACTTAGTCTCATGTGAACACACCAGACAGTTTATAAGTTACTCCTTTCAGTATTTAGATATTTGATCATTTTAGCGTATCTGCCTCCTTCCTATACAAACCCATTATAACTTAAAACTCTATTTTAACCATGACAGATTATTCAAAAGCAAAACATATTTTTTCCGGGTGACTGATACTGTCCTCCTAATACGTGAGAGGACCATGGATTTTACAGTTTTCATTTATTTTTAAAATATTCTTTTATTCATTTGTGTAGACGTGCCCAAATATGAAGTCTGCTACATTTTCCAAAACAATATTTTAAAAATAAATGAAACTGTAAATTAAATTCCAGTTTTAAGTTATAATGGGTCTGTATAGAAAGGAGGCAGATGCGCTGAAATGAACATCAAATATCTATATACTGAATGGAGTAACTTATAAACTGTCTGGTGTGTTCACATGAGACTGAGTAGACCATAAAATGCGCAAAAGTGTTTTTGAAAGTAGAATATCCCTTTAAACGTCATAGATGATAAATCCACTGAGAAATGGACCTTTGCGGTCACGGATACATTCCAACTACAGTAAATAGCTCTATATGGTGACAGTAATCATTTCTAGTGCAGTGGTTTTCAACTAGTGGTCCGCAATGGCTGTATGCGGCAACAGGAACTTACTTTTGTGCCATAAAATCCACCCTAGACATTTTATGAGCTACTTTCTGTCCTGGGTATTCCTCAACAACATCATGAGCTGCCATTTTGAAAATAAGAGCTGAGGGGGAGTGCTTGTTTTATGAGACACACCAGGTGCACACCTGGTCCGTGCACACGCAGTATCGCCACCTGCGGTTTGTGTGTGTCAGTGTATAAAACAAGCACTCCCCCTTGGCTCTTATTTTCAAGATGGCAGCTGTGATGTTTGTTGAGGAATACCCAGGACAGAAAGTAGCTCATAATATGTCTAAGCAATGCAGCTAAAATGATCAAATATCTAAATACTGAATGGAGTAACTTATAAACTGTCTGGTGTGTTCACATGAGACTGAATAGACCATAAAATGACCAGAAGTTTTTTTGAAAGTGGAATATCCCTTTATTAAGGCGCTCACCAACATTGCAGCTGTATGGAAAGATTGAATTATCATCTTTCTATATGCAAACCGTTTGTTTGATAAAAATCCACTGTAGATGTTATGAGCTACTTTCTGTCACTAAATTCTCTGCGGGTGATTCTTTTTTTCAAGTTTGGCCCTGTGTATCACCTGTTTAAGTGCACTTTTATTTACTGAGCAAGAGAAAGTACCTCATAATATGTCTATGGTGGATTTTCATCAAACGTTTTGCAGATAAACAATTATTAAAGCTTTCACTACAGCTGCGGGAAAGCTTTGTCATTGCGGAGTCATCTGAGGGTATTACAACTCTAGATTTATCCCATTATAAAAAGAAAATCTAGTTGCATTGCAGCTATTAAGAAGCATTTTACCTTTAGACGACAGAGATGCTCGACGTGGCAGCTGTATCCAAAGCAAGACTCGAACTGAGCAAACCGAGGAGCGCGCGTGCGCACTATTTATACCCTGCCCACATTTTTCCGGTATGACGCCGGTTAAGCGCGCGAAAAATTCCCGCCAACATACGATAGCCCCGCCCCTTGGGTTGCCATGGGGAACCCCAGTTATGTGATGACTGTATGCACTGCTAACCACAGTAGCCTATAGTATAGGCTACTGTGGCCTATAGTATAGGCTACGATTCCACAAATGAATTATGTCAGTATAGGCCCTATAGGCCTACTGACATAATTCATTTGTGGAATCGTGGTCCACAATCAGTAATTAATTAATGAATTAATTATATGACTTGAGTGCAAGGTTAAACACAACTCAACAACAAACCTTTAAAATCGAAGTCTGAAACCATTCATAGGGTGGCACCAAGATGGAAGCAGTGTAGTCTGAATCATTGAAGCTCAACCATCACAGCAACTGTAATGAAGACAAATCAATCAGTCCAGTGTCCAACCCAGTTCCCAGGCTGCTACTGTAATAGCCTACCAGCGCACTGGCATTACACAGAGAGAGAGACAGATTTTCATTTCCATGATGTCATTCAGCAATACTGTTGTCTGAGAAACTATCTAAATTATATGACTGTCCAGACTCAGTGTATATGCCACAGGGCTTTCAAGTCTCACGCACTGAAGTGTGACACACTCTTCAGAGTGTTTTCACACGCTCACACGCCACACATGCGTTTTCACACGCCCGTAAAAATAACTCGCCAGTCATTTTTTGCATGGGCGGAGTTTATGGGGGAGCAGGGGGTGCAGGGGTGAAGGGGTCTTCAGTAATCTACCACAGAAAAAAATGCGGACAAGAAATGTGGTAAAAAATAAATGTTGTGACAACTTTGTTCTCTCCATGGGGTCAGTCCAATGGCGGCTCCTCTACATAGACTTTAATGAGAATGTAAGTTTTGCATGTTTTATTCACATTTCTCTTTCTTGCATTACTCATTAGAATGTTACAGTGGCTTTATCTCAAAATCGTCAGGCT
Source organism: Benthosema pterotum (assembly GCA_039105355.1). Taxonomy (NCBI): domain Eukaryota; kingdom Metazoa; phylum Chordata; class Actinopteri; order Myctophiformes; family Myctophidae; genus Benthosema; species Benthosema pterotum. Next base: position 8,158,900 of record CM076965.1, read on the forward strand.
TAGTTAGCCTGCTGCAATGCATATGTGGGCTTGTAGTACAACTGTTTTGATGAACATTGAAGAAAATAAAAGCTTGTAAAATTAAAAATGTTCAAAAAAGCTTTATTTGAGACAGAATAAAGTTTTCCCCATAACTACTGCTTCTACTGTAGAGCATACAGGTTAGTTATTAACACTTTGTGTCTTCATGTATTTGAAATGACAACAATGTGAAGATGTATTAAGTTAAACCTGGGGCGGTTTATTATTATAGATTTCATTGTCCAATAATAATGTTAGATCAGTCATTTTTATTGTAGTTTACTTCACTAGCTTTATTTATAATAATCATTTATACTTACACAGACCCTCGCGGGTCCATTTGGTTTCATTTTACACTCAAGAGTTAAAATATTCCTGATCTAAATTAACCCACTCAATGGCCCATATGCAGCCAAACACTTCCTGGTTGGTTTGGAATTCACAGATCCTTCCTGTCGGCAGTCTTGACAGGAAGTGGACATGTGTTGCCATGTCCGCTTTTTATAAGCAACCTTTTTAGTAAAGTTGCTTGAAAATAATGTAGTTAATAGTTGCATGTTTTATTTAAGCTTGTTCCCTAATGTTGCTTAAACCTGTGATCCTCCTCAAACTTTTTCATAAAGGATCCAGGGAACCCCACGTAGAGTAGGCCTATCTGTAGCCTACACACAGTAAGACCCCAAATGAAAAACAAATCTCAAATTCTTGTCTTTAAGAACCCTAAAGAAAGTCTTAAAGAGTAATATAGTAGCTCATTTGGTTTTTATAGTCCAGGTCCAGGTATTTTCAATAGGGTTAGGGACCATGGAGCACTTGTGGTCCTGGAAGGTATTCATTTCTTTCCTTCCATAGAACAGCACACTAAAGCTTTGTGCAATGTAAGCATGCCAATGTTGTCAGTTACTGAAAGTCTGATTGAGGATAAGAAAATCCACAGAAATGGGTGTTAGAATCTCAAGAATGCTTGCCTGATTTTATTATAATTACATTATTGTGGGAATAATAATGCCATATGTCTACACTATCATTAGGCTACTGTATATTGCTTAACCTAAGTTTTAATGGAAGGTTGAATAAAGTAACAGAATTGATTAAGGGTAACTGTGGTCGTCCCCATGTTGATTCTAAGTCAGGTTGGTTGTCCCTGGTTCACAATTAGTTGAAACCCCATGTCATAGACCATGGTTGCTTACATGAGCGTAGGGAGTAGAGAATGGGCCCCGGTGCAAGAATATTTTGTGGGCCCCTATGGCCCCTACCATTGCCATAAACGAGCAACTCGTACGGACGCACGCATGTGCGCGCACAAACACACACTACAGCTATACTGTATAGACTAACAAACGTGCCTGGCTACACAATTACATTCATTTTCAATGATCTTTATTGGCAAATGGCCATGACACACACACACACACACACACACACACACACACACACACACACACACACACACACACACACACACACACACACACACACACACACACACACACACAGCATTTTCAGAACCAAAACAACATGGACAGATGCCAAGCTCTATCTCTATCCTCCATCATTACTAATATCTAACAGCCTGCCCTGACATGGGCTCAAACATGATGTCCCCAAACTATTACACTCACACATTCACATTATATCCAACACCAACAAAGCTGCATACCAGTATGCACTTCCACAGTATAAGCAACAAGCATCAAGAACACAGCACATTAGCCTACATGCTTTACAAAGACAGCAAACTGACCGCATTAATGAATGTGACTGTGTACTCACTCATTAGAAGGGCATTTTACGGGTAGTGGAGATGTATTTTTCAGAGAAAGACCTTTTTTGTTGACTCTGAGAATGGTCCAGCAGGCCTACGGACTTGTTGCTATTATAAAGCTTTTTGTCTCTTCGGTATGCGGTGTCATGTCGTATAATCCTCGATCTGTGCTGGGGATTCGGGGTTCATTAATAGGCTCTGCAACGCGGCCGCCGCGGCGACATTCATTTTCACCGACAATGTGTCCGTGCGTGGCCGCGTGGAGAACTGTCACAGGGCGGTTGTGTCGCTGAACTTGTTGGCGACTCTAGTCCAGCGTGTCGCCGCTCTGTGAGACAGGATCTGGGGTAGCTGCTAGTGCCCGGTGCCGGTGGGGCTGCAGGTGCAGCAGCAGAGACGATGCTGATACAAACTTGTCCAATTTGGTCATTTTAGCTTAATTTACGCTTCCCGCTGCCGGCTGCTCTCTTTCCATTCGCCTTTGGAATCACTTTCATGACTTTTCTTGAACATGACACTATGCTACGCCGATGCTTCAATTCAATCCACTCGCGCTTTTTTTTTTTTGTTTTGTTTTGTTTTAAGAGGAACTGACATCAGAACAACACATTCACACGTGAGTGACAGTTCACAGGTACCAATTTGATTGGACAATATCATTACCCCTCCCACTGCTAGGCCCGGCCACTCTCAGCGTTTAACCCCCTAACGACCGGCCACAGGTCCATAATAGTCGCAGGGGCCCGCTATCAGCAGCCTTTCTTTTCTTTTCCCCCCTTCCCTCTCAGTAGGCCCCCAAGGGGCCTGGGCCCTGGTGCACCGCACCGGCGGCACCGGCGTAAAATACGCGCCTGGTTGCTTATTTCTCTCATACAATCTGGAACATTGTACTTGCTCCGGTGTTGCCAGATTGTGTGAGAGAGATAAGCAGTCAATCATAAGCTATACATACAGTATATACATTACATATTATGCATTATACATTCTAAGCCTATACATTGGCAGCTACTTGAGAATAGCAGATCTGCAAACTCAAATTGTGCCACTGTGAGCTGGTGCATCTGATATTTTCCAAAATAGTTCTTGTTGTATACAGATGAAAAATATAAACCTGGCTGGCACAAAATTTTACAGATGGGAATTGTGTGCACAGATGCACAGAACATGGGGGTCCTTTGACTCATTGTTCATTTGAGCAGAATCACAGGTATGGAACAAGCCTCAAAAACCCTGCAAATAGTAAACTGTCATTATTTTCAAGCAAATGTACTGAAAAGGGTTGCTTATAAAAAGCAGACATGGCAACACTTGGAGAAATCCATGAAGTAGCCTACTCATGATTTTAGCTGAAGATTTTAGATATTTCTAACTCATGTGATCATGTCAACAGCACACCACAGATAATACAAACTATGAAGAACTAGGAAATGGTATTATCAAATGGAAAAGTGTGGTTTAAAGAACTGAATTTTATTCCAAGAAATTCACAACCAATACATTCACAGTGAATGGGAGTCTGCCGACAGGAAGGATCTGTGAATTCCAAACCAACCAGGAAGTGTTTGGCTGCATAAGGTCCATTAAGAATTTTACACAACTAGAGAATGTAGAAGATGAATGGTCATTTTGATCTGTATGTTTTGTTTGCGATAATACAGCCTGAAATTGTGGACAAAAGCAAAATAAATCTTTGGTTTTGCATCTCTGGGTTGAAAATGTCATCAAATGGTGGTCTGTGGCTCAAATGCTAAATAAATAGTGGGCCCTTGGATCAAAAAGGTTGAAAACCACTGGTCTAGTGGAGCAGCAGCAATTCTTTCTATATTCCCTCTTTATCTGTCCCTTTGATTAAGATGCACAGGCAGCGCAGCTGAGGTTGGACTTATGTGTTGATGTTGGAATGGTTACAATAACATGAACTATAGTGCTAGAAGTTTTATGCAGCTGGCTTGAGTGTGCGCGCAGTGCACGCACATGAGTTGAGTTTAAAATCAAACTACGCCCATGATTTTTTGCCCCTGGCAGCTTTCTAGAGTTTGCTAAGGGCGTAGGTAGACCCCTGCAGGCCCTGGCGCGCAAGACACGTTTAAAATCTAAGGTGAATGCATTAACCTAGAGCTAACTTGGTTGTTTTGAAAGGCAATATATAAAATTATTATTATTATTATTATTATTATTATTATTATTATTATTATTATTATTATTATTATTATTATTATTATTACCCCTATCGCTTTTGGTGCTCAAAAGGTCAATGCGATATAGGCCGGTGTACACCAGAAATTTCCAGTCCACACTGTGCGGACTGTGGGGGCGTGAAAAATCAGCGGATGGTCTCTAAATTTTCTGGGCCCCCTCCTCTTCGTGTGAACACCACATGTTCATCGATCAGTCCTTCAGATGACCCACACTGCTATTTTTTCCTCTGTGTCCATTTTAGGGCCTTATATTGCAGTTCAAGCATAATTCCACAGGGTGGCAGGCTATTAACCAAAACTCTACATGTGTACATGGTGTACATGTCCCATACTTTTACATGAACATGTCTAGGTCATATTACAGGACATATTACAGGCTTACTATAGCCACGGCTGGTTCCCAAAATGTGGTTCGGGGACGTCTGGGAGTCCAACCATGTACACGGGCCATAGTTTGTATGCATGACCAGAAGTTTAACATAAAAGTTTCTAGATTACATTACACGACAGCCTAGTTCAGCCACGGCTGGTTCCCAAAGTGCGGTTTGGGGACCTCTGGGAGTCCAACTATGTACATAGGCCATAGTTTGTGTGCACGGCCAATACTTTCCCACAAACATTTCAAGGCTATAGTACAATCCAGCCATGTCTGGTTCCCAAAGTGTGGTTCAGGGACCACTGGGAGTCCAACTATGTACACATGCAATAGTATGTGTGCACAACCAAAAGTTTTATTACAGTACAGCTATGGTTAGTTCCAAAATTGTGGTTTGCGGACATCTGTGGATCCGACTATGTACAAAGGCCATATTTTGTGTGCACAACCAATACTTTTCCACAAACATTTCATGGCTATAGTACAATCCAGCCATGTCTGGTTCCCAAAGTGTGGTTCAGGGACCACTGGGAGTCCAACTATGTACACAAGCAATAGTATGTGTGCACAACCAAAAGTTTTATTACAGTACAGCTATGGCTAGTTCCAAAATTGTGGTTTGCGGACCTCTGTGGGTCCGACTATGTACAAAGGCCATAGTTTGTGTGCACAACCAATACTTTTCCACAAACATTTATAAGCTATAGTACAATCCCAATTCCCAAAGTGTGGCTCGGGGACCTGTGGGAGTACAACTATGTACATAGGCCAGAGTTTGTGTGCACGACCTATAGTTTTACATGAACACTATGTTATATTACAGGACAGCCTACTACAGCCACAGCTGGTTCCCATGTACAACCCCAATTCTGTTGGAGTTGGGAAGATGTTCATTCATCCATCTTCTTCCGCTTATCTGAATGCTTAAACTGAATGTTCAACTTTATTGTTTGTATGCAAATATTTGCTCATTTTGATTTTGATGGCTGCAACACCTTTAAAATACATTCAAATATAATCAAATATTCAGACAATCCGAAGAACCTATACGTGATTGGCTGAAAACCTATTGAATGTTTTTGACCTTTGATCCCTCAGATGTCTTCTGCATTAAAACCAACATCACCGTGTGAGGGATATAACTGCAATTGACTCAGGAACATCATATTGGCTGGCTGACTGACTGACTGACTTACTATTGTAACATACTCCTCCCTGACGTTGTCACTGGGACAATTTACTTATTTTTGTACCACAATTCTTCTATTAGACCACTTAGCCTAAACGTGTGCGAGGAGACTGGCACATATGGACCCAGAGGATGAGAGAGTGGAATCACATACGTGCAAGTGTTATAAAGGGGCCTCTACTACTCTCTTCTCCCATCAGGCTGTACTAGGCTTCATTAGGCTGTAGAAGGCAATACTGTACCATGGTCAACACATGCCATGTAAAACTATTGAATGTGCACACAAATAACTGCCTGTGTACACCATGGTTAGTCCCAATGTATGACATAATATAGACTAGTACTCCCCTCTACTACTCTATTCTCCCATTGGACAGGACTAGGTTAGACTTTGGCATACTAGGCTGTACTGCACTAGAGTCAAATGGGCTCTAATAGGCTGTAGGGGGGTTGGTTAGGCTGTACTAGGCTTCATTAGGTTGTACGAGGTGATACTGCACTATGGTCAACACATGTCCAAGTAAAAGTATTGAAGGTGCACACAAACGACTGCCCGTGTACACGGTGGTTATTCACAATGGTGTGACATAATATAGACTAGTATTTCCCTCTACTACTCTATTCTCCCATTGGACAGGACTAGGCTAGGCTTTGGCATACTAGGCTGTACTGCACTAGACTCAAATGGGCTCTAACAGGGAGTAGGGGGGTTGTTAGGCTCTACTAGGCTTCATTAGGCTGTACGAGGTGATACTGCACTATGGTCAACACATGTCCAAGTAAAAGTATTGAAAGTGCACACAAACGACTGCCCGTGTACACGGTGGTTACTCCCAATGGTGTGACATAATATAGACTAGTACTGCCCTCTACTACTCTATTCTCCCATTGGACAGGACTAGGCTAGACTTTGGCATACTAGGCTGTACTGCACTAGACTCAAATGGGCTCTAACAGGGTGTAGGGGGGTTTGTTAGGCTGTACTAGGCTTCATTAGGCTGTACGAGGTGATACTGCACTATGGTCAACACATGTCCAAGTAAAAGTATTGAAAATGCACACAAACGACTGCCCGTGTACACGGTGGTTACTCCCAATGGTGTGACATAATATAGACTAGTACTCCCCTCTACTACTCTATTCTCCCATTGGACAGGACTAGGCTAGACTTTGGCATACTAGGCTGTACTGCACTAGAGTCAAATGGGCTCTAACAGGGTGTAGGGGGGTTTGTTAGGCTGTACTAGGCTTCATTAGGCTGTATGAGGTGATACTGCACTATGGTCAACACATGTCCAAGTAAAAGTATTGAAAGTGCACACAAACGACTGCCCGTGTACACGGTGGTTATTCACAATGGTGTGACATAATATAGACTAGTACTTCCCTCTACTACTCTTATTCTCCCATTGGAGAGGACTAGGCTGGACTTTGGCATACTAGAATGTACTGCACTAGACTCAAATGGGCTCTAACAGGGTGTAGGGGGGTTTGTTGGGCTGTATTAGGCTTCATTAGGCTGTACGAGGTGATACTGCACTATGGTCAACACATGTCCAAGTAAAAGTATTGAAAGTGCACACAAACGACTGCCCGTGTACATGGTGGTTACTCCCAATGGTGTGACATAATATAGACTAGTACTTCCCTCTACTACTCTATTCTCCCATTGGAGAGGACTAGGCTAGACTTTGGCATACTAGGATGTACTGCAGTAGACTCAAATGGGCTCTAACAGGGTGTAGGGGGGTTTGTTAGGCTGTATTAGGCTTCATTAGGCTGTACGAGGTGATACTGCACTATGGTCAACACATGTCCAAGTAAAAGTATTGAAAGTGCACACAAACGACTGCCCGTGTACACAGTGGTTATTCACAATGGTGTGACATAATATAGACTAGTACTTCCCTCTACTACTCTATTCTCCCATTGGAGAGGACTAGGCTAGACTTTGGCATACTAGGATGTACTGCAGTAGACTCAAATGGGCTCTAACAGGGTGTAGGGGGGTTTGTTAGGCTGTACTAGGCTTCATTAGGCTGTACGAGGTGATACTGCACTATGGTCAACACATGTCCAAGTAAAAGTATTGAAAATGCACACAAACGACTGCCCGTGTACACGGTGGTTACTCCCAATGGTGTGACATAATATAGACTAGTACTCCCCTCTACTACTCTATTCTCCCATTGGACAGGACTAGGCTAGACTTTGGCATACTAGGCTGTACTGCACTAGAGTCAAATGGGCTCTAACAGGGTGTAGGGGGGTTTGTTAGGCTGTACTAGGCTTCATTAGGCTGTACGAGGTGATACTGCACTATGGTCAACACATGTCCAAGTAAAAGTATTGAAAGTGCACACAAACGACTGCCCGTGTACACGGTGGTTATTCACAATGGTGTGACATAATATAGACTAGTACTTCCCTCTACTACTCTATTCTCCCATTGGAGAGGACTAGGCTAGACTTTGGCATACTAGGCTGTACTGCACAAGACTCAAATGGGCTCTAATTGGCTGTAGGGGTGTGTGTTAGGCTGTACTAGGCTTCATTAGGCTGTACGAGATGATACTGCACTATGGTCAACACATGTCCAAGTAAAAGTATTGAATGTGCACACAAACGACTGCCCGTGTAAACGGTGGTTATTCACAATGGTGTGACATACTATAGACTAGTACTTCCCTCTACTACTCTATTCTCCTATTGGAGAGGACTAGGCTAGACTTTGGCATACTAGGCCGTACTCAAATGGGCTCTAATAGGCTGTAGGTGTGTGTGTTAGGCTGTAATATGCTTCATTAGGCTGTACGAGGTGATACTCCACTATGGTCAACACATGTCCAAGTAAAAGTATTGAATGTGCACACAAACGACTGCCCGTGTACACGGCGGTTATTCACAATGGTGTGACATAATATAGACTAGTACTTCCCTCTACTACTCTATTCTCCCATTGGAGAGGACTAGGCTGGACTTTGGCATACTAGAATGTACTGCACTAGACTCAAATGGGCTCTAACAGGGTGTAGGGGGGTTTGTTAGGCTGTACTAGGCTTCATTAGGCTGTACGAGGTGATACTGCACTATGGTCAACACATGTCCAAGTAAAAGTATTGAATGTGCACACAAACGACTGCCCGTGTAAACGGTGGTTATTCACAATGGTGTGACATACTATAGACTAGTACTTCCCTCTACTACTCTATTCTCCTATTGGAGAGGACTAGGCTAGACTTTGGCATACTAGGCCGTACTCAAATGGGCTCTAATAGGCTGTAGGTGTGTGTGTTAGGCTGTAATATGCTTCATTAGGCTGTACGAGGTGATACTCCACTATGGTCAACACATGTCCAAGTAAAAGTATTGAATGTGCACACAAACGACTGCCCGTGTACACGGCGGTTATTCACAATGGTGTGACATAATATAGACTAGTACTTCCCTCTGCTACTCTATTCTCCCATTGGAGAGGACTAGGCTAGACTTTGGCATACTAGGCCGTACTCAAATGGCCTCTAATAGGCTGTAGGTGTGTGTGTTAGGCTGTAATAGGCTCCATTAGGCTGTACGAGGTGATACTGCACAATGGTCAACACATGTCCAAGTAAAAGTATTGAATGTGCACACAAACGACTGCCCGTGTACACGGTGGTTATTCACAATGGTGTGACATAATATAGACTAGTACTTCCCTCTACTACTCTATTCTCCCATTGGAGAGTACTAGGCTAGACTTTGGCATACTAGGCTGTACTGCACAAGACTCAAATGGGCTCTAATTGGCTGTAGGGGTGTGTGTTAGGCTGTAATAGGCTTCATTAGGCTGTACGAGGTGATACTGCACTATGGTCAACACATGTCCAAGTAAAAGTATTGAATGTGCACACAAACGACTGCCCGTGTACACAGTGGTTAGTCCCAATGGTGTGACATAATAAAGACTAGTACTCCCCTCGACTACTCTATTCTCCCATTGGACAAGGCTGGACTTTGACATACTAGGCTGTACTGCACTAGACTCAAATGGGATCTAATAGGCTGTAGGGGGTTTGTTAGGCTGTACTAGGCTTCATTAGGCTGTACAAGGCAATACTGTACTATCGTCAACCCATGTTCATGTAAAACTCTTGATTGTGCACACAAACTATTGCACATGTACACAGTGGTTAGTCCCAACTGTGTGAGGATCTACAGAGCCTAGTACAGGCTGATAGAGCCTATTTGAGTTTAGTACACACTAGTCTTGTCTAGTCCAGCCTGATCCACCATAATACAGTACGGTAGTACTCCCCTCCACTACTCTGTTCTCCCATCGGGCTCGACTAGGTTAGACCTGGGCATACAAGGCTCTACTGTACTACATATGTTCATGTACAGTAAGTGCATACAAACTATTGCCCATGAGTGGTTAGTCTGTTTGATTTCATACAGCCAAGTACACCCTAGTCTAGTCTAGTCCAGTCTGATCCATCGTAAGTAGTAGTAACTGCATACATTAATATGCTTTTCACATAATCAACATTTCTTGTCATGTTTTCTTAGTGGTCTCAAAATATTCTAATTAATTGAGATGTGGGGTTTTTTCATGATCTGGACACCATAATCAAGATTAATACATTTTTTAAATATTTCACTTAATGCACAAGGGATTGAGAATATATTCAATTTTGGCTTTCTATTATACTACGGAAGAAAACGTTTACAAATGTTTCTAACTGTGTATCTCCACAGTCCACACTGTTGCACTGTTATCTTAAAACTGTGTATGTAGGGGCTTCACACTTTCAGAACTGCCACACCAGTTGACTGAGAACTGACTAACAGCAGGTGCCGTCCATTGCACTTAACGAGGGTTCAATCCAGAATGTGCTGGGGTGGGGGGGGGGGGGGGGGGGGGGGGGGGGGGGGGGGGGGGGGGGGGCTCGTTCTGTTGCATTCTGTTGCATTTCTATTTGTAAGTGAGTCCAAACCAAACGGTTGTAAGTGAGTCCAAACCAAACGGTTAATCTAAATCTAGATTAACATGTATTGAAATGGTTGTTTATTCATGCTTCATGCAGATCTTGTAGAGCTGCTGATTTCAGATTAATTACTTCATTATCTCTGTATTGGTAGGATCCTCACCTATAGCACATTGTAAAACCAGAGAGACAAGGTTCATAAAGTGTGGTTCAGGGACCTCTGGGAGTTCAACTATGTATGCAGCCTATAGTTTGTGAGCCGGGCCAATACATTTACACAAACATTTCAAGATATACAGTATGTAAGTAAGTATGTAAGTATGTAGCATGGAAAATACTGATTACCCGTATATATATATATATATATATATATATATATATATATATATATATATATATATATATATATATATATATATATATATATATATATATATATATATATATATATAATCACACTACAACATTTTCAAAAATGTCTAATTCAATTTTGGCTTTCTATTATACTACGGAAGAAAACGGAAAACGTTTACAAATGTTTCTAACTGTGTATCTCCACAGTCCACACTGTTGCACTGCTATCTTAAAACTGTGTATGTAGGGGCTTCACACTTTCAGAACTGCCACACTAGTTGACTGAGAACTGACTAACAGCAGGTGCCGTCCATTGCACTTAACGAGGGTTCAATTCAGATTGTGCTGTGGGATGAGAGGGGGGGGGGGGGTCGTTCTGTTGCATTCTGTTGCATTTCTATTTGTAAGTGAATCCAAACCACGGTTAATCTAAATGGTGTTTAGATTAACATGTATTGAAATGGTTGTTTATTCATGCTTCATGCAGATCTTGTAGATCTGCTGATTTCAGATTAATTACTTCATTATCTCTGTATTGGTAGGATCCTCACCTATAGCACATTGTAAAACCAGAGAGACAAGGTTCATAAAGTGTGGTTTGGGGTCCTCTGGGGGTCCAACTATGTAGACAGGCCATAGTTTGTGTGCATGACCAATAGTTTCATGTGAGGACAGCTCAGCCATGGCTAGTTTGGTTTGGGGACATCTGGCTTCCAACTACCATATGTTCATAGGCCATAGTTTGTGTGGACAACCGATACCTTTACATAGACATGAACATTTCTAGGTTATATTACAGGACAGCCTAGTACAGCCACGGCTGGTTCCCAAAGTTTGGTTCGGGACCTCTGGGAGTCCAACTATGTACAGAGGCCATAGTTTTGTGTACACAGCAAATACTTTTACACAAACATTTCAAGGCTAAAATATAATCCAGCCATGGGTAGTTCCCAAAGTGTGATTCAGGGACCTCTGGGAAACCAAGTATGTACACAGGCCATAGTTTATGTGCACGATCAATACTTTTACACATATATTTCTAGGCTATAGTACAATCCAGCCATGACTAGTTCCCAAAGTGTAGTTGGAGGACCTCTGCCATCCAACTATGTACACAAACTAGAGTTTGTGTGTACGACCAATACTTTTACAAGAACATTTCTAGGTTAAATAATAAAGGAAGTCTAGTACAGCCATGGCTGGTTCACAAAGTATGGTCCGGGGACCTCTGAGAGTCCAAACTATGGTTGTGTACATAGTTGCTTGTATATAGTGTACATAGGATGCCAGAGGTTTTCAAACTACTTTTTGGGAACCAGCCATGGCTGGATTGTTATAAAGCCTTGAAATGTCTGTGTAAAACTATTGGCCGTGCACACAGACTATGGCCTGTGTACATAGTTGGACTCCCAGTCCAATCATGGCTGGATTGTAAAGGTATTGGTCGTGTCTCGTGCACACAAACTGTAGTCCGGGGACCTCTGGGAATCCAACCATGTGGTTGGATTCCCAGAGGTCCCCGGACTACATTTTGGGGAAACAGCCTTGTCTGTGTAAAATTATTGGTTGTGCATGGAAACTATGGCCTATGTATATAGTTGGAATCCCGGAGGTCCCTGAACCACACTTTGGAAACCAGCCATGGCTGGATTGTATTATAACCTTGAAATGTTGTGTATAAATATTGGCTGTGTACACAAACTATGACCTGTGTACATAGTTGGACTCCCAGAGGTCCCTGAACCACACTTTACGCACCAGCCATGGCTGTACTAGGCTGCCTTGTCATATAACCTAGAAATGTTCATATGTAACTATGTACATAGTTGGAACCCCAGAGGTCCACAAACAATACTTTGGGAAACAGCTATGGCTTGATTTTACTATAGCCTAGAAATGTATGTGTAAAGGTATTGGCCGTGCACACAAACTATGGCCTATGTACATAGTTGGATTCTCAGAGGTTCCTGAACCTCACTTAGGAACCAACCATGGCTGGATTATACTATAGCCTTGACCTATTTGTGTAAAAGCATTGCCGTGCACACAAACTATGGCCTTTGTACATAGTTGGCAACTCCGAGGTCCCCAAATCAAACTTTGGGAACCAGCCGTGGCTGTACTAGGCTGCCCTGCAATATAACCAAAAAATGTTCATGTAAAACTATTTGTCATGCACAGAAACTCTGGCCCGTGTACATAGTTTGATTCCACAGATCCCCGAACCACACTTTGGGAACCAGGCGTGACTGTACTTGGCTGTCCTGTAATATAACCAATAAATGTTCAAGTAAAACTATTGGTCGTGCACACAAACACTGTCCTGTGTACATAGTTGGAACCCCAGAGGTCAACACACCACACTTTATGAACCAGCCATGGCTGGATTGTACTATAGCATTGAAATGTTTGTGTAAATGTATTGGCCGTGCACACAAACTATGGCCTTTGTACATAGTTGGACTCCCAGAGGTCTCCGAACCAAACTTTGGGAACCAGCCGTGGCTGTACGAGGCTGTCCTGCAATATAACCTTGAAATGTTCTTGTAAAACTATTTGTCATGCACACAAACTCTGGCCCGTGTACATAATTTGATTCCCAGAGATCCCCGAACCACACTTTGGGAACCAGGCGTGACTGTACTTGGCTGTCCTGTAATATAACCAACAAATGTTCAAGTAAAACTATTGGTCGTGCACACAAACACTGTCCTGTGTACATAGTTGGAGCCCCAGAGGTCAACACACCACACTTTATGAACCAGCCATGGCTGGATTGTACTATAGCATTGAAATGTTTGTGTAAATGTATTGGCCGTGCACACAAACTATGGCCTTTGTACATAGTTGGACTCCCAGAGGTCTCCGAACCAGCCGTGGCTGTACGAGGCTGTCCTGCAATATAACCTTGAAATGTTCTTGTAAAACTATTGTTTGTGCACACAAACTCTGGCCCATGTACATAGTTGGTCTCCCAGAGGTCCCGAACCACACTTTGGGAACCAGCCTTGGCTGGATTGTACTATAGTCTAGAAATGTTTGTGTAAAATTATTGGTCATGCACACAAACTATGGCCACTGTACATACAGTAGTTGGACCCACAGGGGCCCCCGAACCACACTTTGAGAACCAACCATGGCTGGACTGTACTAAAGTATTGGGCGTGCACACAAATAATGGCCCGTGTACACCATAGATCTCTGCTGCCCCCCATTGATAAAACAGTGTCAACACAGCCGTGTTCACGAAAGGCACTAATTTGTGATCATTAGCCCTATTTTGGTATGGCAAAAGTACAACTTGTGTGCACCGAGTTACTTGCGTACACAAAGCCTGTCAATTTGAATTGAAAATGCCTGCCGTGAACGCAAAAAACTATTGTTATTATTATTATTATTATTACCCCTAACACACACAAAATAGTCAACATATTTTCGTTTTCTTTACTAGATGGAACAAATGTCATAACTAGGCCTATTAGTGCTATACTCTGTTATTGTTGTAATAACCGGCCGATGGGCCGGTTCGGTGGTGCCCCCCCCCCCCCTCCCTCCACCCACCCAGTCTCACACCCAACAAACTTCAAAACTTGAGAGCCCTGAATAGTACAACATAAACATTACAGACAATAGGCCTACTAGTCGTACAATACTACAAACAGGGGTTTTCAACCTTTTTTCATTCCAGGGCCCACCATTTATTCAGCATTTGAGCCACGGACCACCATTTGATGACATTTTAGCCCCACAGACCCAAAAACTAAGGATTTCTTTTGCTTTTGTCCACAATTTCAGGCTGGAATTGGGGAAACAAAACAGGCAAAACATACAGACCAAAATGACCATTAATCTTCTAGTTGTGTAGACTTGGGCTAATTAGGATGATGAATATTTTAACTCTTGACAGCGTAAAAATGAAACCGAATGGACCCGCAAGGGTCCATTTGGTTTCATTTTTACGTTCTCAAGAGTTACATCTGGTTAAACAACTTAGCTTGGGACCACCTGGAACCCTCTCAGGGACCACTGGTGGTCCCCGGACCACCGGTTGAAAACCCCTGCTAGAAAAGAGTCGAGATGTTCCACACATGCCCTAAAACAGCTCTTATTTGCTTCTCCCTCGTTGTAAACAATGTATTTACAACTCCACTTTGTCCCTCTTTCGGCCTGCATGAACCACGTGACCAGGCTGCTTTCAGGGTGAACCAGAGGCCGTCTAGGAGGAAGAGTTGCGACATCGAGGGGTCAGAAAACAGCCTGGTCACGTGGTTCATGTAACCAGCGCGAGCCCATAGACTCCAATGCATTCTGTAACATCCGGTTGTCCCCGTTCTATAGAAGTCTATGTAGAAGAGACTATTGGGAGCTAATGAGGTAGGTAATTCTGTCTATACTCTAAAAAGCCTCTGCACCAGTGCTGCCAACCTGGCGCCTTTGTTGCTATGTTTAGCTTTTTTCCAGACCTCCCATATGGAACCAAAATTAGTGAAAAACTCCTGGTGGAAAATCTAGTGCTTTTTGGCTGGTGGGTTAGGGTGAAATTGGACCCACAAGGGTCCATTTGGTTTCATTTTTACACTCTCATGAGAGTTAAAATGTTCATCATTGGATGTATTGTGGAAGTTGGCAACACTGCGCTCACCCACACCGGACGTGACGCAATCAAAGCGCGACCTGCTGCAGGATAATGTTATGGCGGGGAAAACAGAACCAACTACAACTGGACACAAAGTATTGAAACTATAATATTATCAATAATACTAATGTGTTCTGTCATTAACTAATATTAACTAATACCTTATGGACTATAACTACTGTCGCTGTTGTTATGGCTTATATTACGATGTTATTTTAATGTTACGTGTGTGTGTGTGTGTGTGTGTGTGTGTGTGTGTGTGTGTGTGTGTGTGTGTGTGTGTGTGTGTGTGTGTGTGTGTGTGTGTGTGTGTGTGTGTGTGTGTGTGTGTGTGTGTGTGTGCAGAGCTGTAATTAACATGGACAGAGCCTTACAGGTATGTTATGTAATTTTACACAACTTTAACTTACTACTAAACTGTTGTTGTTGTTGTTGTTGTTGTGTCTCATAGTGTGGTCCGGGGACCCCCTGGGGTCCTAAGTTGTGTAGGGATGAGTTCCAGGCAGGAACCAGCTAAATCAGTGGTTTTCAACCTTTTTCACCCCAGGGACCACCATTTATTAAGGATTTGAGCCACAGACCACCATTTGAGGGTATTTTAGCCCCACAGACCCCAAATCTAAAGATTTATTTTGCTTTTGCCCACAATTCCAGGCTGGATTTGGGAAACAAAACAAGCAAAACATACATGCCAAAATGGCTAATTCAGATGATGAATATTTTAACTCTTGAGAGTGTAAAAATGAAACCAAATGGACGCTCTCAAGAGTTACATCTGGTTAACCAACTTAGCTGGGGACCACCTGGAACCCTCTCAAGGACCACTGGTGGTCCCCAGACAACCTGTTGAAAACCCCTGAGCTAAATGATAGGATTTGGAACCCAAATGGATCCTTATGAGTCTGTGACTGTGAGTGTAGGATTATAAATTGTGGGTGTTCCAGGCAGTGGTAGAAATGCCATTGGTTGGTCTTGTGGTCCATACAGGGGTTGATGTAACATTTCCCAATTGGGGGGCAGGAGAAAATGGTCCAAATGGACCCTTGCGGGTCCATTTGGTTTCATTTTTACACTCTCAAGAGTTAAAATTCATTATCATAATTAGCCCATAGTGGTCACAGACCCAGTGGTCCCTGACCCCAGCAAAATAATAGTTTGGAACCAAATGGACCTGGGAGAGAGATAGGTAGAGATAGCTAGAAAGCAGGGAAAGACACAGAGGCAGAGTGCAATGACTGCCTTCAAGACAAATTTATCTTGTGTTGTGTTATAGTGCACTAAGTTGCACACTTGCCCGATCGGGCAACCAGGTAGCAGTCTTCACTTGCCCCACCATTTTTTTTTACTTGCCCCGGGCAAGTGGGCAAGTGTTAGTGTCAAGCCGTGTAATGGGTTTAATCTAGAGTTGCAATACCCTCCGATGACTTCATAGAATCATCTCTGATTTGCTTGTATTAAATAACATTAAAGGAGAATTCCTCACCAACATTACAGCTGTATGTAATAAATAAATCAATGTTTCAACTTTCAATATGTCACGGTTCTTACTGCCACCATATCAATATGGTGGCAGTCAGGTCCAAAATTTTTGGACCAGACAGGTCCAAAATTGTTTTTTGTGTGTATATTTAGTATGTTGATTATAGCATTTATATTAACTCAGTTACCACTGACCTGTACTGTATGATGGTAGGACAGAACACGATAATCAGGTCTTGACACTAACACTTGCCCGCTTGCCCCGGGCAAGTAAAAACAAAATGGTGGGGCAAGTGAAGACTGCTACCTGGTTGCCCGATCGGGCAAGTGTGCAACTTAGTGCGCTATAACAGGGGTTTTCAACCTTTTTGACTCCAGGGACCACCATTTATTCAGCATTTGAGCCACGGACCACCATTTGAGAACATTTTAGCCCCACAGACCCCAAAAGTAAAGATTTATTTTGCTTTTGTCCATCTTCTAGTTGTGTAGACTTGGGGCTAATTCAGATGATGAATATTTTAACTCTTGAGAGTGTAAAAATGAAACCATTTTTACACTCTTGAGAGTGTAAAAATGAAACCAAATGGACCCTTGCGGGTCCATTTGGTTTCATTTTTACACTCTCAAGAGTTACATCTGGTTAACCAACTTAGCTGGGGACCACCTGGAACCCTCTCAGGGACCACTGGTGGTCCCCGGACCACCTGTTGAAAACCCCTGCGCTATAACACAACACAAGATAAATTTGTCTTGAAGGTGGTCATTGCGACCTGGGCTAATTAACATGATGAATTTTAACTCTTGAGAGTGTAAAAATGAAACCAAATGGACCCGCAAGGGTCCATTTGGTTTCATTTTTACATTCTCAAGAGTTACATCTGGTCAACCAACTTAGCTGGGGACCACCTGGAACCCTCTCAGGGACCACCTGTTGAAAACCCCTGGTTTAAAGCACCCAAGTAAGAAGTAAAATTAAATGCAAAATTGACGATATATTTTTTGGGGGCAAGTGGCCATGACCTGAGGGCAAGTAGAACCTGACTTGCACTTGCCCGATGGGCAAGTGCCTCGGAGACCTTAGTGTCAACCCCTGTAGTATGTAATAAATAAATCAATGTTTCAATATGTCGCGGTTCTTACTGCCACCATATCAATATGGAATTGCCAGGTCCAAAATAGTTTTTTTCTTTTTATATTAGTATGTTGATTATAGCCAGGAGTGCACATAACTATTTTGGGCCAGTACTCAGAGGAGCACCTGGGGATGTTACTTGGTGCTCCCAAAATGCGGCGACCATTGCCGGGCCCTGGGACCCCTCATCGCCGGGCCCTGGGACCCCTTTTTTCCACTCCGTACAGCCCAATCAATGTACAGTATTACAGTACAGGGCGATAGTTTGGGAGTTGCAATAGTGGCTAGCCAAGTAGTGGTAGTACTACCTGCATTCTACATCCATTAAAAATACAAGTCGTTAGACTTATTTCATTTTCAAGGCTTTTTTTTTTTTTTTACTGGTGGCCAGTCATTATGAGCCCTAGCTGTGTGGTGCTCAAAGGAGCTTTCCACCCCTGGATTGACAGATCATTGTAGGATTATTGGTGCTCCTGAGCACCGGAGCACCACTTATGCGCACCCCTGATTATAGCATGTATATTAACCCAGTTACCACTGACCTGTATGACGATAGGACAGAACACCATGTTTAATCCATCTATTGATCGCAGCGTATCGTCTGATAATGGTTGTGTTGTTGACTTTTATTTCACAATTCTGACTAAAAATAAAACCTCATTTTCTTTTTCTCTGAAACTAAAATTTCGAGTTTTGGGGGTAAAACTACAAAAAAAGACAATTATTTATTTTTTTAAAAATATGTTTTTTTTTATTGATTCTCTTGTTCTTACTGAACAAAGATGATGGATAAAGTGTAAACCTCACTTTTCTTTCTTTCAATAAACATTCAAGTAGAAATCCTTTCTTCCCCACACCCCAAGTATTTACTTTAAAGTAAACAGCAGAACTCATTGTATTTATTTTTTTCTTTTTTTTTATTTAAGAGAACACATTTTACAGTAAGGTACAGTAATGTGAGTCAATGTGACACAGTTCTGAAATAGGAAATCACAATGTTCCATTTTAGTTGTTTTTACACTGTCCAAATTCTGAAACCTCAATTTTGATTTGATTTTGATTAATTGTGAAGAACCGTTTGATGGGCGCGGCATTTTGAAACCCTGCTAGGGACAAAAGCTGTATTCATTCATTCATTCATTCATTCATTCATTCATTCATTCATTCATTCATTCATTCATTCATTCATTCATTCATTCATTCATTCATTCATTCATTCATTCATTCATTCATTCATTCATTCATGACTATAACTCTCACTCTCTAACTGAATCCATTCCAGGTTCCAGGATGTAGTCCAGCCGCAGCAGAATCCGTGTCTTTCCTGCAGCGCTGGCTGTGTTCCAGCTCAGGTTGGGGGTCCAGGGTGTCCCCACAGGGGGTCCCTGAGCAGCAGGGGGTCCCTGTAGCTGTCATTGGGCTGCACAGATACCTGGCTCCTCCTCACTCCCGGTAAGGAAAGCATTTTGATTCATTACTTTATTGCAGCGGGTTTTCAACCTTTTTGATTGACACCAGGGACCACCGTTTATTCAGCATCTGAGCCACGGAGGAGGACCATCATTTGATGACATTTTAGCCGCAAAGACCTAACTAAACTAAATAATTCTTTTGGTGTTCTTCGCAATTCCAAAGCTGGATTTTCCAAACAAAACAGGTGTAGTCTTCTTAATTAAATAGTGCTGATTCAGATGATGAATATTTTAACTCTTGAGAGTGTAAAAATGAAACCAAATGGACCCGCAAGGGTCCATTTGGTTTCATGTTCACACAGTGAATTTTCACAATATTGTCATACAATATCTAATTAACAAGAAAACAGCAGGATAGTTTTGAGTTTTTTGTGTTTTTGTTAACCATTTTAGAAAAGTCTATGAGGAAAATGAATGGGAAATCCACTTCTGGAACAGGGGCGGTGACGTCACTGCGCAGGTCTATACCTTTTAACCCTTAGTGTACTGAACGCGTTTTGGTGTTCGAAGCCTTATGTTTTAACTATTGAAAAATAGCAGATCTACAAGCTCATAGCTTCTGCCAGGGTGCTGCTATTTTTGAAAAATCGTGAAAACGTGGTGCAAATCTTTGAATATTATGTTATTCAGAAACTAGAAATCTAGACAGGACACAATGGGTTCAAAAATATGTACTAATAAAGTGTGTGCCTCCCCTCCCCCGTCCCCCTCAGCCCTACGCCTCAACACCATCAGGGTGACTCCGCCTCCCACTCCACTAAGCCCCTCCTCCATCAGGCTGACTCCGCCTCCCACTCCTCCTCCTCCTATGACATGACAGTGACAGACGGGGCGTGTCGCACTAAGCTCCTCCTCCATCCCAGCCTCCACCTGCTGGTCCAGAGGGGGTCCCTGCGTTGTGGTGTGGAGGTGGTCCTTACAGGTAGGGATGGCCCCATACTGTATCGTATCGGAAAAAGTATCAGTATTGGCCCTAAATTGTCATTATCAGACCATTCAGTATTGGTAAATATACCAGTCTAACCAGTGATCAGACACAGGGGTAAGGGGTTGACACTATGGTGAATATACCAGTCTAACCAGTGATCAGACACAGGGGTAAGGGGTTGACACTATGGTGAATATACCAGTCTAACCAGTGATCAGACACAGGGGTAAGGGGTTGACACTATGGTGAATATACTGTACCAGTCTAACCAGTGATCAGACACAGGGGTAAGGGGTTGACACTATGGTGAATATACCAGTCTAACCAGCGATCAGACACAGGGGTAAGGGGTTGACACTATGGTGAATATACCAGTCTAACCAGTGATCAGACACAGGGGTAAGGGGTTGACACTATGGTGAATATACCAGTCTAACCAGTGATCAGACACAGGGGTAAGGGGTTGACACTATGGTGAATATACCAGTCTAACCAGTGATCAGACACAGGGGTAAGGGGTTGACACTATGGTGAATATACCAGTCTAACCAGTGATCAGACACAGGGGTAAGGGGTTGACACTATGGTGAATATACCAGTCTAACCAGCGATAAGACACAGGGGTAAGGGGGGGTATTTGGTGGACTTCATATAAGATCTTTTTTATATTTTGTATTATTATATACCGGTATATTATTTTCTGGTATTGGTATTTGGTATCAGTATGGGCTAACACAGAAATCGGATTCAGGGACATCCCTATCAGGGCTGACACTAACACTTGCCCGCTTGCCCGGGGCAAGTAAAAAAAAATGGTCGGGCAAGTGAAGACTGCTACCTGGTTGCCCGATCGGGCAAGTGTGCAACTTAGTGCACTATAACACAACACAAGATAAATTTGTCTTGAAGGCAGTCATTGCACTCTGCCTCTGTGTCTTTCCCTGCTTTCTAGCTGTCCACAATTCCAGGCTGGATTTGGGAAACAAAACAGGCAAATTAACATCAAACACATCAAAATGACCATTAATCTTCTACATTCTCTAGTTGTGTAGACCTGGGCTAATTAAGATGATGAATTTTAACTCTTGAGAGTGTAAAAATGAAACCAAATGGACCCGCAAGGGTCCATTTGGTTTCATTTTTACGTTCTCAAGAGTTACATCTGCAAAATTTACAATATATTTTTGGGGAGCAAGTGACCATGAGCTGAGGGCAAGTAGAACCTGACTTGCACTTGCCCGATGGGCAAGTGCCTCCGAGACCTTAGTGTCAACCCTGATTCCCTATACTCACAGGGTGGAGCTTCATCCATCATGAGAGCCGTCTGGGCCGCGGGGGTTACGTCTGTGTGACCGGGCTCTCCATCCGCTCTGAGGAGGAGGAGGTCTGCTCCCTGCTGGCCGACCTGACAGACCTGGACACACTGCCCCTAGTGGCTGCTAGAGGAGACGGCACCCTGGAGTCACCCACCACGGTAATGACTAAGGGTGGGGGAAAATATCCATATGCCAATATATCACAATTTTTAAAGGGGAACTCCACCCATTTTTAACATTTTAATATGTCATTAATATACCTTAGAGATGTTGTGTGGACATGATAAGAAAAAGTTCCACCAATTCTGTATTTCATAAAAATAGAGGTCTTAAAAAAAATCATTAACATGGTGAAATACATCTGTATTTCATCATGTTAATGATTTTTCTTTCAGACCCCTTTTTCCTGAGAGGATACAAATGGAACCAAATCAATTTAGAATCGCCAGGTTCAAAAACCTTTTTTATTTATTTATGTAGGTCTATTCATTAATACTTAGAATGCCAGCACTTTTTCATATTCTTTTTAGGTAGCTAGTGGCAGCGATTTTCATGTTAAAAGTCATGTCCATGTTTCCGGTCGGACAAGTTAGTTGGCGCACACAGTTCCGGTCCGTCTCTTATTTGGGTCCCTCAGCTATCATGAGGCGATCGCTGCTCACTGTCGCTAGCATTGGGATTGTTTTAAACCCAGGGCTTGACACTAACACTTGCCCGCTTGTCCGGGGCAGGTAAAAAAATGGTGGGGCAAGTGAAGACTGCTACCTGGTTGCCCGATCGGGCAAGTGTGCAACTTGAAAAACTGGATTTGGGAAACAAAACAGGCAAATTAACATACACATGAAAATGACCTGATCTTCTACATTCTCTAGTTGTGTAGACCTGGGTAATTAAGATTAAATTTAACTCTTGAGAGTGTAAAAATGAAACCAAATGGACCCGCAAGGGTCCATTTGGTTTCATTTTTACACTCTCAAGAGTTACACCTGGTTAACAAACTTAACTGGGGACCACCTGGAACCCTCTCAGGGACCACCTGTTGGAAACCCCTGGTTTAAAGCACCCAAGTAGGAAGTAAACTTAAATGCAAAATTTACAATATATTTTTGGGGGGCAAGTGACCATGACCTGAGGGCAAGTAGAACCTGACTTCCACTTGCCCGATGGGCAAGTGCCTCAGAGACCTTAGTGTCAACCCCTGAAACCAGTGACATAGAGCGACGTAGAGCGACGCATAATATCGATATAGTATTGATAATTTAATTAAATTTTAATCTCTATATAATTCTAGGAACCTGTCTGTCTGTCTGTTACATCCTGTGCAATGTTACTGTGTCATTTGTCTCCATTTGCGTAACGCCACGGCGCACGGACAGCCTCACTGAACCTTGAGTCACACAGCCCTGTCATCCAGCATCAATATGCACGGCTTAGAAGCACAAAATATCATACCCATCATTTTAATTTTAATACTTTTGTGTCAAAAACTAATCTTCGCGCATATGACGTGTCACCGGATACAGATAAAAAAAGACATCACGTGTCACGGAGACACATTTATTTGTGGTCACAGTTTGCCGTATCACTTCCCCTTACGGGTACAGCCAGATGCGCAGGCTACAGGGTTCTCTGCTCCCGCTGTTCGCCTGCCAGGCGGCTGATCCACACAGGCAACGTTCTCTCGGCACGGCGTGGTGTTGTCGCTGTTCCGCCTGCAAGGCCACTGACCAACACAGGCAATATATACTCTCGGCACGGCACGGTGACACACGCGCTACTATGGTCCAGGTCGCCTACAACTTATTTCTTCTACTACCACTACCCTGCAACGTCTGGATATTAACGCGCGGCAGCCCACGGCATCCAGTCCTCTCCAAAGTTATTATTCAAACGCCACATTTCCACGTGTGCGCCTGTGTACGTGCGTATGCGCAAGTCACCAAGTGCACGTTTGCAGTGGAAATGCACAAATCTGCAGCTCACTATCAACACAACACACCGTGGTGGCACACACACACACACACACACACACACACACACACACACACACACACACACACACGATGAAGTGACAGCATCCTCCGGCGAAATTAGCCAATCTCCAAGCTCACAACATCATAGCTTTCAAAAGCCAGTTGTTTTCTTAAGCCATAGCTAAAAAAGACCTTTTGCATTCTAATTGCCCTAGCCTTTGATCTGCACAACTCACATCACATACGGGACTACCAGGCTGTGTGACAGAGCATAGGCTACAACTGGGTGTCATCCACACACATTGTAACGACCCTCTGGTTTGTTACAATTACATTCACAAATGGTAAGGTCACCGTCTAACATTAATTTTGTGACCGCCCAACTTTCCAACCCTCTAGACATAATTCTCAGATCATATAATACACAACGGGTATAGGACTAGTTTAATTTAATTTAGGATTAATTGGCAACTAATCACTGCAGTTGCCATAGTTTTGATCAAATCTAGAGCTACAGTCTGTAGCTCATGTGTGATTGACAGGCTGTCACTCATGTGTTATTGACAGGCTGTCACTCATGTGTTATTGACAGGCTGTCACTCATCATGTGTGATTGACAGGCTGTCACTCATGTGTGATTGACAGGCTGTCACTGATGTGTGAATTGACAGGCTATCACTGATGTGTGATTGACAGGCTGTCACTCATCATGTGTGATTGACAGGCTGTCACTCATGTGTGATTGACAGGCTGTCACTGATGTGTGATTGACAGGCTATCACTGATGTGTGATTGACAGGCTGTCACTCATCATGTGTGATTGACAGGCTGTCACTCATCATGTGTGATTGACAGCTGTCACTGATGTGTGATTGACAGGCTGTCACTCATCATGTGTGATTGACAGCTGTCACTGATGTGTGATTGACAGGCTGTCACTCATGTGTGATTGACAGGCTGTCACTGATGTGTGATTGACAGCTGTCACTCATGTGTGATTGACAGGCTGTCACTCATCATGTGTGATTGACAGCTGTCACTCATGTGTGATTGACAGGCTGTCACTCATGTGTGATTGACAGGCTGTCACTCATGTGTGATTGACAGGCTGCCACTCATGTGTGATTGACAGGCTGTCACTGATGTGTGATTGACAGGCTGTCACTGATGTGTGATTGACAGCTGTCACTGATGTGTGATTGACAGCTGTCACTCATGTGTGATTGACAGCTGTCACTGATGTGTGATTGACAGGCTGTCACTCATCATGTGTGATTGACAGGCTGTCACTCATGTGTGATTGACAGCTGTCACTGTGTGATTGACAGGCTGTCACTCATCATGTGTGATTGACAGCTGTCACTGATGTGTGATTGACAGCTGTCACTGTGTGATTGACAGGCTGTCACTGATGTGTGATTGACAGCTGTCACTGATGTGTGATTGACAGGCAGGGCCCCTCCAGCTGAACAGGCATCACTACCTTCCCCTGTGGAACGATGTGGACCCCCAGGGCAGCATGTGGAGAGGACCGCTGCAGGGACCCCCCAGCACAGTGCTTCTGGATGGTAAGGACCCCCTTACCCTTACCTTGTTCTAGGAAGCAAATATTTGAATTAAAATTAAAAATGTTCTCTCTGAATGCATCTACCGTATTTTCTGCACAATAAGGCTCACCTTCAATGAATGGGCTATTTTAGAACGGTTTTCATTTATAAGGTACACCGGACAGAGGTTGACACTAATGATAATCTTTATTTGTATAGCACCTTTCATGACATAAAATGCAGCTCAAAGTGCTTTACATTGCAATAGAGAAAAAGGCAAAAATAGTGGGTATAAATTAAAGAGATCATTAAAATACATCAAAGAAGCAGTACAGTGAGGTCTCCGAGGCACTTGCCCATCGGGCAAGTGCAAGTCAGGTTCTACTTGCCCTCAGGTCATGGTCACTTGCCCCCCAAAAATATATTGTAAATTTTGAAAACATTTAAGTTTACTTCCTACTTGGGTGCTTTAAACCAGGGGTTTTCAACAGGTGGTCCCTGAGAGAGGTTCCAGGTGGTCCCCAGTTAATAAAAAGAAGACGGTGATCCGGGCACACGGGAAGTAAAATAAAGGTACTTTATTAAATTAAAACGGCAACATAGCCAACATGTTTCAACCGCATGGCGGTCTTCATCAGGGCATGAGGAAGAAAGAACATACAACTCATTATATAGTGTGAGCCAGCTCTGCATGCAAGCCATTAAGCAATCATCCAATGACAAAGTGACAACGGTAATTACATAGTAATAGGCTAATCGTTGGACTCATTGGAAACAGAAAACACATGTGTAGAAAAAAAGAAAAAGAAAAACAAAAGCTGGGCCATAGCAAACGAATCACAAACAAAAGGATCAACAAAAGCAACAATATTAAGAAACCGTAAATAAACAAAAGTATCCAAACACAATCAGACTAAAGAAAACACATAAAGTCTATATCCTCATTGAGGCCAGGAAATTACAGTGCATCTAAACAGTGAATCCAAAACGTTTCCCTCTGGTTTAATTTCTGAAGACGATCGCCCCCCTAGGGGAAGGTTTGACATGTTCAATGCCAGTAATATAAAGTAGGGAATCGTCGTTATTATGACACTGATTAAAGTGCCGTGCAATAGGATAATTGGGGTTGTTGGTGCGAATCGCATATTTGTGCTCACTTAAACGATCCCGGAGGCGTCGCTTAGTCCTGCCGATATAAAAAATATTAGGACAGGTACAAGTGAGTCTATAAATAACAAATGTAGTATTACAATTGATGAATTCGTTAATTTTATAGGTTTTCTGCGTTCTAAAATCTATAAAAAATTTGGTTTGTGATACATTGGAGCAATGAGGACAATTCATGCATTTGAAAGTGCCTATGGGTCTGTTCAGCCAGACTGTTTTTTAATCGGAGGCAGATAGCTGTGAACTAATTTATCCCTTATAGTGGGGGCTCTCCTAAATGAAAAAATGGGGGCAAAGGAAACAAAGATTTGAGAGAGGGATCACTCTCCACGATCGGCCAGTTATCTCTAATGATGCGCTGTATGCCAGATGCCATGTTGCTATACTGGGTGACGAAGAAGGGGCGGTTCTGTAAAGCCGGCTTCCCTTTGTTTTTAGTTAGCAAAGCAACCTGTCAATGCTACACGCTCTATTTTGTGCTCGATCTATGTTTGCCGGCTTGTATCCTCTCTCCCTGAATCTGGACACCATATCTTTAGCTTTCTCATTGTAATCGCTATCACATATACGACGTAGCCTCTGGAACTGCCCAAAAGGGATATTTTTGATAAGTGTGGCGGATGGAAAGAGTCAGCTCGTAAGAGGGTGTTCTTGGAGGTTTCTTTTCTATACAGTGTAGTATGTAGGTTGCCCATTTCGTCTTTAAATATGGTAAGGTCCAAAAAGTTAATGCTTTGTAGTGAGTATTCAATTGTTAGTTTAATGTTGTTGTTGATGGAATTTAAATAACGATGGAAATCGAGGAGGTGTTTTTCAGATGAATCAAAAATGATCAGTAAATCATCAATGTAACGGCCATAAAAAGTTATATATTTAAACCATGGGTTGATGGGAGTCAGCACAAAAAGAGCCTCCCAATGGCCTAAATACAGACACGCATAATTTGGCGAAAAACAGGAACCCATGGGGACACCAATCAGTTGTTTATAGATCTCGTCGGTAAACAAAAATACATTGTTATGGATGATCCAGTCAGTAAGGAAATGATAAAGTCTGTAGGAGGTAAAATATCCGCAGGTCTGTCCAACAAAAAATACGACAAAGCATGTAAACCCTCTTTATGATCAATGTTCGTATATAACGACTCAACATCCATGATAACAAGGAACTGCGATTTACAATTGCCCAGACCAGATAGTTTATTGAGTACGTCAGTAGTGTCCTCCAGAAAGGACGTAACTTCCTCACATAAGGCTTAATAAAAAAAATCAATGAACTTAGATGCAGGTTCAGTGAGAGTACCATTACCCGAAATGAGATGCACTGTAATTTCCTGGCCTCAATGAGGATATAGACTTTATGTGTTTTCTTTAGTCTGATTGTGTTTGGATACTTTTGTTTATTTACGGTTTCTTAATATTGTTGCTTTTGTTGATCCTTTTGTTTGTGATTCGTTTGCTATGGCCCAGCTTTTGTTTTTCTTTTTCTTTTTTTCTACACATGTGTTTTCTGTTTCCAATGAGTCCAACGATTAGCCTATTACTATGTAATTACCGTTGTCACTTTGTCATTGGATGATTGCTTAATGGCTTGCATGCAGAGCTGGCTCACACTATATAATGAGTTGTATGTTCTTTCTTCCTCATGCCCTGATGAAGACCGCCATGCGGTTGAAACATGTTGGCTATGTTGCCGTTTTAATTTAATAAAGTACCTTTATTTTACTTCCCGTGTGCCCGGATCACCGTCTTCTTTTTATTATGGATTGTTCCCATTTTTTGATCCGAGTGAGCACCTTCTACTATTTTTCTCACTGATGACCACCTCCATCTGAGCACCTGGTTAGCTCTTGTTTGTGGTCCCCAGTTAAGTTGGTTAATCAGATGTAACCAATGAAACCAAATGGACCCTTGCGGGTCCATTTGGTTTCATTTTCACACTCTCAAGAGTTAAAATTCATCATCTTAATTAGCCCAGGTCTACACTGTAGTAGATTAATGGTCATTTTGATGTGTATGTGTACGGGTATGTTAATTTGCCTGTTTTTTTTCCCCAAATCCAGCCTGGAATTGTGGATAGCTAGAAAGCAGGGAAAGACACAGAGGTCCTGCCCGATCGGCAACCAGTTAGCAGCATTCACTTGCCCCACCATTTTTTTTTTACTTGCCCCGGGCAAGCGGGCAAGTGTTAGTGTCAAGCCCTGCCATATAATAGAAGCTACTGCAGTCACCATAGAATAGAAGCTACTGCAGTCATCATAGAATAGAAGCTACTGCAGTCACCATAGAATAGAAGCTACTGCAGTCACCATAGAATAGAAGCTACTGCAGTCAACATAGAATAGAAGCTACTGCAGTCAACATAGAATAGAAGCTACTGCAGTCAACATAGAATAGAAGCTACTGCAGTCAACATAGAATAGAAGCTACTGCAGTCAACATAGAATAGAAGCTACTGCAGTCACCATAGAATAGAAGCTACTGCAGTCAACATAGAATAGAAGCTACTGCAGTCAACACATACTCAACAAAAATATAAACGCAACACTTTTGTTTTTGCTCCCATTTTTCATGAGATGGACTTAAAGCTCTAAAATTCATTCCAGATATACAATATTATCATTTCTCTCAAACATTGTTCACAAATCTGTCTACATGTGTGATAGTGAAATGATAATGTTGTATATGTGGAATGAATTCTAGAGCTTTAAGTCCATATCATGAAAAAATGGAAGCAAAAACAAAAGTGTTGCGCTTATATTTTTGTTGAGTATAGAACAGAAGCTACTGCAGTCAAACAATCCATATACAGTTTAAGTCCGCACTGGATTATAAGTAAGTAGTAAGTAAGTAAATTTTATTTATAGAGCAGAGCACTTTTCGAAACACAGTTACAAAGTGCTGTACAATGTAAAAAATAAAATAAAAATAAAAACAGGTTACACATAAGGTAAAACCAAAGCAAATAGAATATGCAGCTAAGCACAGAACAAAGGTCAACAAGGACCAATAAAACAACAAAACATCACAAAAAGTACAAGCAATATAAATGAGTTTTCAAACGGGACTTAAAAACATCAACAGAGGCTGAGTTCTTAATAGAGAGGGGGAGGGCGTTCCACAGAGTGGGCTCAACCACTGAAAAAGCCCGGTCACCCTTTGTGACCCGTTTGGTTGCAGGAATGATTAAAAGGCCCTTATCTGAGGACCGGAGGGAGCGGACGCTGGGTTTAGGAACGAGAAGGTCAGAGATGTAGGATGGGGCTAAGCCGTGATTGCCTTGAAAGTGGTTAAAGGTATTTTGAAATTGATTCTAGATTTTATTGGTAACCAGTGAAGTTCGGCCAGTACAGGTGTGATATGGGATCTGCGATTGGTGTTGGTGAGAATCCTGGTGGCTGTATTCTGTATGAGCTGTAGCTAATGGATATAAGATGAAGAGAGAGGGGTATAGAGACTGTTACAATAATTCAGGCGTGATGAGATAAAGGCGTGGATGATTTTTGGCTCAAATGCTGAATACCGTATTTTCCGCACTATAAGCGCACCGGATTATAAGGCGCACCGGATTATAAGGCGCACCATTTAAAACGGTTTTCATATATAAGGCGCACTGGATTATAAGGCGCAGAGAATAGAAGCTACTACAGTTAACATAGAATAGAAGCTACTGCAGTCAAACAATCCATATATAAGGCGCACTGGATTATAAGGCGCACTGTGGATTTTTGAGAAAATTAAAGCTTTTAAGTGCGCCTTATAGTCCGGAAAATACGGTAAATGATGGCCCCTGGAGTCAAAAAGGTTGAAAACCACTGGCCTAGTAAATGACTGTATAGGAAGTGTCCAGCAGTGCTCAGTGTTTCTGATCTGGGAGGAGGCTCACAGTTTGTTGACTTACCTCACCATAACCCCCCCCCCCCCCCCCCCATTGCCTATGCCTAGATCCGCCCTGATCCAGGCAGGTTTTTTTTTTTTGTGTGTCGCCCTTGTTTGGGGCTCTTAGTTTGTTTTTAGCTTGTGTACAGCACTTTGTCGCAACCATGTTGTTTTAAATGTGCTTGGCTTTGCAAGTGCAAATCAGGTTCTACTTGCCCTCAGGTCATGGTCACTTGCCCCCCAAAAATATATTTTGCATTTAAGATTACTTCCTACTTCCTACTTACTGCTTTAAACCAGGGTTTTGAAAGGTTCCAGGTGGTCCCCAGCTAAGTTGGTTAACCAGATGTAACTCTTGAGAACGTAAAAATGAAACCAAGTGGACCCTTGCGGGTCCATTTGGTTTCATTTTTACACTCTCAAGAGTTAAAATTCATCATCTTAATTAGCCCCTAGTGGTCACAGACCCAGTGGTCCCTGACCCCAGCAAAATGATAGTTTGGAACCAAATGGACCTGGGAGAGAGATAGGTAGAGATAGCTAGAAAGCAGGGAAAGACACAGAGGCAGAGTGCAATTTTTGCAAATTTATGCCCAATCTGGTTGCCCGATCGGGCAACCAGGTAGCTTGCCTGGTGAGGCAAGTTCACTTGCCTCACCATTTTTTTTTACTTGCCCCGGGCAAGCGGGCAAGTGTTATTGTCAAGCCCTGATCCAGGTATCATCCAGGTGTGTTGGGTGTCTTCTCCACACAGTCTCCAGGATCATGCTCCTCAGTGACTTGGAGTCCTGCTCAGGGTCTCAGTGTAAACTGCCCCCCCTGCTGGTCAGGATCCTACACAAGTCCAGACTGAGATACTACGGCAAGCCTGGACACAAGATCCCTTATCCCTACCAGGTCAGTAGATCAGGGGTTTTTAACAGGTGGTCCGGGACCACCAGTGGTCCCTGAGAGGGTTCCAGGTGGTCCCCAGCTAAGTTGGTTAACCAGATGCAACTCTTGAGAGCGTAAAAATGAAACCAAATGGACCCTTGCTGGTCCATTTGGTTTCATTTTTACGCTCTCAAGAGTTAAAAATATTCATCATGTAATTTATCACCACTTAATTAAGAAGTTTACACTGTTTTTTTGAGGACATTTTAGCCCCACAGATCCCAAATATAAAGATTTGTTTTGCTTTTGTCCACAATTCCAGGCTGGATTTGGGAAACAAAACAAGCAAAACTTACATTCCAAAATGGATAATTCAGTTGATGAATATTTCAAGTCTTGGACCCTTGCGGGTCCATTTGGTTTCATTTTTACGTTCTTGAGAGTTACATCTGGTCAACCAACTTAGATGGGGACCAACTGGAACCCTCTCAAGGACCACTGGTGGTCCCCGGACCACCTGTTGAAAAGCCCTGCCCCATGGTATCCACAGCCAAACCTCTCTCTCTATTAAAAAAAGAAGAAGAAAAAAAGATTTATTGTGTCCGTGTGTGTGTGTGTGTCCGTGTGTGTGTGTGCGCGCGTGTGTGTGTGTGCGCTCTAATATCCCAGATACACCTGATGTTGTTTTTGTTGACACAAGTCACACGGAGGTTTTCATTTTGGAGGTGGTCTGTGTCTTTGATTCGTACATGGAGCAGGCATTCCAGTATAAAATCTCAAAGTATCAACCATTACTTGGAATTATGACGGGTCTAGGATATCGATGTAGACTTGCCATAATAGGGACTTTAAGATTCAAGCTAGGCCGTGGACAAGACGGAGCGGATGTGGGCGTGGTCCGTCGCCGTTGCAACAGAAGCCCAACATGGTTAAGAAAGCAGCCGACGTTGACGAGGCCACACCCTTCCCAATGATGTCACTGGTTCCCATGGTGACACGTCTATACAGCACGTGACAAAAGTGGTTTCCATGGTGACTCCTACACAGCACGTGTCAAATGTAAACAAGAAAGAAAGAAAGAAAGCTTATTGGATTCCCACTGGATAGCAAATAGGATTTGTTCCAAAGTTTTATAGGGGAGTCATATAGGATTTTTTTTTTAACTAGGGTCAATATCATTCTATGAACCATGTCTTGAATTAACAGAAAGGACGATTTAAGGAAATCCATTAATTAGGATGAAGTGAAAATTACCACACTATAATTTGGGTGCAGTGAAAAGATCTAATTTCACTTTTGGATCACAGGCAAAAAGTATATGATGTCCACTGGCCAGTAGGTGTCATTATATAAGCACATTCCATGCAAACAAACTATAAATCCATGAATCTCACTCAGCTCTCGTCCACGTTGTGACACGACGTCAAGAGCTGCGTTTTGCCGTCCTAGGAGAGGGTCGGACGGCCGCGAGGCTTATGTATCGAGCACAGAGCGATTGATTACGTCGGTCGTAGGCCTCACGTTGCCCCAATCTTAAATAAGCTACTGATATTTGGAAGCCTGGGCGGCCATGTGCATAAACTGACCGTGAGTGAATGGCCTACGAATAGCTGCAATGACAAAGAGTAAAGCCAAACAACTAAATTCTGCTCACTATCAGCTGTTATAGGCAGGTTGTGTGTGTGGAGGAGGAGGTGCTATGTGTACCCTTAAGTGAACATCAACTGTCAGCCCCGCGACATTTGTTTCCCTGTAAATTAAAGTCTGTGTGTGTGTGTGTGTGTGTGTGTGTGTGTTTCCCAGGCCTACCTAGAGGTGTCGGACCAGAGCGGCATCATGTCGGCGGTCCTGTGGAATGAGTTGTGTCCAGAATGGTACGGTCGGCTGAACGTTGGTACAGTCCTCTACCTACAGGGGTACAAACTGAAACCCAGCTACAACCAGAGGTCCAGACCTCACCTAGACCACCATGGACTCAAGGTCTACACCTCAGTAGGTAGGTTAGGATCCAGGGGCAGATCTAGGCATTGGGCATGGGGGGGGGCTCAATGCCCCCCTAAATGCCCAGTCTGCTCCACCAAACATGATGGCATGCAAAACAGCCCAAGACCTTTAGCTTTATGCATGCTGCGTGTCTGTTGCAACTTCAACAACAACAACTGATGTTATTATTGATGCTTTACTTGACTAATAAAAGTCCTGTAACTGAACATGGTATGGGTGCGGCTTCTTCGCCCGTGTCGCTTCGCGCCACGGGCGATGAAGCCGCATCCATACCATTTTCTCCTGCCCCCCCCATTGGGAAATGTTATGTCCGCACCTGTTATGATCACCTAGCCCACCATGGAGTCAAGGTCTATAGCTCAGTAGGTAGGTTATATGATCACCAGGGGTTTTCAACCAGTGGTCCTTGAGAGGGTTCCAGGTGGTCCCCAGTCCCCAAGTGATGGACAGTTGGTAACCAAATGGACCCTCATAGATTTGTAACTCTTGAGTCTACTGATAGGTGTTTACAATTCACCTCTCAATTAGTCCAAGTCCAAATCCCATGGGAACTTGTGGGGTGTCTAACTAGTGGTTTTCAGGGCTGCTGAAATCCATTCCAAACACTATTTTTTGAGTAAAAATGTCTCCCTGGCCATATAACATTGGTATATTGGTTATTAACAGAAGCAGAATTAACAGAAGCTATATTTAACTTTTTTTTTTCCAGACCCCCCTAGCGCCAAAATTAGTGAAAACTCCTGGAGGAAAATCTAGTGCTTTTTGGCTGGTGAGTTGGGGCGAAATTGATTGACAGGCGCCAGAGATAAAACCCTTGTTTTTCACCATTTTTCCTCCTAGAAAATGGTATTGGGGCAGCTTCAAGCCGCACGCATAGCATTTTCAGTTCCAGGACTTTTATTAGTCAAGTAAATCATCAATAATAACATCAGTTGTTGAAGTTGCAACAGACACGCAGCATGCATAAAGCTAAAGGTCTGACTCAGAGAGTTTTCTGTTTTCAATGATGAAATGCTGTTGGTTTAGTGGCGAGACAGCTGTAGTTAGTTAGTAGCAGTAGTAGTGGTTTAGTGGCGACACAGCTGTAGTTAGTTAGTAGCAGTAGTAGTGGTTTAGTGGTGACACAACTGTAGTTAGTTAGCAGTAGTAGTGTTTCACATCAACACTGTGTAACCAGTGCAGTCTCACAGATAGTGCTACACTATACACGGAATGCCACCTAGGAATTGCGTGCATACACTGTGAGTTAAAGCAAAAATCCGTGAATATGCATTTGGGCGTGTTTTTCCACAAACCGGAAGTGGCTGGTTGGGGGTGGGTCAGTTTGGGTTTTATAATATTTACTATTCTGTCCCTAACACATTGCAACTCGGACGCGGCTAAGTCGGCTCTGCTGACCATCTCAATGCTCAGCGCAGCAATTCGCTGGGCTAGCGCCTCACTCAGTGGCGCTTCACATTGCTCATGGTCGGCAGAAACGGCACCGCTCCATCATTTTCAGTGGAAAGACAAATATGCACGGATTTATTGTAAGCGAATATGCACGGATTTTTGCCTATTCTAGGCGAGTATGCACGTAATGGGCCCCGTGCATAAACGTGCATATTCGCCTAAACCTCATGAAACTGGGTTGTGTAAACATTGTGTTTCAGAGATGGGTCTGAATGCGTCCGCTCCTGTGTAAACATTGTGTTGTAAACATTGTGTTTCAGAGATGGGTCTGAATGCGTCCTCTCCTGTGTAAACATTGTGTTGTAAACATTGTGTTGTAAACATTGTGTTGTAAACATTGTGTTTCAGAGATCGGTCTGAATGCGTCTACTCCTGCTGCCTCCATCACAGTGGTTCCTGCCAGGTGTGTTCCAGCACAGTGGAGTCTTCCACAGGTGTGCTACCAGTTCACCAGCAGGTAAACTACTCACCCCCCCCCCCCCCCCCCCCCCCCCCCCCCCCCATTATTTATTTATTTATAATTCTATTAAAACTGTTAAACCGTGACCACACTGTTTTACCCTCACCAAAGTTTCAATGTCACTTTGAAAAGGTGTGTGTGTGTGTGTGTGTGTGTGTGTGTGTGTGTGTGTGTGTGTGTGTGTGTGTGTGTGTGTGTGTGTGTGTGTGTGTGTGTGTGTGTGTGTGTGTGTGTGTGTGTGTGTGTGTGTGTGTGTGTGCGTGCGCGCGCGCGCGCGTGCGTGCGTGCGTGCGTGCGTGCGTGCGCGCGTCAAGGTGTTTTTTGCCTTTTTTATATTGAAGGCAGGGTTGACAAAACTTTTCCTTTTTCTTTTCTTTTTGCCTCAAAAACATGAAAGGCAGATGTCTTGCATGGCCCTGCTTACTCAAGGACCCCTAAATGAATATGTATTGTGGACCGCATCTGAAAAAATATTTTGTGTGAGCTTGTAGATTAGCTATTTTCAAATAGTCAATTTGTAAGACTAATCCTAGAAGCTGTGGAGCTATGGACCAGAGCTAATATTGTGCTATAATCAGGTATATTTACAACAATGTCGTATTCTTCTTTTCTGCATTGCGTATTCGGCCAACTGTTCCTCTATATTCGGTGTTCGCTTTCTGCCTAGAGCAGGGGTTTTCAACAGGTGGTCCCCAGCTAAGTTGTTTAACCAGATGTAACTCTTGAGAGCGTAAAAATGAAACCAAATGGACCCTTGCGGGTCCATTTGGTTTCATTTTTACGCTCTCAAGAGTTAAAATATTCATCATCTGAATTAGCCCCAAGTCTACACAACTAGAAGATTAACCCATAGTAGGCGGGAACCCCTAGTGGTAGTTTTAAGTTGACGGGACAATAACAGTATGTACAGTATCAAAAACTGTCAAAAATCTGATTGTTAGAAGTTTTGGGGCTAGTGGGGCTAAAATGTCCTCAAATGGTGGTCCGTGGCTCAAATGCTGAATAAATGGTGGTCCCTGGAGTCAAAATGGTTGAAAACCCCTGCCTAGAGTTTTGGTGCATCCCTAGAAGTAATATTTAGTGGTGTAACTTGTTGAGTTGGCCTATATCATTTCAAACTGCATTTCTAACGAGGCAATTTCATATAAACTGCATTTCATGCACAGTTTTAATAGTTAACTAGAACTAACAAAGAAATTAAACTTTTTTTTTAAATATCCGTCAACTGAAACTAAATAAAAACTACATAACTGCATTGTGTGTTGACAAAACTAACTGAAATCATACTCAAAATGCCCTCGTTTTCGTTTTTTTTTTTTTTTTTTTTTTTTTTTAATCAATATGTATGACTTTCAGACATTTATATTATAAACTTTTTAAAACTTTTTTATGGCAGTTTTCAGCACCATACAATACCACATGATATCAAACAGTACAAAAAAGTATGGTATGAAAAAACTGAAACTAAAACCGAAACTGAAGTAAAACTAACTAAAACCTTTTACAAAATAAATAAATAAATAAAAGCCCTGAAAACTAATTAAAACTAACTAACCCAGACTAAATCTGGCCCTGACTCCTCATATCCATTCTAAGCAGAGCAGAGGTTCCAACCGCTGCTACTTGAGCACCATCTTCTGGTTCACAGAGGAATTACGTTGAAAAATATATTGTCAGTGTTGGGCTGAAACTACTTTCTACTATTACTGCAGCACAGTAATTTAAACCGTTTTGATTTCACAGCCCACTATTTATTCTGAATTTGAGCCATGGAGGACCACCATTTGATGACATTTTAGCCCCACCGACCCCCAAAAACTAAAGATTTATTTTGCTTTTTTTGTCCACAATTCCAGGCTGGATTTGGGGAAACCAAACAGTCCAACATCCAGATCAAAATGACCATTAATCTTCTACATTCTCTAGTTGTGTAGACTTGGGATAATTCACATGATGAATATTTTAACTCTTGAGAGTGTAAACATGAAACCAAATCCAGTTGTGCTTATCTGTGATTTAGTTTTGTAAATAATGCGTGTTATTGTTCATTATGTAAATGTGTTGTGTTTCTGAACAGAGGTGACGGGTGCAGGGGAGTGCAGGGGTTTTCAACAGGTGGTCCGAGGACCACCAGTGGTCCTTGAGAGGGTTCCAGGTGGTCCCCAGCTAAGTTGTTTTAACCCATAGTAGGCGGGAACCCCTAGTGGTAGTTTTACCCTAGTTGACGGGAACACCAATATGCGTTCTGTACAGTATGTACAGTATCAAAAAATGTCAAAATTTGGTGATGTTACACAATAATTTGAAGTTTTCCAGTACACTTAGGTTAGTATTTCAGAGACATTTTTAGAATCGGGATAGTCTACAATGGGTTAACCAAATGTAACTCTTTTTTTTACACTCTCAAGAGTTAAAATATCCACCATGCGAATTGGTCCAAAACTACACAACTAGAAGATTAATGGTCATGGACAGAAGCAAAAGAAATCTTTAGTTTGGGGGGTCTGTGGGTCTAAAAATATCCTCAATTAGGTGGTCCGTGGCTCAAATGCTGAATAAATGGTGGGCCCTGGGATGGAAAAAGGTTGAAAACCCCTGTGTTAGTGTACTGTAGTGTAATATTTTAACTCTTTAGAGTGTAAAAATGAGACCAAATGGACCCGCAAAGATCCAT
Organism: Benthosema pterotum; assembly: GCA_039105355.1. NCBI lineage: Eukaryota > Metazoa > Chordata > Actinopteri > Myctophiformes > Myctophidae > Benthosema > Benthosema pterotum. The sequence goes on from CM076965.1 coordinate 8,196,767, forward strand.
TTGGTTTCGGACCACCTGTTGAAAACCCCTGGTATATAATATAGTAGTGTGTCATGGAATGCGGTCCAACTCCAAAGGTTTTGGATGTGGGATGCCTGCCTCCTAAATGCAGGCGTTTCTAAGTGACCCCAAACTTTTGAACGCCAGTGTACATACTGTATGTAGTGTCAGGGCTTGACACTAACACTTGCCCGCTTGCCCGGGGCAAGTAAAAAAATGGTGGGGCAAGTGAAGGCTGCTACCTGGTTGCCCGATCGGGCAAGAGCTCTGTGTCTTTCCCTGCTTTCTAGCTATCCACAATTCCAGGCTGGATTTGGGAAACAAAACAGGCAAATTAACATACAGATCAAAATGACCTAATCTTCTACATTCTCTAGTTGTGTAGACCTGGGCTAATTAAGATGATGAATTTTAACTCTTGAGAGCGTAAAAATGAAACCAAATGGACCCGCAAGGGTCCATTTGTACGCTCTCATAATAATATATATGTGTATATATATTTTTTTTGGGGGGGGGGCAAGTGACCATGAGCTGAGGGCAAGTAGAACCTGACTTGCACTTGCCCGATGGGCAAGTGCCTCCGGGACCTTAGTGTCAACCCCTCCATACTGTATGTTGTGTGTTCAGATCAGAGGTGAACAGCATGGCTAGCGGATCGGTCTGTGATGTCATCGCTCTGGTGACCTTCGTTAGTCGTGTTGAGAGACTGAGGGAGAGCAGCAAGACTACTGACCAAGGTACTGTCTGTCTGTCTGTCTGTCTGTCTGTCTGTCTGTCTGTCTGTCTGTCTGTCTGTCTGTCTGTCTGTCTGTCTGTCTGTCTGTCTGTCTGTCTGTCTCTCTATCTCTGTCTATCTCTGTCTGTGTCTCTGTCTGTCTGTCTGTCTGTCTGTCTGTCTGTCTGTCTGTCTGTCTGTCTGTCTGTCTGTCTGTGCCTGCCTGCCTGCCTGCCTGCCTGCCTGCCTGCCTGCCTGCCTGCCTGCCTGCCTGCCTGCCTGCCTGCCTGCCTGCCTGTCTGTCTGTCTGTCTGTCTGTCTGTCTGTCTGTCTGTCTGTCTGTGTCTATCTCTGTCTATCTCTGTCTGTCTGTCTGTCTGTCTGTCTCTATATCTCTGCCTGCCTGCCTGCCTGCCTGCCTGTCTGCCTGTCTGCCTGCCTGTCTGCCTGCCTGCCTGTCTGTCTATCTCTGCCTGCCTGTCTGTCTGCCTGTCTGTCTGTCTGTCTGTCTGTCTGTCTGTCTATCTCTGCCTGCCTGTCTGCCTGCCTGTCTGTCTGCCAGACTAAAGACTAGTAATGCTCTCAATATTCATCTGCAGAAAAAAAATATTTGCCGGAAAAATGTCTATCTGGTTACGATCCAAATCGGCAGAGAACACATCACTGAATAGTAATCCAATGAATGCAGATGTGTGCCAAATGTGGGTTGAACATGGTTAGTAGCACTCCCTTTGGTGTTGTGGGAGTGAACCTCATTGGGCCTCCATCTAAAAAAAAATAAAAACTTCTAAGGATCACCCCAGAAGCAAAGATTTGAGCTAAAATGTTTGTTGCTGAAATAAAAAATTCTGCCACATTTTTATGATTTTTCAAAAATAGCAGATCTACAAGCTCATAGCGCGCCACCGAGTGGCACGCTATGAGCTTGTAGATCTGCTATTTTTCAACAGAGCACATGTTCTAAATGTGTTCTTTGTGTGGTTTTATGACCATATAAGTTCCAGACATGTTCTAAATGTCTTCTTTGTGTGTTTTTAGGACCATATAAGTTCCAGACATGTTCTAAATGTCTTCTTTGTGTGTTTTTAGGACCATATAAGTTGCATACATGTTCTAAATGTCTTCTTTGTGTGTTTTTATGACCATATAAGTTGTATACATGTTCTAAATGTCTTCTCTGTGTGTGTTGTAGTCTCAGATAAGTTCTGGACGTATCGGTGGGTCCATGCTATAGACGGATCGTCCTCACATCCCTTCATCCTCCAGATCTTCTCTACGTCTCACCCTGAAGTTTTCAACAACATCTGTCCCAGTAAGAGACGTTTTAGACTGACTGTTTATTATGTTGACTCCTAGGTGACCCCTGGTGTTCAATGTGCGCGTCCATTTGGTTTCATTTTTACACTCTCAAAGTCACAAAGTAAATATTTATTTTGTTTTTGTCCACAATTCCAGGCTGGATTTGGGGAAACCAAACAGTCCAACATTTTCAACATTTTAATATGTTGTTAATATACCTTCGAGATGTTGTGTGGACATGATAAAAAAAAGTTCCCCCAATTCTGTATTACCTAAAAATGGAGGTCTGAAAAAACCCTTAACATGGTGAAATACATCTGATGACATCATCAAGATGTATTTCACCATGTTAATGATTTTTCTTTCAGACCCCTTTTTCCTGAGAGGGTACAGATGGAACCAAATGAACCCGCTAGAGTTCATTTGGTTCCATTTGTACAAAAAAATGTTGAAAATGAATGGAATTCCCCATCTTAAGACCCCGCTGGTGCGAGCACCCTTCGTTGGTTCAAAGTACCTTCTTCAGTTCCTATTAATCAGGCATAACAATAAATAGCACCCTTTACACATTGGCCTGTTATAGCGCCACCAGGAGGCCACAACCTGATCTGGCCTGGAGGAGACCGGTGCCACGAGGGGGCATTGATCTAGTTAGGTAATATTTTAACCATGAGGTAATGATATTAATGTTAAAGAGTAGGTATCACGGATATTTCCTTTAAAAACTAATGACGCATATCTATCAATGACCCCCTAAAGATGTCCAGAAAAAAAGTCGTTTCAGAAAAAATACAATATATAGGCAGAGTTGAAGAAAGAAGTTGAGCGCCCCCCCTGCTTCCCTGAAAAGGTGTTGCATTCGGGAAAAGAGCCGAACGTGCCATTGCGTGACGTCTGCAGTGGTACGCTCGGCCAACTTGCAGCTCAGCTTCCGGCTAAAGTTATCCACAGTAGCATAGCATAGCATAGTAGTAGGATAGCCTACTATGCTATGCTATGCTATCCAGCACAGGCATTGCGGGGCTGGTTGCATTAGCCCAAGGAAGCTAGCTAACTAGCTTTGACTTCCAACCGGGCTGAATCATTGCATCTATTCTTTTCCTTTTTGAAACAGTTTTTGGTCTTCTCCCGGCAACGCGGACAATTCTAGCCCCCCAGGCCAACATAGAGAGTATTATTTTTAATTATCGATGTGAATTACCGGGGATATTTAGTGAAAATGTGTGTTGGCATATGGGGGGATAGCTAAAATGCTACATCATACCCGGGTACATGTATAACGGCAGTCCAGCAGCAGTGGATGCAATGACCAAACCCATGTGTTTGGCGTTAAAGTTATTTTCTGTTATTATTACTAGTATTATTACTGGACGATCCCACGGCAGCGGTGTGATTATTATTTCTTGTATCTAAGAAGTTGAACTAGAGATGGGAGCGGAGGGACGGAGCAGAGAGTGGGGTTCCGACGGAGCTAATGTTCTTCTAATATTCAGATTCCGAATGACGCTCAATAATAATGGTTGATTGTTCTCATTGTTGAATACAGAGGCTATACCTCAATGAAGTGAAACGGACTGCCATTCTGTTTCACTCGTCTCACTTCATTATTTACTTGAATCACAAAGAAAAAATAAGGTAGTATTTTTACGGTGCTGATTCAGGGCTGAGCCAGGCTATACAGAGGCTTTATTTATACTGCAATACGACCGTCATTATGCCATATGGTTTACATCTGGTCGAAATAATTCTGGTTATAACAATATTACTGATTATAACTCCCCGCCTTGCTCACATTAAAGAGCTATTTTTTATATTATAGCCTATATTACGTTATATAGATAACTAGCTGGGGAGAGAACAGGAAGAAGTTACTACATACATTAGAGTCTATGGGCTCGCGCAAGTACATGAACCACGTAACCAGACTATTTTCTGCCCCCTCAATATCGCAACTCTGTCTATTTCCCCCCCATACCGACACCGAGTAAACCTCACTAGCCTGCCCAAGGGACGTAATCTCTTCATGGGCAGGCTAGCAAGCGTGGCCCGCTGGAACCAGCCTGGAGGTGTTGGATACAGTGACTCAAGAAAGACACGCCCCCCAAGCCTGTGGAGAAATGCGAGCCGTGCACAGCCGTGTTTCCCCGTAGATAATGCAAAAACGGCTGGCGGATTATTTACAAAAAATCTCGAGTGCATAGTATAGCGGTCCCTGGTCATGCTAACCAAAAAAGATTTTTATTTACTTCATTAACATGACGCTAAAATAATGGAATTCCGAGGAGTTTTTAACATGTGTTCCTATGTGTTCCTAGAGGTGTGACGTCAGCGTGTTCTACTGGTGACGCGCTGTTTTGGCTCGGGCATTTCCGAGTTGGTGGGAGGGGTTTTTCAGAAGAGTGTCCTCCGACCCGATACAGCAGGGGTGGCCAACCAGTCAGAGACTAAGAGCCACTTTTTTACATAATACAGATGGACACACATGAACATCACCCCATCCCTTCCACTCTCTCACACACACAGACCTCTGCTCGGCCAGATTTATTGTAAACGTCACACACCAACATCATAATGACTCGTAGGCCCCACAACCCGACTTCGGATTAAAATGGATGGATTAAGTAGGCCAGTTATTTTCAATAATTAACATTGTGTGCACTGGCTCTGGTACACAAACTCTCAGTTGAACCAGTTCCACAAGCAAAAATATAACAATGTGAGCTCACACGCACAAAAACGATTTTATAAACATAATATAGGGAAAGAATGGCTGTGCCAGGCCCAGCAATTTTGACACTTGTCATGTGAAAGGCCCTTAAGAGCCGCATGAAACCAGCCAAAGAGCCGCATGCGGCTCAAGAGCCACAGGTTGGCCAGGCCTGCTGTACAGCATAGAAACGGCTTTATATAGCCATATGTTTGCATTTTCGAATGTTATCACAACTTTGTCATAGTTAAAATGAGAAAAAGTTGATATTAGCATGATACCCTGTCTTTAACTCTTTGGTTGCAGTGACGTACCTGGTTATCCACTCAGATGAGAGTTTTGGTTATTAGGTAATATTTTAACCATCAGGTAATGATACTAATGTTAACTCTCTGGTTGCAGTGACGTACCTGGTTATCCACTCAGATGAGAGTTTTGGTTATTAGGTAATATTTTAACCATCAGGTAATGATATTAATGTTAACTCTTTGGTTGCAGTGACGTACCTGGTTATCCACTCAGATGAGAGTTTTGGTTATTAGGTAATATTTTAACCATTAGGCAAAAGGTTTGTGACGATGCACATTATGTTATAATATTTGTCTGCTAGGCCAATGCATGTTATTGTATACGAGAGATATAATGCATGCAGTCAATATGAACATTTCTGTTTCATGTGAGGGGTAAAGGTCTGATTGACAGGTTAATTGACTGATTGATGCCACACTCTACTTATAGAGGGTGTGGTGCGGGGGAGGGGAAAAACAAACAACCTGTGTACTAGTGTGAACAGGAAAATAGGAGATCTCCCTGGTGCCAGCTTTGCTTTTTGTAACAAAGTTTAGACCAAATAGTGAGCTGCAGCCAGAAGCAAGGACTACCCTGTGGAAGAGGCTCATCCTCAACTGCTGCAGGATTTAAAGGACTAGATGTTTTCATGAGCACCTGGATAAAGCGTGTGTAGCATTGCCACTGCATGCTGCCGGTGAGATTCATCCAAGCGTCCTTTCCTTGTGGATTACAATTACCCCAACCTTCATTTTGTTTGGAACAACGGAACTTTACTTTGGAACACTCAAGGGGATTCAATACAATAGACATTGGACTGGGGCTTGCTGAAATAACTCTTGTTGATTTGTTTGTTTATTATTTTCTGTTTATAGGGAGAGAATTAGGGACAGGATAAAGTGTATTAAATTGCCTATTTGATTTAATCAATTATTAAATCTTTGAATCACACTAATTTTGCCTGCCGATCCTGTTGATTTTCCTTTAGTTAAAGACCCCGTAAACCAAAATCAGCCTTTTTCTTGTAGACATGAAAATCATGTACAAAAGTCATTTTTATACCCTGGACAAAAAACTAAAACTTTATTTTACAGCATTGTAGAATAAGACCACTTTATGTGTTTTGGTTAATCTCATGGGTAGGTTTTGTCTCATTAGCATAATTCGGCTTGATGACGTAGTCAAGCCGAATTATATGCTAATGAGCCTACTGTACTACTGTATATAAATCATATTCCATATAGTCAGTTAGAAGCCGAAGCCCCGCCCCCTCTTCTTCACAGCGGAGCGGAGCTGCTGGTGGTGGTGTTGGTTGATAGCTAGCTAGTAGCTACTAGCTACCATAGACATACATGTATATAAGAAAGTGTAGTTACTACAGTGTGTTTTGCCTGTAGGCTGACAAGCACTGACATTTGTTTGCTCTCGATGCGTGATTTTGTGGATGACAGCTGAAAACTACTCTGTTTTTAGTAACTGTCGATGATGGAGAGGTTGGCGACGTTTTCACATTCAAGGACTATCTAACGGCTGCTGCTGCCTGCCAGCAGTATTGCCAAATGCCAAAATCCAAAGTGCACTAGTGGCACTTCCAAAATGCACTCGAATGCGCTAGTGCATTGGGTTTTCAACTATTTTCATACCTAAAAAGCACTTGGATTTTCCGCCAGGAGTTTTTCCATTAATTTCGGCGGTAGGGGGGTCTCGAAAAAAAAATCTAAATATAGTGACAAATGCGCGAAGTTGGCAACACTGCCTGCCAGCCCTGCTGCGTACCATCAGAGCTATCTAGTAGATGAGTTGCGACATCGAGGGGTCACAAACTGAGCGCTCCAGCGCTGTTCATGCAGCCCGAATAGGGACAAAGTGGAGATGGAAATGCATTGTATTCAATGAGGGCAGAAAATAAAAGAGCCGCCATTGGACTAACCCCATGAAGTGGACGGAGTTGTCGTAACTCCTGGCTGTCCCATAGCCTGTAGGGACCGACCGTGGCCGTCCAGGCTATGGGACCATGATGATGGGACCGCTGTAGTCAGTCAGTCTCTTTTCTCAGATCCGCATGTCGTACACACACACACACACACACACACACACACACACACACACACACACACACACACACACACACACACACACACACACGACGCTAGTAAAGTTAGCGCGCTGTAGTACTGGCTTCTTGTTGACAAACAGTTAGGCTGTATGGTTTGGACGGCGAGATATGCTAATTAGCATACTGCTCATGAATATGCTAATGAGCTTACAGTACTGGCCACGCCCCTACAGTCCTGGAGAATTAGGCCAAATTTTTTTCCATTGAATTTCACACATGTTTAAACATCATTTCTGAAACATAGCAACTTTTTTAATCATAAATATTTGGTCTGTGGGGCTATAATACATTACTCTGTGGTGTGACAAACTGGGAATACATTTTGTATCATATATTTTTTTGCTTTACGGGGTCTTTAATAATTTGCCTTTAAAACAAAAGGGCCGATTGTTACAAGGTAATGATATTAATGTTAACTCTTTGGTTGCAGTGACGTACCTGGTTATCCACTCAGATGAGAGTTTTGGTTATTAGGTAATATTTTAACCATCAGGTAATGATATTAATGTTAACTCTTTGGTTGCAGTGACGTACCTGGTCTGCACTCAGATGAGAGTGTGTCATGTGACCGGATCACTGCCGTACCTCACTAGCAGCTGTGAGACCGAGATATTCATTACTGGTAAGAAAATACATCTCTATTCACTGAGATATTCATTACTGGTAAGAAAATACATCTCTAATCACTGAGATATTCATTACTGGTAAGAAAATACATCTCTAATCACTGAGATATTCATTACTGGTTAGAAATACATCTCTAATCACTGAGATATTCATTACTGGTAAGAAAATACATCTCTAATCACTGAGATATTCATTACTGGTAAGAAAATACATCTCTAATCACTGAGATATTCATTACTGGTAAGAAAATACATCTCTAATCACTGAAATATTCATTACTGGTAAGAAAATACATCTCTAATCACTCACTGAGATATTCATTACTGGTAAGAAAATATCTGGTTTTCATATAAGGTTTTCAACCTTTTTATTAAAAAGGTTGAAAACCACTGATCTAAATAATGAATATCTCAGTGAGTGAAAAAGTTTTTAATACCAGGGCCCACTATTTGATGACATTTTAGCCCCACAGACCCCAAAACTAAATATTTATTTTTGCTTTTGTACACAATTCCACGGTGGATTTGGGAAACCAAACAGTCCAACATAAAGATCAAAATGACCATTAATCTTCTACATTCTCAAGGAACGCTGGTTGTAAATAGAAGGGGGTCCCACCGATGTGACCACCTACCCAACGGTCAGACTCTAAACATTCCTTCTTTATTTCCCTGGACTCAGGAGGCCACAGGGGTCAGCCCTACGTTGCTGACCCCAGGGTGAAGAGGTTTCTGCAGTGGACCAAGACCCTCAAAGACCATGTGACCATGAGACACTGCTCTGTAGGGGGTCACTACTGCTACCCCCCACCCCCACCCAGCTACACCCAGCCTGGGGAGGACGAGACCCCAGGTTAGTACTGCTAATATAAGTCCTGTAACCGAAAATGGTATAGTCGCCCATCAACACGGGCGATGAAGTCGCACTGCCGCTGCCCCAGGTTAGTACTGGTTAGTACTTTCCAGTCCACTTCCTGTCACAGACCAAAACAACCAGCTCTTCCACCATTACACACACACGGGAGATATGGTAGGACGTTACTATGCCAAAATGAATCATATTGAAGCAAAAGTGAAAGTTAAGTGGCCACCGAGTCCACACAATTAGAAAATGGAGAATAATTGTTATTTTGACCCACATTTTATCAGTTCTCTTTGACAATTGTGGACAAAAACGTGAAAGTTCTTAGTTTTGGGTGCAAGAAACTAGACTCAACATCTCAAACTGTCAACTCAAATCCATTCATTATAAGTGCATTATTCTTAAACACTATAACAGTAAGTAACACCATCACCACTATTTCAAAGCTCAAACTTTCTAGGGAGCTTGAAATGGATTTTCAGTAATGGAACAATCACATTTTTGATGTGTAGATCTTGTTGAGACGCTCATTTTGAAAGCTGATGTTCAGTATTAATGACTGACTTCCAGTATCCATTCCTCTCTTAGCTGTATTAATGTACTGTATTAATAATGTATTAATATATTAATGTATTCTCTTCCAGTCTCCATTCCTCTCCTAGCAGCAGCTGATCTCTACACAGAGCTACAGTCTCTACAGTACAGAGAACACAGGAGACTGGCTCTACAAGGTCACATCGTAGAGGTCACCTACCGGACCTGTCCACAAGGCCCTGAGCCCCGGCAGAGCCCTGAGACCCGGCTACGGACCTGTCCACAAGGCCCTGAGCCCCGGCAGAGCCCTGAGACCCGAACAACAAACCAAAAGCCTGTAAGCTTAACTCATTTACCGCGATCGCATCTTCTTTGTTTTCTCCCCATTGCCACGGCTCAAACCAGTGAGATCGGTAAAAAAGAACCCTTATTTTGAAGCTCAGATCTCCTAAACAGGATGTGCTGTTTCTGTCATGCTGTTTCTGTTGTCTTGGCTGACCGGTCTTCTGACGATCTGAGCAAAAACATCCGGGTCACAAGTCAGGAAGAGCTGTGTAGCGCTAGTTGATTTACCAATGCGACAACACCATTCAGAGGGAAAACCGGAGGAGAGCCGTTTGAATGCATTGGATTGAATGGGTGTGAATGGGACAGACAAAAGAAAAGTTGTCGCCAATTCTGTTCCAAATGAAAGTGAGCAACGGGATCATTATCAGACGATGCGGTGGGAATCTACATTTCGTCGTGATACGAGCCGTCGGCGTGACCGGCGGGCGTAATCTAACGGGAAATCCACGAGCAGCACGAGAACGGCTTGAAGAGAATTAATAGCAAACTATAGAAATGCGTCAGGCTCTCTACTATTGATTAGCAGTGCGGCCACACACACACACACACACACACACACACACACACACACACACACACACACACACACACACACACACACATTCTATGTCCGTGAGCTCAATCCTGTGAGCTTTTTTTCTCGCTACAAGATTCTGGTCTGTCACTGAGTGGAACACAGGGTGGAATCACCACCATAATGATTCTGGTCTGTCACTGAGTGGAACGGTGGAATCACTAATGTGTGCGTGTTCAGAGTTAATTCACCCACTGTACCCACAATACACTGCTGGGCTGTTTTAACTATATTAACTATATAACCAAATCACTCAACATTTAGCTAGCTGCTTAGAAATTAATAAAACAAATGTCTGTTATGTAGAAATATCACCATTTGAAAAAGGATTTTAGAGAAAAAAAAACAAAAAAACAAAAAACAAACGGCAGTTTTGATTTAACATATTCCTAGGGGTTTACAGACGGTGAGTAACAAATCGCACATTCTAGTTCATTTTCAATGGGACCGGCGTTTTGTGCTCAGAAAACGACCTGCGATAAAGAGAGCACGTAACGCCAGTCGTTTATCGTACGGCGGTAGTCCAGTGATGTGTGTTGCGTGCCGTGTTGCTCATTTTTGCTCACAGTTTTTGAAAGCTCAATCCAGTGAGCTTTTTAAAACGCCTGGCGTTAATCGACGGGTGATTTTCTTTATGTCAGCACTGCAGAGAGAATCGAGAATCGCCGCGTTATGCAGGCGTTTATCGTTGCCGTCTGAAAAGCCCTTAAGATAGTTTTCTTTGGTTCAAACTGTATAAATGTGTACATTGTACTGTGAGCCACTAGAGGGCAGCATTACACCACACTGTATCTTTTCACAGTCAAACTACACTTTGGTCACTTTGCTGCTACTTGACTCACTATGGAGCAGCAAAACTGTGACATACAAACTATCTAGACCAGGGGCTTCCAACAGGTCGTCTGGGGACCACCAGTGGTCCCTGAGAGGATCCCAGGTGATCCCCAGGCTAAATGATGGAAAGCTGGTTAACCAGATGTAACTCTTTGAGAGCGTAAAAATGAAACCAAATGGACCCTTGCGGGTCCACTATAACAACTTCAACAACAACTAGATGTTATTATTGATGCTTTACTTGACTAATAAAAGTCCTGTAACTGAAAATGGTATGGGTGCGGCTTCATCACCCGTGGCCAGCCGAAGCCGCCCCCCCATACCATTTTCTCCTGCAGTGCCCACCCAATTGGGAAATGTTACATCCGCCCTGTTGTGCTTGCTGCCTCCAGGTCTCAGAGGAGGGGTCCCCAGGACGTTCAGGGGACCACCGCGCCCCAGAAGACCCCCCCACCCCAGGGGACCCCCCCACCCGCAGCGCCTTGGAAAACACACGGAAAAGAAAACTCCAGGACAGGTATGATGTAATATGGTATATTATGGTATATGGTATGGTATATGGCAGGGGTGGCCAACCCGTGGCTCGCGAGCCACATGTGGCTCTTCAGCTGGTTACATGCGGCCCTTAAGGGGCTTCCACATGAAACCGTCAAAAACGCTCGGCCTGACGCAATCATTCATTCCCTATACAGTGGTGCCTAACCACTCGATCATGGACTGATTCCTAGTCCACCGCGGAGGTGTATATTTTTTGACTTGTCATATACTTTTGGATTGTAAACCCTGTTTCTAAATACAAGTCTATATGTTTTAATAGTGTGTCTTTGCATTGCGCACTTGCACACAAATACTCATGGCAGTCTCATGGCAGGAGAGGGGAAATCTATTTGCGACCATGATGGCCATCGCAGCGGTTTTATAACAGTTGTGACCGTTTGATGTGGCTCTTTGCAGTAACACGGTGAAAAACGTGGCTCTTGGTCTATGACTGGTTGGCCACCCCTGGTATATGGTATATGGTATAATCATGCGTGACTAATCTGTGTGTCTGTCATCCTCAGCACAGAGGAAACCACATCTCCACCACCTCCACACACAGAGGAAACCACACCTCCACCACATCCACACACATCTCCACACACAGAGGAAACCACACCTCCACCACCTCCACCTCCACACACAGAGGAAACCACACCTCCATCACCTCCACCTCCACACACAGAGGAAACCACACCTCCATCACCTCCACCTCCACACACAGAGGAAACCACACCTCCATCACCTCCACACACAGAGGAAACCACACCTCCACCACATCCACCACCTCCACCACCTCCACCTCCACCACCTCCACATGACCTTCAGCTTGACCCCACAGGTAGGTGACCTTTGACCTTCAGCGGAGTGATGATGTAAACTAGGGATCAGGGGCAATGCCCCCCACCAAACATGATGGCATGCAAAACAACCCAAGATATTTCACATTTAAAGTGCTTTTATTTAACTCACGGACTGCCGATCTCGCGGTCCTCGTTGATTTCCCGTTAGATTACGCACGCCGGTCACGACGACGGCTCGTATCACGACGAAATGTAGATTTCATTCTTTAATCCAACTATTAGTCCGAGCGCATCGTCTAATAATGATCCCGTTGCTCACTTTCATTTGGAACAGAATTGCCGCGACAACTTGTTTTTTTTTGTCGCATTCGCACCCATTCAATCCAATGCATTCAAAAGCCTCTCCTCGGATTCCAGGGCTGAATATTGTTTGCGCACGGGTAAATCAATTAGGACACTTTCTGATTTTTGACCCGGAACTTTTTGCTCAGATCGCCAGAGGACAGGTTAGTCAAGACACCAGAAATAAGCATGATGGCATCCCCTTCCTGTTTAGGCGATCTGGGGCTTCAAAATAGGGTTTTTTACCAATTTCACTGGTTTGAGTCGTGGCAAAGGGGAGAAAACAACAAAGATGCGCCCGCAGTCGATGTGTTAAAATGATGTGAAACACTACTACTGCTACTAACTAACTACAGCTGTGTCACCACTAAACCAACAGCATTTCATCATTGAAAACAGAAAACTCTCTTAGTCAGACCTTTAGCTTTATGCATGCTGCGTGTCTGTTGCAACTTCAGCAACAACTGATGTTATTATTGATGCTTAATTACATATTAACAGTCCTGTAACCAAAAATGGTATGGGTGCGGCTTCCCATACCGCACCCATACCATTTTCACCTGCCCCCACCCAATTGTGAAAATGGCCAGGCTATGTAATGTCTGCATTGTCATGTTTTGTTTTTATTTGTGTTCTTTGTTTGTGTTTGGGGGGAAAAAGGCAACTTGATATTTGATATATTGATATACCTATGATTGTTCTGTGAAATTTCAGAGCCTCCATGAAAATACTTCTAAAGAATAGTACTTCATAATCGTGCAGCCCTAATATAAACGTACGTGTGTGCGTGCGTGCGTGCGTGCGTGCGTGCGTGTGTGTGTGTGTGCGTGCAGCAGTGTCCCGCTGGGTCAACCCGTCCTGGCCTGAGCAGAGACCCCATCTGTCGCTGCGTTGTGGAGGAGGTCTGTTCAGGGACAGCCTGACCCGCAGCTTCCACTACGACCACAAGGACCCCCTGCTGCACTGGGCCAACCTGCACCCAGACCACTGGACCCCCAGGGACCACTGGACCCCCGGACAGACCCTTCACCCTGTAGACTGTCCTGGATACTACCAGCTCACTATACTGGGTAAGATCACTACTACTAGTTCACTATACTGGGTAAGATCACTACTACTAGTTCACTATACTGGGTAAGATCACTACTACTAGTTCACTATACTGGGTAAGATCACTACTACTAGTTCACTATACTGGGTAAGATCACTACTACTAGTTCACTATACTGGGTAAGATCACTACTACTAGTTCACTATACTGGGTAAGATCACTACTACTAGTTCACTATACTGGGTAAGATCACTACTACCAGCTCACTATACTGGGTAAGATCACTACTACTAGTTCACTACTACCAGCTCACTATACTGGGTAAGATCACTACTACTAGCTCACTATACTGGGTAAGATCACTACTATCAGCTCACTGGGAGAAGAGTCTGGGACGTGTGGAGCGTTGTCCAGGGTGTTTTAGAGAAGGGAGAAGAGTCTGGGACGTGTGGAGCGTTGTCCAGGGTGTTTTAGAGAAGGATAGAAGAGTCTGGGACGTGTGGAGCGTTGTCCAGGGTGTTTTAGAGAAGGATAGAGAGTCTGGGACGTGTGGAGCGTTGTCCAGGGTGTTTTAGAGAAGGATAGAAGAGTCTGGGACGTGTGGAGCGTTGTCCAGGGTGTTTTAGAGAAGGATAGAAGAGTCTGGGACGTGTGGAGCGTTGTCCAGGGTGTTTTAGAGAAGGATAGAAGAGTCTGGGACGTGTGGAGCGTTGTCCAGGGTGTTTTAGAGAAGGATAGAAGAGTCTGGGACGTGTGGAGCGTTGTCCAGGGTGTTTTAGAGAAGGATAGAAGAGTCTGGGACGTGACTGGTAGCCGTAAAACTAGTTAATCTGACATATTTTCTTAACCTTTTTCATATGAGGGCCCACTATTGATTCAGAATTTGAGCACGCACCACCATTTGTTGACATTTTAGCCCTCAAGATTTAGACCCCAAAACTAAAGATTTATTTTGCTTTTGTTGACAATTCCAGGCTGGATTTGGGAAACCAAACAGTCCAACATACAGATCAAAATCACCATTAATCTTGCTCTCCGTCTGTAAGCCCCTTAATTCACATGGTGAATATTTTAACTCTTGAGAGCGTAAACATGAAACCAAATGGACCCGCAAGGGTCCATTTGGTTTCATGTTTACGCTCTCAAGAGTTACATCTGGTTAACCAACTTTCCATCATTTTGCTTGGGGACCACCTGGAATCCTCTCAGGGACCACAGGTGGTCCCCGGACCACCTGCTTTAGTACTAATCAGACTGCTCTGTTCCATGTGTTCCTCCAGGTCTGAACAGGGACGTGTCCATCGACGCAGCCTTCCTCCCCTTCAGGGGTTCAGAGGACCCCCGCGCTGTGGGCGTGGTCCAGGACCCCCACAGGGACCCCCAGGGGTCCAACACCCTGCTGTCCTGCCTCTCGTCTGGGTTCCTCTGCCCTGCCAGGGACCGCGCCGCCCCTCCTCACCCAGGTGACCCAGTAAAAAGATAACATGAAGGCTGATATGTATGTGCAATAATATACAGTAGAACATTTTGATATGGTGTCATAGACTAATTAAAGGGGAACTCCACCCATTTTCAACATTTTACTATGCCATTGATGTACCTTCAAGGTGTTGTGTGGACATGATAAAAACGTTTCCCCCCATTCTGTGTTCCCAAGAAATGGAGGTCTGAAGAAAACCACTGACATGGTGAAACATCTTGATGACATCATCAAGATGTATTTTCACCATGTTAATGGATTTCTTTAGACGCTTCTTTTTTCCGAGAGCGTACAAATGCAACCAAATGAACCCGTTAGGGTTCATTTGGTTGCATTTGTACGCTCTCAGAAAAAATGTTGAAAATGAGTGGAGTTCCCCTTTAAACACAATGTAATGTGGTGTATTTTCCATAATACACAACCCGAAAAAGTAAAGCTTGAAGATAGGAGTTGAGAGGCTGGACAGCAGGGCTGGGACGATTCACTTACCTTACCTCACCATACGATACAATATCGATATTTAGGGTCCTGATGGATTTATATTGCGTTTCTTAGTTATGCTGCGATTCCATTTGATATATCGATGTATCGCATTTTTTCCCCCGCAAATGACTGAGCTTTTATTATACTATAACAAGGATTTCCAGATTTTTTTGAAAATGGGACCCTGACAGGTCCATTTGTACACTCAGAAAAAAAGTCCTAAAAGAAAAATCATTAATAAACACAACACAAACACAATTTGATGATGTCGTTATCAAGTAAAATACAGCACAGTAAAACGATTCTGAAGCATATGGACTGTGACAAGTTTAATCAACTAGAACATTTTAAAGCAATTTTAAACTATATGAATAACAGCAACTCCTATCTTCGACTCATCGTGCTTACTTTTTGGGGTTGTGTATTATGGGAAATACACCACAGTGGCACCGTGCACGCTGACTACCAAGAAAATAAAGACACAGCACTTACTGTAACTCCCGGACCGCCGATCCCGCGGTCGTCCTTGTCTAAAGAGGACAAAAGTCTGAACTTTCCTGTTTTTCCGTTATCTTTTAATACTCTTGGTGTCTGTAGTAAGGTCAAATATCTTGGTCATTTTATTACAGAACAGTTAACAGATGACGATGATATACACAGACAGTGCCGTAAGTTGTATGCACAGGCGAACACCCTGGCACGTAAATTTAGTATGTGTTCTGAAGCAGTTAAGATTACTCTGTTTAGAGCTTACTGTACACCACTTTACACTGCTCACCTGTGGTCAAACTACAAAAAAGCAAGTATTCAGAAACTGCAAGTAGCATATAATGATGCAATGAGAATCTTACTCAAAAGACCTAGATGGTGTAGTGCCAGGGAGATGTTTGTTGCTGCAAGAGTCCATATACCTTTCAAGCTGTTCTTCAGAACTTAATGTATAGATTCATGTGTCGCTTAGACGAGTCTGTGAATAGCATCATCGTCAGTTTAAATAACCCCGCTAAAAGTTGCACTAGATACTCTTCTAGCCTGAGAAAACACTGGCTTAAAAGTCTCTATTTATAATTGTCTCAAATGTTTTTTAACCTGTACATTTGGACTGTCTTCTACTGAATGTTCTGTGTATTTTATTATGTCATATGTGTCTTCTCTCTATGGACCCTGAGTCTGAAATTAAGTCATTCATTCATTCATTCATTCATTACCGTGAAATTACGCACGCCGGTCACGACGACGGCGCGCAACACGACAAAATGTAGATTTCGTTTTTTAATCCATCTATTAGTCCCAGCGCATCGTCTGATAAAGATCCCGTTGCTGACTCTCATTTGGGACAGAATTGCCGCAACAACTTTTTTTTTTTGTCCCATTCACACCCATTCAATCCAAAGCATTCAGAAGCCTTGTCTGGGGATCTCCAATGTCGCTGTCGTGGCACACGGGTGGATCGTCTGTTGCTAGACGTCACTTCCTGACTTTTTTTTGCTTGGATCGTCAGAGGAGACACCAGAAACGGCATGACGTCATCGCACATCCTGTTTAGGAGTTCTGGCGCTTCAAAATAAGGGTTTATTGGTGGTTGATGTGTGTGTTTTATCTCATTGGTTCCTGCAGAAGACTTGGTGGCGACAGCAGAGGACCTAAAGGAGACCCCTGTGGTGGTGGTGTTGGACGCCTGTCTGCTGGATGCTGATAGGCTGGAGCTGATGGTCAGCCGTGTCTACACGCTGTCTGCTGGCTGCTGATTGGCTCTGGAGCTGTACACGGTGTCTTCTGGCTGCTGATTGGCTCTGGAGGTGCATGCGGTGGCCAATAGCAGGGCAGTGGGTTGGTTCCTCAAACTTCTCAGCTTTTAATACAAAGCTTTTAGTACGAAGTTGTTGTTGTTTTTTTTTTGGGGGGGGGGTATTTATTCATTAGTATTCTATATTTTTATGCTGAGTGTCATTTGGGGTTCTTTTCTATCCTTTGGTTGTGCTGATCTGTGTGGAGTCGTTCTGCAGCGAAACAGAACTAGGGCTTCATCATTTTGACTAAAAATAAAGCCTCGATTTTTTTTTTTTTTCTCTCTGAAACCTCAATTTCGCTTTTCCATTTTGATTATTTTTGGGGGAAAACTACAAAAAAAGACAATAATTTATTTTAAACATGTTTTTATTTCATTTTCCTCCCTCCAACAGAGAATAGGGTGCTTATTTATTGAACAAAGATGATGAATAAAGTGCAAACCTCACTTTTATTATTTTTTAATGAACATTTCTTTTCTCTTATTAGAGTTACGTTGTAGCCTATTTTTTTTTCTTTTCTTACTTAACAGAACACTTTTTACGTTAACCCATAGTAGACAGGAACCCCTGCAGGGGTTCTGTACAGTATGTACAGTATCAAAAAATGTCAAAAGTTTGATGGTGTTACACAATAATTTGAAGTTTTTCAATACACTTAGGTAAGTATTTCAAAGACATTTTTAGAATCGGGATAGTCTACAATGGGTTATATTACCAAAATGCGGTAATATCTATCTATCTATCTATCTATCTATCTATCTATCTATCTATCTATCTATCTATCTATCTATCTATCTATCTATCTATCTATCTATCTATCTATCTATCTATCTATCTATCTATCTATCTATCTATCTATCTATATATATATATATATATATATATTGACAAAAACAATCTAATGTATTATACTTTTCTTTCTGCATTACTGCATTACTTTCAATATTACTTTTTGTCAATCTGTGTTGTTAAAAATGTTCTTGTGAAATTATCTGGATAACTGCAGAAGTTAAATAATTACTTATTTTCTCTAATTTGTCATCAAATTATTTATTCAGGAGTGACGTTTTTTCAAGTTGATTTCATATGGATTTGGCCAGATAGCCAAGTGCGTTTTTTATTGTAGGTATGCCACTGGCCTACGCAATATTTGATTAATAGTGGTACTAAATATTTAATTATATGTTTTGTAAAATCCTTTTTTTTTTAAGTAATATGTAATAGTATTATTAATATATTACACTTGCTCAGACAGTAATATTGTAATATAATATATTGCTTTAAAATGAAGGTAATAATTAATAAGTAATATATTAACAAGGTAAAGTAATATTCTCAACACTGCCTCACAGTCTGTTGCCGTGCCGCTGGAGGAGAATCAACAAGAAATCCGTCTGGCTATAATGGGTCACGGCGACACACAGGGGCGGATTGGCCATCTGGAGTACAGGGAGTTTTCCCGGTGGCCTGCGCCACCTAGTGGCCTGGACAAGATCCAAAATGCACTAGTGGCACTTCCTAAATGCACTAGAATGTGCTAGATGCTCGCCTGGAACATACAGATCAAAATGACCATTAATCTTCTACATTCTCTAGTTGTGTAGACTAAGTTGGGCTAATTCACATGATGAATATTTTAACTCTTGAGGGTGTAAAAATGAATCCAAATGGACCTGGCAAGGGTCCATTTGGTTTCAAGAGAATGAGAGTTTCAGAGAGCGTTACAGATAATGGAAAAGAATGGTCATTTTGCTCTATGTTATCCTTTGTAAAATCCAGTCTGGTATTGTGGACAAAAACAAAATCTTTCGTTTTTGGGGTCTGTGGGGCTAAAATGTCATCAAAATTTGATGACAACCATTTTGATTCAGTATTTGAGCCACGGACCAGGCTTACTCTTAGTCTTACTCTAACTTTTATCTTGGAATTAAATTAATACTACGCAGACTTTAGTTCAGCCTTTAGTCTTGGCCCTCCACAATATTTCTCATTTGGCCCCTTGGGAAAAATAATTGCCCAGCCCTGATCTAAAAAAACTATATTAAAAAAAGAGTCCAGTCTGCTGCTGCGATGTGTGCTGTCCCGTCTTCTCCCGTCTGTCAGCTGTCTGCTTCTGTCATACAGCGCATGTACCAAACGGCAGAATGGCCGCGCTGCAATCTGGGATATGTAGTTGCAGGGCTTGACACTAACACTTGCCCGCTTGCCCGGGGCAAGTAAAAAAAATGGTGCGGCAAGTGAAGACTGCTACCTGGTTGCCCGATCGGGCAAGTGTGCACTATAACACAAGATAAATTTGTCTTGAAGGTGGTCATTGCGACCTGGGCTAATTAAGATGATGAATTTTAACTCTTGAGAGTGTAAAAATGAAACCAAATGGACCCGCAAGGGTCCATTTGGTTTCATTTTTACGTTCTCAAGAGTTACATCTGGTTAACCAACTTAGCTGGGGACCACCTGGAACCCTCTCAAGGACCACCTGTTGAAAACCCCTGGTTTAAAGCACCCAAGTAGGAAGTAAACTTAAATGCAAAATTTACAATATGTTTTTGGGGGGGCAAGTGACCATGACCTGAGGGCAAGTAGAACCTGACTTGCACTTGCCCGATGGGCAAGTGCCTTGGAGACCTTAGTGTCAACCCCTGTAGTTGTTATGACTTGCCGACACAAGTCAAAATTGTGTTGGCTCACAAAAAGATGACTACAAATATGTGTGCTCTTTATATTGTAAAGCCCGGTCAGCTGAAATGGAAGTCACTCCCGCTCCTGCACGCTCCCGTTGACTTTCATTCACGTCCCGTCCCGATCACGGGATTTATAAAATTATTAATCCTGTCCCGTGGGATTCCTGCGCGAATCACGTGTCACGACGGGACGGGAGTGCGTCGTCGCCTTGTGGCCCGTCGGAACCAGTGTTGTTTGTTTGAGAATATTTTGTCTTAGTCTTAGTCTTAGTCTTAGTCTTTTGAGTAACACACATTTTGTCTTTTAGTCCCATTTAGTCTTCTGAAATTATTTTTTTTAGTCTAGTCTTAGTCAACGAAATATCAACATTGATTTAGTCTTAGTCTCAGTCTTAGTCTTTTTTTAGTCTTAGTCTTTCAGTCTTAGTCTTGGTAGTTTAGTCTTACATACAAATGCATTGTAGGTTTATATATGCTATACAGATTTATAGTTTTTAGTATGAAAGATGACTCATTTTGTTTCTTTTGTATAAAATTACTGCATTAGAAATAAGTCCCTTTCCTGAAAACGTATGCAATCTATACTGCAGATATGGTCACATACTTAAAAAGAACGAAAAAAATAAGTTAAAAATGTTTCCTATTTCCATTAGTCTTAGGTTATGATGGCTATGATCGTTTTAGTCTTAGTCTTTTGCAAACACACATATTTTAGTCCCATTTAGTCTTTTTAAATTCATTTTTGTTAGTCTAGTCTTAGTTGACTAAATGTCAAAAACCTTAGTCGACTTAGTCTTTAGTCTTAGTCGACAAAAACAACACTGGTCGGAATCGTGACCAGTCGGAACCGCGACCCGTCGGAACCGCCATTTTCACCACACAGACCCCAAAACTGAAGTTTTTTTTGTCCACAATACCGGGATGGATTACATTTACCAGTGTGCCAGGGCCGGATCTAGGCATGGGCATGGAGAGAGAGGGCCCTGTCTGCCCCAGCAAACATGATGGCATGGAGAGAGAGGGCCCTGTCTGTCTGCCCCACCAAACATGATGGCATGGAGAGAGAGGGCCCTGTCTGTCTGCCCCACCAAACATGATGGCATGGAGAGAGAGGGCCCTGTCTGCCCCACCAAACATGATGGCATGAAAACAACCCACATTTCCGAGATATTTCTAATTTAAAGGTAGGGGAAGTGACTTCACTTTTGTCAGATATCACCCCCCCAAAAAAAATTCTATTAAAATGCTCTATTATAAGGTGTGCAGACCATATATGGAGTTTCCCCCTCCCCCACGTTAGCAGAGGAGCTAATAAAAGTTCCCCAGGTGGAGGGTGAATTCTCCTCCAATCAGGATGGAGCAGCAGGTTCACATAGTGTAGCTACTCTTGGGCGCCCCTAGTGCACCAGGCTGGTACTACACCATGAATTTCAAATCACTTCCCCTACCTTTAAGTGCTTATATTTAAAATGATTTGAAACACTATTACTACACTAACACCCCCCCCCCCCCCCCCCCCCCGACAGGATGAAGTCAAATCTACATCCTCTAGACACGCAAAGACCAAACCACTTCTACTGGCATTAGTACTACTTTGTACTACTGGGATTTGTAGACATAGTGCAAAACATAACTATTTGTAAAAACACAAATAAATCAATGAATAAATAGTGGGTTGATTGGGTAACTGGGTTATGGTTATAATAGAGCTGTGAGGTTTGGTGTCTGATTTTGGCAGATGGACAGCAATGAGGACAATACGATTCTGGGAAACTTCACAAAAGAACGACAGCATTAAAAAAAAAGATTAAATAAATAAACCACCTGACACCCTGTTCACATGGAGATCAGGTTAGCTGTGTGTGTGTGTGTGTGTGTGTGTGTGTGTGTGTGTGTGTGTGTGTGTGTGTGTGTGTGTGTCTGTGTGTGTGTGTGTGTGTGTCTGTGTGTGTGTGTGTAACTCCATCAGTGACACTGACCCAAAGCGTCGGTGACCATCGTCAGGTAAGACAAACTGTCGCTTGTTAAAAAAAATATATATTTGAAAAGATTTGATTTAGTAATATAAACTGTTCTGTTTCAATCACTGTTAGACACCTACAATTCCCTGTGTTTTTTTTATATATTTATATTTGCATTTTGGAAGAAAAAAAAAAAAAACTCTGCCTCCACACGGTCGACGTGAGCTTGTCGACCGGCTAGTTATTTATTCATTTATTTTAGATATATGTTTGTGTCTTTCTCCGTCATTGTGTCTCTATTTAGCACTGGTTTTCAAACTTTTTCATACCAGGGACCACTATTTATTCAGAACTTTCACCATTTGGTGACATTTTAGCCCCACAGACCCCAAAACTAAAGATTTATTTTGCTTTTGTCCAACAATTCCAGGCTGGATTTGGGGAAACCAAACAGTCCAACATACAGATCAAAATGACCATTAATCTTCTACATTCTCTAGTTGTGTAGACTTGGGATAATTCACATGATGCATATTTTAACTCTTTGAGAGCGTAAAGATGAAACCAAATGGACCCACAAGGGTCCATTTGGTTTCATGTTTACACTCTCAAAGAGTTACATCTGGTTAACCAACTTTCCATCATTTAGCCTGGGGACCTCCTGGAATCCTCTCAGGGACCTCTGGTGGTCCCCGGACCACCTGCTATAGAGGGACAGACAGTAGGCTGACAGGGAACACTAGTAAATGCCGTTTGGGAATCGAACCCGCGTACCCTGCCAGTGCTGGGTGTCTGAACCGCTGAGCCACGGACCAGACCTGGATCGGATGTTTTAAATATTAGAAAAATATTTTCTAAATACTTAAAGGAAAAAAAAAAATAGCACTGACAAAGAAAGAATCCTCAAGTCTTCATAGGTTGATAATTAATTGTTATTAATGGGTTGCTATTAACATCATTATTCATCATACATACTTTTATACAATAAGTACAGTATTATTCTAACTAATGCAACTGGGTGGTTGTGTTTAGTGTAGAATAGGCAGGGGCGGATCTAGGCATGGGCATGGGGGGGCAATGCCCCCCTAAATGCCCAGTCGTCTGCCCCACCAAACACAATGCCATGCAAAACAACAAGCCAAGATATTTCAAATTAAAGTGCTTCTATTTAAAATGATGTGAAACACTACTACTGCTACTAACTAACTACAGCT
This sequence comes from Benthosema pterotum, assembly GCA_039105355.1. Taxonomy (NCBI): domain Eukaryota; kingdom Metazoa; phylum Chordata; class Actinopteri; order Myctophiformes; family Myctophidae; genus Benthosema; species Benthosema pterotum. Next base: position 8,220,015 of record CM076965.1, read on the forward strand.
GTGTCACCACTAAACCAACAGCATTTCATCATTGAAAACAGAAAACTCTCTGAGTCAGACCTTTAGCTTTATGCATGCTGCGTGTCTGTTGCAACTTCAACAACAGCTGATGTTATTATTGATGCTTTACTTGACTAATAAAAGTCCTCTAACTGAAAATGGTATGGGGGCGGCTTCATGATGAAGCCGCCCCCATACCATTTTCACCTGCCCCCCAATAGGGAAATGTTACATCCTCCCCTGTGTTAATGTAACTAATACAACTGGGTGCTTGGTTCGCTCTGGTTCCATTGAGACATGTACAATAGATTGTATCACACTCACCTGGACCAGTCGTTCCCAAACTGTGGTCCGGGGACCACCAGGGGACCTCGAGGGAGTTCCAGGGGGTCCCCAGCTACATGATAGTTCAGAACCATCAACCAAATGGTGGTTCATGTTGTACACTCTCAGAGTTAAACTGGCACCATTGATGGAGGGTCCCAGAGATGTAAATGCCATTAACCCTTAGTGTACTGAACGCGTTTTGGTGTTCTCAGCATTATGTTTTAACTATTGAAAAATAGCAGAGATACAAGCTCATAGCGCGCCACCGAGTGGCGCGCTATGAGCTTGTATCTCTGCTATTTTTGAAAAATCGTGAAAACGTGGTGCAAATCTTTGAATATTATGTTATTCAGAAACTAGAAATCTAGACAGCATTATGTTTTAACTATTGAAAAATAGCAGATCTACAAGCTCATAGCGCGCCACCGAGTGGCGCGCTATGAGCTTGTATCTCTGCTATTTTTGAAAAATCGTGAAAACGTGGTGCAAATCTTTGAATATTATGTTATTCAGAAACTAGAAATCTAGACAGGACACAATGTCATTAAAGGGGAAGGGCAACATTACAATCAATGTTGTATTTTTTTGGGTTGTTTTTGGTGCTCCCATGTGTGTTTTATCCCCACAAATAATCCAGTTTGAACAGTCAGTCGATCATATCAGAGAGGAGCTTTAATTGTTTACACCAGAATGCTGATATAGCGGGCTAATTAATTAATTAATAATTAATTAATTGTTTACATCAGAATGCTGATACAGCGGGCTAATTAATTAATTAATAATTAATAAATTACTGATATAGCGGGCTAATTAATTAATAATTAATAAATTACTGATATAGCGGGCTAATTAATAATTAATTAATTGTTTACATCAGAATGCTGATATAGCGGGCTAATTAATTAATTAATAATTAATTAATTGTTTACATCAGAATGCTGATATAGCGGGCTAATTAATTAATTAATTAATTAATTAATTAATTAATAATTAATTAATTGTTTACATCAGAATGCTGATATAGCGGGCTAATTAATTAATGAATAATTAATTAATTGTTTACGGAGTGCTTCCGGGTCGGTGATGGAGTAGACGCGCTTTGCCTCGCTGAAGCTCCCCAACTTTTACAAACTACGATAAAAGCCTCATTTTTGCACTCAAACTGTTCACATCACACGTTCTTCTCTCTATATATATCCGTGTTCTTGTTTCTGGCTGATTGAACCACAATGTCTACAAGAAGTAAGGATAAGAAGGACGACCACCCAGGTGCTACGGACATGGCTATCGTTGCTAAGCTAATCGAGGAGCTAAAAGCTTCCCTCACACAGGAGTTCAGAACCGGCTTCTCTTCGATTGAGTCCAAACTTGATAACCTTCAGATAACTGTGGCTGACCACGGCCAACGTTTGACATCATTGGAAGACGGCTTGAACCATTATAGCGACAAAATGGAGGAAATAGAAGCCCGTTGTGCTGCAATCGAGGAAAACTACAACAAGCTCAAGTTCAACTACGTGGATCTGTCCTCGCGCAGCAGAAGAAACAACATAAGGATCCTGGGACTCGACGAATCTATCCAGGGGGACACAGACTTCTTTGCAGGCGTCCTGGTAGAGATCTTGGGTAAAGATGTCCTCCCCACCCCGCCCGAGTTGGATCGTTGTCACCGGGCGCTGATCGCTAAGAGACCCCCTGGCTCCAAGCCCAGAACGGTAATTGCTCGCCTGCATCGCTACAAAATAAAAGAAACTATCATCCGGGAGGCTCGCAAGAGGAGAGGGCAGCTGTTCTATAAAGGTTCGTCGGTTCTGATCTTCGAGGATTACCCCCCGGAGGTAATGGAACAACGATCGACCTACCGGGAAGTCATGGGTGTCTTGTACCGGCGTGGATTCAAACCTTCGCTCCTGTATCCAGCCCGCCTCTATATCCAGACGAAAGACGGCGAGAAGAGGCTCCTCGCATCTCCCAAAGATGCCACAGACTTCCTGAAGACCAACCCCACAGCCTCGGTGCCGCCGGAGAGGGATGCGGGGGCGGGCACCGGCTCCGGAGGGACACCCGACGTCGATGTGGAGTGATGGTAGTATCCCACTGTAGCTAGCATATGCCTGAAACGTCCCTTTTTTAAGTTCATAATGACTCGTCCATTTAGGGATTCCAGTCTCCATAGACAATGTTATACGGCGGGGACATATCCGTGTGCTTAGGTACTATAGGAGTTTTTTTTTTTATATATATATATATTTTTTTTTATTATTATCTTAATTCATTTTCGTTATTATTATTATATTTTTTTCCCTCATTGAGGCTCCGGTTTTCATTTAACAGACAAGGCTATCTCTTTGCTTTCATAGTTTATTTAGAAATATGTCCTGTTTTTGTTTTATCTGTTACAATCACCATTATAAGGAGGCAGCCTCGTTTAAATGACTATTTATAGTTTCGCCTCTGATCTGCCGAGACGTTTTTTCTTTCTGTTCCATCATATACTTGTATGCTCGGTTCGTTTTTCCTTCGTTGGGCTATTCGCTAGCCTTGTGCAGTGTTGCCAACTTGGGGCATTTGTAGCTGTGTTTTTTTTCTCTCCAGACTCCAACCGGCCAGTCCCTAACCGGGTGGACCCGTACGGGTCCATTTGGTTAGGGCCCATTTGGTTTCTTTCTAGTGTATTCATTTCATTCCTCTGCGTTTTGGGGGTGACACTGGTGCGTTTTGGATTTTGGTGGTTGGCAACACTGGCCTTATGATGTCGTAGTGGCTGAACTCTGAACCTTGAACTCAACTCTTAGAACTAAGGAGAGGGATACCTCTTGGAACTAACATACAAGCTACTATCTGGCGCTCTCTATGGCCTGGCTGACAAATTGCACCCTTGTTTTTGTTTCATTATTTTCCTTTCTTTTTCCCCTCTGAGACTAACTCACGGAGCTGACGGACTATTATACAGCCCCCCCCCGTGGCTTGGTGGTTGTATTGCGCACTTCTCAGTTACCTTACTTTTCTCTGATGTCTTTGTGGTGCAATGCGCCTCTACTGGCTGGGGGGTAGTATTGTTCATATGGAAATGTTTTTTTGGACGAACCATTGCCTTTTCTATTAGGCTTTTTTTTTTCTCTAGTGACAATGATGTTGTTTTTCTAATCGATTGTTTGTTTGTTTTTAGTCCAAGGCTATGTTTATTTTTCTTTTACTGTGTTTCATTTCAGCTGGATATTTCACTTGTGTGGTGTGGATGTGTTTCTGTACATGTGTTTGCGTGTGTGTGTGTGTGTGTGTGTGTGTGTGTGTGTGTGTGTGTGTGTGTGTGTGTGTGTGTGTGTGTAAAGATGTCTATATGATTCTTCTACAATGTTGGTAATTGTTTGTGCACAGATGTTTTGCTTCTCTTTACTCTTGGCGGTATTATTTTCTAAACTTGTTTGATTGCACATTGTGTGTGCGTGCGTGCGTGCATGCGTGCGCGCGCACGTGTGCACGCACGCAATATTTGGGCATACGATTAACATTATTATGTTTTCCTGTCTTCTAAGTATGCTCTGTGTGTGCGTGTGTGTATGCCTGTGTGTGCGTGTGACTTTGCTGCTTTGTGGGGACCTACACCAGCACACTCACCTTGTGGGGGCCTTAACTGTGAGGACCTCAATTCTCATGGGGACCGTTACAGGTCCCCAAGATTATCACTCAATCGATAAGAAAAGCATTGCTGACACGCCTGGAGGATACATTTGTGGGTCCCCGCAGTGTGTGTGTGTGTGTGTGTGTGTGTGTGTGTGTGTGTGTGTGTGTGTGTGTGTGTGGCCTACGCATGTATGGAACCTTTTTTCTTCACGAACTCTTTTTTTTTTTTTCTTCATGTACTCTTTAATTATCATTTTCATCAATTTTGAGGCACCTATTAATATGGGAGCGGGGCTGCTAAGAAGTGCCAATCTACATTTGGTGAATTTTTGAGGGTTTTGGTTAGATGTTGTGTCCCCTTGTTCTTGGGGAAAGGCCCCCCGCTCGTGTTTTTTTTTGTGTGTATTTTCTATCTTTATTGTTTTCTTTTTCTTTTAGCTCAGGACATGCACGTTTGCTATTGGATATAAGTAGGGTTAATGTACTTCTAGGCCCCTCCACATCTGCTCTATCGAGATGCCAACTAGTGTTCTATGACCATGGCTAATTCAGATAGTTTCAAGCTTTGTTCTTGGAACATTCGGGGCCTTCAAAAGGTGGCTAAGAGGAAGGCTGTTCTGTCATTTCTAAAAAAGGAGTGTGTTTCTGTTGCTTTTCTGCAAGAGACCCATATGGAGGCTAAAGATAATGTCAAGCTTCAAACAAATTGGGTTGGGCAGGTTTTTGCCACGTCTTACTCTACATTTAGCAGGGGTGTGGCCATTCTGGTCAATAAAAATATTGCTTTTAGGCCTCTTAAGACTGTTATAGACAACCAGGGTCGCTATGTGATCGTTAAGGGGGTTCTTAAAGGCAAAGATGTGACATTTATGAACGTTTATTGTCCCCCTGGCTACCCCATTTCCTTTCTATCCAAAGTCTTTGCAGAACTTGATCAGTTAGCTTCCGATAATACCTTCGTGGGCGGAGACTTCAACTGTCTACTCACCCCCTCTTTAGACAAACTCCCGCCTAGCTCGGCTCCACCTTCTAAGCAGGCCAAAACGCTCTCCTCCCTCTGTTCGGATATTGGCTTCTCTGATGTATGGAGATCACTCCACCCCTCAGAGTTGAAGTTTAGCTTCTTCAGTGCCCCTCATAAATGTCACAGCAGGCTTGATTACCTATTTATTCCTTCCTCTAAGCTATTTCTGGTATCGTCCTGTACCATGGGTAGTATTGTTTTATCAGATCATGCCCCTGTTTATTTGGTTTATTCACTTTGTGAAGAGAGAGCACGGTCAAAACGCTGGAGATTTAACTCCTCCCTTCTTAAAGACGACAAATTCATCTCATACTTCAATTCGGAATTCAAAATGTTTTACTCAATCAACTCATCATCCACAGATGACCCCTCCCTCCTTTGGGAAACATGCAAAGCTTACTCTCGCGGGCTGATTATGTCCTACGTCTCCTCCAAGAGACGAAAAAAGGAAGAACAACGTAACCTCCTTGAATCCAAATTGGCTGACCTTGAAAACCGACATATTCAGACCCCAAGCTCAGACTTGCTCAAGGAGCTGACCGCCACTCGTACTGCCTTGAATACCTTGTTGATTCAAGACTCTGAATACTTTCTAAAATTTGCTAGGCAGAGAATGTACGAATTTGGCGATAAACCTGGCAAATATTTAGCTAATCTAACCAAGAAAAGGGCTGACTCTCAAACTATAGCTTCAGTTTTGGATTCTAACAACGTCAGATCCTTCGATACTAAAACTATAAACAAGGAGTTTGCTTTATTTTATTCTAATCTCTATAAAGCCAAACAGTTAGATGAGGATGCTATTTCTGACATGTACTCTTTTGTTGATGACTTAAATCTCCCTGCGGCCACAGAAGCACAGAATGAACTTCTAAACGCTCCAATCACTAGGGAGGAGGCACTGGAAGCCCTGAAGTCCATGCCTTCTGGGAAGGCCCCTGGGCCGGACGGGTTTGGATGTGAATTTTATAAGGAATTTAGCAATATTCTTCTCGACCCGTTTTTGGCAATGCTAAACCATGCTTATGAAGATTGGATTTTACCTCAGTCTCTGAGGGAGGCTAATATCTCACTACTTCTTAAAAAAGGTAAATGCCCTGAAAAGTGCGCCTCCTACAGGCCTATAGCCCTGCTTAATTCGGACCAAAAATTACTTTCTAAAATTCTGGCCTTGCGTTTGGAGAAAGTGCTCCCTTTCATCATTAAAGAAGAACAGACGGGTTTCATCAAAGGGAGAAACTCCTGTGACAATATGAGGAGACTCCTGAACGTTATTCAGCTCTCTGCGGACTTAGAGGGCCAAGTTATGGTGCTGTCTCTCGACTCAGAAAAAGCATTTGATCGCGTAGAGTGGCCCTACCTCTTTGAAACACTCACAGAATTTGGCCTGGGCGACCAATTCATCAAATGGATCAAAATTCTTTACGAATCTCGCACAGCGGCAGTTCTAACTAATGGACTTAGGTCCCAAAACTTCCCCATTCAACGGGGTAATCCTCAAGGAGATCCGCTCAGCCCATTACTCTTTGCGATTGCAATCGAACCACTAGCCGAGGCCATTAGACAGTCTACTCAGATCTCTGGCGTTCTAGTCGGTGAAAGGGAGCACAAAATCACTCTTTATGCAGATGACGTTCTAATTTTTATTTCCAATCCTTCCTCCTCTATTCCTTGTCTAACTCAATTAATTTCTAGGTTTAGCGTCTTTTCAGGGTACAAAATTAACTTAACTAAATCTGAAGCTATGCCACTTGGAACTTTGACATCTATCCCAAACCTGTCGGAGCCCTTCCCCTTTAAATGGTCACCTTCTGGATTTGTTTATCTAGGAGTGAACATAACACCTACTTATGAAACGCTATACAAGGCAAACTTCCCTCCCCTTTTAGACATTATAAAGGCAGACCTGGATCGTTGGGCCCCCTTACCTCTTTCTTGGCTAGGTAGGATAGCTCTTATTAAAATGAACGTTCTCCCTAGAATACTTTACCCACTGCAAATGATTCCGGTACTGCTGACAAACAAGGTTGTCAAGGTATTGGAGGGCTGGTTAAGTTCTTTCATCTGGAGTGGGAGGAAACCTCGTTTGAAACTGGCTAAACTTCAAATGAATAGCGCTGATGGTGGTCTAGACTTACCTAATATCAAGCATTACCAACTGGCTGCACACCTTAGGGTGCTTGCAAATTGGCTTAAGATGGATCCTTCATCAATTTGGCTTGACATTGAATCCTCACAATCTAAATCCCCTCTCTGGAATTTACTGTTCATAAAAGATTTCAAATCTGTCCGAAAGCTTTGTTCTAACCCCATCACGCTATGCTCAGTCAAAGCCTGGCGGTCTATTCGTAACATTGAAGGCCGTGCTAAAGTGACATCTCCTCTTACTCCAGTTACAGGTAACCCTGACTTTAAGCCGGGATATTTGGATGGAGGTTTTAAGACCTGGTCTGAGAAGGGCATTAGTAAACTTGGTGATCTGTTCTTTCGTCAGACCCTGATGTCCTTCACTCAATTACAGCAGCGTCACAAGCTACCAAAATCTGAATTCTTTAGATACTTACAAATTAGACATTTTATAACAGAAGACACATCCCTTGTAGCCAATAGCTCCGCTTCACAAGTCGAAACAGTTCTCTCCCTACAGTTGTCGAAAAAGCAAATCTCAATTTTCTATGATTGCCTGAGTTCCAGTTCTTCCATTTCCTCTCAAACAACTAAACAATCTTGGGAGACGGATCTAGGTGTTTCTATTGAGAACGCAGACTGGTCTGAAATGTGGGCCTATGCCAAAGAGATTTCTGTCTGTAACCGTACGAAATCCATCCAATTTAGAATATTACATCGTATCCATATAACTCCTGCTCTTAAGAGCAAAATGGATGCCAGTGTATCTCCATTTTGCTTCAAGTGTAAGGTGGAAATTGGTAATTATATCCACTGTCTCTGGTCTTGTGTGAGGCTGCGGAGCTATTGGCACGATATTGTTGCAGAACTTTCTATTATTTTCGGGGTCCCTATTGACTTAAATCCCCTGTGTCTTTTGCTTGGTCTCCCGGATGGTCACATTATAAATCCCATGCATAAAAGGCTCTTTAACCTGTTGACATTTGCTGCTAGGAAGAATATTCTGTTGTTTTGGATCAAGGATGTGGCTCCATCAAAGAAATCCTGGCATAACATCATAATGGACTGTATTCCATGTGAATACATCACATGTATGTTACACTCTAAATTAGACACTTTTTACAAAATCTGGGACCCATATTTAAACCATATAGGACCAACTCTGTCTGCTGCAGTACTTAAAGGTTTTCCCTGCCAACCTCGGGCTCCTTGTGGACCTGCATCCTTGCCGCCCTCAGATTCTCTTTCTTCATAAGGCTCTGTCTCTGTACCTTTGATACCACCTTGTCGTTCTACCTCTATGTACCGTCCTTTTAATGAGATTCTACCATGCCAATGTTAACTTATGTCCTTGCTATCTCTTCACATCTGTCATTTTGTTTATAATAGTGTTGTACCTGAGCTTTTTTTATTTTATTTATTTACTTTATTATTTTATTTTATTTTATTTTTATTTTTTTGCGTGTGTGTGTGTTTGTTTTTATTATATTTTTGTAAAAATTAATAAAGATACTTTATAAAAAAAAAAAAAAAAAAAAAATTAATTGTTTACACCAGAATGCTGATATAGCGGGCTAATTAATTAATTAATAATTAATTAATTGTTTACATCAGAATGCTGATATAGCGGGCTAATTAATTAATTAATTAATAATTAATTAATTGTTTACACCAGAATGCTGATATAGCGGGCTAATTAATTTCAACGGTGGTGTTTCTAAGCACTTTGGAGCCCTAGGGAAGATTCCCTGGCCCCCCCCCTTACCAAATGGACCCTTACAGGTCCATTTGGTAATCTCCTGTAAAATGGCACCCCAAAGGATAAAATTATGAACTATTTTTAAAGTAAATAACATACTGTATGTGTTTTAAATGTTCAACTCTAGTCATAGAGGATAAGTATAATGTATTCATCCATATTAGCCTGGAATCCTTTTAAAGCATGTATGGTGGTCGCCCCCTCCCCTCATGGAATCCTTTTAAAGCATGTATGGTGGTCGCCCCCTCCCCTCATGGAATCCTTTTAAAGCATGTATGGTGGTCGCCCCCTCCCCTCATGGTCCCCCCTGCCCCATGGTGCCCTAGGCAACTGCCTAGTCTGCCTAATGGCAAAAAACGCCCCTGATTTTCAATTTCAGGTTCTTGACATGATGTATTTATAGAGTGAGAGGCACAGATACTGTTTATAATAATGAAATGTTGTGTTAGCCTATAGGTACAGATCTATAATAATTATGTGTTGTACACAGACAGACAGACAGATGGCTGCTGTTAGTCTATAGATACAGATATATAATAACAATAATAATAATACTAATAATGTGTTGTACACAGACAGACAGACAGATGGCTGCTGTTATTCTACTCATCTGGACAGTGTTCAGTCTGTGGAGTGGATGGAGATGTACAGTGGAGGGAACTCAGAACACTACAGGTATGTACCTTAAAAACTATGATTTCATCTCATCTGTATTCTCTCTCTGTCTGTCTGTCTGTCTCCGTCTCTGTCTGTCTCTCTGTCTGTCTCTCTCTCTGTCTGTCTCTGTGTGTGTGTGTGTGTGTGTGTGTGTGTGTGTGTGTGTGTGTGTGTGTGTGTGTGTGTGTGTATTGTAGTAAATGGTGCATTTATATAGCACCTTTATCCAAGGCGCTTTACATAGCTTGTGCATCACATTCACCACATTCATACACTGATGGCAGTGGAAACCATGCAAGGTACCTACTAGCACATCAGGAGCAATTAGGGGTTCAGTGTCTTGCTCAAGGACACTTCGACAACTAACTCTGGTGGAGCCCGGGATCGAACCGGCAACCTTGTGGTTACCATCCGGTGACTCTACCCCTGAGCCACTGCCACCCCTTGTCTGCATACACTCTCTCTCTCTCTCTCGTGACATAGATGAGACGTTTTGGCTGACACTGATATTGCACTGCTGTGTGATCAAATTGTGATGGATCCATGTATCAGGTATTGTAGGGCTGCTGTGTGGTCATATTGTGATGGATCCATGTATCAGGTATTGTAGGGCTGCTGTGTGATCATATTGTGATGGATCCATGTATCAGGTATTGTAGGGCTGCTGTGTGGAAAAACAAAACAAAAAGAACAAACAATGAACTGTTGGATACAAGTACACCAGGGGTTTTCAACAGGTGGTCCGGGGACCACCAGTGGTCCTTGAGAGGGTACCAGGGGGTCCCGAGGCTAAATGATGGAAAGTTGGTTAACCAGGTGTAACTCTTGAGAATGTAAAAATTAAACCAAATGGACCCTTGCGGGTCCATTTGGTTTAATTTTCACACTCTCAAGAGTTAAAAGATTCATACATCTGAATTAGCACTATTTAATTAAGATTAAGAACTCTACACTGTTTTGTTTGAAAAATCCAGCCTGGAATTGTGAACAAAACCAAAATAATTCTTTAGTTTGAGGTGTTTGGGGCTAAAATGTCATCAAATGGTGGTCCCTGGTGTCAAAAAGGTTGAAAACCACTGAGGTACAGGGTTTAATACAGGCTAATGAACCGCAATCATTTGGATGGCATGCATTCATTTCTTACAGCTGTGGAGAATATACTGTATTTCTGGTTCACACACACACCGTCCTACTGTAAATTATAGCACAGCACTGCTGTCAGTTACACCGGCACTGTCAGACACACACACACACACACACACACACACACACACACACACACACACACACACACACACACACACACACACACACACACACACACACACTGTAATGTTAGAGTCCACAGAAGACATGTAAATATGAAATAAATGCTTCAACATGTAGCTATAGGTGTAATGTTAGAGTCCACAGAAGACATGTAAATATGAAATAAATGCTTCAACATGTAGCTATAGGTATAATGTTAGAGTCCACAGAAGACATGTAAATATGAAATAAATGCTTCAACATGTAGCTATAGGTGTAATGTTAGAGTCCACAGAAGACATGTAAATATGAAATAAATGCTTCAACATGTAGCTATAGGTGTAATGTTAGAGTCCACAGAAGACATGTAAATATGAAATAAATGCTTCAACATGTAGCTATAGGTATAATGTTAGAGTCCACAGAAGACATGTAAATATGAAATAAATGCTTCAACATGTAGCTATAGGTATAATGTTAGAGTCCACAGAAGACATGTAAATATGAAATAAATGCTTCAACATGTAGCTATAGGTGTAATGTTAGAGTCCACAGAAGACATGTAAATATGAAATAAATGCTTCAACATGTAGCTATAGGTGTAATGTTAGAGTCCACAGAAGACATGTAAATATGAAATAAATGCCTCAACATGTAGCTATAGGTGTAATGTTAGAGTCCACAGAAGACATGTAAATATGAAATAAATGCTTCAACATGTAGCTATAGGTGTGATGTTAGAGTCCACAGAAGACATGTAAATATGAAATAAATGCTTCAACATGTAGCTATAGGTATAATGTTAGAGTCCACAGAAGACATGTAAATATGAAATAAATGCTTCAACATGTAGCTATAGGTATAATGTTAGAGTCCACAGAAGACATGTAAATATGAAATAAATGCTTCAACATGTAGCTATAGGTGTAATGTTAGAGTCCACAGAAGACATGTAAATATGAAATAAATGCTTCAACATGTAGCTATAGGTATAATGTTAGAGTCCACAGAAGACATGTAAATATGAAATAAATGCTTCAACATGTAGCTATAGGTATAATGTTAGAGTCCACAGAAGACATGTAAATATGAAATAAATGCTTCAACATGTAGCTATAGGTGTAATGTTAGAGTCCACAGAAGACATGTAAATATGAAATAAATGCTTCAACATGTAGCTATAGGTATAATGTTAGAGTCCACAGAAGACATGTAAATATGAAATAAATGCTTCAACATGTAGCTATAGGTATAATGTTAGAGTCCACAGAAGACATGTAAATATGAAATAAATGCTTCAACATGTAGCTATAGGTGTAATGTTAGAGTCCACAGAAGACATGTAAATATGAAATAAATGCTTCAACATGTAGCTATAGGTATAATGTTAGAGTCCACAGAAGACATGTAAATATGAAATAAATGCTTCAACATGTAGCTATAGGTATAATGTTAGAGTCCACAGAAGACATGTAAATATGAAATAAATGCTTCAACATGTAGCTATAGGTGTAATGTTAGAGTCCACAGAAGACATGTAAATATGAAATAAATGCTTCAACATGTAGCTATAGGTGTAATGTTAGAGTCCACAGAAGACATGTAAATATGAAATAAATGCTTCAACATGTAGCTATAGGTGTAATGTTAGAGTCCACAGAAGACATGTAAATATGAAATAAATGCTTCAACATGTAGCTATAGGTGTAAATTACACCTATAGCTACATGTTTAAGCACTTACTCTATTGGCCTGAATATAAGACTATGTTTTTTTTTTTCACAATGGAAATACCCCCAAAATGGAGTAGTCTTATATTCAGGGGCTATACTATTTGACATTCAATGTTCTTTTTTTCTGTAAATGGTCTTGAAGAATGAGGGTCGTCTTATAAACGAGTCGTCTTATATTCGGGACAATACGGTATTTCATATTTACATGTCTTCTGTGGACTCTCACATTACAGTGAGATTAATGTGAGACTGCAGAAGACATGTAAATATGAAATAAATGCTTCAACATGTAGCTATAGGTGTAAAGGCCACAGAAGTGGAACTTTCAAGCCTGTTTTCTCAACTGGCTGTTTGCTGCCAGACATTACAACTAATATGTCAAATTGTAGCTCTGATGTCTTGCTTTCACATGACATGAACAATTCCCCAATGACTCAACTTTGTTATGTTGGATTAACCCTTAGTGTCCTGAACGCGTTTTGGTGTTTTATCTGTTGAAAAATAGCAGATCAACAAGCTCATGTCGCGCCACCGAGTGGCGCGACATGAGCTTGTTGTTCTGCTATTTTTGAAAAATTGTGAAAATGTGCTGCAAATCTCTGAATACATTATTTTGGAAGCAAACATTTTATCTCAATTTTTCGCTTCTGGGGAACCCCGAGAACAACATGTTTTCAGATGGCGGTCTGCAGCCAAATATGGATAATTCTGGTGGTCCTTGGCTAGAAATATGTTAGCATCATTGACACAGGAGCACAGATTTTTCAGAAAAACTAGAATCTAGTGTCAGAAACTATAGAATCTAGTGTTAAAAACTCGATTCTAGCGCCAGAAAGTAGATTCTAGTGTCAAAAAGGAGATCCTAGCATCAGAAACAGTCATTTAGTGTCAATAACTAGAATCTAGTGTCAGAAACTACTGTAGAATCTAGCGTCAAAAGCTAGAATGTTGCTGCAGCTATAATCTGGTGTCAGGAACTACTGTATAATCTGGTGTCAGGAACTACTGTATAATCTGGTGTCAGGAACTACTGTACAATCTGGTGTCAGGAACTACTGTATAATCTGGTGTCAGGAACTACTGTATAATCTGGTGTCAGGAACTACTGTATAATCTGGTGTCAGGAACTACTGTATAATCTGGTGTCAGGAACTACTGTATAATCTGGTGTCAGAAACTCAAATCGAGGGTCAGGACACAATGGGTTAACTGGACCCGCTGAACAGCCTCCGTAAAGATGGATGTTAAATGTTTTACATTCCTTGCTTTCTTTAGTTTTAGGGATTTTAGCTATGTGTGTGTGTGTGTGTGGGGGGGGGGAGGGCATTCAACATGTTCCTAAATACATGTTTGTTTGCGTAATTTTAAAGCGATTTACTTTTTTTTATTATCTACTACAGTCTCTACACATCCTCCGCCAACCTGGGGAGGCAGCGGACTGGCCTCATGCTTCCTTCAATGCATGAGGAGTCCAAGCTGCCTTCTTTTCACCTGACGGGGGAGTTTCCCTGGTTGGACGTAGGGCGTGGAAGGAACACGTTATTCCAACCAGTTCCCTCCATCAGGCGCCCCGGCTGGCCAGGGGGAGGCAGTCTAGATCCCAGGATGTTGGGCATGTTTTTGTGAGGGTATCTACCCTAGGGGACATGGGGAGAACATGTGAGGGTATCTACCCTAGGGGACACGGGGAGAACATGTGAGGGTATCTACCCTAGGGGACACGGGGAGAACATGCAAACTCCACTCAGAAAGGCCCTTTCGTCAACCCCGCCTCGGGTATATGCACTGACGCGGAAGAGCAGACACGCCAGCAGCACCCACAGCAGCGCCCCTAGCGGGAATCGAACCCAGGACCTTCTAGCTGTGAAGCGACAGCACTAACCACTGTGCCACCGTGCCCCCGTAATGGTGTTTTCTGTCTTTGTGTCTCACTCATCCAGGACCACCCTTGGACTGGACGTTTCCCTTCAACTGGACATCTGGACCGCCCACCAACGCCACCGACGCTACGACACCCAGCAGTGAGTGATCACTTTCAGAACATCCCTGTCTCTTCTCCTCTGTCTCCTCCTCCAACTCGCTCTATAAAACCTTTGTATAAAACCATCAGAATCGTAGCTAAACTATTAACACTATGTTTGCTTTATGGCTAAATAAGCATGTTTTTTATATGCCGATAATAATGGTTACCTTTGTAGCGGATCGCCTACAGATGCATCTTTTTTTTGCTTAAAATAGTTCGTTTCTCCCTTCCCAAACAGAAACACATAGGCAGACTGCCTATGTGTACCATGCCAGTCCATTGAGTCACTATTAAGCCTATACTAGAGACGCTTATATTAGAGCCCTGCACGGGACTGATTATTCCATCCCGCTCCCGCTACATTTCTGTCCATTCCCATTTAACTGTGCGTCCGTCCTTTGTCCAGACATCTTCAAATAGAACCAAAAACGGTCTGCTAACTGCCTCCATATTGTAATGTGTGTATATTCCAGTCTGCTAACTGCCTCCATATTGTAATGTGTGTATATTCCAGTCTGCTAACTGCCTCCATATTGTAATGTGTGTATATTCCAGTCTGCTAACTGCCTCCATATTGTAATGTGTGTATATTCCAGTCTGCTAACTGCCTCCATATTGTAATGTGTGTATATTCCGGCAGACCAGATGATCCGCTTGGTGAACGGTCGAGATAACTGTTCTGGCAGGGTGGAGGTGTTCTACCAGGGTCAGTGGGGGACAGTGTGTGACGACTCATGGGACCTGAGAGATGCTCAGGTAGGAATGGGTCTGGTGACTGCCATTTTAAATGTGTATTAGAAGTCATAATGTTACTGCTGCTGAATTATAGTTCCATTTACACAATAGAAACACACTGTATCATTGTTATGACTCGACTCTGAAGTGACCCAAAAGCACAGCAGGGAGAGGCAATAGCAGGTTTGATCAGATTTTATTCACAGCCTCAGGGGGAAAAAATATGTGCAGGGTCCGTAGGCTGCGTCTCAGAGCTCAGGTCCCGAAGACACTGTAGAGGAGAAGAGAAGGCGAGTCAGGGGCAGGTCCACAGAGCAGGTAACAAAGTACAGTAACGGCGTGACGTTAAACTGTCTAACACTAAACACTGGGGGCCTAATCTGGCTGTCTAACTATACCAACCATAGACTGGAGACGAACTGGCACCGAGCTGCAGACAGGCCTGGCTCTTGTAGACTCATCAGGTGATTGCAGACGATGCACAGGTGGGGAGGTAGTTGTCACTGGGAGGCAGGTGTGTAGAGAGGTGCTGTGGAGTGCTCTGGAGGCCTCTGGTGGAGGTGGAGGTCTCAGAACACCCACAGCACACAGATGTGACGTCGATGGGGGCGTGACGTAGCAATCATAATGTTACTGCTGCTGAATTATAGTTCCATTTACACTATAGAAACACACTGTGTCATATCTGAGGCACTGACTGTCACTAATGTCTACTGTGTAATTGTCCTGTACCTGTCCTAATGTCCAGGTGGTGTGCAGGGAGGTGGGCTGTGGACCAGCTCTCAGTGCTGACAGCGAGGCGTACTACGGTCCAGGCAGTGGTCCTATCTGGATGGACGAGGTCCAGTGCGACGGAGACGAGGATTCACTGAATGAGTGTCGAGTGAATCCCTTCGGAGTTCATGACTGTGACCACCATGAGGATGCGGGAGTCACATGTGGAGGTAAGCATACCTGTTGACATACCTGTTGACATACCTGTTGACATACCTGTTGTCATACCTGTTGTCATACCTGTTGACATACCTGTTGACATACCTGTTGACATACCTGTTGTCATACCTGTTGTCATACCTGTTGACATACCTGTTGTCATACCTGTTAGTGTTGACATACCTGTTGTCATACCTGTTGACATACCTGTTGTCATACCTGTTAGTGTTGACATACCTGTTGACATACCTGTTGACATACCTGTTGTCATACCTGTTGACATACCTGTTGACATACCTGTTGTCATACCTGTTGTCATACCTGTTGACATACCTGTTGTCATACCTGTTAGTGTTGACATACCTGTTGACATACCTGTTGACATACCTGTTGTCATACCTGTTAGTGTTGACATACCTGTTGACATACCTGTTGACATACCTGTTGTCATACCTGTTAGTGTTGACATACCTGTTGACATACCTGTTGTCATACCTGTTGTCATACCTGTTGTCATACCTGTTGTCATACCTGTTGTCATACCTGTTGACATACCTGTTGACATACCTGTTGTCATACCTGTTGTCATACCTGTTAACATACCTGTTGACTTACCTGTTGACATACCTGTTGTCAGCACATCAGGGTGGACACTGATGAAGGCTGGATAGCTGAAACCTTTGTCCTCATACTAGAATAGAATATTGAAATACAGTCTTGCTGTGTGCGACGCTCTACATGATGTAAGTCAGAGCGTGGTGGTCAAAAGAAAAGTGAAGAAGTGTATTTTTACCTGTTTTCTGTCTTTGTGTCTCATACAGCAAACACAACACCAAGCAGTGAGTGAAGTTTCTATTCACATTCTTTCAGAAAACAATCCCAAATTATATTCCAGTCTGCTAACTGCCTCCATATTGTAATGTGTGTATATTCCAGTCTGCTAACTGCCTCCATATTGTAATGTGTGTATATTCCAGTCTGCTAACTGCCTCCATATTGTAATGTGTGTATATTCCAGTCTGCTAACTGCCTCCATATTGTAATGTGTGTATATTCCAGTCTGCTAACTGCCTCCATATTGTAATGTGTGTATATTCCAGCAGACCAGATGATCCGCTTGGTGAACGGTCCAGATAGCTGTTCTGGCAGGGTGGAGGTGTACTACCAGGGTCAGTGGGGGACAGTGTGTGACGACTTATGGGACATGGACGATGCTCAGGTAGGAATGGGTCTGTTGACTGCCATTTTAAATGTGTATTTAAAGTCATAATGTTACTGCTGCTGAATTATAGTTCCATTTACACTATAGAAACACTGTATCATATCTGAGGCTCTGACTGTCACTAATGTCTACTGTGTAATTGTCCTGTACCTGTCCTAATGTCCAGGTGGTGTGCAGGGAGGTGGGCTGTGGACCAGCTGTCAGTGCTAACAGAGAGGCGTACTACGGTCGAGGCAGTGGTCCTATCTGGCTGGACGACGTCAGGTGCACCGGAGACGAGGATTCACTGAATGAGTGTCGGAAGAATGAGTTAGGAAGTCACAACTGTGGCCACCATGAGGATGCAGGAGTCACATGTGGAGGTAAGCATACCTGTTGTCATACCTGTTGACATACCTGTTAACATACCTGTTGTCAGGGTGGACACTGATGAAGGCTGGATAGCTGAAACCTTTTGTCCTCATACTAGAATAGAATATTGAAATGCAGTCTTGCTGTGTGCGACGCTCTACATTGGTTTACAGTATATGATGTAAGTCAGAGCGTGGTGGTCAAAAGAAAAGTTAAGAAGTGTATTTTACCTGTTTTCTGTCTTTGTGTCTCATACAGCAAATACAACAACACCAAGCAGTGAGTGAAGTTTCTATTCACATTCTTTCAGAAAACAATCCCAAATTATATTCCAGTCTGCTAACTGCCTCCATATTGTAATGTGTGTATATTCCAGTCTGCTAACTGCCTCCATATTGTAATGTGTGTATATTCCAACAGACCAGATGATTCGCTTGGTGAACGGTCGATATAGATGCTCTGGCAGGGTGGAGGTGTACTACCAGGGTCAGTGGGGGACAGTGTGTGATGACTTGTGGGACATGGACAATGCTCAGGTAGGAATGGTTCTGTTGACTGTCATTTTAAATGTCACTATATCCAGTAAGGACTGGTTGAAGTGGCAGTAGTTGGTGTAACATCCGGCTCGAAGGACCAACATTCCCAAAGCGTGTAGTCAAATAATCCACCTTTAGGTAGTACAACCCCAATTCCTTTGAAGTTGTGAAAAACGTAAATTAAAAACAGAATGCAATGATTTACAAATCCTCTTCAACCTATATTCAGTTGAATACACTACAAAGACGAGATATTTAATGTTCAAACTGATAAACTGTTGTGTAAATATTTTCTAATTTTGAATTTGATCCCTACAACATGTTTCAAAAAAGTTGGGACAGGGCCAGGGCAACAATGGATGTCATGTCCTCTGGGCAAAAGAGTAAAGAGACTATCCAGATTGTTACCAGCGCAAAGTTCAAAAGTCAGCATCTGTGATGGTATGGGGGTGTGTTAGTGGCCATGGCATGGGCAACTTACACATCTGTGACAGCCACCATCAATGCTGAATGGCACATCCAGGTTTTGGAGCAAGTTCGGAACACATGCTGGCATATTTTTTCAGGGACGTCCCTGATTATTTCACCAAGGCAATGCCAAGCCGCACATTCTGCATGTGTTACAACAGTGAGACTTCATAGTAAAAGAGTGCGGCTACCAGACTGACCTGCCTGCAGTCCAGACTGTCACCAATTGAAAGTGTATGGCGCATTATCAAGCAAAAATTATGACATTCGAGACCCCGAAATGGTGAACAACTTAAAGGTAGGGGAAGTGATTTCACTTTTGTCAGATATCACCCAAAAATATTTTTTTCTGTTAAAATGCTCTATTATAAGGTGTGGAAACCATATATGGAGTTTCCCCCTCCCCCACGTTAGCAGAGGAGCTAATAAAAGTTCCCCAGGTCACCACAATTCTCCTCCAATCAGAAGAGAGCAGCAGGTTCACATAGTGTAGCTACTTTTGGGGGCCCCTAGTGCACCAGGCTGGTACTACACCATGAATTTCAAATCACTTCCCCTACCTTTAAGTCATTCAAGAAGGATAAAGAATCAAGCAAGAATGGTAAAGAATTCCGCCAACAAACATTCAAAAATTACTGTCCTCAGTTCCCAAACATATATTGAGTGTTGTTAGAAGGAAAGGTTATGTAAAGCAGTGGTAAACATATCCCTGTCCCAACTTTTTTTGAAGGTGTCCCAAGTTTTTTGGTACGTGTTGCAGGGATCAATTTACAAAAGATTGTATAATTTCAAAAAATAATACAGTTTATCAGTTTAAACATTAAATATATTGTCTTGTGTGTATTCAACTGGATTTAGGTTGAAAACGATTTGCAAATCAATGCATTCTGTTTTTTTTTTTTTTTACATTTTACACAACGACCCAACTTCAATGGAATTGGAATGTTTTCAGCCTTACTACTAGGTTGTACTGCCATGATCTATTAAAAAAAGGAAAAACACACACACACACACACACACACACACACACACACACACACACACACATATATATATATATATATATATATATATATATATATATATATATATATATATATATATATATATATATATATATATATATATATATATATATAATTATATATAAATATATATATATATATATATATAATTATATATAAATTATATATATATATAATTTATGTTAATTAATTAATTATAATAAAAATAACTTTTTTGGGAATATATTTTAATATAATGAATGTACATGTTCTAGACTATCATGACCAATTTCAATGAAATTCTAAACAATCAACCTCAACCATGATATTCATGTGAAAAAATAAAAATAAAAAAGATAACATTTTTAAAATAATTAAAGGGTTAATGTTGCTAAAAAGCAACACTGGGCCTTCTAGGGCTAATGGAGTAGTTAAATCACCTGATCAAGCTGATCAGGGTCACCTTACTGAAGTCTTCACACCAGGTGCTTTCACCTCAGATCTTAAAGGGATAGTCTGGATTTTTTTAACACTCCCAGTGCCAGCCCTTTTTCATATTTTTTGAGGTAGCCAGTGCCTGCGATTTTCAAAAAGTCATATTTCATATTTCGGTCCATGTTTCCCGACGGACAAGTTAGTTGGCGACACACACTTCCGGTTTCCGGGTTGGTCCGTCCCTTATTATGGTCTGTCAATGTAATATGCGGTCGCTGCACGCTGCTGTTATCATGGGGATCGTATCAAACCAACGACGGTAAGCAACGTAGAGACGTAGATCAACCTAAGAAGCATCGGTCATAACTATATTTCATAATGATAACCGGCGACGTAAATCTATTTCAACGGCACAAAATCTGTTAAGTTAAGCTGTATGGCAGGGGAGCCCAACCAGTAGATCGGGATCTACCGGTAGATCTCAGCCTGATCACAAGTAGATCTCGAGAGATGTGGGGGGAAAAGAAGAAAAAAAATGGGGAAAAGAAAAAAGAGCGATTTTCGTGTGTGTGTGTGTGTCTCTGTCTACAAAGCGGCTCATTTGGAGGATTGTTGTCTGCTGTCTGTGAATTATGCAAACAGTATTGTTCTGCAACGTGTAATGGACTGTTCTGCAACTTATAATGGACTATTCTGGACTGTTCTTATTATGATTGCATTTGCAATGGCAGTGTTTGTCCAAGTCTGTTGTACTTATGTTGTACCGTTAAGTGAATATTTCGTGAAGATTTTTGTAAACCAAGTTTTTTCTGTTCTATGAACCGTATGGAACATGAAAAAAGTGGTTTACATTTTTTATCTTTGCCCAGAAAATATTTACCCATAACATCCCATATAATGTAATAATTAAAAATATAATCATACTTTAAGAAGCACATGTGACATGTCAAACTAGGGGGGTTTCATGCTTCTGAATCCATCCCAAGCATTAGTTTTGCCCAAAAACATTCCTTGGCCTAAAAACGGCCATAGATACTTGCCCAAATGTGCTGACCTCATCACATTTTCCATTATCTCTATGGTCAATTTTAACCCAAGGAATGTTTTTTGGGGCAAAACTAATGCTTGGGATGGATTCAGAAGCATGAAAAACCCCTAGTTTGACATGTCACATGTGCTTCTTAAAGTATGATTATATTTTTAATTATTACATTATATGGGATGTTATGGGTAAATATTTTCTGGGCAAAGATAAAAAATGTAAACCACTTTTTTCATGTTCCATACGGTTCATAGAACAGAAAAAACATGGTTTACAAAAATCTTCACGAAATATTCAGTAAACTAGATTCTGCTACATAACTACATAGACTAAAAAGTGGTAAAACAAAGTAGTATTGTGTTGTTGTGAAGTTACTGTAGGCTGGCAACGATGCGTGTGGTTTGAAATGTTGATATTGGACTGGTAGATCCCGGAGGGGTTGGCTGCTGAAAAGTAGATCTTGGGTCAAAAAAGGTTGGGCCCTGCTGTATGGAATACTTGCCATTAATATAGTGGTCAAATCATTTGATTTAATGTTACACACATTAGCATTAAATCATTTAAAAAAAGCGTAAAAAGTGCTGTCTCTGGACACATTATGGACAGAATTCAGTGCAGAATAAGTGTCTACTGTGTAATTGTCCTGTGTGTGTCCTAATGTCCAGGTGGTGTGCAGGGAGGTGGGCTGTGGACCAGCTATCCGTGCTTACAGAGGGTCGTACTACGGTCGAGGCAGTGGTCCTATCTGGATGGACAACGTCAGGTGCACTGGAGACGAGGATTCACTGTCTCAGTGTCAGGCTTCGTTAGGAGATCATGACTGTGACCACAGTGAGGACGCAGGAGTCAGGTGTGGAGGTAAGCATACCTGCTGAGAAACATATAAAGAAACTCCAAATCGCTCAAAACAGAGCAGCCCGATTGGTTCTTAAGTGTTCTTTCCGTACCAACACAGTTGAGATGCATAGACAATTGTCATGGTTAACTGTAAAGGTAAAACTAAAATACTGTCTTTTGATGTTCATGCATAATGTTATTTGGAACAACACACCACACTTCTTTCATGAACAACTATTATATACAGGTTTTTGTCACGAACATTATACTCGATCAGTTAGCTCTGGGTATCTTGTGGTGCCAAAACACAACCATCATAGTATGGTAAGAACTGTTCTTTATAGAACTTTTTCAAACTGGAATATGCTCCCTTTGATCCTAAGGCAAACCAGAAGCAAATACTCTTTTAAAAAGTGTCTTAAACATGAACTGATGACTCTTTCGTAGATGTTGTTTTATCCCTGTATCTTATTTATTCTCATATTTTATTATTTTTCTGTGAACATTGTGTTGGTTGATACTCACCGTTTTAGCTATTAACTTGATTTGTCTGTTTAACTTTCAATTTCTGTTTTTATGTACATTTTTTGTGGACCCCAGGAAGACTAGCGACCACTATGTGGAAGCTAATGGGGATCCGAATAAAGAATAAAGAATAAACCTGTTGACATACCTGTTGTCACTGATGAAGGCTGGATAGCCCAAACCTTTGTCCTCATGCAAGAATAAAATTTGGAAATGCACTTGTGATCAGAGTTGTACCCGAACGCGTTCAAAGAATGAAAGTTCTTTGAACCGTTCATATTTTTAACGAACTTGAACCGAACGGACCCTATATCTGCTTGAAGAACGGCCATGTGAACTCGTTCATTTCTGGCGTGAGTGAACGTCACTTTTCTTGCGTTCTATTTCGTTCAAGAGCAGGGCTCGGCAGGCTCGCATTTGTGAGTAAAAAGTTGCAGTTCTCTACCTAAATTTATATTACTTTAGTACGGCGGTGTTGTTCGCTAAAATAGAGCAGATATACAAGCTAACAACGTGTTGAGGCTCGAGGTATCCTTAGCTTGGAGATCTGTTCTCCTTGCCCACCGCCCCGCCCCTCCCTCTGGCAGCAGCACACAGCATCAGACAGCCAACACGCTGCGCTTCTCTCCAACACGTTGAATGAGCTACTAAAGCTGTTCATGTTGGTGAAATGTATCTTCCTGCGCTATGCGTGTATTTGAATCATATACTGTCTGCGCAGCAACCTTTTGCCTCACGCGCGTGTGCCGCTATCCCGTGATTAATCATAAATAACGCACCATGCACGTGCGCGCTCGGACGCACAACAATAGTGTATTCTTACCATCATTGACTGATTTGCCGTCGGATCATTTTCATTTCTATTAGGCTACAATTAGCCTACTACAACGGCCTTAAGGTTTGGGGGGCCCTTTCACATTGTCATTAATATAACAATATGGGCTATTGTATAGAGTTGCAATACCCGACCAAAACAATACCCGCGACGGCCCGGGCTCATTTGCATAATTGATGGTCGGGCTTTCAGTCGACCTGGCTATGTGAATATATTGATATTGTAAAATAGTAGCCTACTTGGAAAAATCCTAAGCATTGAGCCCTGTTCAAGAGTGAGACTAGAATGAGCTGAAAATAGAGCAGATCTACAAACTCAGTGACGCACTCTGAGCTTGTTGATCTCTATTTCTGCTGATATTTTCTGCTCTATTTTCAGCACACAGAGATGCAGAGGGCTCGACTGAACTGAGCGCCTTCATAATAAAATCTTGACAAACAAAAAGTTTGACAGATTGACCCATAATAAAGAGGATCAATTAAGGACATCTTCAGTTGTATATGGCTATGGGCTGCAATCATTTTGAACAAAAAAAGAGGGAGGGAAAAAAAAGAACGAAAAAGAACTATAATAGTTCTTTTTTTGGAACCATGAACTTTAGTTCTAAAAGTTCAGCAATGAACTATGAACGGAACTAGTTCGTTTTTAAATGTAGGAACTATGAACTGAACTATTTCAGGAAAAAAGAGAACTTTCCCAACACTGCTTGTGATGTGTGCGACTCTCTACCTTGATTTATATGGTGTGATTTGAACAGGTAACACAGCTTACGCTGCTTGGAAGTCAGCGCGTTGTGGTCAAAAGAAAGCTTATGTGTATTTGTGTATTTTACCTGTGTTGTGTGTCTTTGTGTTTCATACAGACAGTACAACAATAACAACAACAGTATCACCAGCAAGCAGTGAGTAAAGTTTGCATTCACATTCTTTCAGAAAACAAGCCCACATTATATTCCAGTCTGCTAACTGCCTCCATATTGTAATGTGTGTATATTCCAGTCTGCTAACTGCCTCCATATTGTAATGTGTGTATATTCCAGTCTGCTAACTGCCTCCATATTGTAATGTGTGTATATTCCAGTCTGCTAACTGCCTCCATATTGTAATGTGTGTATATTCCAGTCTGCTAACTGCCTCCATATTGTAATGTGTGTATATTCCAGTCTGCTAACTGCCTCCATATTGTAATGTGTGTATATTCCAGTCTGCTAACTGCCTCCATATTGTAATGTGTGTATATTCCAGTCTGCTAACTGCCTCCATATTGTAATGTGTGTATATTCCAGCGTACCAGGTGATCCGCTTGGCGGCCGGTCCAGATGCGTGCACTGGCAGGGTGGATGTGTACTACCAGAATCGGTGGAGGACAGTGTGTGACGACAACTGGGACATAAACGATGCTCAGGTAGGAATGGGATTTTTAACCATTTTTCTGTCACTTGTGTTAAAGTCACATCACTGTGTCCATGATGGATGAATTAACATTGTAATACTGTCAGTCTGTCCTTCCTATAGTCCACCTGGGACAGATCTGGGCCTGTAAGGGTCCACAATATGCAGCCCATGACACTCTTAGTTTAATTACCCCCCTAAGGCATTTTATTACTGTATTTACTTTTTACTTTTTTTTTTTTTTTGATTACTTGAGTGTCTGATTTTAAGCTCACAGCGTGTCATACCATGCGCTGGTAGGTTTGTAATCGTTTGAACTGATCTGGTGCTACTCATGCCTCTGGAATCATCTTCTGTGCCTATGCACAGTGTACAGTACTTCCACTGTTCAGTACTTTAGCTGTGTACTGTTCTGTCCTATGCAGTGTGCATGCTGTTTTGTGCTCTACCTGTGGCTATGAATTAGTCTTGGGCAATATGCCAGTATTACCGTTTACCGCGATATTGAAAATCAATACCGAGTAATATCGTTGGGTCTATAAAAAATATCGAATACCGAATATCGTCCAATACCGACATTATACCCCAGGGGTTTTCAACAGGTGGTCCGGGGACCACCAGTGGTCCTTGAGAGGATTCCAGGTGGTCCCCAGCTAAGTTGTTTAACCAGATGTAACTCTTGAGAGTGTAAAAATGAAACCAAATGGACCCTGGCGGGTCCATTTGGTTTCATTTTTACACTCTCAAGAGTTAAAATATACATCATGTGAATTATCCCAAGTCTGATGAGATCAATTCAAGTCATGTGAGATCAATTCTGAGAACTAGGTGACTGGTGGAATGTGTCCAACTCTGATTGCACGCCATCTAGTGGTCAATACCGGTAATATCAAATATCGAGCTAATTAACACGTTATCAATACCGATATTAAAAAATCAATACCGCCCAAGACTACTATGAATACGAAATGTTTGTATTGTTTTTCTTTTTTTTTTTTTTTTTTTTTTTTTTTTTTTTTTTTTTCTTTTTTTGATGATATTATGTCTACCTGATGCTGCAAACCATTTGACCTTGGATGACTTTAAATAAACTCGGAGCTCCACCTCTGTGTCCATTGCCCAGGTGGTGTGCAGGGAGATGGGCTGCGGAGCAGCCAGATTTGTCAGGAAAGTGGAGTCTGCCTCTTATGCCTGGAGGTACAGCATCCAGTGCAACGGAAACGAGTCTTCACTGTCACAGTGCACTGTGGGTCCGTTAGAACACCCTGACTGTTTCTATGCAGGGGTTTCATGTGATGGACCCCCACCAGGTAATGACGCAGACATTGATGTAAACTACCACGTCGCCTGCTTTAAAACTCTCTCCATCTTATTTCTTACTATATTATATAGTATCTCGGGAAACAGTATGGACACCAAATGATGTACAGTCTGGTTAATGTGATTTAATATCAATACCAATAATGTAAGTATTTTGATGAAGTACTGCTTTAATGTAGTCTTGAGGATACTTGATCATGGGAAAGGGGGAACCAGTTATATCAAAGCAAGGTGTGCAGGAAATTGGTGGTAATTAATTAAATAATTAATTAATGTTGTTGCATTAAAGTAGATGTTTCTGTGGACATCATGAAACCACTGGAAAGCGGTTACTTTAATGCAACAAAATGAATTATAACCGATTTCCTGCACACCTTTTAACCGGAACAATTTCAGGGTGACCAATGTCAGGCCATGACTGAATGCTGAATGTTGGACCGATGACTGTCTCATCATTTCCAACTCAACATTCGGACACAAGGACAACAATGTGCCAAGTGTGTCGACATCACTCGCATTCAACCAATCTCTTCCAGTCCATCTGGACTTTAGAAGCTGTTCCTCAGGAGTTTAAAGATGGCTTCATAATCCATCTTTACAAGAGGAAAGGCAGTCATCAGTCCTGTGATAAGCACAGGGGCATTTCACTTTTGTCCAGGTCTTGACACTAACACTTGCCCGCTTGCCCGGGGCAAGTAAAAAAAATGGTGTGGCAAGTGAAGACTGCTACCTGGTTGCCCGATCGGGCAAGTGTGCAACTTAGTGCGCTATAACACAACACAAGATAAATTTGTCTTGAAGGCAGTCATTGCGACCTGGGCTAATTAAGATGACGAATTTTAACTCTTGAGAGTGTAAAAATGAAACTTCCCCAGTGTAAAAATGAAACCAAATGGACCCTTTCATTTTTACGTTCTCAAGAGTTACATCTGGTTAACCAACTTAGCTGGGGACCACCTGGAACCCTCTCTTCATCACATGTTGAAAACCCCTGGTTTAAAGCACCCAAGTAGGAAGTAAACAAAATGCAAAATTTACAATATATTTTTGGGGGGCTAGTGACCATGACCTGAGGGCAAGTAGAACCTGACTTGCAAGTGCCTCAGAGACCTTAGTGTCAGCCCCTGTTGTCCATTGCTGGCAAAATCTTGGCAAGAATTGTTTTGAACCTTTTGACTGTACACTTGGACCAGGGTCTTCAACCACTGACATGGTATTTGCTGTCCGACATTTTGTGGACCTAACGAAAGCATTCGACACAGTCAGCAAAGATAGTCTGTGGAAGATCATGGCCAAGATAGACAGATACATCTTTATTTCCATGGTAGATTCTTGCTGAAGAAGGCCTACGGCCGAGACGTCGTTGTTGTTACGAGTTTTGGACCAGCTGGGGGTAACTTAAATAAATGAGAATCCTAAACAGAAGAATGTGAGTGCTGGTATTTTTCTCTTGAACTGTATATTCCAGTTTACCAGATGATCCGCTTGGTGAACGGTCCAGATGGGTGCTCTGGCAGGGTGGAGGTGTTCTACCAGGGTCAGTGGGGGACAGTGTGTAGGAACTACTGGGACATCAACGATGCTCAGGTAGGAATGGGTCTGTTGACTGCCATTTTAAATGTCACTAAATAGAGATTGTTGAGATTGAGATTGTGTGGCCAACCAGGGTTGAGTCATTGGGGAAAGCTTTAAGGATTCCGGGCCTTCTAGGGTTAAGCATTTATTTCATATTTACATGTCCTCTGTGGACTCTAACATTACAACTATAGCTACATGTTTAAGCATTTATTTCATATTTACATGTCTTCTGTGGACTCTAACATTACACCTATAGCTACATGTTGAAGCATTATTGCTACATGTTTAACCATTTATTTCATATGTACATGTCAAATCCAGCTCAGATTTGTATTCCATGCTTCTAAAATACTTAGGATATTGCATTGATCTTCATAATAAATCAAAAAGTATTATAGATTTTGTTAGCATATGGATTTCTGGAACACACATAGAACATACATGATGTCATCAACCTGCAACAAATACAGTGAAGGCTGGTTGAGATTGTGTGACCATTCACAACTAGGGTTGAGTCATTGGGGGAACCTAGAAGGATTCTGGGCCTTCTAGGGTTTAAGCATTGTTTAAGCATTTATTTCATATTTACATGTCAAATCCATCTCAGATTTTTACTCCATGCTTCTAGAATACTTAGGATGTTGCTTTGATCTTCATAATAAATCAATAAAGTAATATAGGATAGATTTTTGTTAGCATATGGATTGCTGGAACACACATGGCACATATGATGTCATCAACCTGTGACAGCAGCAGTCCCTGTTGATTGTTGATGATGAAATAAAATATTCAAGGTTTTTATTTGTTTATTTAGTTACAGAAGGCTAGTATATTGTTTTAAGGCCCATTTGTCTCAATAGCCAGGGATGCTTTTAAGACATCATGTCCAGCTGTTTTACCTACAGAATGTACACATTATGGACAGAATTCAGTGCAGATTAACCGTTTTCGTGCCGTGGAAATGGATCTACGTCACCCGTTATCATTATGATTTACAGTAACAACTGATGCCGCTGACGTTACGCTACGCGTTTGGTCGTTACTTACCGGCGCCGGTTCAATACGATCCCCATGCTAACAGCAGCTAGCAGCGACCGCAGCGACCATTGCTAGACCATAATAAGGGACGGACCAACCCGGAACCAAAAGTGTGTGTCCGTCAACTAACTTGTCCGTCGGGAAACATGGACCGAAATATGAAATATGACTTTTAGATGAAAATCGCTGGCACTGGCGACCTCCAAAAATATGAAAAAGAGCTGGCACTGAGAGAGTTAAGTGTCTATTGTGTAATTGTCCTGTACCTGTCCTAATGTCCAGGTGGTGTGCAGGGAGCTGGGCTGTGGACCAGCTATCCGCTCTTACAGCAATGCGTACTACGGTCGAGGCAGTGGTCCTATCTGGCTGGACAACGTCAGGTGCACCGGAGACGAGGATTCACTGAATGAGTGTCAAACGAATCCCTTGGGAGATAACAACTGTGGCCACTATCAGGATGCAGGAGTCACATGTGGAGGTAAGCATACCTGTTGTCATACCTGTTGACATACCTGTTGTCATACCTGTTGTCATACCTGTTGACATACCTGTTGTCATACCTGTTGACATACCTGTTGACATACCTGTTGACATACCTGTTGTCATACCTGTTGTCATACCTGTTGACATACCTGTTGACATACCTGTTGACATACCTGTTGTCATACCTGTTGTCATACCTGTTGACATACCTGTTGACATACCTGTTGTCATACCTGTTGACATACCTGTTGACATACCTGTTGTCAGCACATCAGGGTGGACACTGATGAAGGCTGGATAGCTGAAACCTTTGTCCTCATACTAGAATAGAATATTGAAATGCAGTTTTGCTGTGTGCGACGCTCTACATTGGTTTACAGTATATGATAATAAGTCAGAGCGTGGTGGTCAAAAGAAAAGTTAAGAAGTGTATTTTTACCTGTTTTCTGTCTTTGTGTCTCATACAGCAAATACAACAACCACACCAAGCCGTGAGTGAAGTTTCCTTTCACATTCTTTCAGAAAACAATCCCAAATTATATTCCAGTCTGCTAACTGTCTCCATATTGTAATGTGTGTATATTCCAGTCTGCTAACTGCCTCCATATTGTAATGTGTGTATATTCCAGTCTGCTAACTGCCTCCATATTGTAATGTGTGTATATTCCAGTCTGCTAACTGCCTCCATATTGTAATGTGTGTATATTCCAGTCTAACTGCCTCCATATTTTAATGTGTGTATATTCCAGCGTACCAGGTGATCCGCTTGGTGAGCAGTACAGACCGGTGCTCTGGCAGGGTGGAGGTGTACTACCAGGGTAACTGGTGGTCATTGTGTACCGAGTCCTGGGACATGAACAAAGCCCAGGTAGGAATGGGCTTTTATCACGAATGGGACGCGATAAAAAATAATGTGATTTTTTTTGTAATTTATTAATCTCAATCCCATATGAATATTTTCCCTGAGAAGTAATTGATATATAGGGCTTGTTCCTCTAGAATGTCTTTTCAAACAGGGGGTCCACATGCATGTTAAGTGTTCATTTGGTAAATGTGCAGGTCCTTGACAGACATGTAAAACTCAGGGACCACAGTACAGTGCTTAGCTTCCTATGAAACAAATGAAACGCAACAAATGCACTGAATAACTCAAGTATGAACAAACAACCACAGAGCACACCAATGTGTTGAGGGTACCGGTCGTGTTGCAGGGGCAACAGCTCCACCAGAGAGCTCCAGACTTCCCTGTCCTGAGCAACATTAGCGACCTCCTCCTGGGGGATCCTGAGGCGATCCAAGGCCAGAGAGTGGATGTAATCCCTCCATCTGGTCCTCGGTCTGCCCCGGGGTCTCCTCCCAGTGGAGATATAATCCATCTGGTCCTCGGTCTGCCCCGGGGTCTCCTCCCAGTAGAGATATAATCCATCTGGTCCTCGGTCTGCCCCGGGGTCTCCTCCCAGTGGAGATATAATCCATCTGGTCCTCGGTCTGCCCCGGGGTCTCCTCCCAGTGGAGATATAATCCATCTGGTCCTCGGTCTGCCCCGGGGTCTCCTCCCAGTAGAGATATAATCCATCTGGTCCTCGGTCTGCCCCGGGGTCTCCTCCCAGTGGAGATATAATCCATCTGGTCCTCGGTCTGCCCCGGGGTCTCCTCCCAGTGGAGATATAATCCATCTGGTCCTCGGTCTGCCCCAGGGTCTCCTCCTCCCAGTGGAGATATAATCCATCTGGTCCTCGGTCTGCCCCGGGGTCTCCTCCCAGTGGAGATATAATCCATCTGGTCCTCGGTCTGCCCCGGGGTCTCCTCCCAGTGGAGATATAATCCATCTGGTCCCTGGTCTGCCCCGGGGTCTCCTCCCAGTGGAGATATAATCCATCTGGTCCTTGGTCTGCCCCGGGGTCTCCTCCCAGTGGAGATATAATCCATCTGGTCCCTGGTCTGCCCCGGGGTCTCCTCCCAGTGGAGATATAATCCATCTGGTCCTCGGTCTGCCCCGGGGTCTCCTCCCAGTGGAGATATAATCCATCTGGTCCTCGGTCTGCCCGGGGTCTCCTCCTCCCAGTGGAGATATAATCCATCTGGTCCTCGGTCTGCCCCGGGGTCTCCTCCCAGTGGAGATATAATC
Source organism: Benthosema pterotum (assembly GCA_039105355.1). NCBI lineage: Eukaryota > Metazoa > Chordata > Actinopteri > Myctophiformes > Myctophidae > Benthosema > Benthosema pterotum. Next base: position 8,251,398 of record CM076965.1, read on the forward strand.
CATCTGGTCCTCGGTCTGCCCCGGGGTCTCCTCCCAGTGGAGATATAATCCATCTGGTCCTCGGTCTGCCCCGGGGTCTCCTCCCAGTGGAGATATAATCCATCTGGTCCTGGGTCTGCCCCGGGGTCTCCTCCCAGTGGAGATATAATCCATCTGGTCCTCGGTCTGCCCCGGGGTCTCCTCCCAGTGGAGATATAATCCATCTGGTCCTGGGTCTGCCCCGGGATCTCCTCCCAGTGGAGATATAATCCATCTGGTTCTCGGTCTGCCCCGGGGTCTCCTCCCAGTGGAGATATAATCCATCTGGTCCTGGGTCTGCCCCGGGGTCTCCTCCCAGTGGAGATATAATCCATCTGGTCCTTGGTCTGCCCCGGGGTCTCCTCCCAGTGGAGATATAATCCATCTGGTCCTTGGTCTGCCCCGGGGTCTCCTCCCAGTGGAGATATAATCCATCTGGTCCTTGGTCTGCCCCGGGGTCTCCTCCCAGTGGAGATATAATCCATCTGGTCCTCGGTCTGCCCCGGGGTCTCCTCCCAGTGGAGATATAATCCATCTGGTCCTCGGTCTGCCCCGGGGTCTCCTCCCAGTGGAGATATAATCCATCTGGTCCTCGGTCTGCCCCGGGGTCTCCTCCCAGTGGAGATATAATCCATCTGGTCCTGGGTCTGCCCCGGGGTCTCCTCCCAGTGGAGATATAATCCATCTGGTCCTCGGTCTGCCCCGGGGTCTCCTCCCAGTGGAGATATAATCCATCTGGTCCTCGGTCTGCCCCGGGGTCTCCTCCTCCCAGTGGAGATATAATCCATCTGGTCCTCGGTCTGCCCCGGGGTCTCCTCCCAGTGGAGATATAATCCATCTGGTCCTCGGTCTGCCCCGGGGTCTCCTCCCAGTGGAGATATAATCCATCTGGTCCTCGGTCTGCCCCGGGGTCTCCTCCCAGTGGAGATATAATCCATCTGGTCCTCGGTCTGCCCCGGGGTCTCCTCCTCCCAGTGGAGATATAATCCATCTGGTCCTCGGTCTGCCCCGGGGTCTCCTCCCAGTGGAGATATAATCCATCTGGTCCTCGGTCTGCCCCGGGGTCTCCTCCCAGTAGAGATATAATCCATCTGGTCCTCGGTCTGCCCCGGGGTCTCCTCCCAGTAGAGATATAATCCATCTGGTCCTCGGTCTGCCCCGGGGTCTCCTCCCAGTAGAGATATAATCCATCTGGTCCTCGGTCTGCCCCGGGGTCTCCTCCCAGTGGAGATATAATCCATCTGGTCCTCGGTCTGCCCCGGGGTCTCCTCCCAGTGGAGATATAATCCATCTGGTCCATGTATACAATATTAGCAAGTAGTTAACTAATAGTGGATAAGCCATTTGTAATTATTTATAAATTACATTGAAACATTTATAACCTAGAACATTTATAATTCATCACAGTTATTTATAGACATTGCTTGCACTTATCATAAAAAAAAAAAAAAAAAAAAAAAAACATTTAATGGGTAGGAATTTATTATTTGAATGGCTGTTCATGTGTTCTCATGTTTGTAAAACATTCCAAAAAGATATATTGATCATTGGTATATGTTATCAAGAGCCCTAAAGGAAAGTGTAGACAATTCATTAGTTAGGACTGTCTGTTAGTGTAGCATTCATTTTTTTCATGTTTAACATGCAGTTGTAAAGAATGAATAGTCTTCACTTTACATTAGGGCACTTGCAATAAGATGCAATAAGAATGTTTTACAGAGCATATGTTAATGTGGCCTCCATGCTTGGGGATTAATACGCCTGTAGACAGTAATGTTGGACAACTCTACAGTCATACAGTTGGACTATAATCAGCTACTTAAGTAAGTAGTAAGACTTACTCCTTACTTAAGTAGCTGATTATATTATACTTAGTATCCTTGCCAGGCCATGATGTCAAGAGGCCCGGCTGAGCCATTGAGGCCCATATAGGTCAGGAGCCTATCTCCTGTTTCTGTAGCGTGAGGCAGCTTGATGTACAAGTACACCCCCTGGACATGACGCTAGTATATCGCAGGGACTTACCCCCAATCCAACCCTTGATGCTGAGTGCCAAGCAGGGAGGCATTGGGTCCCATTTTTTAGAGTCTTTGGTATGACCCGGCTGGGAATCGAACCCCCGACCTCCCAGTCTCAGGGCGGACACTCTAACCACAAGGCCACTGAGCTGGTCAGCTACTTGGATGGGGGAAAAAGAAAAATCATTTCCAGGAGCAGCTTCAGCTAAAACAAAGTTACTCAAAATAAATAAATAAATAAAACTAAACACTTGGGGCGCGATTTTCCTTCCACCCCTTGTCCCTAACGTTATGCGATACCCGCAGCGAATTCCCTTATTGCTATTTTGGTCACCTTTTCTCTTCCCTTAGCCACTATTCTTTATGCCGACACCGTTATTTGTGGCTGGAGGTGTGGTCATGGGCGTGTTTGTTGCGCAGTCCCTTAAAGAGTAGGTATCACGGATATTTCCTTTAAAAACTAATGACGCATATCTATCAATGACCCCCTAAAGATGTCCAGAAAAAAAGTCGTTTCAGAAAAAATACAATATATAGGCAGAGTTGAAGAAAGAAGTTGAGCGCCCCCCCCTGCTTCCCTGAAAAGGTTGCATTCGGGGAAAGAGCCGAACGCGCCTTCGGGTGACGTATACAGTGGTACGCTCGGCCAACGCTCAGCTTCCGGCTAAAGTTATCCACAGTAGCATAGCATAGCATAGTAGTAGGATAGCCTATCCAAATACAATACAATTAAATTATATTTGGCAGCAATCAGCTGCTTAGTTGTCATGATCTTCAAGATCACATGTGCGTTGGTGCATACGCACACACGCGTTGCGATCGAGGTGCGACAATAATACTTTTATAGAGACTAACTAATGTTCTTCTAGCTCCCACTCTCTGCTCCGTCCCTCCGCTCCGAAATGGGAGCTGCACTAGAGGAAGCACAGGGTAGTGTAGGACCGCAACCCTGCTTTCTGGTCTCAACTCTGGGTTGTCATGCTTTATTTATAGATTTGTCTTGTTTATAGATTTGTCCATGTTTCTAGAGATGAGCCTCGCACCGTCCCAAGTTGGATGTCTCTCCCTATCAGACCAGTTTTCCCCTCAAAGCGTTTCTTACTATAGAACAGGGGTTTTCAACAGGTGGTCCGGGGACCACCAGTGGTCCTTGAGAAGGTTCCAGGTGGTCCCCAGGCTCAATGATGGAAAGTTGGTTAACTAGATGTAACTCTTGAGAATGTAAAAATGAAACCAAATGGACCCTTGCGGGTCCATTTGGTTTCATTTTTACACTCTCGAGTTAAAAATATTCTTCTGAATTAGCAGCACTATATAATTAAGAAGTCTACACTGTTTTGTTTGCAAAATTCAGCCTGGAATTGTGAACGAAACCAAAAAATGTCATCAAATGGTGGTCCGTGGCTCAAATGCTGAATAAATGGTGGTCCCTGGTGTCAAAAAGGTTGAAAACCCCTGCTATAGAACTACCAATAACCAGAGTTGTAGTCTTGACTGTCTTGTCGACCCGCGGCCGTTTGTATGGCGAGGGGAAAAGCTGTTTGAAACGTGGAGTGGTTGGTGTCCCGTGTGCTTATGTGTATGACTACGCTTCCTTCCAGTAACAGTCACCCAGCCGCCGTCACGATCTGATTCGTGGGGACCCCGATCAGCCGCGGTCCGCGGCTGACGGTGGCGTCCCTGTGTCCGGGTGCGAGCGGTGGGCGAGCCAGCCAAACTAGCCGCACCACCGCTAGCACTTTTAACCAGAGCCTCCAGCTCGATCAGCCTCTCCGTTAGCACAGAGATCGCATTGCATTTGTTACACAGACCCATCGCCCTAAAAGCAGTGGGGTCGTAACTCTGCATGCGGCACTCCATGCACACGATAGGGCTAGAGCGAGAGGGGGGCTCGGGAGAGGATGCAGCCGCCGTCGCCATCACAGCCCGGTACTAGCAGTAGCAGTAGCCGCTAAGCCGGTGCCACTGCTAGGTGGCTAGGTTACTACATACATTAGAGTCTATGGGCTCGCGCAAGTACATGAACCACGTAACCAGACTATTTTCTGCCCCCTCAATATCGCAACTCTGTCTATTTCCCCCCCATACCGACACCGAGTAAACTCAAAAGCCTGCCCGAGAGACGTAATCTCTTCATGGGCAGGCTAGCGAGCGTGGCCCGCTGGAACCAGCCTGGAGGTTGGATACAGTGACTCAAGAAAGACACGCCCCCCAAGCCTGTGTAGAAATGCGAGGAGTGCACGGCCGTGTTTCCCAGTAGATAATGCAAAATCGGCTGGCGGATTATTTACAAAAAATCTCGAGTGCATAGTATAGCGCTCCCTGGTCATGCTAACCAAAAAAGATTTTTATTTACTTCATTAACATGACGCTAAAATAATGGAATTCCGAGGAGTTTTTAACATGTGTTCCTATGGTTCCTAGAGGTGTGACGTCAGCGTGTTCTACTGGTGACGCGCTGTTTTGGCTCGGGCCTTTCCGAGCTGGTGGGAGGGGTTTTTCAGAAGAGTGTCCTCCGACCTGATACAGCATCAAAACGGCTTTATATAGCCATATGTTTGCATTTTCGAATGTTATCACAACTTTGTCATAGTTAAAATGAGAAAAAGTTGATATTAGCATGATACCCTGTCTTTAAGTTGCTAATTTCGTCAAATAGATTTGGGAACTAGATAAGGCCAGCTCAGACCACCCGTTAACCGATACGCGAAGGCAGAGCCACATGCGCACAGTGCGTGCTTCTGTGCGCCTTTGGAGATGTCCACGACTCCACGTGGAAAGGCGCCAGTTCAATTCATCTCCTTATTTATGGATTGTGCTATAAACAGCTGCAGATTGCCTGCTGTCAGTCACTTCCTTGTGTTCAGGTAATGTACAGTATATAATATAATTAAATACATTAATTAACATTAATTAATGTATTTAATTAATGTTAATATTTAATTTAATTAACTCGAAAGCTGCACTTTGAAATGTAAAAAATGGTCCAGAATTGGCCGAGAAATCAATGATCAAAAAAAACGTTTTTTTTGCCGCGAATTGCCGACTTTTTTGCAATTTACTTTATAACATTTCGCAGACTTGGGATAAATGCACGCCACATACAGCAAAAAAACATGGAACATGTTTTTTCAACATAACATGTTGAATGGTAAGAAATGATTGAGAATTGACCGAGCTATAAGCCTATAATTGTTTGAAAATGAGAGCATGATCTTTGAGAATAGGCGTCTGTCCTAAGCCCGCAGCCAGGCTGCGTGCTTCGGAGGGTCAGACATAGCAGTAGGGATAAGGGAAATAGACAGTAGCGTTTCTGGGCTTTATGACGCCCCGGGCGAATTAGTAACAGTGCGCCCCTCCATGCGCGCGCACACCATTCGCGAGCGCGTAGAGCGCGCGAAAAAAAATCGGTTATTTTCGGTTAGTTTTCCATTATATATCGGTAAAAATCGGTTATTTCTTTTCATTTTCCCACAACATATTTCACCAAATAGGCCTAATAGCCTGAGATGAGCCAAACACTTAGAATGTTTCCTTCAATGGACAACACTTTTCCTGCACGATAGGTTGTCTGGTCAGGTGCACAAAAATAAAATAAGCTTGACTTGTACAGTACTCACAGTCCAGGGTAGGGTAGACTCCAACAATCCAGATAATCCGTTCAGTGGTAAGGTTTTAATTTGATTAGCACTGTTTCTGGATGCGACAGACGACAGTCCATTTGTTTTCAACAACAGAAGCCTCGCCTCGCGTGGCGTGAGGCTGTGTCCCAGGCAGTGTCTGTCCTCATCTGAAAGTGTTAGTATCATAGTCTAACTGATAATGTACAACTTTGTCTTCACTTGGACTATTAAAGTATGCGCGCACCTGACACACACACACACACACACACACACACACACACACACACACACACACAGCGCCTGCTGGCTGGCTGAAGCCCAGACTGCACCGCAGCACCGCAGTGTTTTTTTTTTCTTTTTTTTCTTCAGCAGCCAGCCCCTGCACTGGCTGACTGGCTGCGGTTACGTACGCTGCGTAGCGCTGGATTGGCCAGACCGGAGGAGGTCCATCCCCAAAAGAAAACGGAGCTGTCAGTCTGAACGCGGCGCGCGTAGAATATTGTTATAGCAAAGTGTTAGCGACTATGGTGTCATCATAACTCAGTGATGGTTCCACCTCTGTGTCCATTGTCCAGGTGGTGTGCAGGGAGATAGGCTGTGGAGCAGCTAGATCTGTCAGTGAAGTAGACCCCCTCCGCTCTCGTTACGTGTGGACAGGCAGCGTCCAGTGCAACGGAAACGAGTCTTCACTGTCACACTGCAACATGAGTCTGTTAGAACACTCTGACTGTATGTATGCAGGGGTTTCATGTGATGGACCCCCACCAGGTAAGGATGCAGACATTGATGTACCGGTAAACTACCACCTTACCTGATTTAAAACTGCCTCCATGTTATGTTTTACTATATTTAGTATCTCTGGTACTGTGGTCTGACTTGCACATCACTAAGCCTGTCCCTAACCCTAACCACACACCATGACACGTACTCACACTAACCTGTGGTGGAATAGCCTGGGTTCAGCCCACAGGCCCCGCCCACTCAGCTGGGTTCTGTGGTTCCATGGCTCAGAGTCTGACAATCAGGCTAGTGGTGGAACAGGGTAATGCACTGAGGGCTGATTTAGTTTATTCTTGAATGCGGACAAACGTTTGGGCTTTCCAGCCTACCTTGTCATGTGCATTACCTCGTTCCATCACAGGTGCAGACTTTCGTGCAGACTTGCCATGGCCTACTGTAGATCGAGCTAATACTCATGACTTTAGCTATGGAGGTCTTTTACTTGCATCACCATTACATCATCATCCAAACCACCAGACTACCCCAGAGGTTTTTGAAAGTGAAATATATATATATATATTCCTCAAAGGGGCTTTACAGACAGTCAGTAACACATCGTGCCTTCTAGTTCATTTTCAACGGGATTGGCGCTTGCGCTCGTTTTTTGTGCTCAGAAAACGGCGTGCGTGGCGGGCGGCAGCCGTTATCGCGCGGTATCGTGCGATATTTTAGACCTCAATCCTGTGAGCTTTTTTTTTTCTCGCTGACCAATTCTGGTCTGTCAGCACTGTAAGTCAGAGTGTGGTGGTCAAATAAAAGTTATGAAGTGTATTTTTACCTTTATTTTCTGTCTTTATGTCTTGTACAACAAATACTAATACAACAACACCACGCAGTAGTGTTGCGCGGGCCGGCCCGAACCCGGCGGGCCCCGCGGACCCCCGCGGGGGGCGGGCGGACGGGTTCATGATTTTTAAGTAATTATCACCCCGCGGGCGGGGCGGGCTGACCCCGCTGCACATGTAAAAAAATAAAACAAAGAAATCACATGCTCTCGTTTTGTTTTTATTGCCCTCTCAGTAGTGGTCCTCAGACCACCTGTTGAAAACCCCTGAAATAGACGAAAATATGAGCCTAAATTGACAGGTAATTAGTGATGACGGGCAGTTGTTTTTACTACCAGAACTTGCATTGAGAAGACGGAGAATGTTCATGGAGTGGGACACACCAGACCTAGTACAGCATTACCTACAGCCTCACTTCACCGTGGAACAGTGCCAGGATAACGCCAAATTAAATTCTGGAGCCCTTGATTCCATTCTTTTTCTGCACAGCGCAGCCGGCCGTCGCAAAGGAGACTGGCTTGGACGCACAGCTAGTAGAGTATTAAGCCGTATGGTTTCGTATGTGCGAGAGAGAGAGAGAGAGAGAGAGAGAGAGAGAGAGAGAGAGAGAGAGAGAGAGAGAGAGAAGCTGACAGCGCGTCTCAAATGTGGTCTTGTATATCGCATAATAAGGTTATCTGCACATCACCTCTGCACATCAAGAGGATACGATGGTAGAACGCGCCTCAAAAGTACTCTTGTACATCGCGTAAGATACGATGATTGAGGCTTGACGATCAAATATTTGGTATGGGCATTTAATAGCCTACTATTGATTGCAGCTGCGTTTCCAGCTCATCAATGCAAACGAACGCTGTTGACTACGCATGTTTTAGTCGCTGTCTGACATGACAACAAGTTACGGGATGCAAGTTATATAACTTATTTTGTATATATTGTAATATTGTAATATCAATAGCCTCGGTGGACATGGGGGGGAGATTTTTTTTTACCTGTGTTGTGAGTTATTTCACATTGCTGAGTGGCCGTGTGATATACAAGAAGTTGTAGAACAGGGACAATCCATCGCGAGGAAAATAAGTCCATGCATGCAGTATACTATTAGGGAAGTCCAACGTTCTCTTCAGACGTTCATATTTTTGCTAGTGTAGCCTATGCTATAAGCTGGTCTGCATCTGATTAAATGAATGAAGGAGGATGCGGCATTCGTGCGGTCCATAGTTTGTTTTATCGTTTTCGATCCATCACCGACAGCCGCCTTTTATTTATTTTCCATGCGTCTTAGAAAGACATAGGTATTTAGAGCCAAGACTGTCGATTTTGCTGTCATTACAGAACCATTCTGAACAACATGCTTGTTTATTCAGCCCATGACAATATCATTTATAAAGCTGCTATAGTATTTTAAAGCTTGGGGTACTCCCAAGAACATGCGCTAATCATTATATCATTTTTCTTTAATTGCGGGCTGCGGGCTGGGGCGGGCCGTTGATTAAAATTTTGTGGGGCGGGCTGCTGCGGACGGGCTGGCACAATTGGCGGCGCGGACTGGGGCGGGTTGTGAAAAAAAGCCGGCCCGCGCATCACTACCACACAGTCATTGAAGTTTACATTCAGTTTCCTTTCAGAAAATAAGACCACATTATATTCCAGTCTGCTAACTGCCTCCATATTGTAATGTGTGTATATTCCAGTCTGCTAACTGCCTCCATATTGTAATGTGTGTATATTCCAGTCTGCTAACTGCCTCCATATTGTAATGTGTGTATATTCCAGTCTGCTAACTGCCTCCATATTGTAATGTGTGTATATTCCAGTCTAACTGCCTCCATATTGTGTATATTCCAGCGTACCAGATGATCCGCTTGGTGAACCGTACAGATAACAGTACAGACCGATGCTCTGGCAGGGTGGAGGTGTACTACCAGGGTCAGTGGGGGACAGTGTGTGGAGACAGCTACTGGGGCATCAACGATGCTCAGGTAGGAATGGTTCTGTTGACTCATTAGTTTGGTTGCCTGGGAATCGGGGAAATTTGTGCAAATGAATGACATCCAAAGACGGCTTAGGGTGTCTACTTTAAGGAAAAAATAAAATGAGTTAATCATGTGTTTCGGAATACATGTCAAAACAGTCTGTATTTTCATATTTCACTGTTTCCATGGGGCTCAATCAGAGATAAATCCATTTAAAGTTATACCGTTTTTAATTATAGTTGTAAAGTGTGTGAGGTAAAATTCTCAACGGGCCTGAAAATTGAGGCCTGGCCCTAACTGGGCCCTAACTGATCAGGCCCAAAGCCCGGCCCGGCCCGACTAATTAGCATAGTTTTTAGGCCCGACCCGGCCCTACAATGTCGGTTCGGGTCGGGCCTGGTCGGGTTTAGGTAGAATTTGAGCAATCTACACAGAGTAAAAGTGAAAATACCAATCAGCACCATCTTCATAAGATGTAAATACACAGACAGACAGAACAGAACTATTATTTTTATCAAAATTAAATAATTCAATATATATTGCTTTTTTCATGGAGCCCTAAGCCCGACACGGCCCTACTGATCTGCATACATTTTAGGCCAGGAGCCCGACCCTACAATGTCGGGTCGGGTCGGGCCTGGTCGGGTTTGGGCAGAGTTTGAGAACTGTAGTGTGAGGTGTTTTCTGGGTTTCATAGTGCCTTCACTACTCTACCCAGGGCGTCATGAGGAGTTAATGAGCTTGTTAATAAAAAACAAGCCTAAAACGACTTTTGGAGTGATAAGCAGCAAACAGAATAATCAACCACTCTAAAAGTCGTGGCATATCTTTTAGGTAATATACACTAGCAATATTTTTGATCAGTATCAATTAATGTCAACATCAACAGGCAACATGATGAGACACATGGCAACAGTTATTTTGGGAACAGGCGTCACCCCTCATTAATATGCATTGTTCTGGTAAAATAAGTGTTATAACACAAAGTAAGTATTATTAAAGTGTCATTAAAAGTTATAATATAATTGTTTTTTTTTTGTTTTTTTTGTTTTTTACAATTCGTTTTTAGTTTGTATTGAATCATTTTCACCCAACAGTTGTTCTCAAAAAGTTCACTTAGTAGAATAAAAAGTTATAAAATCCTTGGCAGCAGCCATGTTTTTGGAAGCGTTTATCTGTGGTAGTCTGGGAGAAAAGATCACATGACACCAAGGAGGGCTGCGATTGGAGGATTCCAGAATTTTGCCCAGTAGAGGGCGCTTATGATCTGACTTTTCCAAACAACCAGGAGTTGATCATTTTGTATAGAAAATTGAAAAGTCTATGTTTATAATTGTTATTGCTTGTTGATATATTGATCAAAACATTGCTAGGTGTATCAGGGCCTTAAAAGACAAAGCAAATACATAATTCAGTACAAAATAAGCATCTACTGTGTAATTGTCCTGTGTGTGTCCTAATGTCCAGGTGGTGTGCAGGGAGGTGGGCTGTGGACCAGCTGTCAGTTCTTACAGAGGGTCGTACTACAGTCGAGCCAGTGGTCCTACATGGCTGGACGATGTCAGGTGCACCGGAGACGAGGATTCACTGAATCAGTGTCAGACGAGTCCATTAGTAGGTTACTCCTGTGGCCGCTATGGGGATGCAGGGGTCAGTTGTCTGGGTAAGCACACCTGTTGTCAGCACATCAGTGGACACTGATGAAGGCTGGATAGCCCAAAAAATGCAAAAAATGAAATGCAGTCTTGGTGTGTGACACCCTCTACCTTGGTTTATATGATGTGATTTGAACAGGTAACGCAGCTTAAGTCAGAGTGTGGTGGTCAACATATTGTGAATTGTGTTTTTACCTGTGTTTTCTGTCTTTGTGTCTCATACAGAAAACACAACAACACCAACAAGCAGTGAGTGAAGTTTCTATTCACATTCTTTCAGAATACAAGCCAAAATATAGCTGCAAGCAGCAATAAGACGGGACCAAGCCGATCAGCTAAGGCCATAAAACCACTTTACAATAATTATAAAGCATTGACCGCATTGAAAGCATGAACAGCCAGTCAAATAACGATTTTCGTACCCCAACCCATTTCTTAATGATAGGTGTAAGTAATGCCTATAAATAAATGTTATAAGTAATCTATAAATGTTTCTATAATTTATAAATGTTTACAAAAGGCTTATCCAATAGTAGTTAACTACTTACTAATAAATAATATGTAGCCTTAATTACAAATGTTTCTGCTAGGATATATATATATATATATATATATATATATATATATATATATATATATATATATATATATATATATATATATATATATATATATATATATATATATATATATATATATATATATATATATATATATATATATATGCATGCATGCATTTGAACAGGATGCATTATTTTGTACATGCATGCATGTATGTATGTATGTATGTATGTATGTATGTATGTATGTATGTATGTATGTATGTATGTATGTATGTATGTATGTATGTATGTATGTATGTATGTATGTATGTATGTATGTATGTATGTATGTATGTATGTATGTATGTATGTATGTATGTATGTATGTATGTATATACCCAAACCTTTGGCAAAACAAGACATGTTTTACTCCTGTTCAAATGTTTGATTTTCAAATAAATTGCTATAGCGCCCCCCTTTGACCAATTGCAGTAAGACTGATTTAGTGCTATTTGGCATCTACCAAACTGAAGTCTCATAGGGATATTACACTGCATGTGTGTATTAGGAGCAGAAGAAGAATATTCACAAACCAGCAGTTCTCATTGGCTCATAAAAATGCCATTTTTCGATGAAAACAAATTTGCTTTTGAACTTTTGTCCGTATAGGGCACATGTAGCACATTTCATGCAAATTGATCAAAAATCCATACGGAAAGTAAAATCAGGTATAAGCCTTTTTCAAACTGCTTAAAATGGCGTAAACTCTAAGGGTGGAGTTGAGCCGTCAAAGTGACACATGTGTTCCGCACAAGTCAAGGAACATGTGGAAATGAGTCCCATAATTCTTCGCCAAACTAGGCATGAGTTATGCCTGTTCAAATGTTTCAGTTTTAAAATATTGTAATGTGTGTATATTCCAGTCTGCTAACTACCTCCATATTGTAATGTGTATATATTCCAGCGTACCAGATGATTCGCTTGGTGAACGGCCGAGATAACTGCTCTGGCAGGGTGGAGGTGTTCTACCAGGGTCATTGGGGGACAGTGTGTAACGACTTATGGGACATGGACAATGCTCAGGTAGGAATGGATCTGTTGACTGGCATTTTAAATGACACTAAATACAGTAGGGGTTAAAGGACAACTTTCTCTAATTTACCCCACAATTACATCACTCCCCAACCGGCCAATCGGATTGCCGCGACGGACGACGACTACCGACCACGCACCAATCGCTTAACTTGTGCCCTCTCCGCTCGCGCAAGTAACAAGTATCTACTGTGTAATTCTCCTGCACCTGCTCCTAATGTCCAGGTGGTGTGCAGGGAGGTGGGCTGTGGACCAGCTCTCCAAGCTAATAGAGGGTCGTACTACCCCTATAGCAGGGGTCCCATCTGGCTGGACGATGTCAGGTGCACTGGAGACGAGGATTCACTGTCTCAGTGTCAGACAACTTCGTTAGGAGATCATAACTGTGACCACAGAGAGGACGTAGGCATCACGTGTCTGGGTAAGCATACCTGTTGTCAAACTGTTGTCAGCCGGAACGTTTATCCTTAATATCTGTCACCAGAAAACTGGAGTTTTAAGTCGTATTGGGTTTCTATAGGAAGGGGGTGGGGCAGCTAAAATGAACATCAAATATCTAAATACTGAATGTAGTAACTTATAAACTGTCTGGTGTGATCACATGAGACTGAGTGGACCATAGAATGACCAAAAGTTTTATGAAAGTGAAATATCCCTTTGTGTGGTTGTCAAAAGAATTATGAAGTGTACACTATTTTTACCTGTTTTCTGTCTTTGTGTCTCATACAGCAAATGCAACAACGCGTGAGTGAAGTTTCCTTTACATTCTAAAAATTCAGAACACAAGCCTACATTATATTCCAGTCTGCTAACTGCCTCCATATTGTAATGTGTGTATATTCCAGTCTGCTAACTGCCTCCATATTGTAATGCGTGTATATTCCAGTCTGCTAACTGCCTCCATATTGTAATGTGTGTATATTCCAGTCTGCTAACTGCCTCCATATTGTAATGTGTGTATATTCCAGTCTGCTAACTGCCTCCATATTGTAATGTGTGTATATTCCAGCGTATGAGAGAATCCGTGTGGGGTACGGATATCAGTGCTCTGGCAGGGTTTATGTGTACTACCAGAATCAACGGTTGTCATTGTGTGCTGAGTCCTGGGACATGAACGATGCTCAGGTAGGAATGGGATTTTAACCATTTTTTCTGTCACTTGTGTTCAAGTCACACCACTGTGTCCATGATGGATGAATTAACATTGTAATACTGTCAGTCTGTCCTTCCTCTAGCCCACCTGGGCTAGATCCTGTAGCCTTGGATCGTGTCCTGAGTGTTGTTGTTATTATTAGCATTCCCCCAAGTTCTTCAAAACGCCACTCAGCAACTTCCACTGTTATCGGCCAACTTGGTATCTGCAAATAAATCTAATATTAATCGATGGCAGTAGCTGAAGTTTATCTGTTATGGATAAGCAGAAGATAACATTTTGCACTGACTATGTTGGTATGATTGTAATCTGTAGTCTACCAAGATGTAGATTATGGACATTTATTGTTTCCCTGGGACAAAAGGAGGAAATGAAAACGGCAAAAACTAAAGCATATATGCATATTGATATTGGCTATCTGTAATTTGTTATTTTAAACATCGGTATGGTATTGACCAATCGGTATCGTATTAGTGCATCTCCATTAAAAATAGACAGTCAGTAGGGTGCCAGACTTAGGAACAAAAGGTTGAGGGTTCAAGTCTGGCTACTGACGTGGTGTATTGCTCAAGTCTTCCATGTTTCTATGGCTTATTTGTGCATGTTGTTCCGAGTGCTTATTGCCTTAGCTGCTTGCTTGCCTTATCGCCACTTGCAGCTATGTTTTTATTATTATTAGGTTTGGACTTCCCAATATAGCATACATCCCAACATGTACGCATTTTTCGTAGCAGCTACGCGTTTTTACCTCATACTACGCTGCTACGATTAATCACTTAAAAATACGCAAAGAGCGCAACCAAACTCAAACTCCGTTCACTTCATGGGGCCAGTCCAATGGCGACTCTGCTACGTCGTAAACAATGTATTTCAACTCCAGTTTGTGCCTATTCAGGCTGCATGAACAGCAGCTCCAGCGCTCAGTGTCTGACCCCCCAATGTCGCACCTCTGACACTACATGGCTCTGCCCCGACTGGCCAATCACACAGTGTGTTGTGGATACATTAGCCGTTGTAGCCAAACAGAGTGCATATACTCTGAGTGCGTCCTTCCATGCAGTTCGCTATTACTGACATGTTAATCTTCTAACTTAGCCAGACTCTCATCAAAATGTCCAAGAAGAAAGCGCCATTAAGGAATTATTTTTGTGTTCCACCACCGCAATCTCCAAAGAGACGTCAAATTTAACCATCACGCTGGTCCGCACAGTGCCTGCTGCTATAAACTAAACGGGACGAGGCGAACGAGTCTCTCCGATCCAGAGGTCTCTTTGGTCGGGGAGGCACGGCATGTGCTCCCCTTGGCGAACGCAGCGAGTGCGAGATGTGGTGCTAAATGGGCTATGCCGCTAGCATCCAAATCTAGTCGATAAAACTGCATTTTCATACAGGGATAAAGGATTTCGGTCAGCCAGCTTTTGATAAGCACGAGAAAAGCAAAAGCACTTCAAGATAGTTGCAACAATAACAATAAATAACGATCGTGTGTGTGCGCGCGCGTATGGGAGAGAGAGAACCCACGTTGATTTGTCTATAGCTGAAAGCCAGGGGAATTCCACCAAAAAAAAGGGAATTACACCCATTTCCAACATATTACTATGTCGTTAATATACACCTGATTGATGTTGTGTTGTGTGGTTCCCCCATTCTGTCTCCTAGAAATGGAGAAATTAACATGGTGAAACATATTATACCATGTTAATAATTTTTCTTTTAGGGCCTTTTTTCCTGAGTGTGTATACAAAGTGTGTGTGTGTGTGTGTGTGTGTGTGTGTGTGTGTGTGTGTGTGTGTGTGTGTGTGTGTGTGTGTGTGTGTGTGTGTGGATAGAGATATATATACCTGTATATTTTGGAAAGGCCCAGGATTTTTTTTTTTTTTTTGCTTTAATCCCTGTTATTAGCAACTTGGTCCAAAACCCTTAACAATACTTTAAGAAATTCTCTTTATTTAACAGCATTTGATAACTTTAGTGCTGCAGGTGGATATGCTGTTTGGCTAAAACACTATTCATTAGTGTTTTAGTCAGTAATATTTTCGCACACTATTACAGCTGATTTAATAGTATTGAATCAGTGTCATGGATTTCAATGTTTGGGAGCACCCGACTTCTTTTGGGCTAAAATCTACTGAAACATACCTCCATGATAAGTGAGAATGTGAAGTTAATGTAGGCATACAAATGTGCACTGCACTGCTGTGCCTCCGCGCTGTCGGGCCGCTGCGCCGACGCGCCCCGGTAATTTGCTACTCAAAATTTTTTTCAAACGTTGGCATCTATGATATAGGAATAGTCTGTTAGAGAGAGAGAGAGAGAGAGAGAGAGAGAGAGAGAGAGAGAGAATGAGTGAGAGAGAGACCGTCCGATTTTAGTTAAACTTTCATTGTAACTAAGATATTCAAGCAAAAAAAAATAGATCGCACATTTGGGTAACTATGAAGCAAGTATGTACTGTAAAAATGTTAGCTTTGCAGATGATGCAAGATGCTACATGGGAGATACACTAGAGACAGTAGCTCAACACAGCAGGCAGGATAATTTTGACTGGTTAGTTTTGCATTCCCTAATTGATATCACCACTGACATTTGCTAAATTGATTAGCCAATTATCTTTCTGAGGGGCGTGTCAGCTGGCCTTTAAGGCCAATAGCTGGCCTACGGTGGTCCTTCCCTTTCTGAAGCCATTTTGGCTGTCCCTCAGGTGGTCGTCAATCCGGTTTAGTATCATGTTTGGTTGTAGATCTTCTCTGTGGCGCTGGTCAGGCTAATGTCACGGTAGCCTCGACACCCAGGCTTTCATTTTCGTCCGCCTTCCGCGAAAACGGAAAGCCTGGACTAACGCGCGTTGGAAAGTGGCCTTGAGGGGCGTGTCAACCTTCCGGGGTGGGCGTCACTCTAAATGATGTGACGTAGAACAGCAGTGGACGGGCGCGGGAGGGACCGGAGATGACGACACGTTAGTGAGATCAAATCAGAGCGCAGCACTTCCGCCGTGTGGATCCCACGACACCCCCGCCCCCCAAGGCCAAAATCATTGAGGGCTAGACCAGGCTAATGTCACGGTAATGATCTGGCTTAGACAGATCCCCCTACTTGGGAACCTGGATGCTGTTTGAGAGCGACCATATGTCAACCTTGTACTCTATCAGAGTCTGGGTCCAGATCTCCTCTATGATGTTGTCGAGATCGCTGTTTTTATAGACTTCTGGAGGGCTTTTCTTTGCTTCAGGGAGGAATTCACTGTGGTAAACTTGACTGCCTGCATCTGTTCCTCGTCTCGGTCCACTGTTGGAGGGTGTCCAGGAGATCTCAGTAGTTGGTGAAGCAGGAGGTCATTCTCTCTTCTGTGCTGCAGCCTGCCAGCAGCCCCTCTCTTGTCCTCTCTTGGCATCCAGGCATTTTGAGCTGAAAGCCAAAATTGTGTAAAGATGAACAAATAAATACTTGAAATCATTTACAGTGTGTGCACTGGATCTATAATTAATGAAAGTCCAAGTTTTTGAATGGAATTGTGGAAATAAACCAACTTTTCTTTTCTATATATATATTTTTTTAATGGTGCTGTATGTCCGTTGTCCAGGTGGTGTGTCGGGAGGTGGGCTGCGGAGCAGCTAGATCTGTCAGGAAATTAGAGTCCAGCTCTCCAGTGTGGAGGACCAGCTTCCAGTGCAACGGAAACGAGTCTTCACTGTCGCAGTGCAACATGAGTCTGTTAGAACACAGCGACTGTTTGTACGCAGACGTTGGGTGTACTGGCCCAGGTAAGGATGCAGACGTGTCTTATTCATGTAAACTACCACCTCACCTGCTTTAGAACTGTCTTCATGGTTGTTTAGTATTAGTATTTGCTTTGTCTCGTGCAGCAAATACTTAATACAACAACTACACCAAACAGTGAAATTTCTTCCTTTCACATTATTTCAGAAAACAAGCCCACATTATATTCCAGTCTGCTAACTGCCTCCATATTGTAATGTGTGTATATTCCAGTCTGCTAACTGCCTCCATATTGTAATGTGTGTATATTCCAGTCTGCTAACTGCCTCCATATTGTAATGTGTGTATATTCCAGTCTGCTAACTGCCTCCATATTGTAATGTGTGTATATTCCAGTTTGCTAACTGCCTCCATATTGTAATGTGTGTATATTCCAGTCTGCTAACTGCCTCCATATTGTAATGTGTGTATATTCCAGTCTGCTAACTGCCTCCATATTGTAATGTGTGTATATTCCAGTCTGCTAACTGCCTCCATATTGTAATGTGTGTATATTCCAGCGTACCAGATGATCCGCTTGGTGAACGGTCCAGATAGCTGTTCTGGCAGGGTGGAGGTGTTCTATCGGGGTCAGTGGGGGACAGTGTGTGATGACTTATGGGGCATGGCCGATGCTCAGGTAAGAAGGCATCTGTTGACTGCCATTTTGAATGTCTCTACATGCATGGGGGTTTGCAGAGCTCTTTGATAAATATTTAAAAAATAAACAGATTTTTTTCCTGGTTGTTTTTTTTTTCTTTTTTAAAGGTTCAAATCCCGTACAGAAAACATGGCATATTTTTGGACATAGTTTGAGTTGTTGTTATTCATGGCTAAATTATTTAAACTGTTATTAATCTGAATAAATTATTTAATCATTCAACATGTCATGGGTTTGTCCTATACAGCTCATGAAATACAACAATACAGCACTCAAATAAGCACTGAAATGCCTTCCGTGTCATTCTGTCGTGTGTATGCAGGGATTAAAGTTCTCAGTACTGGGTACTGATTTCAGTACTGAGGATTTCACAGGGGTCATTTAATCAGCTCAGTGCTTAATTGCAAAAGATCATTTTCAGTCTCAAGATTTTTTTTTACTTCAATCCCTGTGTATGTCGCGGCACCATTGCCTTCACTGAACGCACAGTTGCCATTATGTCATAATATAAGACACTTTGTACTTGTGTATTTTTAACGTTTGTAGTCATTTATTGACGCTTGTTATGTGGGCCAAATTTGTGATACAATATCTGGGTATTATTCTTTCTATCGTTAGGACTTTGCTACTTTGTGAATGTGACTGTTCCTTCATGACGTTGTCACAACGTTCTTTCATGACATTGTGACGACGTTCCCTCATGACGTTCCTTCATGACGTTCCTTCATGACGTTGTGACGACGTTGTGATGACGTTCCTTCATGACGTTCCTTCATGACGTTGTGACGACGTTCCTTCATGACGTTCCTTCATGACGTTCCTTCATGACGTTCCTTCATGACGTTCCTTCATGATGTTGTGATGAAGTTCCTTCATGACGTTCCTTCATGACGTTGTGACGACGTTCCTTCATGACGTTGTGACGACGTTCCTTCATGACGTTGTGACAACGTTCCTTCATGACATTGTGACGACGTTCCTTTATGACGTTCCTTCATGACGTTGTGACAACGTTCTTTCATGACATTGTGACGACGTTCCCTCATGACGTTCCTTCATGACGTTCCTTCATGACGTTGTGACGACGTTCCTTCATGACGTTCCTTCATGACGTTCCTTCATGACGTTGTGACGACGTTCCTTCATGACGTTCCTTCATGACGTTCCTTCATGACGTTCCTTCATGACGTTGTGACAACGTTCCTTCATGACGTTCCTTCATGACGTTCCTTCATGACGTTGTGACGACGTTCCTTCATGATGTTCCCTCATGACGTTCCTTCATGACGTTCCTTCATGACGTTGTGATGAAGTTCCTTCATGATGTTCCTTCATGACGTTGTGACAACATTCCTTCATGACGTTCCTTCATGACGTTGTGACAACGTTCCTTCATGACGTTCCTTCATGACGTTGTGACGACGTTCCTTCATGACGTTGTGATGACGTTCCTTCATGACGTTCCTTCATGACGTTCCTTCATGACGTTCCTTCATGATGTTGTGACGACGTTCCTTCATGACGTTCCTTCATGACGTTCCTTCATGACGTTCCTTCACGACGTTCCTTCATGACGTTCCTTCATGACGTTGTGACGACGTTCCTTCATGACGTTCCTTCATGACGTTCCTTCATGATGTTGTGACGACGTTCCTTCATGACGTTGTGACGACGTTCCTTCATGACGTTCCTTCACGACGTTCCTTCATGACGTTCCTTCATGACGTTGTGACAACGTTCCTTCATGACGTTCCTTCATGATGTTCCTTCATGACGTTGTGACGACGTTCCTTCATGACGTTGTGATGACGTTCCTTCATGACGTTGTGATGACGTTCCCTCATGACGTTCCTTCATGACGTTCCTTCATGACGTTGTGACGACGTTCCTTCATGACGTTCCTTCATGACGTTGTGACGACGTTCCCTCATGACGTTCCTTCATGACGTTCCTTCATGACGTTCCTTCATGACGTTGTGACGACGTTCCTTCATGACGTTGTGACGACGTTCCTTCATGACGTTCCTTCATGACATTGTGACGACGTTCCTTCATGACGTTCCTTCATGACGTTCCTTCATGACGTTGTGACGACGTTCCTTCATGACGTTCCTTCATGACGTTGTGACAACGTTCCTTCATGACGTTGTGACGACGTTCCTTCATGACGTTGTGACGACGTTCCTTCATGACGTTCCTTCATGACGTTGTGACGACGTTCCTTCATGACGTTCCTTCATGACGTTCCTTCATGACGTTGTGACGACGTTCCTTCATGACGTTCCTTCATGACGTTCCTTCATGACGTTCCTTCATGACGTTCCTTCATGACGTTGTGACGACGTTCCTTCATGACGTTCCTTCATGACGTTGTGACGACGTTCCTTCATGACGTTCCTTCATGACGTTGTGACGACGTTCCTTCATGACGTTCCTTCATGACGTTGTGATGACGTTCCTTCATGATGTTGTGACGACGTTCCTTCATGACGTTGTGACGACGTTCCCTCATGACGTTCCTTCATGACGTTCCTTCATGATGTTGTGATGACGTTCCTTCATGACGTTCCTTCATGACGTTGTGATGATGTTCCTTCATGACGTTGTTACGACGTTCCCTCATGACGTTCCCTCATGACGTTCCTTCATGACGTTCTTTTATGACGCTCCATCATGACGTTGTGACGACGTTCCTTCATGACGTTCCTTCATGACGTTGTGACGACGTTCCTTCATGACGTTCCTTCATGACATTGTGACGACGTTCCTTCATGACGTTCCTTCATGACGTTCCTTCATGACGTTGTGACGACGTTCCTTCATGACGTTCCTTCATGACGTTGTGACGACGTTCCTTCATGACGTTCCCTCATGACGTTCCTTCATGACGTTGTGATGTTCCTTCATGACGTTCCTTCATGACGTTCCTTCATGATGTTCCTTCATGACGTTCCTTCATGACGTTGTGACGACGTTCCTTCATGACGTTGTGACGACGTTCCTTCATGACGTTGTGACAACGTTCCTTCATGACGTTCCTTCATGACGTTGTGATGACGTTCCTTCATGACGTTCCTTCATGACGTTCCTTCATGACGTTGTGATGACGTTCCTTCATGACGTTCCCTCATGACGTTCCTTCATGACGTTGTGACGATGTTCCTTCATGACGTTCCTTCATGACGTTCCTTCATGACGTTCCTTCATGACGTTCCTTCATGATGTTGTGATGAAGTTCCTTCATGACGTTCCTTCATGACGTTGCTTCATGAAGTTCCTTCATGACGTTCCTTCATGACGTTGTGATGAAGTTCCTTCATGACGTTCCGTCATGAAGTTCCTTCATGAAGTTCCTTCATGACGTTCCTTCATGACGTTGTGATGAAGTTCCTTCATGAAGTTCCTTCATGACGTTCCTTCATGACGTTGTGATGAAGTTCCTTCATGACGTTCCTTCATGACGTTCCTTCATGACGTTGTGATGAAGTTCCTTCATGACGTTCCTTCATGACGTTCCTTCATGACGTTGTGATGAAGTTCCTTCATGACGTTCCTTCATGACGTTCCTTCATGACGTTCCTTCATGACGTTCCTTCATGACGTTGTGATGAAGTTCCTTCATGACGTTCCTTCATGACGTTGTGATGAAGTTCCTTCATGACGTTCCTTCATGACGTTCCTTCATGACGTTCCTTCATGACGTTGTGATGAAGTTCCTTCATGACGTTCCTTCATGACGTTCCTTCATGACGTTCCTTCATGACGTTGTGATGAAGTTCCTTCATGACGTTCCTTCATGACGTTGTGATGAAGTTCCTTCATGACGTTCCTTCATGACGTTCCTTCATGACGTTCCTTCATGACGTTGTGATGAAGTTCCTTCATGACGTTCCTTCATGACGTTGTGATGAAGTTCCTTCATGACGTTCCTTCATGACGTTCCTTCATGACGTTGTGACGACGTTCCTTCATGACGTTCCTTCATGACGTTCCTTCATGATGTTGTGATGAAGTTCCTTCATGACGTTCCTTCATGAAGTTGTGATGACGTTCCTTCATGACGTTCCTTCATGATGTTGTGATGACGTTCCTTCATGACGTTCCTTCATGACGTTGTGACAACGTTCCTTCATGACGTTCCTTCATGACGTTCCTTCATGACGTTGTGACAACGTTCCTTCATGACGTTCCTTCATGACGTTTGAATTGAATGGTCTACAAGTGTCTACACCATGTAAATGAGGAAATGTTAGATAGGCGATGGATGGATGGATGAATGAATGACCAAAAAATAAATCATTGGTCGTTTGATATCAATGGAATCATGCTAGGACGTCTACACATGTCTCGCACACCAGTACGTTGTACAGTACAGTATTTCTTAAGACGTTTCTCTAGTCATTCTACCTACAGAATATGTAATCAGTGGTACAAACACACATTATGGACAGAATTCAGTGCAGATTAAGTGTCTGCTGTGTAATTGTCCTGTACCTGTCCTAATGTCCAGGTGGTGTGCAGGGAGGTGGGCTGTGGACCAGCTATCCGCTCTTACAGCTATGCATACTACGGTCGAGGCAGTGGTCCTATCTGGATGGACGACGTCAGGTGCAACGGAGACGAGGATTCACTGAATGAGTGTCGGAAGAATAGGTTAGGAAGTCACAACTGTGGACACAGTGAGGACGCAGGAGTCTGGTGTCAGGGTAAGGATACCTATAGACCAGGGGTTTTCAACCTTTTTCACTCCACCATTTATTCAGCATTTGAGCCACGGACCACCATTTGATGACCTTTCAGCCCCAAAGACCTAAAATTAAAGAATTATTTTGGTTTTGTCCACAATTCCAGGCTGGATTTTGCCAACAGAACAGACTTATTAATTAAGTGGTGCTAATTCAGATGATGAATATAATTGAACTCTTGAGAGTGTAACAATGAAAACAAATGGACCCGCAAGGGTCCAAAATCGTCTTTTATTGCTTTCCCTGCCCGCGTAAACGTAATACTGCAGTGGTGTGTTTAAATATACAGTAGTAGTGTGTTTAAAATGTTTTTCAATTTAATCAAGATTCAGAATGGGATAACACGCATAATTTATACTGTATGCTTGTAAATCTGACTAGTGAGTCAGTGCCTTAGCGCAGTGGTTTTCAACCCTTTTCATACCAGGGCCACTATTTATTCAGAATTTGAACCACGGACCACCAATTAATGACTATTTTAGCCCCACAGACCCCCAAAGAGATCTTGCTTTTGTCCACAATTCCAGTCTGTATTTATGAAACTAAACAGTCAAACATGCAGATCAAACTGACCCTTAATATTCTACATTCTTCAGATTATGAATATTTTAGCTCTTTAGAGTGTAAACATGGAACCAAATGGACCCGCAAGGGTCCATTTGGTTTCATTTTTACGCTCTCAAAGAGTTACATCTGGTTAAGCAACTTTCCATCATTTAGCCTGGGCACCACCTGGAATCCTCTCAGGGAGCGCTGGTGAATACTGGTTGAAAACGACTGTCTTAGCCTCATGCTGTACGACAGTTAGTTTGTAAATCTGACTTGGAGTCAGTGCCTACCAAACCCCAGCCCTCACCGTGCGTCACTGTGACCAACATGTTGTTTTGGGGAGCGTTGGGTTCACTTCATTCAACCTCCCCTTGGTGTGTTGGTTAGAGAGATGCACCCTGGGAGACATTTAGACTTATGTTGGTCAAAAGAAAAGTTGACAAGCAATTTTACCTGTGTTTTCTATATTTGTGTGTCATACAGGCAATACAACAACACCATCATCAACAACAACAACAACAACAACGTCAACAGCAACACCAACACCAACAGCAACAACATCACCGACAACACCAAACAGTGAGTGAAGTTTCCATTCATGTTCTTTTTAGAACACAACAGTCTGCTAACTGCCTCCATATTGTAATGTGTGTATATTCCAGTCTGCTAACTGCCTCCATATTGTAATGTGTGTATATTCCAGTCTGCTAACTGCCTCCATATTGTAATGTGTGTATATTCCAGTCTGCTAACTGCCTCCATATTGTAATGTGTGTATATTCCATTCTGCTAACTGCCTCCATATTGTAATGTGTGTATATTCCAGCGTACCAGATGATTCGCTTGGTGAACGGTCCAGATAGCTGCTCTGGCAGGGTGGAGGTGTTCTACCAGGGTCATTGGGGGACAGTGTGTGATGACTACTGGGACATGGACAATGCTCAGGTAGGAATGGGTCTGTTGACTGCCTTTTTAAATGTGTATTTAAAGTCATAAGGTTACTGCTAATGAATTATAGTTCCATTTACACTATAGAAACACACTGTATCATAATGTTACTGTGCTGAATTATAGTTCCATTTACAATATAGAAACGCTGTACCAGATTTGAGGCACTGACTGTCACTAATGTCTACTGTGTAATTGTCCTGTACCTGTCCTAATGTCCAGGTGGTGTGCAGGGAGGTGGGCTGTGGACCAGCTATCCGCTCTTACGGCGATGCGTACTACGGTCAAGGCAGTGGTCGTATCTGGCTGGACGACGTCAGGTGCACCGGAGACGAGGATTCACTGAATGAGTGTCGGAAGAATAGGTTCGGAGTTCACGACTGCAGCCACCATGAGGATGCAGGAGTCAGGTGTCAGGGTAAGGATACCTATAGACCAATTATTTGTTCTATAAACATTGGGACTGGATGCAGGGTGCGCTGGGGTGAGGCAAGTGAGGCAGTGCCTCGACCTGCCACCAGGGGCGGGAAAGGGCTCAAAATGGTTTCCTCAGCTGTCACCATAAGATATTAAAAAAGGAATAATATAATAAAAGAGGTATTGATATTTGTCCTGTGGTCTATGCTTAGGTTAGGTTTTGATCCTTTTCATAGTAAAAATAGTCATATTTCTTGTTCAAATAACAACGGAGAAAAGAGAATCACGGCAGTGACAGGTAGTGCCTCTCAGAGCGTGCATGTGAGAGTGTGCACCACTCACACACTGTATTGAGCGCGTGCAAACGGCCTGTGCCTGCAGCCAGCAGGAAAATGCAGCCAGTACCTCTGCCTCAAAGATGGGGGCGATAGTGAGCCTAGTTCACAACACGTGTAAATTCAAGAGTAAATTAAGAAAAAATATCAACAACCAACAACAGCTTCTTGTGCAAACTGAACTGCTTTTTTTTTGCCCTGATAATGGAAGATTTGATATCTAAGATAAGCTATTTTTCAAAACTGGACTTTCAATCAAAGCAAGAACTAAGTCATAAATAGGGAGAGACCATCGTCAGATCTGAGAGGCTTACTTCAAACCACAGGCCTCCCAGGACTGACTATAACGTGTTAATTTCAAACGGATTGGTATTTTAAAAAAGACTGGCTTGTTGCTCTGCTGTAAAAATCATCTTTTATTGCTTTCCCTGCCTGTGTAAAGGTAAGAATACTGCAGTGGTGTGTTTAAATATAGTGGTGTGTTTAAAATGTTTTTCAATTTAATCAGGATTCAGAATGGGATAACGCGCATAATTTATCCTGTATGCTTGTAAATCTGACTAGTGAGTCAGTGCCTTAGCGCAGTGGTTTTCAACCCTTTTCATACCAGGGCCCACTACTGTATTTATTCAGAATTTGAGCCACAGACACCATTTGATGACATTTTAGCCCCACAGACCCCCAAAGAGATCTTGCTTTTGTCCACAATTCCAGTCTGTATTTATGAAACTAAACAGTCAAACATGCAGATCAAACTGACCATTAATCTTCTACATTCTTCAGATTATGAATATTTTAGCTCTTGAGAGTGTAAACATGAAACCAAATGGACTCACAAGGGTCCATTTGGTTTCATTTTCCCTGGAATCCTCTCATGGACCGCTGGTGGTCCCCGGAATACTGGTTGAAAACGACTGTCTTAGCCTCATACTGTACGACGGTTGGTTTGTAAATCTGACTTGGAGTCAGTGCCTACCAAACCCCACTGGTCACTGGTGACCAACATGTTGTTTTGGGGAGCGTTGGTTTCACCCCTCACCGCGCGTCACTGGTGACTAAGGATGGGACGGTTCACCGAAAAAAAACGAACCGTTCGGTACAGGGTCCACGGTTCAATACGCGCTAATGAACCGCAATACTTCGGTTCGCATTCATTCAGATGCGGAGAATGTATTTCTCGGTCACACACCGCCGTACGGCGCAGTGTAGTAGCACTCTGTCACACACCGTCGTACTGCATAGTGTAGCACCACACGGCTGCAATCAATGAACAGCGAATGCTACTGCGCGCGCGCACACACACACACACCACGGCGTTTGGGGGAGTTAGGTGGTCTCCAGCACACATACTTTGGAAACACATGCGGCGCGACCTTGTGTATCAGCTATTTAAGCGACGCAAGCTTGTGGATCGGCTATTTAAGCGAGGCGAGCTTGTGGATCGGTAATTTACAGAGAATCGAGACCACGAAATGTACGGACCCAGGGTCGGAACGCTTCCTCGGTACCTTTTAATGAGTATTATATCCACTGCGCGTCGCAATGAAGGGGAAGACGGCTCGATGGTCAGCCGGTGTTGAGTACCAGTCAGCTGGGCTGCTGCTGCTGCTGCTCAACTCACTGCAGCCCACCTCGCACGTGCGAGTTAAAAACGACTCGGAAAACAAACAACTGTCTTCCACTTTGAACGCACGGTCATTTCCCAAGCCTATACCCTCGGTCTTGATTCTGGACATATTGTAAAATGTCCGTCTCGCTTCCTTCCCCGCGTAGAGTACATACATTGTGCCGGCATCATCCTCCTCCTTTAACAAGTGTATCTACTACCGCGTGAATCAACGTTGCAGCCCACAGCCAGCGTATGGCCAGAATGCCGTGCCATCCGCTAAATTAAAACTATAAATACATACACGGAGATGCAATGCTACTTATTGAAGCAAAGTTTAGCGCAGCCCGATGGCAGGCTGCTGTAGTGTGTGCAGGATAATAACATGGAGAAAATGAATGTTCCCATGCACTTGGCTGTATAAGGCTCAGGCGCAAAATTGTATAGGTCATCTGTCTGTTAGACAGACAGACGCATTTCCTTAATTCTAGTATGGATAATAATATCCTTATTAATAAAGCAGATATTGTAAACTAAACTAATTTAACTTTGTTGTCTGTCTACAATGCTTCTGCATGCTACCTGCCTGATACTTAACTGAAACGTGCAGACATTTTATTAATCTAGGTATTTTATATTTCCCTTGAAAATAGCCTAATAATGAGGCACAAATAGCAATATACATTTTTTCTTCTCTGAATAATGAAAAGGAAGAAGACAGGCCTACTGGAATATGTCTGAATAGGGATTATGTTTAGTCCAATGCCTTAACATTTAAGTTTATAATACAAGGTTGTTTAATGTTTTGAAAATCTTGATTTATTTTTTTATATTCACATTCAATGTGCTTATAAGTGAAATAAAAGAACATTTTTTAAATTTTATTTTTAAAAAGCGAAACGTACCGAAACCAAACCGAAACCGTGGCTCCCATACTGAGGTACAAACCGAACCGTGGGATAAGTGAACCGTCCCACCCCTACTGGTGACCAACATGTTGTTTTGGGGAGCGTTGGTTTCACTTCATTCAACCGCCCCTTCGTGTGTTGACTAGAGAGATGCACCCTAGAGACATTTAGACTTATGTTGGTCAAAAGAAAAGTTGACAAGCAATTTTACCTGTGTTTTCTATATCTGTGTCTCATACAGGCAATACAACAACAACAGCAACACCAACAGCAACAGCAACACCAACACCAACAGCAACACCAATCAGTGAGTGAAGTTTCCATTCATGTTCTTTTCAGAACACAACAGTCAGCTAACTGCCTCCATATTGTAATGTGTGTATATTCCAGTCTGCTAACTGCCTCCATATTGTAATGTGTGTATATTCCAGTCTGCTAACTGCCTCCATATTGTAATGTGTGTATATTCCAGTCTGCTAACTGCCTCCATATTGTAATGTGTGTATATTCCAGTCTAACTGCCTCCATATTGTAATGTGTGTATATTCCAGTCTGCTAACTGCCTCCATATTGTAATGTGTGTATATTCCAGTCTGCTAACTGCCTCCATATTGTAATGTGTGTATATTCCAGTCTGCTAACTGCCTCCATATTGTAATGTGTGTATATTCCAGTCTGCTAACTGCCTCCATATTGTAATGTGTGTATATTCCAGTCTGCTAACTGCCTCCATATTGTAATGTGTGTATATTCCAGTCTACCAGATGATCCGCTTGGTGAACGGTCCAGATAGCTGCTCTGGCAGGGTGGAGGTGCTCTACCAGAGTCAGTGGGGGACAGTGTGTGATGACTCATGGGGCATGGCCGATGCTCAGGTAGGAATGGGTCTGTTGACTGCTATTTTAAATGTGTATTTAAAGTCATAATGTTACTG
The DNA here is from genome assembly GCA_039105355.1 of Benthosema pterotum. Classification (NCBI taxonomy): domain Eukaryota; kingdom Metazoa; phylum Chordata; class Actinopteri; order Myctophiformes; family Myctophidae; genus Benthosema; species Benthosema pterotum. The sequence continues at coordinate 8,279,899 of CM076965.1, forward strand.
CTGCTGAATTATAGTTCTATTTACACTATAGAAACACACTGTATCATAATTAGGGTTCCCAACCATTCCATATAATACGGAATCGTTCCTTAATTGAGCATTAAATGAAGTGTTCCGTATTGAACCCCCCACAACAGCTGTCACAGACAGTTCTCATGAACGAAAATGCACCCAGAGATCGATTTGGATATGTTTCTATATTTTTACAAGATGTTAAGTATTATTTCTATTTTCCTGCCTAATGCTGCTGATGTGGGCATATGCCTATAGCCAGCCAGCCATTTCAGTAGGCCAATATGATTGGTGATTTATTAGTAAAGTCTAATAAATGTGTGCGTATTCAATACAAATGCTGCCCATTAAAAAAAAAAGTCTTTAAAATCGGGATTCTTAATGTTATAAAGACAATGGACTACTTTTCATAATGGATTAACAGTTAACAGGCCTGCCCCTTCCTTACTGACCACAGTGAACAGGCCTTAACTAACCCCAGAGGTTAATATGGTATGTGAAATCATCCCTCGGTCTTCAACCGCTTATCCGTAGTTGGGTCACGGGGGCAACAGCTCCACCAGAAAACCCCAGACCTTCCTAACCTAATAACCGCGCTGCTTCACCGCATGGTCGTAGAAGTGTTCCTTATTTCAAGATCTCAAAGTTGGCAACCCTAATCATAATGTTACTGCTGCTGAATTATAGTTCCATTTACACTAAAGAAACGCTGTACCAGATTTGAGGCACTGACTGTCACTAATGTCTACTGTGTAATTGTCCTGTACCTGTCCTAATGTCCAGGTGGTGTGCAGGGAGCTGGGCTGTGGAGCAGCTCTCAGTGCTAACAGAGAGGCGTACTACGGTCAAGGCAGGGGTCCCATCTGGATGGACCAGGTCATGTGCACTGGATCAGAGTCTTCACTGTTTCATTGTCTGAAGAATCCGTTTGGAGATCACGACTGCAGCCACTATGAGGACGCAGGAGTCAGGTGTCAGGGTAAGGATACAAAACTCTGATCCTGGCGTTCAAAGTGGCCAATGACATGGCACCGCCATTAGGGTGACCATACGTCCTCTTTCCCCCGGACATGTCCTCCTTCTGAGCCACGTCCGGCCTGTCCAGGGGTTTGATAGATCCTTCCAATGTCCAGAGTTTATATAGTTTGAGTAGTTGTCTCCACCTGGCCGGAGGCATGGTGGGGAATATGTTTTGCCCTCCGTCCGTGTGTGTGTGTGTGTGTGTGTGTGTGTGTGCGTGTCCGTCCGTCCGTCCGTCTCCGGCGCCATTCACCCGATCGATGCCAAAATTTGCACACACACTCCCTGGGTGCCAACGATGAACCTCTGCTCCAAATTCTCCAGAAGGGCCTAATGTAGCGCCACCAGGAGGCAGATTCTAGCATTTCTTTGGCAAAAATCCATGCGTGTGTACGTCTGTTACCAGCTAATCTCCAAAACCGTTAACCCGATCAATGCCACAATTTGCACACATATCCCCTGCTTGGCAACAATGAACCTCTGCCCCAAATCTTCCACAACAGCCTGTTATAGCGCCACCAGGAGGACAATTTTGTAAAGATGATGAACCCAGTACGGAATTTACATAAAAACCTTTAACGCACTATAATACTAGCCTGAGAAAAATATTACTCTCTTTTCACAATGGCTTGTTATAGCGCCACGAACAGGTGGGCATTTGCAAAACACATTTTTTGTTTGTTGTAATTTTTCATTTCTTTTTGTAATAATCCGTATAGTCTCTGGCACACGGCGCGGAACGACACTCAAGCGCGGCCCTCAATACTATACTCCATAGTATGCGACGCTCCACTACTTTCAACCTGCCAAGGAACTATAAAACCTCATAGGACAGCGCCATTCATCTATGGGCTATTGTTACGATCTATTTCATCTCTATTCCAGCAGGGACCCCAGGGACCCCAGCCCCGCCCAGCCTGCATGCTGACTTCATGGTGGGGCGGTCCGGGGAGGTCCGAGGACTCATGGAGCCTGTCCTGTTCGACATGGTGGTCTCTGACACCACCAGTGGGTTCGTCAACACGGAGGAATACGGCTACGACAAGGACACAGGTAGAGAGTTAACATAGATAGGAGTGGTCCCTGTATACACAGAATTTACATAGATATGAGTGTCCCTGTAAACACAGAGTTAACATAAATAGGAGTGGACCCTATTTTTAATGTTTTGACACTATACAATATTTTTTAATTTGATCCCTGCTTCACGTACGAAAAAAGTTGGGACAGGGGTATGTTTACCACTGTGTAACAACACTCAATAAATGTTTGGGAACCGAGGACACTAATCTTTTTAGGTTTTTAGGTGGAATCTTTTTAGGTTTTTAGGTGGAATTCTTTATCATTCTTGCTTGATGTACTTGTAGTTGTGTGGCTTAAGTTAAACATTTCAGTGTCTCAAATGTCATAATTTGCACTTCATAAATGCGCCATACACTTTCACTGTCTGGACTGCAGGCAGGTCAGTCTGGTAGCCGTACTCTTTTACTATGAAGTCTCACTGTTGTAACACATGCAGAATGTGCGGCTTGGCATTGCCTTAGTAAAATAATCAGGGACGTCCCTGAAAAAGATGTTGCTTGGATGCCAGCATGTGTTCCGATCTTGCTCCAAAACCTGGATGTACCTTTCCTCTTTTGCCCAGAGGACATGATATGCATAAATTCCCAGAGTAGTTAAAAAGTTAACGCACATCCCCAAATGGTGCTGAGCCAAAAACTGCAAAAATACAGTAAACGTAGCCAAAAAAAGAGAGAAGAGGCTCGCAACTCACTTTGAAGTGCTCCAGGCTTTATTTAGTGACAAGGGTTCAAAAGCAGCAACGTTTCGACCTGTTAATGTCTTCCTCGGGCAACCTAAGGCTTGAGGGAGACCTTAACAGGTCGAAACGACCTCACCTTACCTTTACGACCTCAAGAGTTATATCTATAAGGGTCCATTTGGTTACCAACTGTCCATCATTTGGCTGCTAAAAAGCACAGTTATAGAGAAAAGCAGTAATTTCATAAATGCATGAATAATGCTGCGTTCTTCCATCCATGCGTACAGGTCTCTACACGGCTCCATTCACCGGTCAGTTCACAGTGACGGTGACGTCGGCACTGTGCATCGGGACTCGAACCGCGGCCTGGGACCTGGTGGTGAACGGCCTGACCGTCCAGACCTGTACCCTGTGGTCTGGGGGGGTGGGGACCCCCTGTACCTACCCCCTCTATCTGTTCAGAGGCCAGGCTCTGTCTGTCACCATGAGGACCGGCTGTGTGTGGGGCCTGACCATGTCTGGGACCGCCTGGGAGGGCTATATCAGAGAGGAGCTGGATTAGTGGTACTGTTGGTTTTGGTAGTACTAACAGGGGTGTGGTGGATTAGTGGTACTATTGGTTTTGGTAGTACTAGCAGGGGTGTGTTGGATTAGTGGTACTGTTGGTTTTGGTAGTACTAACAGGGGTGTGGTGGATTAGTGGTACTATTGGTTTTGGTAGTACTAGCAGGGGTGTGTTGGATTAGTGGTACTATTGGTTTTGGTAGTACTAGCAGGGGTGTGTTGGATTAGTGGTACTATTGGTTTTGGTAGTACTAGCAGGGGTGTGTTGGATTAGTGGTACTATTGGTTTTGGTAGTACTAGCAGGGGTGTGTTGGATTAGTGGTACTATTGGTTTTGGTAGTACTAGCAGGGGTGTGTTGGATTAGTGGTACTATTGGTTTTGGTAGTACTAGCAGGGGTGTGTTGGATTAGTGGTACCATTGGTTTTGGTAGTACTAGCAGGGGTGTGTTGGATTACGTATGGTGAGACTATTAAAGGGTCATGAAACCCAAAATCACTTTTCCATAGATTTTTTTAGTATAAATTTGATTACCAGTCTTAGATAGCAATGATACGGTACATTAGGATCTAATAAAGGCTTGGGCCTATACGTGCCCTGTCCCTTGACTGCCCCACTAAAGGTGATAAATGGAAATTTCAAAGATATTTCAAATCTATGGGCTTATATTTCTAACATAAAACTGTCAGCTTTCCTTTACAACAACTGGGAGAAGTGAGAGCGGTGCAGAGACGAGTATAGACAGAGTGACGACAATAGCCTTAGAGTATAGACAGAGTTGTGACAACTCCGTTCACTCCATGGGGCCAGTCCAAACAATGTATCTTAGGCTGCGTGGCAGCAGTCACTGCTTACAGTTTCTGACCCATCAATGTCAAATCTCTGACTTACAGGCCACATAACCGTTAGCCCCTCCTCTCTTCCCTCCGCAGCGCAGAAATCTATGCTAGGCTAATGCAAGCCAAGACGCTTGCTTGTTTACTTTGCAAGAGAGACGGAGAGAGAAAAAGAGAGAGATGGGGATCCCCCCTTGATAGGTTTCTCAACACCTGGTTAAAAAAATATAACAAGCTCGTTTTTAGCAGTAAATATTTCACAAATCTGTGTTCTCACCTCTGCAACAGCGAGTTTTCAAATGTGTTTTCAAAAGGCAGACAGCTTGCGCATGTGTGTGTGTGTGTGGGCGAAGGGGGGGGGGGGGGTATGGGGGAGAAGCGTCTGGGCTTGAGGCTTCTTTTGTCGGTTAGACTGTAAGAAACGACCACTGGATAACTTTCTCGACACCTGATTTATAAAACAAGGTCATTTTTAGCAGTAAATATGTGGTGAATTTTCGGAATCTGTGCTTTTTTTCCCCTGTGACAATATTCAACTGCACCCCCACCCTCCAAAGCTGCTTCTTTTTTGACGAATCATTAAGCTCAAATCAATGTCGGGGAGGGGGTTCAGGTTCATACCCCTTTAACAGCTGATTCGCTCTGGCTTTAGCCAGGCTAGCGTAGCACCACTTAATTTTAAGCATCTGTGATTAAAAACGTACATTTATGTTTAAAATCTGTTGAATGAAGATTAAAACTTTAAACTCTGATTAATTCATGGTTTGAATTGTGTTGTGTGTCGGCCATCTTGTTTTTGTGATGTAAACAGTGCTGCCAAGCTGGAGGAAATGACAAAGTGAGAATTTACTGTCGTAATGCACTCAGACAGAGGCGTCTGGAAAAAACATGTTGTTTTTTTTTTTTAACCCTATCAAATTCCATTTGAATGCCCATATAAAAATTTGTGATATGACCACAAATGTCACAAATGTCTCATTTTAACCCTGCAAGTCTCCACTTTCCCCAGAAAAAAACAACTATGTATATTTTGTTTTATTATTCTAAAGGATCAACATTATTATTGTTATTATTTTTTTCCATTTACTTTCCTCACAACACTTCACAACGCGTTGTGGGCTTGAATAACTGCTATTTTCAATACCTGATGTATTTGAACTTTTTCATGCACTATGTGTAAAGTAGCTTATTATTATGAGACCTGGTTGCTTATTTCTCTCCAAAAATCTGGCAACCAGTGTTGCCAATTTGTCGGATTTGTCACTATATTTAGCTTTTTTCCAGACCCCCCTAGCACCAAAATTATTGAAAAACTAGTGCTTTAAAAATGGATTGAAAACCACTGCCCTAGCTCTAGGGTGTATTTTGGAAGTGCCACTAGTGTATTTTGGAAGTTTGCAACACTGCAAACAACGAACGGCACATTTTGTTCCCAGCCTGAAAGCCACGGCTGTGGCTTGCAGCCTCTCATCAGCATGGGAGTCCTGATACAAATTATTGGATTTATTGACCTTTGGATCTGTTGGCGATATTTTTTGCATGTTTTTGATCTTTTGTGCTGTTATTTGGAGACACATGAGGTAAGGTAAAAAAAAATCCCTTTGTTGCTTTGTTTGTTGTTGTCTTGGTTAGGGCTAGTTAGAGATCTATAAGGGTCCATTGTTATGATCACAGCTACATGAAACTTTGTGACAAGTTGGTGCAGGGCTCCCCCTACACCCAAAAAACACCCAAAGCACCCAAAAACACACAATACGTCAAAAACGTCACTGGGAGGGTTGGATTTAGCACCTTTTGCATGTCACCTGATGGATACCATAGATTAGTTAGTTGCAGCAGGCTGTTATTTATTTTTTACCCTGGTCCTCCACACGCCCCACAGTCCTCCACTGCCCTCTAGAGGCTCCTCCTGTACAGTGTAGACTTGGGTTTATTCACATGATGAATATTTTATCTCTGTAGAGTGTAAACATGAATACACTGTCAGGGAAAAAAAAAGTCCTAAAAGAAAAATCGTTAACATGGTGAAACACAACTGACAATGACGTCATCAATTTGTGCTTCACCATGTTAATGATTTTTTTTTTCAGACCTCCATTTCTATTTTAGGAAACAGAATGGGGGGATTTTTCTTATTTAATCATATTTCACATCTCTAAGGTATATTAATAACATAGTAAAATGTTGAAAATGGGTGAATTTCTCCTTTAAACAGTTTTCTCTTAGGATCTATTATTTCGTTCGTTGTATGTTCTCAGAAAAAAAAAAAAAAGAAAGAAAGAAACATCCTGAAATAGTAGGATTCCCTGTAACATGCAGGGGCAGATCTAGGCATGGGCATGGGGGGCAATGCCCCCCTAAATACCCATTCTGCCCCCCCAAACACGATGCCATGCAAAACAACCCATATTTCAAACTAAAGTGCTTCTATTTAAAATGATGTGAAACACTACTACTGCTACTAACTAACTACAGCTGTGTCACCACTAAACCAACAGCATTTCATCATTGAAAACAGAAAACTCTCTGAGTCAGACCTTTAGCTTTATGCATGCTGTGTGTCTGTTGCAACTTCAATGTTATTATTGATGCTTTACTTGACTAATAAAAGTCCTGTAACCGAAAATGGTATGGGCGTGACTTCATCGCCTGTGGCGCTAAGCGACACGGGCGATGAAGCCGCACCCATACCATTTTCTCTTGCCCCTCCAACATGTTCTCTTGCCCCCCCAATTGGGACATGTTACATCCGCCCATGCAAATGATCAGAGTTTGGCTCATGTACTATGAGTGAATGAATACTGTATGAATGAATAGAAGGTTCATACAGTAACTGGGTTATTGTTATAATGGAGGTGTGAGTTTTTTCGTATCAGATTTTGCAGACAATAAGGATAATAAGATTCTGGGAAACATCACAAAAGAAAGTCAGTATAAAAGGGGAAAAAAACAGATTAAATAAACGGCTGTGATCTCTGTGGACCACCTGATACCCTATTCACTGTGTGTGTGTGTGTGTGTGTGTGTGTGTGTGTGTGTGGGTCTGCCTACGTGCCTGCCTGCCTGCCTGCCTGCGTGTGTGTGTGCCTACGTGCCTGTGTGTGTGCCTACGTGCCTGTGTGTGTGTGTGTGTGTGTGTGTGTGTGTGTGTGTGTGTGTGTGTGTGTGTGTGTGTGTGTGTGTGTGTGTGTGTGTGTGTGTGTGTGTGTGTGTGTGTGTGTGTGTGTGTGTGTGTGTGTGTGCGTGCGCGTGCGTGCTTGCGTGTGTGTCTGTGCGTGCGTGCGTGCGTGCGTGCGTGCGTGCGTGCGTGCGTGCGTGCGTGCGTGCGTGTGTGTGTGTAACTCCATCAGTGACACTGACCCAAAGCGTCTGTGATCATCCTCAGGTAAGACAAACTGTCGCACGTTTAAAACATCTTCATATTTGATTTAATAGTAATAACAATCACTGCTAAACATGCTCAATTGTTTTTTATTTATGTTTGCATTTTGAAAAAAAAAAAAAAAAAATCTGTTCAACTCGTGGATTGTGATATCTGGATGGGAAATGAAAACAGTGTCATCTGGACATCACTAGTTAGCAGCCAGCGTGTCTGAACCACTGAGCACACTGTGGAGCGTCTGTTTCAACTGATAGAAAAAAACGATTCTAAATACAGTAATTTCCGGACTATAAGCCGCTACTTTTTTCACATGCTTTTGACCCTGCGGCTTATACAACGGTGCGGCCAATCTATGGATTTTTACAGGCAACACAGGGCTGGTCCTTGAGAGGGTTCCAGGTGGGCTCTGCAGACATAATGATGGAAAGTTGGTTAACTAGATGTAACTCTTTGAGAGCGTAAAAATGAAACCAAATGGACCCTTGCGGGTCCATTTGGTTTCATGTTTACACTCTCAAGAGTTATGATATTCACCATCTAAATTAGCACCACCTAATTAATAAGTCATAAGTCATGTTCATTTTGGTCTAATTTTGATATTTTGCCTCTTTTGTTTGTGAAAATCCATCCTGGAATTGTGAAGAAAACCAAAAGAAATCTTTAGTTTTGGGGTCTGTGGGGTGAAGATGTTGTTAAATCGTGGTCTCTGGCTCAAATGCTGAATAAATAGTGGACCCTGGGATCAAAAAAGTTGAAAACCACTGCTCTAACATGAAGATTGTTGTTTGGTGCGGCTTATAGTCCAGAAATTACATTACTTCAAAAGATTTGTATTCATCAGTGATAATTAACTAGTCTTCATAGATGATAATGTTGTTGAAGTTGATAAGGTTTCAAATTAAAGAGTTACTATGTAACATTCATCGTTAATAGGCTATACTTTTATCCAATAATAATTACACTTACAGTATTAATGTAATTAATACATAATAAGTATTGATTCAAACAAAATGAAATAATCTGCATATTGGCGCCCCCACCACCAAATACTGAGGTACTGCAGCTAACTTAATTATTATGGTTGTTTGTATAGACTAATGCAGGTCTAACTAGTGGTCCCTACAAAGACAGACAGATGGCTGCAGTTAGCCTATAGATACAGATATATAATAATAATGTTGTGTTAGCCTATAGATACAGATTATAATAATATAATAATGTTGTGTTAGCCTATAGATACAGATTATAATAATATAATAATGTTGTGTTAGCCTATAGATACAGATTATAATAATATAATAATGTTGTGTTAGCCTATAGATACAGATTATAATAATATAATAATGTTGTGTTAGCCTATAGATACAGATTATAATAATATAATAATGTTGTGTTAGCCTATAGATACAGATATATAATAATAATGTTGTGTTAGCCTATAGATACAGATATATAATAATAATGTTGTGTTAGCCTATAGATACAGATATATAATAATGTTGTGTTGTACACAGACAGACAGACAGACAGACAGACAGACAGACAGACAGACAGACAGACAGACAGACAGACGGCTGCTGTTAGCCTATAGATACAGATATATAATAATGTTGTGTTGTAGGCCTACACAGACAGACAGACAGACAGACAGACAGACAGACAGACAGACAGACAGACAGACAGACAGACAGACAGACAGACAGATGGCTGCTGTTAGCCTATAGATACAGATATATAATAATGTTGTGTTGTAGGCCTACACAGACAGACAGACAGACAGACAGACAGACAGACAGACAGACAGACAGACAGATGGCTGCTGTTAGCCTATAGATACAGATATATAATAATGTTGTGTTGTAGGCCTACACAGACAGACAGACAGACAGACAGACAGACAGACAGACAGACAGACAGACAGACAGACAGACAGACAGATGGCTGCTGTTAGCCTATAGATACAGATATATAATAATGTTGTGTTGTAGCCTACACAGACAGACAGACAGACGGACAGACAGACAGACAGACAGACAGACAGACAGATGGCTGCTGTTATCCTGGTTCTCTGGTCTGTCATCAGTCTCTGGAGTGGATGGAGATGCACTGTGGAAGGTATGTATGTTAAAACTATGCTTCCATCGTGTGTGTGTGTGTGTGTGTGTGTGTGTGTGTGTGTGTGTGTGTGTGTGTGTGTGTGTGTGTGTGTGTGTGTGTGTGTTCACATGCTCCAAAACTATGGAATGAACTTCCCACTGCAGTCAGAACCACAGACTCACTCCCTGTGTGTAGGCAGCGTGCAATTCAGGTACACATTGGCCTTTTATAGCGCCACCAACAGGTGGATTTATACTCCCACTGGGAGGCAACTATGGCCTGGTTCTTACTTTAGGGAAGTATAATGTTAGCCAGAGATACTTTTAATATTGTGAACTTGTAAATCTGTTCAAACTTACTTATCTGTATAGGACAGACCGATTAATCAAACCAATGCAGATTCATTTAAAAACAACTACAATCGACCAATACTGCTGATTAATCTCCCATCACTAATATTAAAGTTCTGGTGACATACCTGTGAGATCAGATGGAATAGTTGTGAATGCGGATTTGGCAGTACTCGGAAAAAGAGAAATATATGTTAATAACGAGACAACACACCAGAGCTTAAATATGAGTGATTCTATTTATGATATCATAAGGTTTGACAATGACTTACATTACATGTATGGGAAACCGTCCCTTAGCCAAAGCAAGACCCAGATGCTGGGAGAAGCACGTTAACTTATACCCAACCAAAGCCAACCCCCCATGGTAGCAGAAGGTGACAATCTAACTATAGACACAGTCAACAGATGGTTACAAATGAAAACCCCCCATCCCTAACAGGAATGGAGCATTTAGACAACTGAAATAACAAACAGTAGGGACGTTTTCAAATGTTTACCAACAATTTCTTTGACATAGTACACGATGACATCATCATGACGTCATCGTGTGCACGGACGGACGGATGGACGGACAGGGTACGAATTATAGTCACCACCTGACGGTGGAGACAATGATATAAACTTCATCCAGTTTAGCTACAGAGCTGTGAGATCAGCTGGGAATTATATGAACTTCACCCAGTTCAGCTACAGAGTTGTGAGATCAGCTGGAATTATATAAACTTCATCCAGTTCAGCTACAGAGCTGTGAGATCAGCTGGGAATTATATGAACTTCACCCAGTTCAGCTACAGAGTTGTGAGATCAGCTGGGAATTATATGAACTTCATCCAGTTCAGCTACAGAGTTGTGAGATCAGCTGGAATTATATAAACTTCACCCAGTCCAGCTACAGAGCTGTGAGATCCAAGTATTTGGAGTACGCGTCTGAAAAAAGTGAATGAAACCAGTGCATTTTCAGAAAACCTTTTCTTAGAGAAATGGTCACCAGGAAAGCGTGAAGAGTTGTAAAAGTGTTTTCTGTCTTTGTGTCTCGATCATCCAGGCCAAAACTACTCCTGGGAGTTACCAGGAACGACCACAGCACCCAGCAGTGAGTGATGGAGGAACTCTTAAAGGGGTACTCCACTTTCAAAAAAAAACTTTTGGTCATTTTATGGTCTACTCAGCCTCACGTGAACACACCAGACAGTTTATAAGTTACTCCTTTCAATATTTAGATATTTGATGTTCATTAATCTGCCAGACCCAAACCCATTATAACTTAAAACTCCATTTTAACCATGACAGAATATTCGAAAACAACCCATCTTTTTTCTGGTGACTGATATCGTCCTCCTAATACGTGGGAGGGCTGTGGAATTTCATTTACAGTTTTTGTATAGGAAGGATGTTCCGGCAGATTAATGAACATCAAATATCTAAATACTGAAAGGAGTAACTTATAAACTGTCTGGTGTGTTCACATGAGGCTGAGTAGACCATAAAATGACCAAAAGTTTTTTTGAAAGTGAAATACCCCTTTAACTGAACATCCCTGTCTCTTCTCCTACTCTGTTTCCTCCTCCAACTCACTCTATAAAACCTTTACATGTCTCTTCATCTTTCCACAGTCAGAATCGTAGCTAAGCTATCAGTACCTACTGGCGTGTTCGTAGAGAACAGTTTTCTCTACATATGAACGCAGAGAGAGTCTATTTACCTTGTAGAGTTGTTGTGGTTGCTATGAACCCTGATCCACGCCTTTGTATTTTCCCGGCTTGACTACTGCAATGCACTCTTCTCTGGCCTCCCCAAGAAAACAACTGACTGACAGATTACAACTAGTCCAAAACGCGGCAGCCAGAGTTTTAACTAAAACTAAGATGAGAGAACATATTACTCCTGTCCTAGCCTCACTACATTGGCTACCGGTTGTGTTTAGAATTGATTTTAAAATTCTTTTACTTGTCTATAAAGCGCTTAATGGTCTTGCACCTTCCTACCTACATGACTGCCTGCCTAAGTATGTCCCAGGCCGTCCCCTCAGGTCTTCCACTGCAGGCCTGCTTGCGGTGCCTAAAATGGCAACTAAAAAACACGGTGAAGCAGCCTTTTGCTTCTATGGACCGACAGCGTGGAACAAACTCCCATTATACATTCGACAGGCAGCCTCTGTAGACATTTTTAAAGCACAACTCAAGACGTACTTCTATGCACTTGCTTTTAACTGATTCTCTGTGATTCTATATTTTATGATTTTATATTTTATGCCTTATTTCAGGTCCTCACTGTACTGCTTCTTTGATGTATTTTAATGATCTCTTTAATTTATACCCACTTTTTTTGTCTTCTTCTCTATTGCAATGTAAAGCACTTTGAGCTGCATTTTATGTCATGAAAGGTGCTATACAAATAAAGATTATTATTATTATTATTATTATTATTATTATTATTATTATTATTATTATTATTATTATTATTATGTGTACTACACATAGCTGGTGAGGACGGAGGCTACACATTGTGTAGCCTCCGTCCTCACCAGCCATGGGATTGGCAAGTCCATTTTGTGCTGTACACAAGTGCTGTATCTCTGAAGCTTCCAGCACTGTCCGTGGTGAGCCGCTGTGCATCCCAACGATCTTACATTATTCTTGTGTTTGTATCACATCGCTGATCACATGTAACTGCTTGTACCAAGAGCATCTGCATTTAACACACGTTTGATTGCATTTCTACATCGCTGGGACTTCCAAAAACTCCTGAAATCAAAGTGGAGACCTGTGCCCCTTGGCTTGTTTTAACTTTGATTTATCTCAGTGTTATTTATTGTTTATCTACCTCTGTGTTATTATCCTTTTGTATATTCCAGCGTACCAGTGGATCCGCTTGGTGAACGGTACAGACCGGTGCTCTGGCAGGGTGGAGGTGTTCTACCAGGGTCAGTGGGGGACAGTGTGTGACAACCGCTGGGGGATGCAGGATGCTCAGGTAGGAATCGTTCTGTTGTCATAAACCCAGAAGGCTAAAGTGCTTCCTATAATGGTGGTGAATGGGTAGCAGTGCAGCGCAGTGGCCACCAGTGGCCACCAGAGCACAGTTAGTTGTTGTAAGAACGATATGACCTCCCTTTGTTCCTCATCGTTCTTTGTTTCGGCTGCATCTGCAATGTGACGTCATCGAAAATCAATCTGGATGGTGTTAATTCATGTAAATTGTTAACGGTGAAACCTTATAACCAAATACCACCGTCACGTTGGGACATTGTAGTACTTCAGCCAAACTTCTTATCCTGAAAAGAAATTAGTCCTGAAAGAAAATGACAAGGACTGGTATTCTCAAACACTATGGTGTAAGTCTTCTCATTGGCTGAATGGCAGCAAATCAGGCCCGGGGCCTTGTGTGTAGGCCAAAAGCCTGTACCACCAGACCTGGGCCTTGGCTTACCAAATAATTACCCAGAATAATTAAAACCTGCAAGTCAAAACGTCCAGAAATCACCTGACCCCCCCAATTAACAATGTTACTGTACTCCCCTGCTTTGTTCATCATGAGTTGGAGCTCTTGATGGCTGGTTTTAATTATTGCCCTTGCCCTTGTTGGTAACGATGCATTTCAAACTCCAGTTTGTCCCTCTTTCAGGCTGCAACAGCCCTTTAGAGCGCTCAGTTTTCTGACCCCTCAATGTCGCAACATTTCAGCTGCTCCGAGTATTATTTGGACCGAGCCTCCATGTGTTTTTTTACAGGTGGTGTGCTTCATTTTGACTCCTGTGTGTCCAGGTGGTGTGCAGGGAGGTGGGTGGTTGCGGCGCGGCCATCAGTGCTTTGGGTAACGCCCACTACGGCGCGGGCAGCGGTCCCATCTGGCTGGACGAGGTCCACTGCGACGGGGAGGAGTCTTCGCTGCGGGGGTGTCAGACGGCCCCGCTGGGAGTCCACAACTGTAGTCACCACGAGGACGCAGGGGTCCGCTGTGAGCCAGGTAAACCCAGGCGCGTAGCTAGCGTGACGCAGACAACGCAAGTGCGTTGGGGCTCACGACGCTGGAGGGCCCCTCTGAGTAAATAACTAATTGAAAGAACTGTTATTTACGCAAATAACGTACAATGGGTTACGTTTGTTGAATCGCTGAGGTGTATGCTAGACGCTCCTATCATGCCAAAAGCTTAAGCTTAAGAGTATTCGAGACGATCCTGCGTCGAGGCCGCGATTTTTCAGTTGCCAACCGAAATAAAGCAGCGGGGTTGGGAAGGAGCGCTTGTTTTATCTGCCGGCTACTACTAGTAGGGCGGGGCGAAGGAAGTTTTACTGAGGTTATGGTTAGGGTTAGGTTAGGTTTAGGCATAGGTTCACGGTTAGGTTCGCGGCTCATAGCCGTGAACGCCTGCTATTTTTCAATGAAAGTTAAAACACCACAAGTACAGTATAGAATGGTTTAGTCTCAGTCTAAAGCGCTGTACATACTCTCTCCGACGTCTGAACTTTTGTTCGGAAAGATCACACTTTACTTTCCGTTAAAAAAAAAACTTTCCGAACACAGATGATGTTCATACTTCGTTCTTGTTCGGAAAAAGCTTGTAGTGAGTGCTTTGATGTGATGTGTGAAAAAAAAAGTTTGGAGCTACTAAAATACCCACATTAGAATAAAGACAAACTGCAAACTGTTGCATCTATGACATCTATGACAAAAATCAAGGACATTATGTGTCATGTCACAGGAATCAAGGTAGATGGATGCCCAATGTGTTTTGGTGTGGAATTCTCCTTTAAGTGATTGGTGATTGAAGTAGTGGTTTATTTACAGCGTCATGTGACTTTAACCAGCCAATCAGAATTATGTATTTGGAATACGGGTCTTAGGCCTCGGCCACACGAGGAAAATATCCGTTCTTTTCCTCCCCCGTTGAAAAAAAAAATCCTGTCCACACGACAAAGATATCCTTGTCCACACGTAAACGCAAAACGGACATTTTGGACTCCAACACGTATGCCAGGCCAGTAGGTGGCGATAAGAAATATTTAGCGCAACAGAAAAATAAGCTTGTGAGTTGGTCTCCATGGTTACCCCACGTGTTACCCCATAAATTCCGCCACGTAACCCGGTAGTCGTAATGAATGAAAAACAAAACAAAACAAGCGTGCAGAAAAGCTGGAGGTGGGAAGAGAAAATACAGAAAAGTCATCAGAACAAAGGTTAGGATGAGCAAAAAGAAGTCTAAAACAGAGTCCTCGTATGTGTGGACTGACGATGAGGTGGAATTGCTGCTAAACGTCACACTAGAGTACAGTGCAAAGAAAGCCCAAGAGAATGTGGACTGGGAGAGCTGCTACACCAAATACTCTGACATCAAGGACGCCTTTGAGGAGCAGTATCCAGACACGGAGGAAGCCAAACTTGTTGGTAAAGACTTTCCGCATAAAAAAGGTTCCGCGACAAAGGTGGTCATAACAACCAAACTGAAGGGCATCCGTACTAAATACCGGGGTGTTGTCGACACAGGACGCCGAAGTGGACAAGGAAGGGTAATGCTGCTCTTCTTCCACCTCTGTGAGCAGATTTGGGGTGGCTCCCCTGCCACAACCTCCATGTCTAGTGGCATAGAGACAACTGACTTTGACAGTCAGTCGGACCAGCCCTCCCGGGTCGACGCCGGATCATCATCTCCCGGTGTGGCTACCGTCGGGAACGAGTCTGATGTAGAGTCCCTTGAAGTCGGACCCGGTGATGGTACGTCAGGGGTGCCCGTCTCGTCCGTGAAGGAACGACGCAGTGTACTTGAGGTATGTCACTTTTGTAAGGAAATACCAGAGCCCGCCTCGAGTATAGAGTATACTGTAAGTAGTTACTCGTTCATTTCCATGGGTCCGGTCCAATGGCGGCTTTTCTACATGGACTTGGGGAGAGAATGGGGACAAAATAAAAGGCATATGCTGAAATACATTAGAGTTCCAAATGATATACAACATTTGTAGTTTTTGTTGTAGTAATGGTACACCATTATTATCCAGTTATCTAACTGGATAATAATGGTCGCTGTGAGTGAAACGCAATGCGTGTCTCCCCAGAGCCATCTAGTAGATGGCTCTGGGGAGACACGCATTGCGTTTCACTCATAGCCATCTAGTAGAAGAGTTGCGATATTGAGGGGTCCGAAACTGAGCGCCCGAGCGCTGTTCATGCAGCCTGGGTTATGTTCATGTTGTACTATTACTACAAAAAAAGAGCATGAAAGCTGTGCGGTTGCCTGAGTCCAATGCATTTCTGGCTACTTCCAGTCCAACACTTGTCACAGATTGCCCAATGCTCAAGAGTTCACGTCAGTTCAGCCGCCATTAGAGCTTTCCATGGAAGTGAACGGGGTTGTCAGAACTTTATGCTCCAAGGCGCTGGTTGTACTGTACTGTAGACTCTACAGTGTACAGGTACCTAACTGGATGGGGGGTGGCATTGGCAACAAGGAACAGTTGGGTACATCGGTACTGTAGGCTACATATTATAGGCTAACCTCACCAGCATGTTTAACAAATGTTTTGTAGGAAAATGTTTAAGTATAATACAATGTGCCGTTTTGTAGATGCATTGCATATTGCTCTTTATTGCTTTTCAAGTGTTGTGGCACTGTTGAGGTGTTATGTGTTTGTTTGATAACAGATGTATTTGCTTTTGCATTGTTCAGTCTTCCAATTTACAATACAACCTAGATGATCTGGGGGTTCTTTCGGTCAGTTGGCTGGTCAGTCATGCACAGTAATACATCCATGGCATTACAATACCATGGTGTTACTGTGCTCAAAACACCATAAACATAAACCTTGTCAATGTATAGATGGTTGTGTTGAGAATCTGGACTTGACTTGAAAATGGTGATTTGGGTCATGTTCTGCAGGTTTTGATCCACTCTCAACATGGCCATCTTTAGAGTACATTGTGCTTCATGGAGATGCTAATTTTCCTCAATACCTTAACCGTGCCACAGGCACATGTACATACAGTATTATACTGTATTTTTCCATATTCTATTTTTCAAATCAAATACCTCACTTTACGCACAATTGATTATAGAAAAAATATGAACTTTTACACAATATTCTGACTGACGGAGAGCTGTACGTATGTCTGTTTTAAAATGTGTATTCTATATGTAAGTAAAGTATTCTATTTTTCTTCATTCAAGGCCAAACTCAAAAGCTACAGATATGACAGACCAGGGTTTCCCCCAGCGCTTTATTATCAGGGCGGCCGCCCTGAGTGAAGCCCGCCCCCGCCTTGGCTACGTTCCCCAAAAAAAAAAAAAAAAAAAAAAAAGTAAAAATGTGTCGTTCATACAGTGTGCATGTTAATAAAGTTATCTGCACTAAGCCTTCAAACCGAAAGTGCGATTTGAAACCATGTCATTAGCAAATCACAACGGCCGCGATCATTCAGTATTATTCAGTAGTATCAGTATCAACCGGAGCGAGTCTGATCCAGTGGTTGACAGACACTTCTGTGCTGCGCGCTGCCCAATCAGTGCGTATGCAGTGCTTCTGTGCACGCACACGGAGCACACGGAGTTGTTTAGCCCCCGAAGCAGTAAAAAGACGCATTGGTGTGGCTGTCTGGTCAACGCATGCCGTCTGTGTCCCGCCCGACTCCCGCGGACCCCCGTCATGTCAGCCTAACCAAACGACATCCACGCTGGTGTGCAGCTTCATATGCTTAACGTAGTCACCCTCTCCCTGTCTGTTGAATAATTAGCACATAGGCTAGCTTGTAGCTCGTGTGTGCTGCTTCTGAGTGTGTGTGTGTGTGTGTGTGTGTGTGTGTGTGTGTGTGTGTGTGTGTGTGTGTGTGTGTGTGTGTGTGTGTGTGTGTGTGTGTGTGTGTGTGTGTGTGTGTGTGTGTGTGTCTTGAAGCGTATTTTGCGAGTATTTTGAGGGTGACCAGATATCCCCGTTTCTGTGGGACAGTCACAAGGTGACCAGATGTCCTTCTTTGCGTGGGACAGTGTCTCATTTCAAAGACCCTGTCCCACATTGTGACTGACAGACTACAGTGGTCAATTGTCCTAAAAGTCCCCCTTCTGTTTTCTGTTGTAAAGTTTTCTCACTGTCTCTGTTAATGCTAGATGTTTTTTAAGCCTGTTGAAATAACAGGTGAAATACATACTAACATGAATAAATAACAAATTCATGGCTAGGGACTAGGCTACTTATGGACAAATGATGCATGAGGCATTTTTAATGCCAACTGTAATGTGTTGCTACCCTGCAATTAAATGTCCCTCTCAAGTAATACTTCTGTCCCTCAAATGAACAGTTTTGGTCCACTTAAGTCTGATTGATCAATCTATTGTGAAAGAAAAATATCTACCAGTCTGCCTGTTCTGATAAGAAATGAAATATGGCCTAATAATGACATAACTGCAGTAAATGGCCATTTAATATGTGATGACCGCGAAAATGCAGTCATTCCCTTATTGACTATAAGGGAATTTATAGTCATTTTTTACTGTGGCACTCTGAGTGTCAAGGAAAAAATCATGGCACTTCATGTCAAAAAGGTTGCCTACCCCTGGCCTACGGTATTGTAATTACATCACATGCACGTGCACATGCACGGACGTGCACGCGCACGAGCACAGACTCGAAGCCTCACCACCTTGACTAACCAATTTTCTGGGGGAAACACTGACAGACTGAAGAGAAGGGCTCCGGTGGATACATCCCAAGAAGATTTGGAATTGAGGAAGACCATGGTGAAAATCATGGAAAAAGCAGAAACAAACAACACAGGAAATGTCAACCAAATCACATCACACATTGCACAGCTCACATCCTCAGTCAATTCTGGTTTAAACCTCTTGACTCAAATGATGCTGCAACATAATACTCAGCCACCATATCAGACACAACCTCAAACACACATGCACAACCCGACATCGCTCCATAATCCATCTCACACAGTCTCACTACAACGTCCTGCTCAGTTCTCCCACAATGCTGCATTCATCATAAATAACCAGCCACACACCGCCTCACACCCACAGCAGAGCACATCACATCCAACCCAGCATAACCATCCATCCCTACATAAACCATTTCAGATAATCTCACATCCTGCATTCATCCTACCTAACCAGCCACACACCGCCTCACCCCCACAGCAGAGCACATCACATCCAACCCAGCATAACCATCCATCCCTACATAAACCATCTCAGATATCACATCCTGCATTCATTCTACATAACCAGCCACACATTCTGTCACACCCACAGCATCCTACCCAGCTACACAACCCATCTCAAGCAAACACAACGCCACATCCTACCCAGCAAGACGACCCATCTTCTCAACCAAAGACACCACAACATCCCACCAAGCGAAACGACCCTTAAGATTTCAAAAAATAAAGCTTTGTTCCTTCAGTCCATTTCTTACAGCCTATTTTTTTATTTAAGCCTTAATGTTTCATGTAATGTTGCGCTAATGCCATTTTGTTTTCATGTAATAGTTGCACCTTAAGCCCACATTTGTTTTGAATTTAGCACAAAGACAAAACAAGTAAATGTGTGGAATAAAAAACATAACTCACAGAAAATATACATATAACTCACAGATGACATGAATGCATAGTACTATGACATAAGAGAAAACTTGATAAGTCATTGAAAACGAAAGGTCTGATAAAGGGTTTAAGGTTATTTATTTGAGTGATAGACTATCAATTTCGATACAAATGATTTTACTCATCGGTATTTGAGAAAAGTAAATACTCAAAAGACCAGCAGACATTTCTTATGAATGTGCAAAAAGGTACAACACTTTTGAAAGTCCATTGATTTGTGGTGGTAAGGAGATGTATATCTTTGGCTGTTTCATCTCATGCATTTATAGATTTACCCAAATTACTCATTGTTCTCTTTCTTTTAGGTTTATAGCCACAATAGACAATACATGTTTGCATTTGGTGGAACAAACTGCACATCCGTTTATATGGAAGAAAAAAAAAAGTAACTAATCATCACACCGGCTGATCTGTCTTTTTGATGTTCCACTAATCCAGGGGTGGGCAATTATTTTTTCCCAAATGGCCAAATGAGATACATAAAATATTGTGGAGGGCCGTAGGCTTAACTAAAGTCTGCATAATAATTTAATTTTCAAGATACAAGTCAGTAAGACCAACCATTTTGACACCAGGGCCCCTCTATTCAGTATTTGAGCCACAGAGGACCACCATTTGATGACATTTTAGCCCCACAGACCCCAAAACTAAAGATTTCTCTTGCTTTTGTACACAATTACAGGCTGGATTTCAAACAAAACAGACAAACATACATATCAAAATGACCATTAATCTTCTACATTCTCTAGTTGTGTAGACCTGGGCTAATTCAGATGATGAATATGAAAAAAGTGAAATGAATATGAAAAATGAACCCAAATCAACGGTCAATCTCAAATTTATTTTTTCAAGGGTCAAGAAACCTGGTCAGTACCCTCCTGACTCTCTTTCCCTCTGTTTCATTACAGTCTGTTCTGTACAGGTTATTCTCCATGGGAGGTTGGGATTCCCTGTCAAATGAAATTGCATGCATCACACTATCGTTAGCAACAGTCTCCTTACAGACCTCGCAATAGTTGTGAAGAACAAAACAAGCATAAATAACATAAGGAAGCTCAACAAGATTTATGTCCATTTGTTTTTTAAGGATCCCAAACCTGGCCTTCAACCGCCCAAAGGCGCACTCTATGACCATCCGTGCTTGGCAGAGAGACAGACCAAAGTACTGCTGTTGGGGATTGCACCCTCCATTTGCATACTCCTTCATCAGATATGGCAGTAGTGGATAAGCTGGGTCTCCAAGCAGAAATATGGGAATGGGGTCTTCATCTTCCACAATCCTCCTTTTCAGGGCAGGGATGTGACCAGTCTTGAAATGCTCATTGATTTTGGAGTTTGCAAAGACTCTAGCATCGTGAACACTCCCGGGCCATTTCACCACAACATCCATGAACTGATAGTTGTAATCACATGTTGCTTGGACGTTGATCGAGAATTTCCCCTTCCTGTTAATGAAGTCCATGGAGTTCGTTTTTGGCTCCTTGACTTCAATGTGGGTGCCATCGATGGCCCCCAAACACTGTGGTATGCCATGGGACTGTTCAAAACGGGTGACGAGTTCCTGTGCCTCAGGTTCCGAGAAAGGCAGGCTGATGTACTGTGGGCCTAGATGGACAGTTATAGCCCTACAGACCTCCCGAACGATGTTGGAGACACACTGTTTTGATAAGCCAAAGGAGTTGGCAGTCTTTCGCTGTCTCCCTTGGTCACTGAGGTAATACAGCGTAATGGCGACCTTCTTCACCACGTCTACTGGAGCTCTCATCACTGTTGTGATCCCCTATTGATAGAACAGTGTATTGAAAATTAGAATGGGTACAGTTCAATGACAGTACAGGACAACAAAAAATCTGCTAGGATAGAACTAATAAAGCACTAGCCTTTTTAAAATAAAAAAAACATGTTGACATAACAGGGTGGACATTTTATTTATTACTCCACATACAAGAGTATGTCATTATGAATGCAGTAAGATTATAATGTTGATTACAATGATATTTTCAGATCCATGAAAATGTACCAGTGTTAATCTTCTACTTCCCTTGTGTAAACTTTGGTCTAATTCAGTGAATATTTTAACTCTTGAGAGTGTAAACATGAAACCAAATGGACCCGCATTTTTACACCCTCAAAGAGTTACATCTGGTTAACCAACTTTCCATCATTTAGCCCGGGGACCACCTGGAACCCTCTCATGGACCACCTGTTGAAAACCATTGCTTTACCACATCAGTAACACCACCTAAGACATTGATTCATGTGGCAAGAGAATGTCAAGAGACCCATGTTTCACATCAAGGACTGATACCCATTTGGTTATGCATGATGCACCCCCATTCCAAAATTATATATGGCATGGCCTCTAGATCTGGCCACCGTAAGAGATTCTTTTTTACAGCTCAAGCAGTGATTCTCAACTAGTTTGACCTGCATATTAGTCTACAGACTCCCTTTCCATGATATTTCCATGTCTGGGAGACCCAAATCGTATAATGAAATCAATGTTAATTCAACTCTCTGTGTGAACAAATGGAACTGAATGGACTTGTTTGCTTCCACTCTCAGAGTTACAGTTCCATAAGAACATCTTCATTCAGCTTAGGACCCCCGAAACTCCCTCGATTGCCTTTGGGGTCCCCAGACCCAACTTTGGAAACCACTGCCATAGAGGACACGAAAGCATTGATACAAATACTTTCATATGGGGGAAGCTTTATTATTTTTAGCCAGGCAGTTACAGGGCTAGCGTCTATAATAATACAAGCTTGCCGGAATTAGCGTTTATTCTTACACAAGATGTGCAATATGACGCAAATGGCAATGAATAGTAGAATGAATTATACCAGAACATCATGGAAAAGGAAAATAATAGTATAGTATACCTCTATGTGAGGACGAAGCTGCTCAGCCAGTGAAGTCAGTGATGCTCTCGACATTCGGAAGTTTTCCTTCCACTCTTCCTCAACCATATCTCCATTGGTGAATGTATCCCACCACTCACTCGTTCGACCAGGCCTGACCCAAAAGCGGCGTCTCTGGCGTCTTATAGACCGCCTACGCAGCGGACCGGGACCGGGTCCATCCATCAACATGTACATTAGACGCCTCCGAGTCGCAGTGAAGTGGTGGAGTTGGTGTAACAACGCCAAATTGAGTTGGAGAAGTCCCAGAATGCCGAAGAGCGTCCAAGATAGATTTAACAGGAATACGACTCTGTCTACAGCTACCATACTATAGTGTGCAAGTGAAGTAAGCAAGCCTCTGCAGTAAATAAACAAACGTCTTTCACCCGGAAGTTGTTTGTTCAGCATCTCACGCATAGATCGAGCTGATGCGCATGTTCAAAATGACAAGCAACAATGGGCATGCGCGGCTATGGCGGCGACGTCATCGTTTTCGTTTCACGCGTCTATACGGCTCCGCTGCTCCGGATATTTTCGAATATCTTCACTTATTTCTCCGTTTGCAGAAAACTCCGTTTGAGTGACGTAAAACGCCGTTTGCGTGTAGTAGAACGGCCCAAACGCAGGAATATTTCTGCGTTTGGCAAAAGATCCGGAGTCGTGTGGCCGGGGCCTTAGAAAAGCAAATAAAACCCTCAGGTGAAAACTTGCATTTTCAGGAAACCTTTTCAGAGAGAAATGGCCGACAGGATAGTGCAGAGAAGTGTTGTAAAAGTGTTTTCTGTCTTTGTGTCTCGATCATCCAGGCTATAGTAAATTCTTCTGGACAGTACCCACGACCACCAAACCAACCACGACATCGAGCGGTAAGTGATGGAGGAACACTTCCAGAATCATAGATGTACGGTATATAAAGGCTAGATGTCTGGAGGCGGAGTCTCTGATGTGTAAATATGTCAACATACGTTTTCTTGTGTTTTCTCAACACAGGACGTGTTTTACATTTAGTTTACCGCTTGAATAAGTTACCCATAATGTTGGAGGAGAGGAGACGGCAGACAGAGAACCTGTCGCTTTTAAGTGATGTCTGTGCCTTTACGAGGCTACGACTTTAAAGAGTGGAATTCTCAACAATACACACCAATCCTGACTGACTTTTTGACTTGGTCATTCATGTCTATATTTTGTACATATCACAGCTTATTTTTATTTTTTTTACCTACCTCGGAGCTCTGACAGTGTGTTTTACTGTTGTTAGCTTGTTGTAGTAATACGTTTGGCTGAATAGTTGGGAAAATTAGCCAGCTATATGTGGAGGACTGACATAAGATGCTGTTTGGATCATTAGCCACAAATACATAACATATAAAACAAAACACAACAAATATATCTGAAATATGTCTGTTGAAGGTCTCAGAATGTTCCTAATGCTTACTGTTGTCCATTTTTTCATATTTACATTTAGATGACCATAGCACAAAGACTACAATGTCAACAACACAACCAACTACAATGACAACAACACAACCAACTACAATGTCAACAACACAACCAACTACAATGTCAACAACCCAACCAACTACAATGTCAACAACCCAACCAACTACAATGTCAACAACCCAACCGACTACAATGTCAACAACCCAACCAACTACAATGTCAACAACCCAACCGACTACAATGTCAACAACCCAACCGACTACAATGTCAACAACCCAACCGACTACAATGTCAACAACCCAACCGACTACAATGTCAACAACCCAACCGACTACAATGACAACAACCCAACCGACTACAATGACAACAACCCAACCAACTACAATGTCAACAACCCCACCGACTACAATGTCAACAACCCAACCAACTACAATGTCAACAACCCAACCAACTACAATGTCAACAACCCCACCGACTACAATGTCAACAACCCAACCAACTACAATGTCAACAACCCAACCAACTACAATGTCAACAACACAACCGACTACAATGACAACAACTACGATGCCATCAACTCCAACAACAACATCAGGTACAGAATGAGGAAGACACATGGTCATTCATTCACAACAAACTGCCTTCGTAATCTCTGCCTCCCTTTCCACGTCCAGCTCTTTAGGGGTTAGGTTAGTTGCTCAGTGACCCAGTTTATGTACGTTGTATTGTGGGTGACCCTTTGGTTTACTGAGACACTATCTCTGCATTCTATGATCCTATAGTTTACTTAGACACTGTCTCTCTGCATTCTATGATCCTATAGTTTACTCAGACACTGTCTCTCTGCATTATGTGATCCTATAGTTTACTAAGACACTGTAGTTTACTGAGTTTACTGAGACACTGTCTCTGCATCGATGATCCTATCCTGCCTCCATATTGTAATGTGTGTATATTCCAGTCTGCTAACTGCCTCCATATTGTAATGTGTGTATATTCCAGTCTAACTGCCTCCATATTGTAATGTGTGTATATTCCAGTCTGCTAACTGCCTCCATATTGTAATGTGTGTATATTCCAGTCTGCTAACTGCCTCCATATTGTAATGTGTGTATATTCCAGTCTGCTAACTGCCTCCATATTGTAATGTGTGTATATTCCAGTCTAACTGCCTCCATATTGTAATGTGTGTATATTCCAGTCTGCTAACTGCCTCCATATTGTAATGTGTGTATATTCCAGTCTGCTAACTGCCTCCATATTGTAATGTGTGTATATTCCAGCGTATGAGAGGATCCGTGTGGGGTACAGATATGGGTGCTTTGGCAGGGTGGAGGTGTACTACCAGGGTCAGTGGTATTCATTGTGTGCTGAGTCCTGGGACATAAACGATGCTCAGGTAGGAATGGGATTTTTAACCATAACCGTTCAAGTTACATCACTGTGTCCATGATGGATGAATTAACCTTGTGATCCTGTCAGTCTGTCCTTCCTATAGTTCACCTGGGCTAGATCCTGTAGCCTTGGATAATGTCCTGAGTATTGTTGTTGTTTTTGTTGTTGTTGTTGTTGTTGTTGTTAGCATTCTCCCAGGTTCTTCAAAACGCCACTGAGCATGTATGAGTATGGTCATCAAAGTGTGGTTGCAGATCTCAATGATGATCTCTTCCTCATCTCTGTCCACTGTTGGAGCGTGTCCAGGAGATCTCAGTAGTGGGTGAAGCAGGAGGTCATTCTCTCTTCTGGGCTGCAGCCTGTCAGCTGTCCTTGTCTTGCCCTGTCTTGCGTCCAGACATCCATCCCATTTATGGCCTTCCATGACTCCTTGTATCTCCGTTCTCAATATGTTCTGCATCCACCCTCTTTGCCTTCTTCAACATCTCCTCCCCTGAGCTGGTGGTGAACAGCTGTTGTTTGGCTCTGTTCAGCTCTCTCTCTGTCTGTCTCATGGTGTCTGTGTTCCGCTGCACCCTGCGGCCGTGCTCAGATAACTTCTGGATGTTTAGATCTAAGGGAGACTCTGAGTTTTCCATGGCACCCATTTCCTGGTAGCCTCTTATTAGTACAGAGAAACCGCTCATATGTTGTTGGCTCCTCTTCCTTCTTGCCCAGCAGATGTAGGCGGGCTCTCACCTCCGCCGTGTTGTTGGTTGCCTGAAATTCAGAGCATCCTGCTAAGACCTCCTGGAGGTCAGAGCATCCTGCTAAGGACTCCCAGTCAGGCCTGGAGTTCAGAGCATCCTACTAAGACCTCCTGGAGTTCAGAGCATCCTGCTAAGGACTCCCAGTCAGGCCTGGAGTTCAGAGCATCCTGCTAAGACCTCCTGGAGTTCAGAGCATCCTGCTAAGGACTCCCAGTCAGGCCTGGAGTTCAGAGCATCCTGCTAAGACCTCCTGGAGTTCAGAGCATCCTGCTAAGACCTCCTGGAGTTCAGAGCATTCTGCTAAGACCTCCTGGAGTTCAGAGCATCCTGCTAAGACCTCCTGGAGTTCAGAGCATCCTGCTAAGACCTCCTGGAGTTCAGAGCATCCTGCTAAGACCTCCTGGAGTTCAGAGCATCCTGCTAAGACCTCCTGGAGTTCAGAGCATCCTGCTAAGGCCTCCTGGAGTTCAGAGCATCCTGCTAAGACCTCCTGGTCAAGCCCGGGCCTGTAGTCATGTGTAACCCTGAGGATGACGTTCACTATAGCTCAGAATATAGTCAGACTACTTGACCAAATATATATAACCGTGTCGTCATAAATGAACGATGGGTCCTCCTCTGTGTCCATTACCCAGGTGGTGTGTCGGGAGGTGGGCTGCGGAGCAGCTCTAGCTTTCTTAGAAGTAGAGTCCAACTATAGTTACGTATGGAGGACCAGCTTCCAGTGCAACGGAAACGAGTCTTCACTGTCACACTGCAACATGAGTCTGTTAGAACACAGCGACTGTTTGCATGCAGTGGTTGGGTGTACTGGCCCCCGGCCAGGTAAGGATGAAGACATGTCTTCATGGTTGTCATATTTTTATTTGAATTTGCTGTGTCTCGTACAACGACGTCACCAAGCAGTCTGCTAACTGCCTCCATATTGTAATGTGTGTATATTCCAGTCTGCTAACTGCCTCCATATTGTAATGTGTGTATATTCCAGCCTTCTAACTGCCTCCATATTGTAATGTGTGTATATTCCAGTCTGCTAACTGCCTCCATATTGTAATGTGTGTATATTCCAGTCTAACTGCCTCCATATTGTAATGTGTGTATATTCCAGTCTAACTGCCTCCATATTGTAATGTGTGTATATTCCAGTCTGCTAACTGCCTCCATATTGTAATGTGTGTATATTCCAGTCTGCTAACTGCCTCCATATTGTAATGTGTGTATATTCCAGTCTAACTGCCTCCATATTGTAATGTGTGTATATTCCAGTCTGCTAACTGCCTCCATATTGTAATGTGTGTATATTCCAGTCTAACTGCCTCCATATTGTAATGTGTGTATATTCCAGTCTAACTGCCTCCATATTGTAATGTGTGTATATTCCAGTCTGCTAACTGCCTCCATATTGTAATGTGTGTATATTCCAGTCTAACTGCCTCCATATTGTAATGTGTGTATATTCCAGTCTGCTAACTGCCTCCATATTGTAATGTGTGTATATTCCAGTCTGCTAACTGCCTCCATATTGTAATGTGTGTATATTCCAGTCTGCTAACTGCCTCCATATTGTAATGTGTGTATATTCCAGTCTGCTAACTGCCTCCATATTGTAATGTGTGTATATTCCAGTCTGCTAACTGCCTCCATATTGTAATGTGTGTATATTCCAGTCTGCTAACTGCCTCCATATTGTAATGTGTGTATATTCCAGAGTTCCAGATCCGCTTGGTGAACGATAGAGATAACAGTACCGATCGGTGCTCTGGCAGGGTGGAGGTGTTCTACCAGGGTCAGTGGGGGACAGTGTGTGATGACTTATGGGACATGAACGATGCTCAGGTAGGAATGGTTTTGTTGACTTCCATTTTAAATGTCACTATATGCATTAAGGACTGGTGGAGGTGGCATTCAACCTGAATCCCACATTGGTGCACTCAGACTCCACTCTGGTCAGGAGCTTTGTATTGTCTTTGTAGTGTTGTATGAATGGTGTATTATTGTATGTAATCCAATGTGATGATAAGATGTTGAGATGTGAGACCCCAGGAAGAGTAGCTGCCGGCTTGTGCGGCAAGCTAATGGGGATCTAATAAATAAATCAAATCAAATCAAGCTCCTGTGTCTGCTGTAAGTTGCCAGAGAGCAGGCTGATGTCATCCGCATAATCCAAATCTGTCAAGACTACTTTGGGGTGTCTTCTCGACTTCCTTGGTGAAAGGCGGCCAGGGTGTCCCCCTGCATTACGCCAGCACTGAAATAATAATAATAATAATAATAATAATAATAATAATAATAATAATAATAATTGATCAGGTTTATCCTTTGTGTGCACGTAATGCTAGATCCCTTCTTAAATCTCACATTTTCTCACATGATACATGTGTTTTAGATAATAAAGAAAATATGTCCATACAATGTTTTAAGAATGGGTTGTTTCCGTCATTAACAGTGGTACAAATACACATTACGGACAGAATTCAGTGCAGAGTCGGTCTCTACTGAGTAATTCTCCTGTCCTAATGCCCAGGTGGTGTGCAGGGAGCTGGGCTGTGGAGCAGTCTATGCTCAGGGCTACTACCCCGGAGGCAGCGGTCCTGTCTGGCTGGACGACGTCAGGTGCACCGGAGACGAGGATTCACTGTCTCAGTGTCCGGCGAATCCGTTAGGAGATCATAATTGTGACCACAGTGAGGACGTAGGAATCATATGTCAAGGTGAGGATACCTGTTGGCTGGATAGCCAAATTGTTGTCCTCATGCCAGAATAAAATATTGAAATATATTGGTGTGTGCGACCCTTTAGCTTGATTTATATGATGTGATTTGAACAGGTGATGCAGCTTAAGTCAGAGTTTGGTGGTCAAAATAGGAGTTAAGTGTATTTTACCTGTGTTTTCTGGCTTTGTGTTTTCATACAGGAAATAGAACCACAACATCAACAAGTAGTGAGTGAAGTTTCCATTCACATTCTTTCAGGAAAGAAGCCCACATTATATTCCAGTCTGCTAACTGCCTCCATATTGTAATGTGTGTATATTCCAGTCTGCTAACTGCCTCCATATTGTAATGTGTGTATATTCCAGTCTGCTAACTGCCTCCATATTGTAATGTGTGTATATTCCAGTCTGCTAACTGCCTCCATATTGTAATGTGTGTATATTCCAGTCTGCTAACTGCCTCCATATTGTAATGTGTGTATATTCCAGCCTACCAGATGATCCGCTTGGTGAACGGTCCAGATAGCTGCTCTGGCAGGGTGGAGGTGTACTACCAGGGTCAGTGGGGGACAGTGTGTGATGACTTCTGGGACTTGAGCGATGCTCAGGTAGGAATGGTTCTGTTGACTGCCATTTTAAATATCACTATATACAGTAAGGGCTGGTTGAGGTTGCGGTAGTGTGTGCAGAATCCGGCTCGAAGGACCAATATTCTTATATGAATTGTTAAAATGTGCAGTCTACCAGTCTATAATGCGTAAATATAGATTATTGAACAACAGTTAATAGTCACAATAAATAAATAAATACAAATCATTGATCGTTTGCTATCAGTGGAATCGTGCTCCACATGCCTCCACACCAGTTAAGTCCGTTGTACAGTATTTCTTAAGACATCTCCAGAGGTTCTACCTACATAATGTGTTAACAGTGGTACAAATACACATTATGGACAGAATTCAGTGCAGAATAAGTGTCTAATGTGTAATTCTCCTGTACCTGTCCTAATGTCCAGGTGGTGTGCAGGGAGGTGGGCTGTGGACCAGCTGTCAGTGCTGACAGAGAGGCGTTCTACGGTGAAGGCAGTGGTCCTATCTGGCTGGACGATGTCAGATGCACCGGAGACGAGGATTCACTGTCTCAGTGTCAGACGAATCCATTGGGAGATCACAACTGTCGCCACAGAGAGGACGCAGGAGTCATGTGTCAAGGTAAGGATACCTGTTGACATACCGTTGTGGCTGGCACCAGGGTTATAATAGTTAACTAAAACTAAAACTAACTAAAAAACGAAAACTAAAATAAAAAAAAACATTTGAGTTTATTAAAAACTAAAAATGAATGCAAAAACGATAACTGAACTAAAACTGTAATGTGGGTTCAAAAAAACTAACTAAAACTAACTGAAATTATACCCCAAATACCCTTAGTTTTAGTTTTTATAAAGATTTTAAATTCAAAATGTTTTGGTGACCAGCATGAGGAGGAGATGCTTCTAGATCTTCTATCCACTACTGAGAAACTCAAAGCAAGGGTTGAATACCAACCGTTTCCTACTTTGGCACATTTTTAATCCTATACCTGACAACCAAAGCACAGAAAAAATAACTAAAACTAAATAACTAAAACTAAATATTTTCACCTAAATAAAAACTAGCAAACCCGCTCTAAAAACTAACTAAAACTAACTGAATTAGAAAATGAAATGTCAAAACTAACTAAAACTAAACTAAAATGAAAAATCCATAACTAAATAACCCTGATTGGAACCCTTGCACATAAAGACCAAACATCTCCAAATGTCTGTAAAATAAGCTGAAACTGACAAAAAGTATTTGGTGTCTCAAATTCTCCAGGTAAGATTTTTTTACTGGGTGAACCTCCTCCATGTTTGACAGTAGGGAGAGTGTTCTTTTGATTGAAGGCTTCTTGCCCCTCAAATCAAAGGTTACAGGGATTAAATGTCTTCTCTTATGGGGGTCTCTATGACATATCTCATCAAACAATGTGTCCGTTCGGGTTCCTTGGTGTAAAAAACTTTGGAGTGGGCTGGTTATAGGCTGGTTATATCCTGCCCTGTTGCCTGTAAGGGCCCTGATACACCTAGCAATGTTTTGAGCAACATCAACAAGCAACGTCAATTATCAACGTTGACTTTTCACCTTTCTATAGAAAATGATCAACTCCTGGTTGTTCAGAAAAGTCAGTTATTTAGCGTCCTCTACTGGCCAACATCTCAGAATCCTCCAATCACAGCCTTCCTTGGCGTCACCTGATCCTTTCTCCTAGACTCCCACAGATAAGCTTTTCTGAAACCATGGCTGCTGCTGCTTCACGGTGGTGGACCAAAACATTTTGTAACTTTTTTTTTCGCTAAATGAACATTTTGAGTTTGGTGGAAGAAGCCTCATCACCGGGCGCTTCTTCTCCCCCCCCCCCCCACCCCCCCTCGCCCAGACAAGTGCGCAGGCTGTCCGCCTCGTTAATGCGAGGATACTATATATTATAAACCAGGTGTGGCGAAACCTATCCAGGGGGGGGGCAGTGTCTCTCTTCCCGGGCAGGGGTTGACACTAAGGTCTCCGAGGCACTTGCCCATCGGGCAAGTGCAAGTCAGGTTCTACTTGCCCTCAGGTCATGGTCACTTGCCCCCCAAAAATATATTGTAAATTTTGCATTTAAGTTTACTTCCTACTTGGGTGCTTTCCCTGAGAGGGTTCCAGGTGGTCCCCAGCTAAGTTGGTTAACCAGATGTAACTCTTGAGAGCGTAAAAATGAAACCAAATGGACCCTTGCGGGTCCATTTGGTTTCATTTTTACGCTCTCAAGAGTTAAAATTCATCATCTTAATTAGCCCATAGTGGTCACAGACCCAGTGGTCCCTGACCCCAGCAAAATGAGAGTTTGGAACCAAATGAACCTGGGAGAGAGATAGGTAGAGATAGCTAGAAAGCAGGGAAAGACACAGAGGCAGAGTGCAATGACTGCCTTCAAGACAAATTTATCTTGTGTTGTGTTATAGTGCACTAAGTTGCACACTTGCCCGATCGGGCAACCAGGTAGCAGTCTTCACTTGCCCCACCATTTTTTTTACTTGCCCCGGGCAAGCGGGCAAGTGTTAGTGTCAAACCCTGCCGGGTGTTGCTCATCTCCCACACCTATTTGGAGTAATGGGAGACATATACCGAACTAGATCAGCACTCGATTGGCCATGGCCTACTCCTACCTTCCTGAGCACAGCGGGCTAATACTCATGACATTGGCTAGAAACATTGAACACCAATTGCTTACCGTGTGACCACTCCGCTCACATACTGTAAGTAAAAAGGGAGGTTTTGAGGTGAAAACTATACTATGGAGTTGGCAGTCAGCAATTCTGTTCAGTTCTGTTCTGTCATATCAAAACCTAATCTGTATAGCAATGGATAGGAATAAATACAAATCACAAATCACAGAATCTTCTACCTCATGTGGTAACCAAATGTCATATCTGGGGCTTTGGCCCAATGACTAATATCTGTTGTCAGCACATCAGTGTGGACACTGATGAAGGCTGGATAGCGCAAATTTTTGTCCTCATGCCAGAATAAAATATTGAAATGCAGTCTTGGTGTGTGCGACCCTCTAGCTTGATTAATATGGTGTGATTTGAACAGGTAACACAGTTTAAGTCAAAAGAAGTTATGGAGAGTATTTACACCTGTGTTTTCTGTCCTTGTCTCATACAGACAATACAACAACAACAACAACAACAACAACAACAACAACAACAACAACAACAACAACAACAACAACACTAACAACATCACCATCAAGCGGTGAGAGCAATTTCCATCCATTCTTTCAGAACACAAGCCCCAAATATATTCCAGTCTGCTAACTGCCTCCATATTGTAATGTGTGTATATTCCAGTCTGCTAACTGCCTCCATATTGTAATGTGTGTATATTCCAGTCTGCTAACTGCCTCCATATTGTAATGTGTGTATATTCCAGTGTACCAGATGATCCGCTTGGTGAACGGTCCAGATAACTGCTCTGGCAGGGTGGAGGTGTTCTACCAGGGTCAGTGGGGGACAGTGTGTTCTGACCGCTGGGACATGAGCAATGCACAGGTAGGAATGGATCTGTTGACTGCCATTTTAAATGTCACTAAGGGTAGTTTGACGTTGCCATACTGTTTTTTGTCTAGCAGAGGAGCACCTGGAGATTGACGTGACTTGGTTCTCTCCGTCGCGCTGGATGGATAAAAGACTGATGCATGAATAACTTATCAAGGTTCAAGGTTTTTTTATTTGTCACTCCAGTGTATGTCAGGACATATACAGGGATGAAATAGTGTTTCCATTTTCCACAGTGCAATAAGACAATAGACAGTGCAATAAGACAATAGTCAAGACAATAGACAGTGCAATAAGAAAAAGTCGAGACAGACGAGACAAACAATAGTGCAGCAGACCAGTGCAAACTGTATAGTCCACGTCATTGTGTACTTTACAGAATATTTCGTGAAGATTCTTGTAAACCATATTTTTTCTGTTCTATGGACCCTAAAGGACACAAAAAAAGTGGTTTACATTTTTTCCCTCCACCCTAACATTATTTTATCACCATGGCAACATGGCGTTGTGTATCAATCTGTCTGTATTTCTGTCAACATCATTTCTCCAAATCTGCCTGCCCGATTTACACCAAATTTGGTCCAGAGGTGTATAATGTGCTCAAGAACACTCCATAAAAATTTCACCATGATCGGCCCATAGGTGGCGCTACAGTACCAAATTCAAAACCAAAAATCGTGATTATTCACAAACAATTTGTCTAATTTCAATGAAAATTGCTGGGTTCTTGCACAATGGTCTGAGACACAAGCCCTGCAAATTTGACCACTATCCACCAATAGGTGGCGCTACAATAACATTTTTAAAATGACCAATTCACTACAAAAACCTTAAATAATCGTGCGCAGACAGTGTTTTGTTTCAAATGGAAAAAAATAACTTGACTTTCTCTTTTGACAAAAAGAAATTGCATCCACGATAATTGGACATTAATAATACTACCCCCCACCGTCTATTATTAATAATAATAATCTGAGTGGGTGTAGGAGAAACTTATATAGCGCTTTTTTGAGTACCCAAAGACACATTGCATGGGGGGTGACTACAGAGGTAAAATAAAAAGAAGCAACTTAATTGAGGGGAGTCAGGTTGATCAGTGCTTTATATGGGGCCAGGAGTGTTTTGAAGTGGATTCTTTGTTTGACTGGTAGCCAGTGAAGGTCACAGATAACAGGTGTGATATGATCTCTGGACCGGGTGCTGGTGAGCAGACGCGCGGCTGAGTTCTGGACATATTGAAGTTTATTGAGGACTTTGGAGGTGGTGCTGTGGAGGATACTCTTGCAATAATCAAGGCGTGATGAGATGAAGGCGTGGATGAGAGTTTCAGCTGCAGAAAATGACAAGAAGGGTCGGAGACGAGCAATGTTCTTGAGTGGAAGAAGGCAGTTTTGGTGACATGGTTGACATGGGGAAGGAATGAGAGGGTGGATCAAAAAAGATGCCAAGGTTGCAGATGTGGGAGGAAAGTAAAACAATGGAACCATCAATGCTGAGTGAAAAATCCTGCATAGAACTGGTGAGGGAGTTGGGACCAGTGATGATGATTTCTGAAATACAACTGTGTGTCATCGGCAAATGAGTGGAACTGAGGTCCATGGTGATGGAGGATCTGACAGTCTGGGAGGATGTTTAAGATGAAGAGCAGGGGACCAAAAACAGAGCCGTGGGGACACCATGCATGGGTAACAGGGTAGTGGAGGAGTTGCAGTTCTTGACAGAGATGAATTGTTGTCAATCAGAGAGGTAGGATTTGGACCAGGAAAGAGCAGTTCCTGTTGAATCAATGGAAGATTGGAGACAGGTGATGAGAATGGAGTGACTGATGGTGTCAAAAGCGGCACTGAGGTTGAGGAGGATGAGGATGGAGAGGTGAACGGAATCAGCAGAGAGGAGGATATTGTTGGTGACTTTTGTGAGAATGGTTTCTGTGCTAGGGAATGGAAAACAGATTGAAGTGTTTCGTAGAGGTTATTGGAGTCTATGTGAAACTTGAGCTGAGAGGCAACAGTGTGTTCCAGGATTTTGGAGAGGAAAGGAAGGTTGGAGATGGGTCAGTAGTTGCCCCAATATTTTTCCAATATTGGGGTAAAAGTGGCAAGATGAGAGCAGGGGGAGCTGGCCAGTGGAGAGGGAGGTTTATGATATTGGTGATAAGTGGAGAGAGAACAGGAAGACTGGCAATGAGAGAACAGGAAGACTGGCAATGACCAAGGTGATGGGTATCGGGTCAAGGATACAGGTGGAGGTTTTCATGCCAGAGGTTATGGAGGAGAGGTTGGATGCAGTTATTGCATTAAAGGATTGAGTAGTTGCTGCCGGACTGAATAACAGATGAGTAGTGGGACAACTAAAAAAGTTTTACTCTGATTACATTTTGGGTTTGGCTATTATAGCCTGTTCAAAATTTGGCTCTCCACATTTTGAGCTATCGAGGTGCATGCACTGTTGAGAGCATTTTTGTATTGTTCCAGATGCGGTTTGTAAGCCTTGGAATGAACCTGTTTTTTTTAGTCGATGTAGATGATCCGTGTACCAGGGGGCTGAGTGGGTGTAGGAGACGTGCTTGGTCATTGTGGGGGCAAGTTGATTGAGACAGGTTGAGAGTGTGTCATTGTAAACATTGACCAATTTAGTGTTCGGGGTGGGTGGACTAGGGTCAGATATGGTGTAGGACAATAATGAGGACATGGAGGAGGGGTTAATAGATTTGAGGTTCCGGAAAGTTATGGAGCGTTTTTCATTGTTGAGGGGAGTGGGGGTGTCAATGTCCATGATGATGGCTAGGTGGTCCAAGATGCTGGAGCCAAGGTCCATGCTGGTGACATTATGAGTGGTTATTCCTGTAGTACAGATGAGATCCACAGTGTGTCCTTCTGTGGGTGGGAAAACGGACGTGCTGAGTAAGATTGATAACGTTTAAAATGTCAAGGAATTCAGTGGCGCTTTGAAGTCAGGTGAGTCCACGTGGATATTGACATCTCCAGACAGAGATATGCATCTCAGTGAGCAGTGTGAGAAATACAGAAAATTGAGAGGGAAACCGGTGGATTGTACAGTCCAGGAATGAGGCATTACCCCAGGTGAAGGAGTTTAAGTATCTCGGGGTCTTGTTCACGAGTGAGGGGAGGATGGAGAGGGTGATCAGCCGGAGAATCGGAGGAGCAGGGGCGGTATTGCAGTTACTATACCACACTGTTGTGACAAAAAGAGAGCTGAGCCAGAAAGCAAAGCTCTCTGTCTACCGAGCTATCTTCATCCCTACCCTCACTTATGGTCATGAAGTGTGGGTCATGACCGAAAGAACAAGGTCATGAATACAAGAGGTTAAAAAGAGTTTTCTCCAGCGGGTGGCTCGCATCTCCCTTAGAGATAGAGTGAGAAGTTCAGTCACTCGGGAGAGCCTCTTTTCCTGGAAAGGAGCCAGCTGAGGTGGTTTGGGCATCTGGTTAGGATCAGGATGCCTCTTGAGCAACTCCCTAGGAAGGTCCTCGAGGCACGTCCCACTGGGAGGAGACCCCGGGGCAGACCAAGGACCAGATGGAGGGATTACATTGACTCTCTGGCCTTGGATCGCCTCAGGATCCCCCAGGAGGAGGTCGCCCGGTTGCTCGGGAGAGGGAAGTCTGGAGCTCTCTGGTGGAGTTGTTGCCCCCGTGGCCCGAACTAGGATAAGTAGATGAAGATGGATGGGCAGGTTTGGGCAGTCTATGACTGCTGCGACCAATGGTTTAGGGCCAGACAGTTTGAAGGTGAAATGTTCAAATGAGAAGGGAACAGGAAAATTAACTGGACTGATTTTGATTTGACGTGTTGTTTGTGTATTATGCCACCACCACGTCCCTCGATGCGGGGTATGGGGCGTGGTCTTATTTAGTGTAAAATATTCCAAGGCTATTGCCTCTTTCTTCCCCAGAGCTTTAAAATTTACTTAAATGTGACAAGAATCACATTGCAATTACATGAAAATCACTGTATTAATATGTGAAGACCATGCATCTGCTTCCTAAATGGGTTACTGTAGCGCCACCCGTTGGTGGATTGTGGTCAAATTTGCAGGGCTTGTGTATCAGCCCATTGTGCAAAAACCCAGCAATTTTCATTTGAATTAGACAATTAGTTTGTGAATAATCGCGATTTATAATTTTTAATTTGGTACTGTAGCGCCACCTATGGGCCGATCATGGTGACATTTTTATGGGGTCTTCTAGAGCATATTATACACCCCTGGACCAAATTTGGTATAAATTGGGCTGGCAGATTTGGAGAAATGATGTTGACAGTAATACAGACAGATTGATACACGACGCCATGTTGCCATGGTGATAAAATAATGTTAGGGCGGGGGGAAAAAATGTAAACCGCTTTTTTTGTGTCCTTTAGGGTCCATAGAACAGAAAAAATATGGTTTACAAGAATCTTCACGAAATATTCTGTAAGCTGGATTTTGCTACACAACTACATAGACTAGTACACCTAACTTGAGGTGAAGGTGCTAAGCTAACAGACAGCTAACAGACAGCTATAGACAGGACATACAGTAAATACAACTACTAGAAACTACAAAATACTATGGCTAGAAACTACAACTAAAAATCTAAAAGCTATATACGAGACTATATAAGCTACAACTAAACAAACAACATACAGCCTACTATATGCAAAACGATATTTAGTCATGAATAAATATGAACAAAAGATGGTGCTTGTGTGTTAGTCTGTGGAATCAGTAGTGGGGGACCGTAGTTGAGTGGACGTGTGCTAAGTATAGTTTGAGGGTGTTGGATGCAGCTTCATTACATTTTATACTGTACATCACATACGCATTTTTTCTCACACATTTTTCTCTGAAAATATAAACACAGCCATTAATGTCTAAAATGCAGGCAACAAAAGTGAGTACACCCCTTACCGAAAATGTCCAAATTGGTTCCAATTGTCAAAATTTAGTGGCGTTTTACCTACAGAAAGTGTTAACAGTAGTGTAAATACACATTATGGACAGAATTCAGTGAATTCATTGTCTACTGCAGGGGTTTTCAACAGGTGGTCCGGGGACCACCAGTGGTCCTTGAGAAGGTTCCAGGTGGTCCCCAGGCTAAGTTGGTTAACCAGATGTAACTCTTGAGAGTGTGAAAATGAAACCAAATGGACCCTTGCGGGTCCATCTTGTTTCATTTTCACACACTCAAGAGTTAATATATTCCTCATCTGAATTAGCACCACTTAATTAAGAAGTTTACACTGTTTTGTTGGCAAAATACAGCCTGGAATTGTGGACGAAATCAAAGGAATTCTATAATGTTAGGTCTTTGTGTATGAAAATGTAATCAAATGGTGGTCCGTGGCTCAAATACTGAATAAATGGTGGTCCGTGGAGTCAAAAAGGTTGAGCACCCCTGATCTACAGTGTAATTGTCCTGTACCTGTCCTAATATCCAGGTGGTGTGCAGAGAGCTGGGCTGTGGAGCAGGTTTCAGGGCTTACGTAATGGACTTCAACCACCGAGGCAGCGGTCCCATCTGGTTGGACGACGTCAGGTGCACCGGGGACGAGGATTCACTGTCTCAGTGTCAGATGAATCCGTTAGGAATTCACGACTGTGTCCATCCGAGTGCAATCGGGGGCGTCAGCTGTCTGAGTAAGCATACCCAGGGGGCGTAGCTAGCAATTCTGGGCCCCCTGCAAAGCTTTTCCACATGGGCCCCCCTTTCCCAGCGGCGTTAAAGGGGAATTTCACCCATTTCCAACATTTTTTTCTGAGAGCGTACAAATGCAAGCAAATGAACCCTAACGGGTTCATTTGGTTCCATTTTTACGCTCTCAGAAAAAATAAGCGTCTAAAGAAATCCATTAACATGATGAAATACAAAGATGTGTTTCACCATGTTAGTGGTTTTCTTCAGACCTCCATTTCTAGGAAACACAGAATGGGGAAACGTTTTTTATCTTGTCCACCCAGCACTTCTAAGGTATATTAATGACATGGGTGGAATTCCCCTTTAAAATGCTTCAATCAGATGCACTTTGACATCAAATATTTTTTAATAATAATCAATAAAAATAAAACCTTATTAATCCAAGCTTTTAGTGCCCCCCCCCCCCCCCCCCTGTCGTCAGCACATCGATGTGGACACTGATGAAGGCTGGAGAGCCCAAAAGTTTGTCCTCATGCAAGAATAGAATGAATAAAATATTAATTTCTATAAAATACTGAAATGCAGACTTGGTGTGGGAGACCTCCTATCTTGATGTAGATGGTGATGGTGATCAAAAGAAGTTAAAGAGTTATGGTGTGTATTTTTACTAAGGCTGTCAGCATCAACTAGTTAATCGCGAGTTAACTCAGCCGTGAGTTAAACTCGATTATTTTTTTTAGTGTGAGATTAACTCACAGTAAAGCCAAAGGCCAAGTGGGTCTATTTGGTTAAATTTCGCCAAATGCAGGTGAATAATTGTTAAATATCTGCATCAGTTAAGTTTTAAAATGAGTCTACACAATTACAGAATGTAGAAAACTTTCTACAAAATTATTTAATTTAGGTCTGGAAGTCTAAATAAATGTCATCAAATGGTGGTCTGTGACTCAAATGAAGAATACATAATTGACCTTGATATGAATATTCTTGAAAAACCTCAATTCAAGGTATATTTAAAACTCATAAAAATATGCAATTAAATTGCAATTAATCAAAGATTAACTATGGGCAATCATGAAATTAATCGCTATTACATTTTTTTAACCGATTGACAGCTCTAATTTTTACACGTTTTCTGTCTTTGTGATACAGCAAATGCAACAGCACCAAGCAGTGAGTGAAGATTTCATTCACATTCTTTCATAACACAAGCCCACATTATATTACTGCCTCCATATTATAATGTGTGTATATTCCAGTCTGCTAACTGCCTCCATATTATAATGTGTGTATATTCCAGTCTGCTAACTGCCTCCATATTGTAATGTGTGTATATTCCAGTCTGCTAACTGCCTCCATATTGTAATGTGTGTATATTCCAGTCTGCTAACTGCCTCCATATTGTAATGTGTGTATATTCCAGTCTGCTAACTGCCTCCATATTGTAATGTAATGTGTGTATATTCCAGCGTACCAGATGGTCCGTTTGGGATACGATAGGTACCACAATAACACTGAAGGTTGCTCTGGCCTCATCCACCTCTACAACCAGGGTCAGGAATGGTCATTGTGTGCTGAATCCTGGGACTTGAACAACGCTCACGTAAGAATGTGATTTTTTTTAACCATTCTTTCTGTCACTCTTCTTTAAATTGGTTCACTGTCAGAAAAACATTGACTTTAACCTTCAAAGATACATAGTGTGTGTGTGTGTGTGTGTGTGTGTGTGTGTGTGTGTGTGTGTGTGTGTGTGTGTGTGTGTGTGTGTGTGTGTGTGTGTGTGTGTGTGTGTCCGTAGTACAGACCCTTTAAAAAAGGATGTAGGTTGTTCCACAATTAAATACATTCATATTGACATGATGAAATAGACATCAGTTATGTGCATTAATAATGTCTTACAAGCATGGACATTTAGTTTTGCAACTACCCAAACATACGTCACTACCGAGACATGAGCATAAGGTTGTAATAACGACTAATTGGTCTTGGTAGTGACTGCTTTAGTAGAGACAACATCTAATTTTTAGCTTAACTCTGAAATTATCTGAAAATATGACTAGCAAAATGGCTTTCTACTGATGTACATGGATACAAACACCACATTTACAGTCTTAGACCGTTTCATTATTATATTAGATATCTAGAATCTGCTTACTGCTTGGTGCCGTCTTATAGGTTGTTACAATAAAGCAAATGACCATGTCTGGATAGCTCAGGCAGTAGAGTGCCATACTTAGGAATAAAAGGTTGTGGGTTCAAATCCGGCTTCTGACAATACAAAGTGTGAGTCTTCAAGAACCTTGCCTTGCTCCCACAATTACATGATGTATTTCTCAAGTTTTGTCTTCCATGTTTCTATGGCTTATTTGTGCATATTGTTCTTATTGCCTTAGCTGCTTGCTTGGTCCCGTCTTACCGCTACTAGCAGCCATATTTGTTTTGATTTTTCACTTCAGAATGGGTTAAATCAAAATAGTTATGCGCAGACCTGACACCACGTTACACCTTCATCCCAGAACTCAAATGTATAATAGGATAGGATGATGTTGTTATAAATCAATAATGGTTCCACCTCTGTGTTGGTTGCCCAGGTGGTGTGTCGGGAGGTGGGCTGCGGTACAGCTGTATCCGTCAGGAACACCACGTCTCCCCCAACTCGTTTCGTGTGGAGAGCCGGCGTCCAGTGCAACGGAAACGAGTCTTCACTGTCACAGTGTAACATGAGTTCATTAGAACACTCTGACTGTTTGTACTATGGAGTGGAGTGTAGTGGTCCCCCACCAGGTAAGGATGCAGACATTCACGTAAACCAGTGGTTTTCAACCTTTTTTAATACCACAATTTAGTATCTCTGGTACTGTGGTCTGACTTGCACATCACTAAGCCTGTCCCTAACCCAGGGGTCGGCAACCCAAGATGTTGAAAGAGCCATTTTTTCGAACAAAAATTGTTGTCTGGAGCCACAAAAAAGTAAGCCTAATATGCCCTTCACAGGGAATTACATCCATTTTCATTTTTCTTTCTAAGAGAAAAATCCTCAAAGAAAACATGGTGAAACACAATTGATGACATCAAGCTGTGCTTCGCCATGTTAATGATTTTTTTTTTCAGACCTCGTTTTCTAGGAAACACATCATTTTTATCATGTCCACACAACATCTCAGAGATACCGTATATTAATGATATAGTAAACTGTTATAAATGGGTGGTTCAGATTAAAGCTTGATCTCTGATATGTGCTGGGCTTTGTGTCATGGCCAACAAGTGCTATGTTAACTGTCAGACAGCGCATGGCGTGTTGGGTGCTGCCAGTGACTGAAATGTTTATATTATGTTGGCAGATCACCCCAGTATGTATGTAACAGCCAGGGAGCCACTAGGGCTGTGTTCTACAGAGCCGCATGTGGCTCCTAAGCCGCAGGTTGCTGACCCTAACCACACACCATGACACGTAGTCACACTAACCTGTGGTGGAACAGGGTAATGCACGTGTCGAGGGAGGCTGGGTAGACCAAACCTTTGTCCTCAATTTGCCCCCCCGACCCCCCTTCCCCTTCCCATGCTAACTAGGGATGTCCCAATGCCACTTTTTCATTTCCGATCCGATACCACAATGTTTGTGTTAGTCGATGCTGATACCAAATACCGATACCAGAGAAGAATATATATAATAACATACAAAATAAAAAAAAATACCTTCATATGAAGTCACCAGCAGGGAATAACATACTCCTCTCTCAAATGTGCACTTGGGAAACTCCAAAACAAACTCCACATGACCCAACATTTTACTTAACTGCCATGGTGTCAACCCTTTACCCCTGTGTCTGATCACTGGTTAGACAGGCATATTTGCCAATGTGACCCGATAATGACAAATACGGGCCAATACTGATACTTTTCCGATACCCATATACAGTATTTGCCGATACCGATATTACAAAAAAGGGACAAAAAGAGCCGATCCGATACTTTGGTATCGGTATCGGGACATCCCTAATACTAACGCACTATAACTTTATGTTCCAGTCTGCTAACTGCCTCCATATTGTAATGTGTGTATATTCCAGTCTAACTGCCTCCATATTGTAATGTGTGTATATTCCAGTCTGCTAACTGCCTCCATATTGTAATGTGTGTATATTCCAGTCTGCTAACTGCCTCCATATTGCAATGTGTGTATATTCCAGTCTGCTAACTGCCTCCATATTGTAATGTGTGTATATTCCAGTCTGCTAACTGCCTCCATATTGTAATGTGTGTATATTCCAGTCTGCTAACTGCCTCCATATTGTAATGTGTGTATATTCCAGTCTGCTAACTGCCTCCATATTGTAATGTGTGTATATTCCAGTCTGCTAACTGCCTCCATATTGTAATGTGTGTATATTCCAGTCTGCTAACTGCCTCCATATTGTAATGTGTGTATATTCCAGTCTAACTGCCTCCATATTGTAATGTGTGTATATTCCAGCGTACCAGATGATCCGCTTGGTGAACGGTACAGATAGCTGCTCTGGCAGGGTGGAGGTGAACTACCAGGGTCTTTGGGGGACAGTGTGTGACAACTACTGGGACATGTACGCTGCTCAGGTAGGAATGGGTCTGTTGACAGTTTGGGCTGGTTTAGGCCGCTATAGTTTCACTATATCATGGGTTTTCAACAGGTGGTCCGGGGACCACCAGTGGTCCCTGAGAGGGTTCCAGGTGGTCCCCAGCTAAGTTGGTTAACCAGATGTAACTCTTGAGAGTGTAAAAATGAAACCAATGGGCACGGTGGAACAGTGGTTAGTGCTGTCCTGGGTCCTGGGTTCGATTCCTGCTAGGCGCTGCTGTGGGTGCTGGCGGCGTGTCTGCTCCTCCGCGTCATCAGTGCCCATATCCGAGGCGGGGTTGGTGAAAGGGCCTTTCTGTGTGGAGTTTGCATGTTCTCCCCGTGTCCCCTAGGGTAGATACCCTCACAAAAACATGCAGTAATCCTGGACTCTAGTCTGCCTCCCCCTGGCCAGCCGGGGCGCTGGTTGGAATAACGTGTTCCTTCCACGCGCTACGTCCAACCAGGGAAACTCCTCCCTGTCAGGTGAAAAGCAGGCGGCGCCACTCCTCATGCCTTGGAAACATGAGCCCAGTCTGCTGCCTCCCCAGGTTGGTGGAGGGTGTGTAGAGCCCAGGATCAC
Source organism: Benthosema pterotum (assembly GCA_039105355.1). Classification (NCBI taxonomy): domain Eukaryota; kingdom Metazoa; phylum Chordata; class Actinopteri; order Myctophiformes; family Myctophidae; genus Benthosema; species Benthosema pterotum. Next base: position 8,323,655 of record CM076965.1, read on the forward strand.
ATTAGGAATTGGCACTGGGTGAAAAAATGGGTTACAAAATCGTGGGATAAAAATTATTAAAAAAAAAAAAAAAAAAGAAAGAAACCAAATGGACCCTTGCAGGTCCATTTGGTTTCATTTTTACACTCTCAAGTTTTGGAATGTATGTTTTGCTTGTTTTGTTTTCCCAAATCCAGCCTGGAATTGTGGACAAAAGCAAAATAAATCTTTAGATTTGGGGTCTGTGGGGCTAAAATATCCTCAAATGGTGGTCCGTGGCTCAAATCCTGAATAAATGGTGGTCCCTGGGATGAGAAACGTTGAAAACCCCTGCACTATATGACATATGTGTACTGTGTAATAGTCCTGTACCTGTCCTAATGTCCAGGTGGTGTGCAGGGAGGTGGGCTGTGGACCAGCTATCAGTGCTCCCGGCGGGGCGTTTTACGGCCGAGGCAGCGGTCCAATCACGCTCTGGTTGCTCTGGTGCAACGGAGACGAGGATTCACTGAATGATTGTTTTCCTGCGTTAACAGAGAATAATTACTTCTGTGACCACAGTATGGATGCAGGCGTCATGTGTCAAGGTAAGGACAGCTGTTGAGATACTCTATAGAAGTATCTCAACAGCTGAAGAAGGGGCAAAACCTTACTTTTATTAAGAAGCCTCCAGGGCTTGACATTATAATCGGCCCGATGGCCCGAACCCTACTTTTAAGAATATTCGGGCCACTAGATACTGCCATACAGTGGCCTGACTGGGCCAGTGGAAAATGCCTTGAGAATGAAGTAATATTAAGTCTAATTTCACGATCCACTGTTCTTCATGACCTTAGGTGAGGGTAGGGATTAAGATACTGTAGCTCTGTAGACAGAGAGCTTTGCCTTCTGGCTCAGCTCTCCTTTCGTCACAACAGTGCGGTATAGCGACTGTTATTATCACTAAAACAGAAGTGTTTCGTCCGTGATGATTTGTGCACTGTCTGCATGTAGAACCAGAACCAGCCGCTGGCTGTGGGAACAGTGTTGAAGGCTGGCGCTGCCCGTCCCGATCCACTACCAGTTTACCAAGTTGCACTGCTGCTGAAATGATCTCTGTCATCTGTCCTTTTCATTGTTTAAAATAAAATATTCCTAAATCCTCCAGTCCCTGGCTCAAAGCTGGGCAAAAAAATGACCGTTACTGCAGCAAAGAAAGTCAGTGGAGTGGACGACTTGAGAGAGTGTGGGGAAAAAAATTGAAAATCCAAGCGACAAGACCGATCACCGATGCAATGCTGGACCTGTTTAAAAACAAAAATGTGGGGCAATGCATCGACTAGGTTGTGATACGATGGCCATCTAGTAGAAACGCTGCGACATTGAGGGGTAGGAACCGATCACTTAACGTGTGCTTGCTCCGTTCACGGGGGATTGGGGGTTTGAGGTGGAAACTCTACTCTGAAGCTGGCAGTCAGCTAGTTAGTTCTGTTCTGTCATATCAAAACATAATCTAAGGATGTATAGACCTGTGCAGAAACGGATTCTCCATTCATGTTTCTCATAGACTTTTCGCAAATAATTTATATAAAGACGATTACGCCGCGGACAAAGACAACTCGGGTCGTGACGAATCATGATGGCACCTACAATCTTTTGGGACAATCAAATAATTTCTAAGATGAAAAACGAAACAAAAAGTCTTGTATCATGCTGTTTTCTACTTCTTGCTAATTAGATATTACAGTATATAACAATATTATATAACAATAGTGTTTTCTGTCTTTATGTCTCATACAGACAATACAACAACAACAACAACAACACTACCAACAACATCACCATCAAGCAGTGAGTGAAGTTTCTATTCATGTTCTTTCAGAACACAAGCCCCAGATCCCAGTCTGCTAACTGCCTCCATATTGTAATGTGTGTATATTCCAGTCTGCTAACTGCCTCCATATTGTAATGTGTGTATATTCCAGTCTGCTAACTGCCTCCATATTGTAATGTGTGTATATTCCAGTCTGCTAACTGCCTCCATATTGTAATGTGTGTATATTCCAGTCTGCTAACTGCCTCCATATTGTAATGTAATGTGTGTATATTCCAGTCTGCTAACTGCCTCCATATTATAATGTAATGTGTGTATATTCCAGTCTGCTAACTGCCTCCATATTGTAATGTGTGTATATTCCAGTCTGCTAACTGCCTCCATATTGTAATGTGTGTATATTCCAGTCTGCTAACTGCCTCCATATTGTAATGTGTGTATATTCCAGTCTGCTAACTGCCTCCATATTGTAATGTAATGTGTGTATATTCCAGTCTGCTAACTGCCTCCATATTGTAATGTGTGTATATTCCAGTCTGCTAACTGCCTCCATATTGTAATGTAATGTGTGTATATTCCAGCGTACCAGATGGTCCGTTTGGGATACGATAGGTACCACAATAACACTGAAGGGTGCTCTGGCCTCATCCACCTCTACAACCAGGGTCAGGAATGGTCATTGTGTGCTGAATCCTGGGACTTGAACAACGCTCACGTAAGAATGTGATTTTTTTAACCATTCTTTCTGTCACTCTTCTTTAAAATTCACTGTCAGAAAAACATTGACTTTAACCTTCAAAGTACATGTGTGTGTGTGTGTGTCCGTACAGACCCTTAAAAAAAGGATGTAGGTTGTTCCACAATTAAATACGTTCATATTGCTGATGATGAAATAGACATCAGTTATGTGCATTAATAATGTCTTACAAGCATGGACATTTAGTTTTGCAACTACCCAAACAATCACGTCACTACCAAGACATGAGCATAACTAATTGGTCTTGGTAATGACTGCTTTAGTAGAGACAACTGCATCTAATTTTTAGCTTAACTCTAAAATTCTCTGCAAAATATGGCTAGCAAAAATGGCTTTCTACTGATGTACATGGATACAAACACCACATTTACAGTCTTAGACCGTTTCATTATTAGATTAGATATCTAGATTGTTCATATCGCTTACTGCTTGGTGCCGTCTTATGGGTTGTTACAATAAAGCAAATGACCATGTCTGGATAGCTCAGGCAGTAGAGTGCCATACTTAGGAATAAAAGGTTGTGGGTTCAAGTCCGGCTTCTGACAATACAAAGTGTGAGTCTTCAAGAACCTTGCCTTGCTCCCACAATTATATGATGTATTTCTCAAGTTTAGTCGTGCATGTTTCTATGGCTTATTTGTGCATATTGTTCTTATTGCCTTAGCTGCTTGCTTGGTCCCGTCGTGTCGCTACTTGCAGCTATATTTGTTTTGATTTTTCACTTCAGAATGGGTTAAATCAAAATAGTTATGCGCAGACCTGAGGATGATGTTCACTATAGCTCAGGATATGGTCAGAATATGTAACCAAATGTATATAACTAGAGGTTCGGCCGGCTCCGCTGGCCTCACTCTAGCCACAGTCCATATATAGGCATAGCTGAGTGAGGCTCACTCAGCTATGCCTATATATGGAAACCCGGCTTTACACGTGTTACGCGTTACACCTTTATCCCAGAACTCAAATGTATAATAGGATGGTGTCGGTTCCACCTCTGTGTTGGTTGCCCAGGTGGTGTGTCGGGAGGTGGGCTGCGGTACAGCTGTATCCGTCAGGAACACCACGTCTCCCCCAACTCGGTTCGTGTGGAGAGCCGGCGTCCAGTGCAACGGAAACGAGTCTTCACTGTCACAGTGTAACATGAGTTCATTAGAACACACTGACTGTTTGTACTATGGAGTGGAGTGTAGTGGTCCCCCACCAGGTAAGGATGCAGACATTCACGTACACCAGTGGTTTTCAACCTTTTTTAATACCACAATTTAGTATCTCTGGTACTGTGGTCTGACTTGCACATCACTAAGCCTGTCCCTAACCCTAACCACACACCATGACACGTAGTCACACTAACCTGTGGTGGAACAGGGTACTGCACGTGTTGAGGGAGGCTGGGTAGCCCCAGAGCCTTCTAGTGGGAGAGTTAGGATATTGGTGTACCCGGAAGCAGAGCGGAGCGTGACTATACAGAGCCTCTTTGAGTCCTATCTGAGCATAACGCTCATAGGATAACACTCAGATGTCCCTCTTTGCGTGGGACAGTCCCTCATTTTCAAGATTTTTGAAGCGTCCCACAAATTGAGTCTCTGTCCCACATTGTGACTGACAGACATCAGTGGTCAAAATGCCCTAATAATTAGTGCCCTAATAGTTGGATTTCATCATTTCTTGCTATGTTTTTTTTAATAATTCCCAGATGTGGTACTTCGCATACTGTCGTATCAAAAATAGCTGATCTACGATCTCAAAACGCGTCGCAGCGCGACGCGTTTTGAGATCGTAGATCAGCTATTTTTGATTTTAGATCAGCTGTTTTTGCTGTGTGAAATTGCTGTGTGGATTCTTGAACGGGTCATTTTGTCCCGTTTCCACACTCCACTTGTCCCACACATGCAACACTTCTGTCCCTCAAATGAACAGTTTGGATCTGGTCACCCTAAACGCTCATGATAACACTCACTACTCCTACAGTCTGGCCAGACGTATCGCGTATCGCGAGACTTTGCTGGTCCCTATTAAATCCCATTCATTTCATGGACTTCCGGCTTCAGAGTGGACTCACAGGACTCCTCCATGCTCCTCCAGCAGCGGAGCGGCCTGACGCATAGGAGTGAACGGGAATATCCTAACCCTCCCACTAGAAGGCTCTGGGTAGCCCAAACCTTCGTCCTCAATTTGCTCCCCCGACCCCCCTACCCCTTCCCCTTCCCATACTAACTAGGGATTTCCCAATGCCACTTTTTAATTTCCGATCCCGATACCACAATTTTTGTGTTAGCCGATACCGATACCAAATACCGATACCAGAGAAGAATATATATAATAACATACAAAATACAAAAATATATATGTGTATATTCCAGTCTGCTAACTGCCTCCATATTGTAATGTGTGTATATTCCAGTCAGCTAACTGCCTCCATATTGTAATGTGTGTATATTCCAGTCTGCTAACTGCCTCCATATTGTAATGTGTGTATATTCCAGTCTAACTGCCTCCATATTGTAATGTGTGTATATTCCAGTCTGCTAACTGCCTCCATATTGTAATGTGTGTATATTCCAGTCTGCTAACTGCCTCCATATTGTAATGTGTGTATATTCCAGTCTGCTAACTGCCTCCATATTGTAATTAGGGATGGGTACCTTTCACCTTTGAATCGATACGATACGATACTCGATACCTGGGAATCGATACGATACCAGAAACGATACCTATTTCGATACTTTTTTAATTAAATATTATATATTTTACACACCATAGCAATGGTTTGGTTGAATCATATCTTAATGTATGATGACTATCTTTATGGTTACTGAGATGCATTTGCACTACTGAACTCTTCTAAGCAAAGTAGGCTATAAATCACACAGGCAAAAAGTAGCCTTCCATGAGGTGGCATTATTATTATTATTATTATTAGTCTTTCTTGAGTGCATTTTAGTTTATGCTGTATAGCCTACTATAGTTTCAGTTAACTCAATGAATAAGTAGCTATAATGCAAACTGCATTGGAGGGAGTGAAATTTCAGGGTGAAATGTAGAAAAGGGGGCATCTATGACAATAATCAAGAGCATTATTATGCATGTCACAGGAATCAAGGTAGATTGCTCCCAATATGTTTTGGTGTGGATTTCTCCTTTAACCACAGTGGAAAGTCCCCACTAATTAGTGCACCTGCTGCACGAAGACACTGACAGAAAGAATGCGCTCCCTATTTCCATAGAGTTCCATGTTATATTTTTGAGATTTGAAAAGGCCATGTTGACTCTTTTTCCAACCTTTAAAAAAAAAATCAGGACTTCCCAAGAAACCATTTGAGGTAAGATTTCATTTACTGTATCATACATACTGTTGTCACCATTCCCCAGTGAACTATAGCCTTTTCAAATCTCAAAACTTAAATACGGAGATGGCATTCTTTAACATTGAAGTCAAGCGGCCCAGCGGTAACACCACAACTGGACCCCCCGCACGCCCAGGACACATACACACACGCTGAATTGCACGACATTACCATTTTCTGTGTGCTGATCTGTGCAGTGGGCGCAATACTTATAGATCCATGCAATGACAAGTGACGGAATAGCGGATTTCTTTTCTTTTTTTGCTTCGCTATGCCGCCAGCCCGCTCTCTCTCTCTGTCTCTCTCTGTCTCTCTCTCTCTCTCTGTGCGCAGCGCACACACACAGCCTACAGCAGAACATTTCCATGCAGAGTGGAACTTTTTGCAAAGCACTAAATGTTAGTCTAGTTTAGTCAACAAAAACCACGCGGTCTTTGTAATTAGTCAACCAGCTGTTCTATCTTGTCAGCGTCAGTCTTTCTGCTCGCTCTTTGCTGTGCAGCGGCACAGAATGACAAAGTATCGAAACGAGGCACCGTTCATTTTGAAGTGAATCGATCCCACTAGGTACCGCTATGTCCCAATCGGTACCAGTATCGGTATCGCTCACGGTACCCAAGCCTAATTGTAATGTGTGTATATTCCAGTGTACCAGATGATCCGCTTGGTGAACGGTACAGATCGGTGCTCTGGCAGGGTGGAGGTGTTCTACCAGGGTCTTTGGGGGACAGTGTGTGACAACCACTGGGACATGAACGCTGCTCAGGTAGGAATGGGTCTGTTGACAGTTTGGGCTGGTTTAGGCCGCTATAGTTTCACTGTATGATATATGTCTACTGCAGGGGCGGATGTAACATGTTGGGGGGGCAAGAGAACATGTTGGAGGGGCAAGAGAAAATGGTATGGGTTTTGCTTCATCGCCCGTGACGTTTTGCGCCACGGGCGATGAAGCCACACCCATACCATTTTCGGTTACAGGACTTTTATTAGTCAAGTAAAGCATCAATAATAACATCAGTTGTTGTTGAAGTTGCAACAGACACGCAGCATGCATAAAGCTAAAGGTCTGACTCAGAGAGTTTTCTGTTTTCAATGATGAAATGCTGTTGGTTTAGTGGTGACACAGCTGTAGTTAGTAGCAGTGTTAGTGTTTCAAATATGAAATATTTGAAGTATCTTGAGTTGTTTTGCATGGCATCGTGTTTGGGGGGGCAGACTGGGTATTTAGGGGGGCATCCCCCCCATGCCCATGCCTAGATCTGCCCCTGGTCTACTGTGTAATTGTCCTGTATACCTGTCCTAATGTCCAGGTGGTGTGCAGGGAGCTGGTCTCTGTGTAATTGTCCTGTACCTGTCCTAATGTCCAGGTGGTGTGCAGGGAGCTGGTCTACTGTGTAATTGTCCTGTATACCTGTCCTAATGTCCAGGTGGTGTGCAGGGAGCTGGGCTGTGGACCAGCTCTCAGTGCTCCCGGCGGGGCGTTTTACGGCCGAGGCAGCGGTCCAATCACCCTCTGGTTGCTCTGGTGCAACGGAGACGAGGATTCACTGAATGATTGTTTTCCTGCGTTAACAGAGAATAATTACTACTGTGACCACAGTATGGATGCAGGCGTCATGTGTCAAGGTAAGGACAGCTGTTGACATACTGTATACTCCTTTGGCCCGACCGAAGAAGGGGCAAAACCTTACTTTTATTAAGAAGCCTCCAGGGCTCGACATTATAATCATCCCAATGGCCCGAACCCTACTTTTAAGAATATTCGGGCCACTAGATACTGCCATACAGTGGCCTGACTGGGCCAGTGGAAAATGCCTTGAGAATGAAGTAATATTAAGTCTAATTTCACGATCCACTGTTCTTCATGACCTTAGGTGAGGGTAGGGATGAAGATAGCTCTGTAGACAGAGAGCTTTGCCTTCTGGCTCAGCTCTCCTTTCGTCACAACAGTGTGGTATAGCGACTGTTATTATCACTAAAACATAAGCGTTCCGTCCGTGATGATTTGTGCACTGTCTGCCTGTAACGGCCAGAACCAGCCGCTGGCTGTGAGAACAGTGTTGAAGGCTGGCGCTGCCCGTCCCGATCCACTACCAGTTTACCAAGTTGCACTGCTGCTGAGATGATCTCTGTCATCTGTCCTTTTCATTGTTTAAAATAAAATATTCCTAAATCCTCCAGTCCCTGGCTCAAAGCTGGGCAAAAAAAACTGACCGTTACTGCAGCAAAGAAAGTCAGTGGAGTGGACGACTTGAGAGAGTATGGGGTAAAAAATTGAAAATCCAAGCGACAAGACCGATCACCGATGCAAGGCTGGACCTGTTTAAAAAACAAAAGTGTGGGGCAATGCATCGACTAGGTTGTGTTACGATGGCCATCTAGTAGAAACGTTGCGACATTGAGGGGTAGGAACCGATCACTTAACGTGTGCCCGCTCCGTTCACGGGGGGATTGGGGGTTTGAGCTGAAAACTCTGCTATGAAGTTGGCAGTCAGCTAGTTAGTTCTGTTCTGTCATATCAAAACATAATCTAAGGATGTATAGACCTGCGCAGTGACGTCACCACCCCTGTTCCAGAAACGGATTCTCCATTCATTTTTCTCATAGACTTTTCGCAAATAATTTATATAAAGACAATTACGCCGCGGACAAAGACAACTCGGGTCGTGACGAATCATGATGGCACCTACAATCTTTTGGGATAATCAAATGATTACTAAGATGAAAAACAAAACAAAAAGTCTTGTATCATGCTGTTTTCTACCTCTTGCTAATTAGATATTACAGTATATAACAACATTATATAACGATAGTGTTTTCTGTCTTTACGTCTCATACAGACAATACTACAACAACAACAACAACAACAACAACAACAACAACAACACTACCAACAACATCACCATCAAGCAGTGAGTGAAGTTTCTATTCATGTTCTTTCAGAACACAAACCCCTACACCAGGGGTGTGGTGGAGGGGGGACGCGGGGGGACGGCGTCCCTCCACTTCTCACATCTAAAATATTTTATATAGAGGGGTGTAGTGGAGGGGGGACGCAGGGGGACGGTGTCCCCCCACTTCTCACATCTAAAATATTTTATATACAGGGGTGTAGTGTCAGGGGGACGCGGGGGACAGCGTCCCCCCACTTCTCACATCTAAAATATTTTATATACAGGGGTGTAGTGTCAGGGGGACGCGGGGGGACGGCGTCCCTCCACTTCTCACATCTAAAATATTTTATATAGAGGGGTGTAGTGGAGGGGGGACGCAGGGGGACGGTGTCCCCCCACTTCTCACATCTAAGATATTTTGGGGGCAAAAGTAGGCCTGTGTTTTTTGTCTTGTCATTTACTTTTATGGATACAATTGAAAACAATTCATTGTAAACAATCTTCTCAATATGCTATACTTGTTTTAATAGCGTGTCTGTGTGTGTTGCACAGGTGCACGCAAATGCAAGTGTGCACGCATGTGTCTTAAAGGGGAATTCCACTCATTTTCAATATTTTTTATATCATTAATATATCTTGTGTGGACATGATAAAAACGTTCCCCCATTCCGTGTTTCCTAGAAATGGAGGTCTGAAAAAAATCATTAGCATGGTGAAATACATCTTGATGACATCATCAAGATGTGTTTCACCATGTTAATGAGTTTCCTTTTTTCTGACAATGGAACCGGGTCCATTTGGTTCACATTTGTAGACTCTCAGAAAAAAAATGAAAATGGTTGGAATTCCCCTTTAAGAGGCGTCCCCCCACTTTTAAGTCCCACTACAACACTGCTGTTGACACACATGTTGTCAGCACATCAATGTGGACACGGGTGAAGGCTGGAGAGACGAAACCTTCGTCCTCATGCAAGAATAAAACGAATAAAATATTAATTTCTATAAAATATTGCAATGCAGTCTTGGTGTGTGTGACCTCCTATCTTGATTTATATGATTATGTGATCAAAAGAAGTTATGATGTGTATTTTTACACGTTTTCTGTCTTTGTGTCTCATACAGCAAACGCAACACCACCAAGCAGTAAGTGGAGATTTCATTCACATTCTTTCATAACACAAGCCCCAAATAAATTCCAGTCTGCTAACTGCCTCCATATTGTAATGTGTGTATATTCCAGTCTGCTAACTGCCTCCATATTGTAATGTGTGTATATTCCAGTCTGCTAACTGCCTCCATATTGTAATGTGTGTATATTCCAGTCTGCTAACTGCCTCCATATTGTAATGTGTGTATATTCCAGTCTGCTAACTGCCTCCATATTGTAATGTAATGTGTGTATATTCCAGCGTACCAGATGGTCCGTTTGGGATACGATAGGTACCACAATAACACTGAAGGGTGCTCTGGCCTCATTCACCTCTACAACCAGGGTCAGGAATGGTCATTGTGTGCTGAATCCTGGGACTTGAACAACGCTCACGTAAGAATGGGATTTTTTTTTAACCTTTCTGTCACTCTTCTTTAAAATGGTTCACTGTCAGAAAAACATTGACTTTAACCTTCAAAGATACGTATTGTGTGTGTGTGTGTGTGTGTGTGTGTGTGTGTGTGTGTGTGTGTGTGTGTGTGTGTGTGTGTGTGTGTGTGTGTGTGTGTGTGTGTCCGTACAGACCCTTTAAAAAAAGGATGTAGGTTGTTCCACAATTAAATACATTCATATTGACATGATGAAATAGACATCAGTTATGTGCATTAATAATGTCTTACAAGCATGGACATTTAGTTTTGCAACTACCCAAACAATCACATCACTACCAAGACATGAGCATAAGGTTGTAATAACGACTAATTAATGACTGCTTTAGTAGAGAGAACTACATCTAATTTTCAGCTTAACTCTGAAATTCTCAGCAAAATATGGCTAGCAAAAATGCTTTCTACTGATATATATGGATACAAACACCACATTTACAGTCTTAGACCGTTTCATTATTATATTAGATATCTAGAATCTGCTTACTGCTTGGTGCCGTCTTATAGGTTGTTACAATAAAGCAAATGACCATGTCTGGATAGCTCAGGCAGTAGAGTGCCATACTTAGGAATAAAAGGTTGTGGGTTCAAATCCGGCTTCTGACAATACAAAGTGTGAGTCTTCAAGAACCTTGCCTTGCTCCCACAATTACATGATGTATTTCTCAAGTTTTGTCTTCCATGTTTCTATGGCTTATTTGTGGATATTGTTCTTATTGCCTTAGCTGCTTGCTTGGTCCCGTCTTATCGCTACTTGCAGCTATATTTGTTTTGATTTTTCACTTCAGAATGGGTTAAATCAAAAAAGTTATGCACAGACCTGACACCACGTTACACCTATATCCCAGAACTCAAATGTATAATAGGATAGGATGGTGTCGTTATAAATCAATAATGGTTCCACCTCTGTGTTGGTTGCCCAGGTGGTGTGTCGGGAGGTGGGCTGCGGTACAGCTGTATCCGTCAGGAACACCACGTCTCCCCCAACTCGTTTCGTGTGGAGAGCCGGCGTCCAGTGCAACGGAAACGAGTCTTCACTGTCACAGTGTAACATGAGTTCATTAGAACACACTGACTGTTTGTACTATGGAGTGGAGTGTAGTGGTCCCCCACCAGGTAAGGATGCAGACATTCACGTAAACCCAGTGGTTTTCAACCTTTTTTAATACCACAATTTTAATAACTCTGGTACTGTGGTCTGACTTGCACATCACTAAGCCTGTCCCTAACCCTAACCTCACACCATATGTTGTCACACTAACGGTAACCTGTGGTGGAACAGGGTACTGCACGTGTCGAGGGAGGCTGGGTAGACCAAACCTTTGTCCTCAATTTGCCCCCCCGACCCCCCTACCCCTTCCCCTTCTTATACTAACTAGGGATGTCCCAATGCCACTTTTTCATTTCCGATCCGATCCAGATACCAATTTTTGTGTTAGCCGATACCGATACCAAATACCGATACCAGAGAAGAATATATATAATAACATACAAAAGAAAAAATATATATATGTGTATATTCCAGTCTGCTAACTGCCTCCATATTGTAATGTGTGTATATTCCAGTCTGCTAACTGCCTCCATATTGTAATGTGTGTATATTCCAGTCTGCTAACTGCCTCCATATTGTAATGTGTGTATATTCCAGTCTGCTAACTGCCTCCATATTGTAATGTGTGTATATTCCAGTCTGCTAACTGCCTCCATATTGTAATGTGTGTATATTCCAGTCTGCTAACTGCCTCCATATTGTAATGTGTGTATATTCCAGTCTGCTAACTGCCTCCATATTGTAATGTGTGTATATTCCAGTGTACCAGATGATCCGCTTGGTGAACGGTACAGATCGGTGCTCTGGCAGGGTGGAGGTGTTCTACCAGGGTCTTTGGGGGACAGTGTGTGACATGTTCTGGGACTTGAACGATGCTCAGGTAGGAATGGCTCTGTAGACAGTTTGGGCTGGTTCAGACCGCTGTAGTTTGTCTACTGTGTAAGGGGCCTGATACACCTAGCAATGTTTTGATCAACATCAACAACCAACGTCAACTATCAACGTTGACTCTCCACTTTTCTATAGAAAATGATCAACTCCTGTTTGTTCAGAAAAGTCAGATCATTAGCGCCCTCTACTGGTCAACATTTCGGAACCCTCCAATCACAGCCCTCCTTGGTGTCACCTGATCCTTTCTCCTAGAGTCCTACAGATAAACTTTTCTGAAACCATGGCTGCTGCTGCTGCTGCTGCTGCTGCTGCTGCTTCACGGCGGTGGACAAAAACAAGGATTTTGTAACTTTATTTCACTAAATGAACATTGTGTGGCAGTTGAGTGAAAATGATTCAATGCAAACTAAGGCTTCTTTTTTTTCTGAGAGCGTACAAATGGAACCAAATGGACCCGCTAGGGTCTATTTGGTTCACATTTGTACACTCTCAGGAAAAAATGAAAATGGGTGGAATATTCTCCTTTTAATGGGAGGTGTTGCCTGCTGCCATGTGTCTCATCATGCTGCCCCGTTGATGTTGACATTGCTAGTTGATATTGATCAAAATATTGCTAGTGTATCAGGGCCTTAATTGTCCTGTGTCTGTCCTAATGTCCAGGTGGTGTGCAGGGAGCTGGGCTGTGGAGCAGCTCTCAGTGCTCCCGGCGGGGCGTTTTACGGCCGAGGCAGCGGTCCAATCACGCTCTGGTTGCTCTGGTGCAACGGAGACGAGGATTCACTGAATGATTGTTTTCCTGCGTTAACAGAGAATAATTACTTCTGTGACCACAGTATGGATGCAGGCGTCATGTGTCAAGGTAAGGACAGCTGTTGACATACTGTATACTCCTTTGGCCCGACCGAAGAAGAAGGGGCAAAACCTTACTTTCAACCCTTTCAGGCCGGGAATCCATATTTGGATTCTGTACAGTATGTACAGTATTCCATAATTAACTTTATTTGATGCTGAAATATAAATATTTCAGGTTTTTCAAAAACCTTAGGTCAGGCCTAAATGGGTTAAGAAGCCTCAAGGGCTTGACATTATAATCATCCCGATGGCCTGAACCCTACTTTTAAGAATGTTAAGGCCACTAGATACTGCCATACAGTGGCCTGACTGGGCCAGTGGAAAATGCCTTGAGAATGAAGTAATATTACCTATCATGACCTTAGCTGAGGGTAGGGATTAAGATACTGTAGCTCTGTAGACAGAGAGCTTTGCCTTCTGGCTCAGCTCTCCTTTCGTCACAACAGTGTGGTATAGCGACTGTTATTATCACTAAAACAGAAGTGTTTCGTCCGTGATGATTTGTGCACTGTCTGCCTGTAACGGCCAGAACCAGCCGCTGGCTGTGAGAACAGTGTTGAAGGCTGGCGCTGCCCGTCCCGATCCACTACCAGTTTACCAAGTTGCACTGCTGCTGAGATGATCTCTGTCATCTGTCCTTTTCATTGTTTAAAATAAAATATTCCTAAATCCTCCAGTCCCTGGCTCAAAGCTGGGCAGAAAAACTGACCGTTACTGCAGCAAAGAAAGTCAGTGGAGTTGACGACTTGAGAGAGTTAGAAAGAGTATGGGAGAAAAAAAATGAAAATCCAAGCGACAAGACTGATGCAATGCTGGACTTGTTTATAATCAAAACCTAATTTAAGGATGTATAAGAATAAATAAAAATCACAAATCACAGAATTTTCCACCCCAGGTTGCACCCAAATGTCATCTCTGGGGCTTTGGTCCAAGGACTAATATCTATTGCCAACACATCAGTGTGGACACTGTAGAAAGCTGGATAACGTTTGTCCCCATGCAGGAATAAAATAGTCTTGGTGTGTGCGACCTCTACCTTGATTTGTATGATATGATTTAATGGATTGCATTTTTAATGGATTGCATTTTTATAGCGCTTTTCCAAGTGCTCAAAGCGCTTTACAATGGTCCATTCATTCATACATTGGGAAGTAGAGCGGCGAACAGTCGACGCCAGCGTCCCCACTTCCCACATTCACACACCAATGGTGGCCAGCTCACACTGACCAACTCATTGGAGGCAACTTGGGGTTCAGTGTCTTGCCCAAGGACACTTCGACACGTAGACAGGAGGAGCCGGGATTCGAACCGCCGACCCATGGGTCATTGGACGACCTGCTCTACCTCCTGAGCCACAGCCGCCCCGATTTGAACAGATAATGCTGCAGCCAAAATGTGTTGGTCAAAAGAAGATTTTTGAAGTGTATTTTTACCTGTTTTCTGTCTTTGTGTCTCATACAGACAATACAACTACTACAACAGCAACAACAACAACAACATTACCACAAAGCAGTGAGAGAAGTTTCCATTCAAATTCTTTCAGAACACAAGCCCAAAGTATATTCCAGTCTGCTAACTGCCTCCATATTGTAATGTGTGTATATTCCAGTCTGCTAACTGCCTCCATATTGTAATGTGTGTATATTCCAGTCTGCTAAGGGACTGTACGTTATTTACCGGGGGGGGGGGGGGGCTGGTTCGTAGGGGGGGGAGGGCCATGATGAAAAAAAATGAGGTCGGGGGAGGGCCATGGCAAAAACAATCGGAGTTTAGGGGGGGCCATGGGGAAAAAAGGAGACGGAGATTTAGAGTATAGACTGAGTTACGTTTACTCATAGAGCTAGTAGACCAATGGCGATTCTTCTACATTGACTTCAACTGCAGTTTGTCCCTATTCAGGCCATTTGAACAGCGCTCAAGCGCTCAGTTTCTGACTCCTCAATGTCGTGACTCCGGGTGGACTGCCGCTTCCGTGTGCGAGGGTCCATCTGCAGCATGGACCCTCCTCCTCCCTCCATGCAGTTGAGCGAGATCCTGTCATGGCGTCCACCCCTCTTTGGTTACAACACACGTAGGGAAAAGAAAACTTTGCCTTTTTACCAAGGACTGCGTTCGGTTTGATAAATAATGACAGCAGAGCCGTTTTCTAAAGCCCGATACGGGCGGATGCATGGATTATAAATCAGCACGTCGAGCTGTGGTGAGTAGCCTAAAACGAGTTGTTTGCTGTCCCCCTTTGCTCCATGAAGTGAACGGTGTCTGTATTGCTCTGTCTATACTCCAGGCTTACATAGCTACTCCACCCAGGCTGCGCTGGGTAGAATCATGCCATCTAGTAGAGTTGCGACATTGGGGGGTCAGAAACCGAACGTGCTGGATAGTATTTTCTGTTGCGAGACCACTGCAGACAGGCAGGGCTATAGTTTTCAAAGAGGCCAGCGCGAATAAATAAAAGCTCTTTTAGACACGTGTAAAACATGACAACTATTGGGAAATCAATGCTGATAGTTACCTGTAGGGGGAGGGCCATGGGAAAACAACATTGAAGTGGGGGGAGGGCCATGGGGAAAAAATTGAGGTGGGGGGGGGGGGGCATGATTTTTTTTTTCTGACCGGACTTCCAGTTTACCAGCCCCCCCCCCCCCGGTAAATAACGTACAGTCCCTAACTGCCTCCATATTGTAATGTGTGTATATTCCAGTCTGCTAACTGCCTCCATATTGTAATGTGTGTATATTCCAGTCTGCTAACTGCCTCCATATTGTAATGTGTGTATATTCCAGTCTGCTAACTGCCTCCATATTGTAATGTGTGTATATTCCAGTCTGCTAACTGCCTCCATATTGTAATGTGTGTATATTCCAGCAGACCAGATGATCCGCTTGGTGAACGGTACAGATCGATGCTCTGGCAGGGTGGAGGTGTACTACCAGGGTCAGTGGGGGACAGTGTGTGATGACTTATGGGACATGGACAATGCTCAGGTAGGAATGGTTCTGTTGACTGTCATTTTAAATGTCACTATATCCAGTAAGGGCTGGTTGAGGTGGCAGTAGTTGGTGTAACATCCGGCTCGAAGGACCAATATTTCTAAGTGTGTAGTCAAATAATCCACCTTTAGGTAGTATAATGGAGTACCTAAATGGGGAATTCCACCCATTTTCAAAACTTTCCTGAGAGGATACAAATGGAACCAAATGGACCTGCTAGGGTCCATTTGGTTCCATTTGCACCCTCTCAGGAAAGAGGGGTCTGAAAGCAAAATCATTAACATGGTGAAATACATCTTGATGGTGTCATCAGATGTATTTCACCATGGTAATGATTTTTTTTTCAGACCTCCATTGTTAGGAAATACAGAATTGGGGGAACTTTTTTCATCATGTCCACACAACGTCTCAAAGGTATATTAATGACATATTAAAATGTTGAAAATGGGTGGAGTTCCCCTTTAACCCATTGTGTACTGAACGCGTTTTGGGCTGTTGAAAAATAGCAGATCAACAAGCTCATATCGCGCCACCGAGTGGCGCGATATGAGCTTGTTGTTCTGCTATTTTTGAAAAATTGTGAAAATGTGCTGCAAATCTAAGAATATATTCTATTTGACACCTGATTGTACTTTCTGACACTAGATTCTAGTTTCTGACCAGTTTCTAGTTTCTGATGCTAGATTCTGACAGATTCTAGTTTCTCTGAAAAATCCATGTTCCTGTGTCAGTGATGCTTAACATATTTCATGCCAAGGACCACCAGAATTATCTATATTTGGCTGCGGACCCCCCATCTGAAAACGTGTTGTTCTAGGGATCCCCCAGAAGCAAAAATTTGAGTTAAAAATGTTTGCTTCCAAAATAATGTATTCAGAGATTTGCAGCACATTTTCACATTTTTTTCAAAAATAGCAGAACTACAAGCTCATATCGCGCCACTCGGTGGCGCGATATGAGCTTGTAGATCTGCTATTTTTCAACAGATGAAACACCAAAACGCGTTCAGTAGACAATGGGTTGAGTCAACTTGCTGCTGACCATGGTCACCTTACTGAAGGGTTCACACCACCAGGTGTTGAAGTGATCTTCTGTGGTCTCACCTCAGATCTTAATGACAAGGACGACTTCTTATTTGTCTGTTCTCTGAGAGCTTCTCAAGTCGAGTGCCTCTTCTACTCTCCTCTCAACCAAACCAAATAGGTGCACAAGGGTCCATTTGGTTTCATGTTTAAACTCTCAAGAGTTAATCAAGAATTTATCACCTGAATGGCAATGGCATGTAAACAACCAAATGTGTAGCTGTTCTGAAATAACAGACCACTCACGTGACCACAACGCTGGCTTCTGATTGGAGCATTCATTCAAGCCATGTAGTAGTAATAATAGTAATTAATAATACTAATTTATCAGATTTACCATTCGTGTGGACCTAATGCTAGATCCATTCTTAAATCTCACATATTTTCTCACGTCATACCTCTGTTGTAGATAATAAACACAATATGTCCACACAATGTTGTCCCGTCTACGTTTTTAACCCATTGTAGACTATCCCGATTCTAAAAATGTCTTTGAAATACTAACCTAAGTGTATTGAAAAACTTCAAATTATTGCGTAACACGATCAAATATTTTGACATTTTTTGATACTGTACATACTGTACAGAACCCCTATAGGGGTTCCCGTCAACTAGGGTAAAACTACCACTAGGGGTTCCCGTCTACTGGTTCAAATACATAATATGGACAGATTTCAGTGCAGAATAATACCTGTCCTAATGTCCAGGTGGTGTGCAGGGAGGTGGGCTGTGGACCAGCTGTCCGTGCTGACAGAGAGGCGTACTACGGTCGAGGCAGTGGTCCTATCTGGCTGGACAACGTCAGGTGCACCGGAGACGAGGATTCACTGTCTCAGTGTCAGATGAATCCGGTAGGAGTTCATGACTGTGTCCACAGTGAGGACGCTGCCGTTGTGTGTCTGGGTAAGCATACCTGTTGACACACCTGTTGTCAGCACATCAGTGTGGACACTGATGAAGGCTGGAGAGCCCAAACCTTTGTGCACATGCCAGAAGAAAACGGTTAAAGGGATATTCCACTTTCAAAAACATTTTTGGTCATTTTATGGTCTACTCAGTCTCATGTGAACACACCAGACAGTTTCTAAGTTGCTACATTCACTATTAAATATTTGTTGTTCATTTTAGTGCCTCCAGCTCCTTTCTATACAAACCCATTATAACTTAAAACTCCATTTTAACCATGACAGATTATTCAAAAACAACCCATCTTTTTTCTGGTGACTGATATTGTCCTCCTAATACGTGAGAGGGACGTGGAATTTCATTCACAGGTTTCAGTTATTTTTAAAATATTGTTTTGGAAAATGTAGCCGCCTCCTCCGTGTGTTCACATGAGACTGAGCAGAATATAAAATGACCAAAATGACCAATTATTATTATTATTATTTAAAGTGAAATATCCCTTTAACAGCTTAAGTCTTAATTATAATGTGTGTTTTACCTGTGTTTTCTGTCTTTGTGTCTCATACAGCGAATACAACAGCACCAAGCAGTGAGTTAAGTTTCCATTCACATTCTTTCAGAACACAAGCCCACATTATATTCCAGTCTGCTAACTGCCTCCATATTGTAATGTGTGTATATTCCAGTCTGCTAACTGCCTCCATATTGTAATGTGTGTATATTCCAGTCTGCTAACTGCCTCCATATTGTAATGTGTGTATATTCCAGTCTGCTAACTGCCTCCATATTGTAATGTGTGTATATTCCAGTCTGCTAACTGCCTCCATATTGTAATGTGTGTATATTCCAGTCTGCTAACTGCCTCCATATTGTAATGTGTGTATATTCCAGTCTGCTAACTGCCTCCATATTGTAATGTGTGTATATTCCAGTCTAACTGCCTCCATATTGTAATGTGTGTATATTCCAGTCTGCTAACTGCCTCCATATTGTAATGTGTGTATATTCCAGTCTAACTGCCTCCATATTGTAATGTGTGTATATTCCAGCGTACCAGAGGATCCGTTTGGGACGTGGAGAAGGGTGCGGTGGCATTGTGGAGCAGTACCAACAGGGTCAGTGGTGGTCAGTGTGTGCTGAGTCCTGGGGCAGAAACAATCTTCAGGTAGGAATGGGATTTTTAACCATATTTTCTGCCACTCGTGTTGGTCCTTTCTTGTTTTTGTCAATTTTGTTCTTCTTCTGGCTATAATGCTGGGCAGCAAAGAAAGTCAGTGGAGTGGACGACTTGAGAGAGTTAGAAAGGAAAAAAATTGAAAATCCAATTTTCAATTGGATTTTCCAATTTCATTTCTACGCTCTCAAAGAGTTACATCTGGTTAACCAACTTTCCATCAGTTGAAAACCCCTGTTAAACTGTTAAAAACCGGTCTGTTGTATAAGTCGCAGGGTCAAAAGCATGTGAAAAAAGTAGCAGCTTTACCGGAAATGACGGTAATGGTATCATCATAAATCAATGATGGTTCCACTTCCTCTTAGGGTGACCAGATGTCCCTCTTTGCGTGGGACAGTCCCTCATTTTCAAGATTTTTGAAGCGTCCCACAAATTGAGACTCTGTCCCACATTGTGACTGACAGACATCAGTGTTCAAAATGCCTTAATAATTTGTAGTGCCCTAATAGTTGGATTTCATCATTTCTTGCTATGTTTTTTTAAATAATTCCCACATGTGGTACCACTATATTTCCGCACTCACTCTAGAGAGGCCACATCGCATACTGTCGTATCAAAAATAGCTGATCTACGATCTCAAAACGCGTCGCAGTGCGACGCGTTTTGAGATCATAGATCAGCTATTTTTGATTTTAGATCAGCTGTTTTTGCTGTGTGAAATGGAATCTTGAACGGGACATTTTGTCCCGTTTCCACACTCCACTTGTCCCACACATGCAACACTTCTGTCCCTCAAATGAACAGTTTGGATCTGGTCACCCTACTTCCTCTATGTCCATTGCCCAGGTGGTGTGTCGGGAGGTGGGATGCGGTGCGCCTTTTTTCTTCGTGAAAAGACAGTCCTCTTCAAGCCACGTGTTGACGGGCAGCCTCCAGTGCAACGGAAACGAGTCTTCACTGTCAGAGTGCAACACGAGTCCGATAGAACACACGGACTGTTTGTACCAAGGTGTTCAATGTTTTGACCCCCCACCAGGTAACGATGCCGACACTTGTAAACTACCACCTCACCTGGTTTAAAACTGCCTCCATGTTATGTCTTAACAACGTACTATAGTGTCTTTGGTACTGTGGTCTGACTTGCACATCACTAAGCCTGTCCCCATTGTTGGGCAGTAACGAATTTTAGATTACATATTCCTGTAATATTATTACTTTTGCTCCAAAAAGTAAAGTAACGAGATTACTCTGCAAAAATGAGTAATAAGTAATGCATTACTTTGCAAGTAACGCCAAGTTACTTGTTTAAAATGAGCTTGTTGTTGCATGCAAAAATAGAACAGATTTACAAGCTATTGGCAGATACTGTAACAACAGAGATGTGCACTAGATTGTAGATCCAGTCCACACACTGCATCCTGCACACAGTTATGTACACTACAAATCGCTTGCTGCTTTATTTTGTGTTTTATTTTTAAATACAAGACCTCAACTGTCTTTGAAAACAATTGTGAAAAAGTTTAAAAAGTCAAAGAGACAAAGAGACTATTATTATTCCAATAAATTGGATTCAGTTCTAAAAAGAGCTCGCTAAACAGATTATGTTGTACATCCCTATTTTTTCAAAGGTGGGAGTTGAGAACTTGGGAAAGTAATAACGTTCCAGTAATTTCAGTAATAAGTGAAGTAATAAGTGAAATAATTGTGTTGCCTTTCAGGCTATTCTTACTATCACTGTATTGTGTCAGCCTAGGTAGCCCAAGCCTGCTTAATTACTTGTTTCACTAGCACCTGGGTTAGCTGCAGTGGAGCTAACGAGTGCTCCAGGTGTGTGAGGGAGAGCAGTGAGGCAGAGCAAGCAAACATTGTTTGATGTGAGGAGGGAGGTTACTGTGCTGTTCTACTTGACACAGAACTACTGATTGTAAGTTTATTTTGATTTGATTTCAATGACTGGCATGTATTTTGACTTTGATGGAGCTTTTGGTTGGATTTGAATAACTTTATTGTTTAACTGTTTTTGATGACTGTTTGTTGTAGGCTATATTGTTTGTTGTTTGTGATTCTGACGCAGTATTGTTTGTTTTGTAATTTTCTGTTCTACAGTTTCACTCCTGCTGATTAAGAGTAAAAAGGGAGCAAGATGCGTCATTCCTGACTCCTGTGTCTTTTTCTTATGGAGTTTGGCTGGCTGTCTAACTGTCGTTGCAACACCTCAGTGAGGGCAGTACAGTGAAAAATCAGTATCTGGAGTTACAACAGCAACAGCGACTACCTCTCTTCTGAACATGGACAACAAGTCATCATCCGGTTCACGGAAAAGCGGCACTACAACTTCATCCAGCAGTGCTGTAGTAAGAGCTCGGGCCAGGGCTGAAGCAGCGAAAGCACGAATTGCCTTTGCCGAGAAGGAGGCAGAAATAAAAATTGCACAGGCTAAGCTGGAGGCTGAATTGGGAACGCTAACTGTTAAAAGAGAGGCAGCTGCAGCAGAAGCTGAAGCGGAGGTCTTGGAGGCAGCTGAAGAAGGTGACTATGTCAGTACAGCGGGTAGGGACAGACAGTCAGTGCCTGTACAGGACATTGCTGAGCGCACAAGTGACTACGTGGAGGAACAGAATAAACTCCATTCTTCGCACGCTAGCATACCCAGTCCTCCTGGTTCTGACGACAGTCTTGTCACATGGGGAACCCCAGTACACGACTCACCTCCAAAACCCAGTACATCTAAAGAAGACAGTAAGCCACCAGTTACCCAAACCAAACCAGTTGAGTCTACACATCTTCCCAAGAAAGAAAATACTGAGACCCTCCCAATGAAGAAGGAGCACAAGATGGATACCAGAACGCCTCAAAATACATTAAACCCTGCAGCCCAGTCATATATTCCTCAGCAGTCTGCAGCAGCCCGTCCAGACATTCCCCAGCCATTCACTGCCCGTCTGGACATTCCCCAGCAATCCGCAGCTTGGTCATCAGTCCCTCAGCATGCTCAGATGTACAACACTGCAGCTGTGACGAACGACCTTGCACGGTATTTAGCCCGGCGTGATTTGGTGAGTACAAGTCTTTCAATTTGATGATAAACCTGAAAACTACAGAGCATGGCACTCATCATTTAACAATGCAGTCAGAGGCATTGGCCTCACAGCTAGTGAGGAAATGGATCTGCTAACAAAGTGGCTTGGCAGAGAATCTTCTGAGCACGTAAAAAGGATGCGCTCAGTTCATGTCAGTGACCCTGAGGAAGCGTTAAGGAAGGCTTGGAGGCGGCTCCAAGACTGCTACGCTGCACCGGAAGTAATTGAAGACTCCCTATTCAAGAAATTAGATGATTTCCCCAAAATCTCTGCCAAAGAATACACTAAGTTAAGGGAGCTAGGAGATCTTCTGATGGAGATTCAGTGTGCCAAGGCGGAAGGCTATTTGCAAGGTTTGAAGTACCTCGATACAGCCCGTGGGATCCAACCCATTATTGGTTCACGCTTTAAAGATAATTAAGGCCAATTCCCTCCCTTTGACGTTTTTGCTGGGTTCATTTATGACGAGGCACGCATCAGAAACGATCCCAGTTTCATTTTCCCAAGTAGCAGCAGTACCTTTGTACCTGGGAAACCAGAGAGACCCAAGTCCTCAGGCACTAGGAACCCAATAGTTGTGCACAAGACCAATGTTGCAGCTGTTGAAGACTCAGATAAGGACACTCCTACCCGGAAGAACGACGGTCCAGGTAAAAACTGTCCCCTGCACAACAACAAGCCACACCCATTAAGGAAATGCAAAGTCTTCAGAGCAAAGAGTCTCGAAGAAAGAAAGGCCTTCCTTAAAGAAAATGGGATATGCTTTAAGTGCTGTGCTTCAACTACACACATGGCCAGAGATTGTGATGTCACTGTGAAGTGTACTGTGTGTGATAGCACCCGCCACAACACAGCTATGCACGCGGATCCTATACCTCGAAAGACACCCCCACCAAAAGATGGCGGGGAGGAGGAGGAACAAGGCGCTAGCACATCAGAAGTCAATTCATACTGCACTGAGGTCTGCGGAGTTGGCCAGGCAGCTAGGTCCTGCTCGAAGATTTGTCTAGTCAGAGTCTATCCTCAAGGTCAGCGTGACAAGGCCATTAACACGTACGTCATCCTTGACGACCACAGTAATCGCTCATTGGCTAGGACAAACTTCTTTGAGCTGTTCGAGATTCAGAGTCAACCATCCTCCTACTCATTGCAAACCTGTGCAGGTACCATCGACACATCCGGAAGAAGAGCAGAAGGCTTCCAGATTGAGTCGCTTGATGGAAAGGTCGGACTCGTTCTCCCGACACTTATTGAGTGTAACGAGATTCCCAACAATCGTTTGGAAATTCCAACGCCTGATGCAGCTCGTCACCATCCACATCTGAGAAGCGTGGCAGCCAACATCCCAGAACTCGACACCAGTGCAGAAATTCTCCTGCTACTAGGGAGAGACATAGTCAGAGTGCACAAAGTCAGGCAGCAGGTCAACGGGCCCCACGACGCACCTTTCGCACAGAGGTTGGATCTTGGCTGGGTGCTCGTGGGAGACGTGTGTTTGGGAAATGCACATAAGCCAGCTGTGAGCACATTCAAGACTAATGTATTGGAGAATGGCCGCCCTACTATCCTTACTCCCTGTAAAAGCATTCTGCGGCTCAAAGAGAGAGTCTGTGATGACGGCGGGGAGCGACACGGCAATCTCTCCAAGCCGAGAACAGTCACAGAGCACAGCCTTGGATCGACAGTGTTCAACAGGACGAATGAAGACAATAACCCAGGACCATCCATTGAAGACAGCATCCAGATGGTGTCAATGGACAGCGAGATCATGCACATGGCCGGCACACAGTCCGACTGCGAATGCAAGAACAACGCCAACTGCGACTGCTACCAGTCGGGAGACGGCTATGCCAAGGACGCCCGGTTGACTGTCCCGTCTTCCCTGGTGGCCGGTCCGGACGGGACGCCGTACGTGGAAGACCTGGGGAACAGCTGCATCCAGACCATCTCCAGGAACGGGCCCACGGTGACCACGTCCCAGTCCAGTCCGCAACACGAGGTGGCCTCCTCCGACACCCAGGAGCTCTACATGTTCGACGTCAATGGGACGCACCGGCACACGTCCAGCCTGCTGACTGAGCACTTCAAGTACATGTTCGGCTACAGCGCAGAGAGCGATGTGACGGCGGTGACGGACAGCAGCAGCAAAATACTGCACATCTGCAGGGACACGTACCACATGCAGGTCCGCACAGCCAGGTGTTCTGGATGAGCATGGGGACCAACGGGGGCCTGAAGACCCTGACAGCCCAGCGCCAGGTGCTCCTCACCTACCATGGGAACAACGGTCTGCTCGCTACCAAGACCTCAGAGATGCCCGTCAACGTGAGCCGCAGCAGCAAGCAGATCAGTGCTCGACAGAGGGGTCCCACCACGGAGAGGGTGGAGTACGACACCCAGGGCTGTCTGATGTCCAGGGTGTTCACCGATGGAAAGATGTGGAGCTACACTTACCTGGAGAAGTCCAGGGTTCTGCTGCTCGACAATCTACGTCAGTACATCTACAAGTACCGGCAGCAGAACAAACCACCGGAGATCCTGTACGACTCCACGCGTGCCAGCTTCACCTACGACGAGACAGCCGGCGTGCTGAAGACGGTCAACCTGCAGAACGATGGCTTCATCTACTCCTTCCGCTACCGGCAGATTGGCACGCTGGTGGACCGGCAGATCTTCCGCTTCAGCGAGGACGGCATTGTCAACGCGCGCTTCGACTATACCTACGACAGCAGCCTGCGTGTCACCACTGTGCAGGGCGTCATCAACGAGAATTTGCTGCGCTACAACCTGTGGGACCGCATCACACGCCTCGCCGACGTCCAGTACCACCTGGACGAGAACAGGTTCCTGCGGCAGTGCAGCGCCGAGATCTTCGAGTATAACTCCAAAGGCCTGCTGGTGAGGGTGTACAGCAAGAGACAAGGATGCTACCCGGAACGAGTGGCCCATGGCTGTGGTCACTTCTGCCTTCGCCAGAAGAGATGGAAGAGTCCGCAAAGTGGAGGTTAAAACCACGAACCAGGGCTCTGCAAGGACTTATTTGAGACCAGTCTCAGAACTTATTTTACTTCTCCCCAAAGATGAGTCTTGTTAATGTGATTGTATAATTTGTTAAAAGGGTGACCTTACAAAGGTCATGCGGGGAGTGTGTTGCCTTTCAGGCTATTCTTACTATCACTGTATTGTGTCTGTCTACAGCCTAGGTAGCCCAAGCCTGCTTAATTACTTGTTTCACTAGCACCTGGGTTAGCTGCAGTGGAGCTAACGAGTGCTCCAGGTGTGTGAGGGAGAGCAGTGAGGCAGAGCAAGCAAACATTGTTTGATGTGAGGAGGGAGGTTACTGTGCTGTTCTACTTGACACAGAACTACTGATTGTAAGTTTATTTTGATTTGATTTCAATGACTGGCATGTATTTTGACTTTGATGGAGCTTTTGGTTGGATTTGAATAACTTTATTGTTTAACTGTTTTTGATGACTGTTTGTTGTATATTGTTTGATGTTTGTGATTCTGATGCAGTATTGTTTGTTTTGCAATTTTCTGTTCTACAGTTTCACTCCTGCTGATTAAGAGTAAAAAGGGAGCAAGATGCGTCATTCCTGACTCCTGTGTCTTTTTCTTATGGAGTTTGGCTGGCTGTCTAACTGTCGTTGCGACACCTCAGTGAGGGCAGCAGCCGGCAGACCAGAGTAGTCAATCGCCGAGCCTACATTATGACATGAAATAATCATCCTGAAAGTCACCACCACGTAGTGTGTTTTTTTTTTCATTTGCACAATCATTATCAAATAGGCTTCAGCTGTGTGTGTATATTCCAGTCTGCTAACTGCCTCCATATTGTAATGTGTGTATATTCCAGTCTGCTAACTGCCTCCATATTGTAATGTGTGTATATTCCAGTCTGCTAACTGCCTCCATATTGTAATGTGTGTATATTCCAGTCTGCTAACTGCCTCCATATTGTAATGTGTGTATATTCCAGTCTGCTAACTGCCTCCATATTGTAATGTGTGTATATTCCAGTGTACCAGATGATCCGCTTGGTGAACGGTACAGATCGGTGCTCTGGCAGGGTGGAGGTGTACTACCAGGGTCAGTGGGGGACAGTGTGTGGTGGTTACTTGGACGTTCAGTGGAACATGGGCCATGCTCAGGTAGGAATGGGTCTGTAGACTCATTCATTTTAAAGCTCACATATTTTGTGTTGAAGGACCACTATTGTGCATATATCAGTGCTGGGCTGATATCTGCGTCATCATGCTGCATTATCACGTTACACATATTGCGTGACATAATAAATGTTCCCCCACCCCACGCCCCTGCGAGTGTTACAGTATGTGTTTCAAGTGCTAGAGCTGATATTATGAATGCTGCCACCCACCAAGACTGGAAAATTTTGACAATGGGTGGAATTCCCCTTTAAAAGGTTAGGTCGTTCAAACTTGGTTCAAACTTGGCCCGCGGCTTTGTTCAGTTTTAAATTTTGGCCCACTCTGTATCTGAGTTTGACACGCCTGATCTACTGAGTACCGTAATTTCCGGACTATAAGCTGCTACTTTTTTCACATGCTTTTGATCCTGCGGCTTATACAACGGTGCGGCCAATCTATGGATTTTTACAGGTAACACAGGGGAGAGGGTTCCAGGTGGGCTCACGGACTAAATGATGGAAAGTTGGTTAACCAGATGTAACTTTTTGAGAGTGTAAAAATGAAGAGTTATGATATTCAACATCTAAATTAGCACCACTTAATTAATAAGTCATAAGTCATGTTCATTTTGGTCTCATTTTGATGTTTTGCCTCTTTTGTTTGCGAAAATCCATCCTGGAATTGTGAACAAAACCAAAAGAAATCTTTAGTTTGGGGGTCTGTGGGGTCTTAAATTGTGGTATCTGGCTCAAATGCTGAATAAATATTGGGCCCTAGGATCAAAAAAGTTGAAAACCACTGCTCTAACATGAAGCTTATTGTCTGGTGCGGCTTATAGTCAGGTGCGGCTTGTTCAAGGAAAAATCAGCATTTTGCCCCAAATATGGCTGGCAGGGGCGTAGCTAGCAATTCTGGGCGCCTGCAAAGCTTTTCCACATGGGCCCCCCTTTCCCAGCGGTGTTAAAGGGGAATTTCACCCATTTTCAACAGCGTCTAAAGAAATCCATTAACATGGTGAAAATACATTTTGATGATGTCATCAAGATGTTTCACCATGTTAGTGGTTTTCTTCAGACCTCCATTTCTAGGAAACACAGAATGGGGAAACGTTTTTATCATGTCCACCCAACACCTCTAAGGTATATTAATGATATATTAGAATGTTGAAAATGGGTGGAATTCCCCTTTAAAATGCTTCAATCTGGTGCACTTTGACATCAAATATTTTTTATAATAATCAATAAAAATAAAACCTTATTAATGCAAGCTTTTATTGCCCCCCCTGGCTTTGGGCCCCCCTAAAATCGTCTAACTTTTCCCCACCTATCGACGCCCCTGATGGCTGGTGCGGCTTATAGCCCGGAAATGACGGTAATTGTCCTGTACCTGTCCTAATGTCCAGGTGGTGTGCAGGGAGGTGGGCTGTGGACCAGCTCTCAGTGCTGACAGAGATGCTGTCTATGGTGTGTGTAGAATCCGGCTCGAAGGACCAAATTCTCCTGTACCTGTCCTAATGTCCAGGTGGTGTGCAGGGAGGTGGGCTGTGGACCAGCTCTCAGTGCTGACAGAGATTCGTTCTACGGTGAAGGCAGCGGTCCCGTCTGGTCGGACGTCTTCTGCAGAGGAAACGAGGATTCACTGTCTCAGTGTGGGACTCTTCCGTTCTTAGATCGCAACTGTAGCCACTATAAAGACGCAGGAGTCACGTGTCAGGGTAAGTGTTGAATGAATGAATGAATGAATGAATGAATGAATGAATGAATGAATGAATGAATGAATGTTTATTTCGAACATTACATATAAACACAAAATATACAGTATGTTAAAAGAAAATGAATCAAAACTTAAAACAAAAGTAACACAAAATGTACAATACGTTAAAAGAAAATCATAAGTTAAAACAAGTTAAACAAATCTAATATATGTGTTCGAAAAGGAGTAGAATGAAGCCTAAGCTTATCTAGTTCTACCTCTATTTATGCTATTAAAAAAAGACATCAACTGACAAGATTCCAGTTCCTGTCTATTTATCTAATATTTAATATTTTTTACCTAGTGTACCATAATGATCTCATTCTTTATAGCTCATAATCAAAAAAAATATATACCTCTTCTTAAACAGTGCAATATTTCCACTTTTAAATTTCATTATCCAGACCGTTCCAAAGACTTACTCCACTAATCAAAATGCTCATAGTCTTCAAAGTTGTACGACCAAAACGTTTCTCAAAAATATTTTTTTCTCTTAAATTATATACACATTCTCTGTCTTTAAATATTTTTTGTCTTTAAATGTTTTTTTTTTTTTTTTTTTTTTTTTTTCGGAATGTATGCAATGGAATGGCATCCGGTTTCTGACTGACCAGAAATGAGACCATATTAACCCAGTTAAAAACTATTTGGCTCTAAACTGACGTTCGATTAATGTTACGTTCACTTAATACAAGACCTTACTGAAGACAATCAAAATAAAATAGGGCCCTTGATTCATATGATGTGTTTTTAAAGAGTAATGGAGCTTGTGTAATTTTACCTGTGTTTTCTGTATCTGTGTCTCATACAGACAATACAACAACACCAACACCAAGCAGTGAGTGAAGTTTTGTTTTTTTACTACAAAACTTATACACACATGTCTCCATATTGTAATGTGTGTATATTCCAGTCTGCTAACTGCCTCCATATTGTAATGTGTGTATATTCCAGTCTGCTAACTGCCTCCATATTGTAATGTGTGTATATTCCAGTCTGCTAACTGCCTCCATATTGTAATGTGTGTATATTCCAGTCTGCTAACTGCCTCCATATTGTAATGTGTGTATATTCCAGTCTGCTAACTGCCTCCATATTGTAATGTGTGTATATTCCAGTCTGCTAACTGCCTCCATATTGTAATGTGTGTATATTCCAGTCTGCTAACTGCCTCCATATTGTAATGTGTGTATATTCCATTCTGCTAACTGCCTCCATATTGTAATGTGTGTATATTCCAGTCTGCTAACTGCCTCCATATTGTAATGTGTGTATATTCCAGTCTGCTAACTGCCTCCATATTGTAATGTGTGTATATTCCAGCGTACCAGATGATCCGCTTGGTGAACGGTACAGACCGATGCTCTGGCAGGGTGGAGGTGTTCTACCAGGGTCAGTGGGGGACAGTGTGTGGCGACTACTACTGGGGCATGACTGAGGCTCAGGTAGGAATGGTAATAGATATAAAAACACTCTGAGTGCCAGCACTTTTTCATATTTCTTAGGTAGCTAGTGCCAGCGATTTTCATCTAAAAGTCATATTTCATATTTCGGTCCATGTTTCCCGTCGGACAAGTTATTTGGCGCACACACTTCCGGTTCCGGGTTGGTCCGTCTTTTATTTGGGTCCCTCTGCTAGCAGGAGGCGACCGCTGCTCGCTGCCGCTAGCATTGGGATTGTTTCAAACCAGCGACGTAGAGCGACATCTAGTGACGTAGATCAACTTCAACAGCACCGGTCATAACTATTATTTGATAATGGTAAGCGAGACGTAGATCTACTGCAAAGGCACGCAGACTGTTAATTTATATCTATTTTAGGTGGTAAAAATCAAAACCAACAGAGAAATTACTATTACAATTGTTCTCAAGCCAGAGAGGCATGTTAAAGCCATACTACACCAAGTGTTCAAATGAAAACCTTTTAGTTGCCAATTGAGAATCAACCTGAACTCAGATTAAATGTAATGAGTAAATGTACTCATGAGCAACCTTTTAGCAGGGAAACTTTGGAAAAAACACAATCATAAAAAATATTCAAATACCCAAATGAACCATGGGACCATGACAAAGAAAGTGAGTCCAGTCAAAGAGTCAGATTTTTTAGAATAATAAAGTTGTATTGTGGGAGAGAGCGAGTTTAATGAAAACGCATCGGACAAACCATCATAGCATTACTCAAAGGCTCTGTCAAAGTTTCACAAGATAAACAGAATATTTAAAACCATTGTAAACAAAATGAATTGTCGTCACTGTAGCCGTGGATAGATAGAACAAAATAATGTAAGATTATACTGGATGTAGCCTCGACACCCAGGCTTTCATTTTCGTTCGCGTTGCGCGAAAACGGAAAGCCTGGACTAGCTTGTTACACACAGTGGCCTTGAGGGGGGAGTCAACCTTCCGGGGTGGGCGTGGCTCTAAATGATGTGACGTAGAACAGCAGTGGACGGGCGCAGGAGGGGGAGGGGCCGGGGATGACGACACGTTGGTGAGATCCAATCAGATCAGCTCGATCTGCCGTGTGGATCCCACGGCACCCCGCCCCCCCAAGGCCAAAATCATTCCGGGTTAGGCCAGGCTATACTGGATGAAACTGGTTCAGAGATCAGAGTGACCGAGGCTATTTGTCTCCTGAAAAATAGTTATCAATCATTGGCGACAGAGAATTCAAACAATGGCTGCGTAGTAGTAATGATAACCAGGTTACAATCACAAACAGGACGTTCTGAAACAGATATGAGGATCAAGAACTTTCTGTGGTGAACAGATGCATTGTATAGAGACATGGTGGCATGCAGTGTTGGTCAATATTACTTAAGAAATTAACTTTAATTAACTTTACTTTACTCCCCCTTAGACAAAGTAATATCATTACTTTACTTATTACTCGAAGAGTAATATATTACATTTTACGTTATTACTTTCCCAGGTTTTCAGCTCCCACCTTTGACAAAATTGCGATGTACAACATAATCTGTTTAGTGAAAAACAGACCAAACCAGATTTCAAAATTTGTCTCTTTGACTTTTTAAACTTTTTCACAATTGTTTCCAAAGACAGTTGAGGTCTTGTATTTAAAAATAAAATACAAAATAAAGCAGCAAGCGATTTGTAGTGTACATACAGTAACTGTGTGCAGGATGCAGCGTGTGGACTGGATCTACAATCTACTGCACATCTCTGTTGTTACAGTACCTGTCGATAGCTTGTAAATCTGCTCTATTTTTGCATGCAACAACAAGCTCATTTTAAACAAGTAACTTGGCGTTACTTGCAAGTAATGCATTGCTCTACTTGTAGAGTCTACTGTGTCATTCTCCTGTACCGGTCCTAATGTCCAGGTGGTGTGCAGGGAGGTGGGCTGTGGAGCAGCTCTCAGTACTGACAGAGAGTTGTACAGTCGAGGCAGCGGTCCTGTCTGGCTGGGCTACGTCACATGCACCGGAGACGAGGATTCACTGTCTCAGTGTCAGATGAATCCGTTAAGAGATCACCACTGTCTCCACAGAGAGGACGTAGGAGTCACGTGTCTGGGTAAGCATACCTGTTGACACACCTGTTGACATACCAGGCTGGATGGCTGAAACGTTTATCCTCACGCAAGAACAAAATATTGAAATGCCGTCTTGGTGTGTGCGACGCTCTGCCTTGATTTACCCACCCGCTTCTACCGTTATCAAGCGATAATTCCCAGTAGGCTGCTTATCAGCACCATTTTATCGATGACAGCATGTTGTCTGGAGCCTACTCACTGATAAGATGACAACTGCGATCTTATCCACTGATAACAGTCAAATCTGCTTGCGGTTAGGTTTAGGGGTAGGTTTAGAGAAGGGTGTAGCAATGCTTGTAGCAAAACCCCTAGACCCCTCCAACCGTAACCCTAAGCCTAAATCCCAGACGCTCAACCACCTCACAGACCGTGAGGTCTGTGAGGTTAGGTTGAGGGTCGGGCATTTAGGATTAGGTTTACGGTTGGAGAGGGCTATTTACCGGTGTATATGGTGTGATTTGAACAGGGAATGCAGCTGAAGTGTTGGTAAAAAAAAAACGGTATGAAAAGAAATGAAGTGTATTTTTACCTGTGTTTTCTTTCTTTGTGTCTCATACAGAAAATACAACAACACCAAGCAGTGAGTGAAGTTTCTATTCACATTCTTTTGGAACACAAACCCAACGTGTTTTCCTCATTCTAATATGGATATTGTAATGTGTGTATATTCCAGTCTAACTGCCTCCATATTGTAATGTGTGTATATTCCAGTCTGCTAACTGCCTCCATATTGTAATGTGTGTATATTCCAGTCTGCTAACTGCCTCCATATTGTAATGTGTGTATATTCCAGTCTGCTAACTGCCTCCATATTGTAATGTGTGTATATTCCAGCGTACCAGATGATCCGCTTGGTGGACGGTCCAGATAGCTGCTCTGGCAGGGTGGAGGTGTACTACCAGGGTCATTGGGGGACAGTGTGTGAGGATTTATGGGACCTGAGAGATGCTCAGGTAGGAATGGGTCTGTTGACTGCCATTTTAAATGTCACTAGGCTATATAGCAATAGTATATTGCAACAGTTGTAACATCCGGCTCGAAGGACCAATATCCCTGAGTGTGTAGGCAAATAGTTCACCTTTAGTGAAATGGAACACTTACACTGTAGGTCAGTTGGCTATTGATCAGAGTTACCTTACTATCTATCTATCTATCTATCTATCTATCTATCTATCTATCTATCTATCTATCTATCTATCTATCTATCTATCTATCTATTCAAACCATTAGATGCATGTATTCATTCATCACTGGAAAAATATAATACAATCACCACTACTAGTAACAACAACAAATATAGCTGCAAGCACCGATAATATGGGACCAATCAAGCAACTAAGGCGTTCATATGGGTCAAGGTGGGTCCAAGTTCAGGTGTAGGTTATTTTCATGTATTTTGATCAAAGATTTTAGGAGCTCAGGAATTTGAACTGTTTTTCATATATTTTAAGATGGCAGGTCATCTGAAGTTGCATAAATGAATATGCTGTAAGTTGCATTCCTGACAGTCAAACGTTTCATGAATTATGAGTGTTCAAAGTTTGCACTTTCAGTTGGGTGCTATATAGCGCCACCATTTGGCCAGTGTTCATGGGCTTGGCATCATCAACATTTGGCATCACCCTCTAACAGATTACTATGTTTCACGAAAACCGACTAAGTTCAGCCAGAACAGCTATTTTTGGCGGAAGGAGGAGGAGAAGAAGAAAAAATGAAAATAAATACATTTTGCCAGCCTGTAGTGCCCGCATTTGGTCCAGAGTGCCATTTATATGCATTAAATAATTGAAATCCCAAAAAAAAAAAAAAAACAAAAATCACAAACAGCAGTTTGTATATATTTTTTTCACACACATTTCAGAGATGTGTAACTATAAGGTTAAAGAGGGGGTGCTGTGATTTTTTTTGTATTTTTCCCCAATTTTGTACATGTTTAAGAGGTGATGGTACTTCATTAGAAGCCTTGGTCTGTTTTTTTATGTGTAATGATGCCTTCCCTTTGTATTTAGGGTTTCTTCCTGGAGGCTAAAACTTTTCCAGTCAAATGTGCCAATGACAAAGGCTGTAATGTAGTGACATCACACATCAGCCCCTCCCCTAACTCCTCCTCCTTTATCATGCAACTAAAGCTGTGGGCGTGGCTTCAGTTCAGGTGGATCTCCACCCATCACCACCCACCAGGCAAACCAGGCATACTTAATGAACTGGTGGGGGGAGTCCACATAAAAACATCATTTTAACAAATACTGTACACCTTTTTGAGAAAATCCTTTCTTTTCATATCACCATAATACCTAATGATTTAAGCTGGAAAAAAATCATGGCACTCTATCTTTAATAATAATAATAATTGATCAGATTTACCCTTCGTGTGGACCTAATGCTGGATCCCTTTTTAAATCTCACATGATAAATCTGTCGTAGATAATAAAGAAAATATGTACTCACAATGTTGTCCCACCTACGTTTTTAAAAGGATCCCTGCATAATGAGACAAATATGGATAATAGTAGTAGTAGTAGTAGTAAGCTTTATTTCGGCACCAAGAATTAGAAAGTATACATAAAAGTCACAGGAAAATAAATAAATAAATGCAATTGCATATTCTTAGCGGCACCGAAAAGGAATAGGCAGAAGCCGAAGCTTATGAATGCCTACCCCTCATGACAAAACTCAATGTATATATACAGTATGTCACAAAAGTAAGTACACCCCTTGCATTTTTTCAAATATTTATTGATATATATTCCTGGGAAAACTTTGACGAAATGACACTTTAGTACAATATAAAGTAGCAACTGTACAGCTTGGAAAATGCTGTAAATTTATTTTTTTCATCAAAATAACTGAAACACAGCCATTAATGTCTAATCTGATGGCAACAAAAGTAAGTACACCCTTAAGTGAAAGTGTCCAAATTGGGCCTAAGTCGCCCAAGTAGACATTTTTTCCTCCCCAGTTCCATGTAACTTGTTAATGTTAACACAGTCTCAGGTGTGAGAGGTGAGCAGGTTTATTAAATTTGGTAATATCGCCCCCTACATCTCATAATGGTCACTGGAAGTTCAACATGGCACCTCATGGCAAAAAAACTCTCTGAGGATCCGAAAAAATGATTGTTGCTCTAGATAACATAGGCCTCAGCTATAAGAACATAGCCATCATCCTGAATTTAAGCTGCAGCACCATGGTCAAGGCCATACAGCAGTTTAAGAGGACAGGATCCACTCAGAACAGGCCTCACCATGGTTGACCAAAGAAGTTGAGTGCACATTCTCAGCATCAAATCCACAGGGAGACGTCCGGAAATGGTCATAGAAGTTCTGTAAGAATTGCTACAGAGGTTGGAAGGGTGGGGGGGTCACCTTGTCAGTGCTCAGACAATACGCCACATGCTGCATCAACTTGGCCTCAATGTCTGTCATCCCAGAAGAAAGGCTCTTCTCATAATGATGCACAAGAAAGCCCTCAAACTGTTTGCTGAGGACAAGGAGACTAAGCATATGGATTACTGGAACCAAGTCCTGTGGTCTGATGAGGCTAACAAACATTTTGAGGGCTTTCTTGTGCATCATCATGAGAAGAGGCTTTCTTCTGGGATGACAGCCATAGAGGCCAAGTTGATGCAGCATGTGGCGTATTGTCTGAGCACTGACAGGGTGACCCCCCACCCTTCCAACCTCTGTAGCAATGCTGACAGAACTTTGTGGACTATTTCCCTACGTCTCCCTGTGGATTTGATGCTGAGAATGTGCACTCAACTTCTTTGGTCAACCATCTTGAAGCCTGTTCTGAGTGGACCCTGTCCTCTTAAACTGCTGTATGGCCTTGACCATGGTGCTGCAGCTTAAATTCAGGATGATGGCTATGTTCTTACAGCTGAGGCCTATGTTATCTAGAGCAACAATCATTTTTTCGGATCCTCAGAGAGTTTTTTTGCCATGACGTGCCATGTTGAACTTCCAGTGACCATTATGAGATGTAGGGGGCGATATTACCAAATTTAACACACCTGCTCACCTCTCACACCTGAGACTGTGTTAACATTAACAAGTCACATGGAACTGGGGAGGAAAAATGTCTACTTGGGCGACTTAGGTCCAATTTGGACACTTTCACTGAAGGGTGTACTTACTTTTGTTGCCATCAGTTTAGACATTAATGGCTGTGTTTCAGTTATTTTGATGAAAAAATGAAATTTACAGCATTTTCCAAGCTGTACAGTTGCTACTTTATATTGTACTGAAGTGTCATTTCGTTAAAGTTTTCCCAGGAAGATATATTAATAAATATTTGAAAAAATGCAAGGGGTGTACTTACTTTTGTGACATACTGTATATATAAGTACATGACACACTGTCATAGTCACTATTCAATGGAGTCAGATCAGACAGGAATACAGAAACCAATATCACTAAGCTCAGGAGTTCCTAGTTCATATAGTAAGTAGGGAAGAGCAAGAAGAAAATAAATAGGTAAATACATGCGGTCAAGTTACATGGAATACCATAGCAATGCAACATACTATGTGGTTTTATGGCCACATGGCATGATTACATGGCTAAAAATTAAGGGCCTCATCACTCACCATACTCCGGGGTTAAGAACCACAGAATATGGATCTGATGGTAGACTAAACTATGTGTAGACTATTTGTTGGACGTGTAGAAGGGTTTATCAAGTGGATCAATTCTACATAATTTATATGTATTAAAAAATTAGTTAAGTTATATATCTCATTATATATAATATATAAATATATTCAAGCATACAAGTACTTATCTGAATATACATATGTTTATATGAGCATATACTAATTTGTAATTTGTTGTGATTATAATATTTTATATTTGTCTAGTATTTTATTTTTGAACATATTTTTGAATTTAGAGATTTTGGTGCACAATTTTAATTCAGGATCAAGTTTGTTCCAGAGATTGACTCCCTTTACTGATAAGCACCTGCCCATTGTGTTGGTCCTAGCAGCTCTCTTTTTAAAAATAGCCGTCCCCCTAAGTGGGTACACAGACTCCCTGGTTTCGAACAGCTCCTGCATACAGGGGGGGAGTATTTTATTATGTGCTTTATGCATAATTACGGCGGTATTTAGGTCCACTAGATCATGGAATTTAAGAATTTTGTTGTCCAGAAACAGTGGATTTGTTGGTGCGAGAAAATCACTCTGGTTAATGATTCTTATAGCTTTTTTTTGAAGCATGTATATCGGTTTTATAATTGTTTTGTAGGTAATACATTGTTCTTGCCCTCTATAACTAGAATTGAACATTTAAAACACATAGAATAAGCTCTTTAGTTTAAAAATAGTTAATGTTTTTTATCCAAAGGGGACCGCCATTGTATTGTGCCTGTCAGATGACCTGTCATATGGATGACAGGTCATTCTATGTGTTTTAAATGTTCAATTCTAGTTATAGAGGGCAAGTATAATGTATTATCTATATTTGTCTCATTATGCAGGGATCCTTTTAAAGGATGAGCTGTTTCTGCCATTAACGGTGATTAAAGTACAAATTATGGACATAATTCAGTGCAGAATAACTCCTGTTAATAATTGTCCTGTACCTGTCCTAATGTCCAGGTGGTGTGCAGGGAGCTGGGCTGTGGACCAGCTATCCGTGCGTCCTACGACCGAAACTTCCATGTCTTCGAAACCCCAGGCAGCGTTCCCATCTGGCTGGACAACGTCAGGTGCAGCGGAGACGAGGATTCACTGTCTGAGTGTCAGACCAATCCGTTAGGAGTTCACGACTGTGACTACGTAGTAGGCGCAGCAGTCACGTGTCTGGGTAAGAATCAGGGGCGGGTATAACATGTCCCATTCGGGGGGGGGGGGGGGGGGGGGGGGGGGGGGGGGCAAGAGAACATGTTGGAGGGGCAAGAGAAAATGGTATGGGGGCGGTATGGGCGCACCCATACCATTTTCGGTTAGAGGACTTTTATTAGTCAAGTAATGCATCAATAATAACATCAGTTGTTGTTGAAGTTGCAACAGACACGCAGCATGCATAAAGCTAAAGGTCTGACTCAGAGAGTTTTCTGTTTTCAATGATGAAATGCTGTTGGTTTAGTGGTGCCAAAATTGTAGTTAGTATAGCAGTAGTAGTGTTTCAAATCATTTTAAATATAAGCACTTTCATTTGAAATATCTTGGGTTGTTTTGCATGGCATCATGTTTGGGGGGCCAGACTGGGTATTTAGGGGGCATTGCCCCCCCATGTCCATGCCTAGATCCGCCCCTGGTAAGAATACCTGTTGACATACCTGTTGTCAGCACATCAATGTGGACACGGATGAAGGCTGGATAGCCGAAACCGTTGTCCTCATGCAAGAATAAAATATTG
Source organism: Benthosema pterotum (assembly GCA_039105355.1). Classification (NCBI taxonomy): domain Eukaryota; kingdom Metazoa; phylum Chordata; class Actinopteri; order Myctophiformes; family Myctophidae; genus Benthosema; species Benthosema pterotum. The sequence continues at coordinate 8,361,885 of CM076965.1, forward strand.
AAATGCAGTCTTGGTGTGTGCGACGCTCTACATTGATTTACTGTATGTGATGTGATTTGAACAGGTAACACAGCTTAAGTCAGAACGTGGTTTTCAAAATAAGAGTTCTGAAGTGCATTTTTATCTGTGTTTTCTGTCTTTGTGTCTCATACAGACAATACAACAACACCCCAAAGCAGTGAGTTAAGTTTCCATTCACATTCTTCTAGAAACACAAGTTCACATGTCTAACTGCCTCCATATTGTAATGTGTGTATATTCCAGTCTGCTAACTGCCTCCATATTGTAATGTGTGTATATTCCAGTCTGCTAACTGCCTCCATATTGTAATGTGTGTATATTCCAGTCTGCTAACTGCCTCCATATTGTAATGTGTGTATATTCCAGTCTAACTGCCTCCATATTGTAATGTGTGTATATTCCAGTCTGCTAACTGCCTCCATATTGTAATGTGTGTATATTCCAGTCTGCTAACTGCCTCCATATTGTAATGTGTGTATATTCCAGCGTACCAGATGATCCGCTTGATGGAGAGTCAAGGGGGAGATAGGTGTTCTGGCAGGGTGGAGGTGAACTACCAGGGTCAGTGGTTGTCACTGTGTGCTGAGTCCTGGCACGTGAACGATGCTCAGGTGGGAATGGGATGTTGAACCGTTTTTTTTTTGTTCTGTCACTCGTGTTCCAGTCCGTCCTTCCTACCGTACACCTGGACTAGATCCAGGCATGCAGCAGGCGTGGATACTATCCTTATTGTCTCCACCGTAAGGTGGGGACTATAAAACGTACCCTGTCCGTGCATTAGAGCTTAAAAATTGTCTAAAATATTGAGCCCGGCTCGACCCGGCCCGGTAAGAAATTAAGCCCGGTGCGGCCCGAAGCCCGATACATGATTGACGGCATGAGCCCGCCAGCTTGACGCTTTTTCTAAACGAGCTAATTGCTGCAGGCAGACGTTTTTTCTCATAAATCGTTAATTTGTTATAAGAAAAGCAGTCATTCTGCCCATGTCCAACTGTCTAGGTACACACACACACACACACACACACACACACACACACACACACACACACACACACACACACACACACACACACGTGGTGCAGCGCAGCTCGCCGCTGTTCGCGCCGATGCGCGCAGCGCGGCGTCGCAAAATGTATCATTTTATGAAAATATCTTAGGCCTATATAATTTGACGGGCCCGGCCCTAAGCCCGACAAATACATAACCATTTGGACTCGGCCAAGATTTTAAGCTCTACCGTGCATCTGTCAGTCTGTCTGTCCGTGCACCTGATGACGTCCTTGCCTGGTACACACTGGCAAAATGGTAATAACACATTATTACCAATTCGACAGCATGTACCAGTTCCCACTAATATCCAGCGACTTGTCACAGCCATTGCAGAGGAGTGGACCAACATTCCACAGGCCACAATTGACAATCTGATAAACTCTATGCGAAGAAGATGTGTTGCACTGCATGAGGCAAATGGTGGTCACACCAGATACTGACTGGTTCGGAGGCCCATACACCCAATAAGGCAAAAGAAAATTGCACATTTCAGGGTGTCTTTTTATTGTGGACAGTCTAAGGTACACCTGTGCACTAACCATGATGTCACATCTGCATCTTGATGTGGCACACCTGTGAGGTGGGATGGATTATCTTAACAAAGCAGAAGTGCTCAATATCACACATTTAGGCAGAATTGTGAACAGTGTTTGAGAGAAATGGTAATATTGTATATCTGGAATGAAGGTCTTTTAGGTCTTTAAGTCCATCCCCTGAAAAAAATGTGAGCAAAAACAAAAGTGTTGTGTTTATATTTTTGTTGAGTATATATAATGATGTCATTATAAAATCAATGATGCTTCCTCCTCTGTGTCCATTGCCCAGGTGGTGTGCAGGGAGGTGGGCTGTGGAGCAGCTAGATCTGTCTGGAAAGTAGAGCCTGGTTCCGACATGATCTTTCCTGGTCCCATGTGGAGGACCAGCTTCCAGTGCAACGGAAACGAGTCTTCGCTGTCACAGTGCACTACGAGTCCGTTAGGACACACTGACTGTTTGTACGCAGATGTTCAGTGTGGACCCCCACCAGGTAAGGACTCAAACATCCATACTATAACTGAGCAAATGTCTGTCCGTCTGAATGAATGAATAAATGTCTGAAACAGGCTGAAAAGTCCGTCCTGGCTGCACAAATCGCTCTGATTTTTCACACGGTCATTGAGCATAATATTAGCAAGAGACTAACGTAGCCCCCTTTTTTTTTTCAAATTAACACATCATTGATTAATAATGAATTTATTTGTGCACGACAATTTCCCCATTAGTTTATATGGGGAAAGTGCCCCCGCCCCCGTCATTACACACGTCACAAGTGACCGGCTGCCACATACGCCCATCTCTCTCTCTCTCTCTCTCTCTCTCTCTCTCTCTCTCTCTCTCTCTCTCTCAAGCCATCGCGTCTCGATCCTCCCCTAAGTGTTGCTCTCTTTTTCCTTTTATATAAAGAGATTTACAATTTACAATTTTTACATAATGAGTAATGTTCAAGATATTAAGGGCATCTTGGGCTTAATATAAATAGAAGCTACGAGTGAGACAGTAATATTCTCTATAATGTGCTGGAAAATAACAAGGTAGGTATTTGTTATATGATCAGTAGATGTTTTTTGTGTTTCTGGGGATGATGCCAGTCCTATTTAACCCTACAACACGGTGATTTTCACCTGTACGATTCGATTTTTGCAATTTTCATAATTTCATAATAATCAGAAATCACCTCATGTGGTACCCAAATGTCATATCTGGGGCTTTGGCCCAAGGACTAATATCTGTTGTCAGCACATCAGTGCGGACACTGATGAAGGCTGATGAAGACCCTCTACCTTGATTTATATAATGTGATTTGAACAGGTAACGCAGCTTAAGTCAGAGTGTGGTGATCAAAAGAAGTTGTGAAGTGTATTTTTACCTGTTCTCTGTATTTGTCTCGTACAGACAATACAAGAACAACGTCACCAACAATAACGTCGCCCCCAACAACGTCACCAACAACAACAACATCACCAACAACGTCACCAACAACAACATCACCAACAACATCATCACCAACAACAACAACATCACCAACAGCATCATCACCAACAACAACAACATCACCAACAACATCATCACCAACAACAACAACATCACCAACAACATCATCACCAACAACAACATCACCAACAACAACGTCACCACCAACAACAACATCATCACCACCAACAACACCACCACAAAGCAGTGAGAGAAGTTTCCATTCAAATTCTTTCAGAACACAAGCCCAAAGTATATTCCAGTCTGCTAACTGCCTCCATATTGTAATGTGTGTATATTCCAGTCTGCTAACTGCCTCCATATTGTAATGTGTGTATATTCCAGTCTGCTAACTGCCTCCATATTGTAATGTGTGTATATTCCAGTCTGCTAACTGCCTCCATATTGTAATGTGTGTATATTCCAGTCTGCTAACTGCCTCCATATTGTAATGTGTGTATATTCCAGTCTGCTAACTGCCTCCATATTGTAATGTGTGTATATTCCAGTCTGCTAACTGCCTCCATATTGTAATGTGTGTATATTCCAGTCTGCTAACTGCCTCCATATTGTAATGTGTGTATATTCCAGCGTACCAGATGATCCGCTTGGTGAACGGTCCAGATAGCTGCTCTGGCAGGGTGGAGGTGTTCTACCAGGGTCAGTGGGGGACAGTGTGTGATGACTCATGGGACATGGACGATGCTCGGGTAGGAATGGGTCTGTTACTGTACCTATGTTCCCTCAGCTCTATGTTCTCTCACTATGCCTGAACCTAACCCTCACGTTAGCATCAGCATAACGGTGCCTAAACCTATCCCTAAAGGTTGTTACATATTGGCAAAAAGTGAAGCGACTCGAAAAAGCGACCAGAACATATTTTCCGGCGAATTAAGTTGCGGCTGCCTGTACACGAAGCGCTTAAAGTGACCAGGCGTATTGTGCGACTATTCTGTTTAATAATTTATGTAGCATAAATTACAACATCATTTATTACATTTAGGGGTGGGACTCGATTAAAATTTTTGATCTAATTAATTTGAAGCTTTGCAATTAATTAATCTAAATTAATCTCATACCAATATTTGCCCCGAGAAGCATTTTTTTGTGTCAATTAAAACAGCTTGGTAGCATGGGAGTGAGTTTTTCTAAATCAAAACTGTGTCCACGCTGCAACGTGTTATGTTGAGGGTGAGGGTTAGAGACAGCGTTAGTAATTTCGGACCAATGGGAGGATAAATCACTGGAAGTTCGATGGCAGCCCTTATTGGTTACCCTGATTGGCCTTTTCTCCCGGTACCATGAAATTTGCCCAGTGAATAAGGTTCTGCGGTGCAAAATCTATGTGCGATTAAAATTAGTTAATTTATTTAATCACGTTATCTGTAATTAATTATTCTCAATTAATCAGTTAAAATCCCAGCCCTAATTACATTATTTCGTGGCGGGAGATGTTTCGTGCCACAGCCTACAGCTTGCAGTGAGCTCACCGTAGTGTGTGTAGAATCCGCAGGGGAGGATTGGCACATATTTTCCCACCGGGCAGCTGGTTAACCAGATGTAACTCTTTGAGAACGTAAAAATGAAACCAAATGGACCCTTGCGGGTCCATTTGGTTTCATTTTTACACCCTCAAGAGTTAAAATATTCATCATGTGAATTAGCCCAACTTAGTCTACACAACTAGACAATGTAGAAGATTAATGGTCATTTTGATCAGTATGTTCCAGGTGAGCATCTAGCGCATTCTAGTGCATTTTGGAAGTGCCACTAGTGCATTTTGGATCTTGGCAGTTGGCAACACTGCCTCCAGCAGCGCAAGCACACTAGTTTGCCTGGCCTGCCCTGGACTAAAAAAAACAAAGAAAAAAAAAGTGCCCTGGCCACTAGGTGGCACAGGCCACGGGGAAAACTCCCTGTACTCCAGATGGCCAATCCGCCCCTGAGAATCCGGCTCGAAGGACCAAATTCTCCTGTACCTGTCCTAATGTCCAGGTGGTGTGCAGGGAGGTGGGCTGTGGACCAGCTGTCAGTGCTGACAGAGAGGCGTACTACGGTCGAGGCAGTGGTCCTATCTGGCTGGACGACGTCAGGTGCACCGGAGACGAGGATTCACTG
>CM076965.1:8372083-8502083 GCA_039105355.1 Benthosema pterotum
CAAAAAATTGAGTAAAAATGTTTGCTTCCAAAATAATGTATTCAGAGAATTGCAGCACATTTTCACAATTTTTCAAAAATAGCAGAACTACAAGCTCATATCGCGCCACTCGGTGGCGCGATATGAGCTTGTAGATCTGCTATTTTTCAACAGCTAAAACACCAAAACGCGTTCAGTACAGAAAGGGTTAAGCGATGAACAAAAGAAAAGGCGTGACAATACATCACATACACAACAAGTAGTTAGAATGAATCAAACTTAAGCTACAAACTGTAGGAGGTGAAGGCTAGAACTAAAACAGTACTAGTGTAGGAGCTCTGGGCTGAGATGAGTTTAAAGAGATGAGTTTAAAGAGATAAGTCTAATGAAATGAGTTTAAAGATAGTTTAAGAGATAAGTCTAAAGAAATCAGTTTAAGAAATTAGTTTAAAGAGATGAGACTAAGGAGAGTTTAAAGATGGAATGCCATGATTTTTTTCCTACCCTAAAACATGATCATCAGGTATTAATGTTCTATGAAAAGTAAGATTTTTTTTTTTTCCAAAAAGTGTACAGTGTTTGTTAAACTGTCATTTTTATGATTCCACCCAGCCAGTTCATTAAGTATGCCTGGTTTGCCTGGTGGGTGGTGATGGGTGGAGATCCACCTGAACTGAAGCCACACCCACAGCTTTAGTTGCATGATAAAGGGGGAGGAGTTAGGGGAGGGGCTGAACAGGTGATGTCACTATATTGAAGTTTTTTTCATTGGCATGTTTGACTGTAAAGGTTCAGCCCCAGGAAGAAAACCTAAATACAAAGGGAAGACATCATTGCACATGAAAACACACCAAGGGTCTATTTACAACACCTCTTAAACATGTACAAAATTGGAAAAAATACAAAAATCACGGCATCCCCTCTTTAAAGAGATGAGTCTAAAGAGATGAGTTTAAAGAGGTGAGTCTAAAGAGATGAGTTTAAAGAGGTGAGTCTAAAGAGATGAGTTTAAAGAGATGAGTAAAAAAGAGAGTTTAAAGAGAGATGAGTTTAAAGGGATGTGTTTTAAGAGGTGAGTCTAAAGAGATGAGTCTAAAGAGATGAGTCTAAAAGATGAGTCTAAAGAGATGAGTCTAAAGAGATGAGTTTTCAGACTGCAGGTTATGGTAGTGAGTCTGCACCTCTGACTGCATAGTTGTGGATCCATAGACATGGTGGAGTCGTAGATCCATAGACATGGTGGAGTCGTAGATCCATAGACATGGTGGAGTCGTAGATCCATAGACATGGTGGAGTCGTAGATCCATAGACATGGTGGAGTGGTAGATCCATAGACATGGTGGAGTCGTAGATCCATAGACATGGTGGAGTGGTAGATCCATAGACATGGTGGAGTCGTAGATCCATAGACATGGTGGAGTCGTACATTTGTCTGCTTTGAATGTCAGCATCAGAGTTTAGTTCTCTGAGAACGGAACTCAGTCAGCCCAAAGAGTGTTGATACTCTGGGTATTTTTACTGGACTAACACATCATGGAACTTTTTTATTTCACCAATGGTTACAGGACTCAAATGTAAGTTTTTTTTAGAATCACTTATAATAACCAACAATCAACCACCATGGGACGACATAATTTATGCATGCCAGTGTGAATGAAATGTTATTTTAAATAGTCCACTATTTCTGTCTTGTTTTGTGATTTGACAGATTTATGCTCATGTACATTTTATGTCAATAAAAACCTGAAACTATCACATTGGTGTCTTGATCTCCTGGTGTGGTGAGAATAGAATAGAATAGAATAGAATAGAATAGAATAGAATAGAATAGAATAGAATAGAATAGAATAGAATAGAATAGAATAGAATAGATGTTATTACTGTGTTAAAATACTAGTAACTAGTGTACTGGCCATTTTATTACTGTGTTAAACTACTAGTAGCTGCTGTACTGACCATGGTATTACTGTGTTAAAATACTAGTAACTGCTGTACTGACCATGGTATTACTGTGTTAAACTACTAGTAACTGCTGTACTGACCATGGTATTACTTTGTTAAACTACTAGTAACTAGTGTACTGACCATGGTATTACTATGTTAAAACGAATGCTGGTAACTAATCGTCTCGCTGCCTTGTGGTGTTTGTCTTTGCCTTACAGATGAGTAAACAATAATATTAGCAGGGGCGGATCTAGGCATGGGCATGGGGGGGCAATGCCCCCCTAAATACCCAGTCTGCCCAGACTGGGTATTTAGGCCCAAATTAGGCCCCAAATTAAAGTGCTTATATTTAAAATGATGTGAACCACTACTACTGCTACTAACTAACTACAGCTGTGTCACCACTAAACCAACAGCATTTCATCATTGAAAACAGAAAACTATCTGAGTCAGACCTTTAGCTTTATGCATGCTGTGTGTCTGTTGCAACTTCGACAACAACTGATGTTATTATTGATGCTTTACTTGACTAATTAAAGTCCTGGAACCGAAAATGGTATGGGTGCGGCTTCATCGCCCGTGTCGCTTCGCGCCACGGGCGATGAAGCCACCCCCATACCATTTTCTCTTGCCCCTCCAACATGTTCACTTGCCCCCCCCCCCCCCCCCCAAATGGGACATGCTACATCCGTCCCTGAATATTAGTAGAAAGGCACAAAGAGATGGTCCTGAATGACCATAACAGACATTTTATCCACGGTTCAGTTTTTTAGGACCCAGAACTCCAAAATTGGAACATTATTTACTGGCAAAACCACAACTCTTATCAAATTGTTATCAACATGAAACATCCCCAGTTGATTATTTACACGATACGATACAAAACTTACATTTTTAAATATGCAAATCCGGCATTATATAGGAATTACTGTATATGACACTTGCTTTGGTGTTTTTCTGGCCAATAAAGCTCTTTTGAGTTTAATCGAAAGATGTGAAAAAAAAAGTAAAATATGAAAAAGATAATTCTGTGGGGGAAGGGTTATCATACAGTATATTCATGTTCTTAAATCGACCATATAAACCAGTGGTTTTCAACCAGTGGTCCTTGAGAGGATTCCAGGTGGTCCCCAGGCTAAATGATGGAAAGTTGGTTAACCAGATGTAACTCTTTGAGAATTATTATTAAGTCTACACAACTAGAGAATGTAGAAGATTAATGGTCATTTTGATCTGTATGTTGGACTGTTTTGTTTCCCAAATCCATCCTGGAATTGTGGACAAAAAGAAATCTTCCGTCTTGGTGTCTGTGGGGTTAATAATGTCATCAAATGGTGGTCCGTGGCTCAAATGTTGAATAAATAGTGGGCCCTGATATGAAAAAGGTTGAAAACCACTGATATTTACAATTTAGTAATATATTATAAGTATTTCTTTGCACACTCAGTTCATAACTAACTTGTGGAGGCACTAAAAACAGCTTCTGAACTGAAGCGTTCTCAGACGGTGGAAAGAGGGGCCTGAGCTTTTCTGTATTTTAATGTAGTGCTGTAGCGGTTTTCCTAAAATGCTCAAAAGTAAACCCTACAAAGGTCCCTGTGCTAGACACAGCAACCTACCAAAGTTAGCTCAGTTTCTAAATAATAATTCTGTAAGTTATAAATATTCAATGTAAATCTTAAATAACCACTCCCAAAACCATCAATAATGACAAATGAATGCAAAACTCTCAGAAAGTCTGTTTCAAATAATATTTGTATTAAGAAAAGGGAAAATAATAATAGAAATACAGTTAATTCATTTCATTTCAATCACTATTTGGTGACAATAAAGAGTTCGTTTTAGTTCCTTTTTGGACCACCATAAACCTTTCAGTTCAGTTCAAAACAAACTCCAACGGGTTTTTGTCCATACAAAATGAAAGAAAAGAAAACAAGACAGCCAGCTTCCTGGCGTGTGTGTGTGTGTGTGTGTGTGTGTGTGTGTGTGTGTGTGTGTGTGTGTGTGTGTGTGTGTGTGTGTGTGTGTGTGTGTGTGTGTGTGTGTGTGTGTGTGTGTGTGTGTGTGTGTGTGTGTGTGTGTGTGCGAGTCTTGTGAATGCGGATTTGGCAGTACTCGGGAAAAAGAGGAATATACACATGTTAATAACGACAACACACCAGAGCTTAAATATGAGTGATTCTATTTATGATATCATAAGGTTTGACAATGACTTACATTCATGTATGGGAAACAGGTCCCTTAGTCAAAGCAAGACAAAGATGCTGGGAAAAGCACGTTAACTTATACCCAACCAAAGCCAACCCCCCATGGTAGGAGGTGACAATCTAACTATAGACACAGTCAACAGATGGTTACAATGAAACCCCCATCCCTAACAGGAATGGAGCATTTAGACAACTGAAATAACAAACAGTAGGGACATTTTCAAATGTTTACCAACAATATTTCTTTAACATACCCCCATTTTAACATTTAAAAGTCCCGCTATCAATAGCTATCAATGTACCGCAGATGTAGACAAAAAAACCTGTATAATACCGAATTAGACAAACAGGGAAAATTCCTACATGACCCTCTTCTCGAGCGATCACCATATTAGGCCTACGATACAAGCATCAGAAAAGTTGACTCAGCACCCGAAAGTGTCCGTTCCAGAGAGTCGTCCCATTTCATACTGCATTTCATACCGCAGCCGCCGTAGAGCATAACCTGCATGGAGCAGATCAGCCCTAAAAGTCTTTAAAGCTCCATGAACTCCAGAACAAGCACTACTGTGCTTCCACTCCAGTGAACATCCAGAGAAAGGTGCCACACGCAGTCGTTGGCCATTTGGCAGCCAACAGTGACAGACAACCACCCACAGGTGACCTAACATCATAGCACAGGATCGCAGAATCCAGGGTTTGAAGAGTACAACCCCCACTCACGACCTCACACCAGTGTCACTGGCAGATCCTAACCCTCAAACTCCCAACGTAGAGAGCTTGCAGATCTGTCAAAGCTCTGGAGCTGCACACGTCACAGCAACAAAGCCTGACACGCCGAGTCATGGGGCACACTGCACCCTTTCCGGTCCAGGGCAGGCACACAGTGCCCTACCCCCACATCGCCTCGGATCCGTCGGTCATCATCGGACAGGGGACTCCACCAGCGTCCAGGCAGGAACAGGGTCCCTCAATGCATCCTTTCCTCGACATCACCCAGAAGGTGGCCATTTCCATATCCTCTTTAACCACCGACGGCTCATCTCTCTGAAAAAGAAAGAAAACCCAGTGCGAGTATCCCATATTTTGCCACAGTGGACACACATCACAATCCATTTACCAGTACCAAACAGAGTTGAGCCAAGCCGAACCAGCTAAAACCCAGAAGCACCCCAACAGACAGGGATCTTCATCAGATGGGTCAACATACAATATGCGTCAATTCGACACTCCTATTTATCCAAAATAGAAATCATTCATTAGGCTACACCTTATAACCATACTAGACAGAATCTGTATCTGTATCTTCCACCAACATCAGCTCCTCTTACAGTAGAGATTTAGCATGGCTGTGTAAGCCACAGCAGAGCACCTCACTTTCAACATTCAACTCAGCCCAACTCCGCAAAATAGAACTTGTAATATGCTATCGTAACGCACATTTTTGACAGAATACTCAGCCTCATGAACCATATCATCCATCCGTTCCCGTCAGTCCGATTCCGGATAGTCGAATCCTGGTGGCTTCTCAAATCTGTAGATAATCAAACTGAAAAACGCACAGACGGCACACAACAGCATGCACAGCACTCAGAAACCTCAAATCAAGCAAACTCCATACTTACAGATCGCGGCGTCCTTATCCCAGAACATTCTCTCTGCAAATACAACAAATCATCGCGGCGCAAAATCACACAACACACATACGACCGATTTTTGTGGTTTTTGTCAGGGATTAGTCAACACATGCCATCATCTCACGGGAAAATGACACTCTACCTTCACCGCGAACTCAGAACCTGAAAAACACTCATCACACAGTACACTTGACAACATCAAATGAAATCATGACTCGAAAAGATACACAACGCAACAATGCCACAGGTTCAGGAAAAGGGCGTCCCCTTTTTAACCTGAACTATCACCGTATACTTACCGGATACTTACTGTAACTTACACACTTCTCATTTTGTTGCAGCCATCACAAAGACCTCATTTGTGCAACGAGACATCCTAAAATATACAATATTTCTGCCTCACCACTGTTTAGCTCGCTCAAATCCCGCGGGCAGGAAAAAACGTCATACTGTATAATAAACTCTCGGGACGTAACACAACTCTACTTTTGTCAAAAAGAGTCATCCGATAAACCAATCGAAGTCAACTTGCATCAAGCTCATCTCTGTATTGTGCACAGAATATGTCATACACCAGTTACTACTGGGGCACATCCAAGCAACCACGAACCAAAGTGACTTCACAATCAAGATTATGATCCTCCAAAAATATTCATTCTTCATCCGTAGTTGCCTACTTTCCCCCATTTAGTTCATTCTCTGACAATACATAGTATAGTACTTTTAAGCATCAAGCAAACGTTGCCATAAACCGTAAGAAATGTAATTGCCACTTCTGCAGGCTCACTCCACTGGTTATTCAATCCGTTGCAGAGTCACAGACAACGTCTTCAGCATTGAAACATAAACGTCCCTATAATAACCAATAACCAATACTTGCAACCTTACTCATGGGTCCCAGTCTCAAGTTACACACAAAGTAACAACAAATCTGTAAATGCTTTCAACTAACTGGCCACTCATCTTTCATCTGCAAAATAGTAGCTTGTAGCCAAAAACACAGAAGTCAGAACTTACTTTAGGCAGTTACGGTATATTCAGTATATTCAATATAATATTTGGTCAATCGCAATACTACTATAACCTCAGAACGCTAATTTCTATTCATAACAGTAAATGTTCCATTGTAATACCTGGCCTGATCAGATCACAGTATGCCTTTCCTTACTTTTCTCCTGGCCATTACTTATATATTTAGGATCTTCACCTTAACAAAAAGGTGCTATCACAACTTCTAATCACACCAGGCTGGTTAGCCAGCCATCAGCCGGTTACTGTCAATTATTCTTGGCCCCCTGGGGGCACAAGGCTGCAATAATGGGGGTTTCTGTTTGCCCTGCACGTTGCAAGTCGAAAATAGAATTGCAGCGGTCTCGTTAACCTCCAATAAAATTATTCAAGTGGTGTTTTATAGGCACATCTTTGAATTTTCTCTTGTTGTATACATGGCGAAGTCACAAACAAGCACAACATCATATGCAACACTCAATATCAATGTATGCCTTACAATATAATATTATGTAATTAATGTATTTGCGTCTGTATTCATTATGTATATTAATGAACCAAAATGGGTATCCAATTAATGTCTTTTCTAACTAGACGTATTATGTGCCATATATTTTACTGTAGAACGTAGCCTCAACTGTACCAACTCAAAGAAATCCCTAACTTTGCTACAAGAAACTGGCTAATATGCTTTTCCTTCCCTATCATTTGATGCTCTTTTTTTGCACTTCCCTTCAGTTACCATAGTTTTTCCTCTTTTAACTATATACAGCTTCAACCTCTAAAGATGAATATAGTTCTGCCTCTATAAGCAAAATCTGCCCATTTAAACAGGTATATCACAATGTTTTTTTTTTACAGTATGCCTTTGAAATGTGACAAAGATCACAACTCTCTTAGAGTATGTATACTTGGCTTACATCTCAAACATAATGACACCCCAGTCACACATCTAAAGGGGTACCTCAGCTGTTCACACAGGACTCAACTTCTAAACAGCTGGAAGCCTTGTTTTTGTTATCTAATTCAGTGTAAGTACCACCTGGCAGTCGGGGAGCATAAGGTTAAACCCCTAATTTAAACTGCCCAAAATACCCATGTCTTGTTACTCTGTTAACTCAACATGAGGTCAATTTCTGTCATAAGTCAGTAATCTGCCAGGGACACTTGTCCCACTTAATAGTTTCATAGCAGCCATAATTACTTTTCCCACATGAATTCTATACTGTACATATACATCCGTCAATCTTTACCAATCTCTCCCCGTCACTACAGAAAGAAGAATACAGTTTTCTTGCTCGCCACAAAATCCGCATAGTGTCCAAAAAATTGTCCTCCATATATTCCTTTGTTGCATCAGTCAGAAATAGCTCCCATTTCACGAAAGTTCTCTGCTAGCCGTGGGGGTCCCCAAATCCCCACGAACCATCATGGTTTTGATGGTGCCAGCTTAGTGTCTCAGTTTCAGTGTCTCAAAGTCCAGTAAAAAACTCCACTGCTCACAGCTTCCTGATGCCATCCCAACCGCTTCAGGAAGAAGACTCACTATTTTACAGCCTTGCATGCTTTGTATCTCTCTCAAAGTAATGGGTAGATTATGGGCTTACTTGATGAATGCATATGTTTGCACAATTGCAACTCCCACCATATAATTTAAAATCAGCAAATATGGCTGCTACTATTTTTTGATAATTTCCCTATTTGCAGACCTAAATCTTTCAGTCATTTGTCACTTGGCCGAGTCAATAGTATCCTATAAATGAAATCTCCTATATTGCTTACGTAATACACAGTGCATGAGCAAGCTTCTCTAATGTATCCAAATACAATATATACAGCTATCAAATAAAAAGGCATACCACAACAAGTTACTTTGGCTTCAGGCATCACAATAGTACAACATCTACCTCTTTAGGGACCTATTTTCTCTCAAGAAAAGCTATCATCAACCTGCTATTTTTGTCTTTTGGTCTTTTGTGAAAACTATAATGAAAACAATAACATTTACATTTACAAACAGCCTATGCTAGGGGTAACACTCTCTAGGTGTTGCTACCTTTCTTAGTGATCAGAATGGAGTTAATAACCAAATTATTAACTATTATCATTGCTACTATTTTCATAAGCTACTTAATTCCACACTATAATATTAAAAGGTGATGAACTAGTACTGTGGTCACTACAACTTGCAATTTTCCTTTCCAATTTCCAATTGCATTTTTCCCAAGGCATACTGCAAACTATGTACCTGATATATTAATGCCAAATTGTTCTAGTTTCAGTGGGAAACAAATATTTTTGTAGGGCTCTGTTGGATTACATAGTAGCAGTGACAAAAGATTCTTAAGATAAAAAAATCAATATTATCTCAACTAACTATAGCCAAAATCTTGTTGTAAGACATCTGTTTTCACTCTTTTTTTTTTTTTTTTTAAACTCCCAAACAACACAAACTATTTAAAAGTATCAGCAGAGCTGACCAGACTGTCCACAAACTACTGCGAAATACTTTTTTTTTCCTTTTAATTATTCTCTATACTCTAGCACAATTGTGTGCACATGTGTGCATACATACAATTATCATTTCCTTCTGTACTCATCTTGATTCACACAAATTTCACGCACTGTTCAGTTGAACAGACACTCAACTCAGCGAGTGATTTACAATAAGACATACAGTGTATACAAAAATCTCCTATATCACTGTTATCACTTATTATATAGCTTATGGGAAATATTTGCATTTTGTTCAATTTTATGCATCTATTCTATGCATCTATTATGCACTTACAGGATCCAGTCTCTTTCAATACTACAATACTTTCCTTAGGGTGTCATCTCCACCCCCCAACCTACTCCAAAAAGACAATAACAGCCGGTGGTCACAGCCCATGAGAGCACTAAAAAAACAACTGTCATTTACAGGAGGTAACACCTGGTCAACTTCTCTCCCTTTTAACCAACCAAATCAGATATTGCTTGAGAAACAAACAAAACAGACAAAACAGTCACTATTTAACTTTTAGCAGGCAAAGCTGCAACTTAACCACTTGTTATAGTCAATCCATCATATTATTATCCATCATATTTGTTGCTGTTCACGTGCAAGTACCAGAAAAATAGCAAAAGTAATTTTACTTCAAAAATCATGGATCACTTAACCACAAGATAAATGCAAAAATGAATCTTCATGTTCTCACAACTGATTTTCATTAAAGCTCAGTTTCCTGTCCTATGGTCCTCACTAAGCACTGCATCATTGTGAAATGACAAAAAAATCTGAATGGCGTGTATAATACACTAGAGGGCCAATTCTAAATGTAATAAAATATCATCCCGGGCCGAAGATAATTCATTTGCGGCCTGATTTGGGCCTCAGAGCCTTAAGTTTGACATATATGTTTGAACTCCTGAAATCAAACATCAATATACATATACACCAGGTATATGCCACAGGATAGAAATGGATACTGGGGCGAACATTTAGTAACTGATATATTTCCTATTTCCTACAGTTGCTAACAAATGTCTGAAATTTTGAAACAACCCCATATTATAATTAAACAAACATGTGGGTCTGTTAACTACACAAGACCATCACACTTTTCAGATCTTACACCTTTTTCTTTTTCTCTTCATACTTGGTTACAGATGTGTGCACACTTCAACACGACTACATGTCAAATCATTCTTGACATAGGTGTGCATATATATATTTTTTTACTACTTATTTACTACTACTTATTTATATTTACTACTTTCATCTCAAACACTTTCACAAATTGTCACTTACTGTGTTACTATACATGATCACACCTTATTACATGTGTTGATCCAAAACTTATACTTTCCTAAATCATTACATCATTTATAAATGAACTATAACCTGTTATAATCGGTATCTTCATTTTTTTAAATCTAGCAATTACTTATTTGCAAGGATTTCCTATTCACTTACTTTCAGAAACTTACTACAAGGTTAACAAATTTGAACTTTGAACAGAACAAGACACTCACAGACAGTAAACACTAAAGACACACACTGTACAGTCATATTCACACGGAATCTAATTTAACCATTTTTTGACCACATCAAAGTTCTTCAAAGGGTCTAATTTTTATCTTTTAGTTTCGCTTTCGATTTCCTTCATTTTACAATCTTTAGAGCTAGTATTTTTAATGCCAATTTTTAACTAGTTGCAACAAAAAAAAATAATAATGAAATAATTTGCCAAGGCTACTCATTCTCACACTCTGTCACACTTTCTTTCCAAACACACCTTCTGCCCTCAACACTCTTTCACTCTCACCCAGGCAGACCACACAAATACACAAGACTCAGTCTTTCATTTATACGACTACTCAATGCAATGATCATTTTCTCACCCACAATTGTGTTTTTTTTTATGCTTTCCCTTTAGCAAAGGACCCTAGGCCAAGCATCTCTTGCTTGCCTTTCACTAGACAGCACGGCGACATTTAGTCCCTGCTTCTGAGCGTAAATGCATATACGATTTACAGGCGAGACACCTTGTCTCCCTCGGCCTCTATAGGCTGTCCACTCGGTCTGGCAAAACCATATAATGGTTCTCCAACCTACACTTAATTTGACCAGCAGCAGGTAAAAATACCTCTCTGTCATTCAGAAGCAATACAAAGTACCCTTCTCAGTGGACGCCTATACAACACATCACTGATATAAAACTCTGGATTGTCTCCACCACTAAACACTACTACCAAATCTGCACATTCCAATGTACCACGGAAGCTTGGCTAAACAACTGGAGGCTGAAAGGTTTGCCCACAAGGCAGCTCACCTCGAACATCTCGATTCGCCTGGCCAAGGTCCAGCCCTCCATTTGCACAGCCAAACTCCGTCCAGTCCAGACAATATTTCGGTGGAACCTCCAGAATGTGAATGCG
The DNA here is from genome assembly GCA_039105355.1 of Benthosema pterotum. Classification (NCBI taxonomy): domain Eukaryota; kingdom Metazoa; phylum Chordata; class Actinopteri; order Myctophiformes; family Myctophidae; genus Benthosema; species Benthosema pterotum. The sequence continues at coordinate 8,383,782 of CM076965.1, forward strand.
GATTTGGCAGTACTCGGGAAAAAGAGGAATATACACATGTTAATAACGACAACACACCAGAGCTTAAATATGAGTGATTCTATTTATGATATCATAAGGTTTGACAATGACTTACATTCATGTATGGGAAACAGGTCCCTTAGTCAAAGCAAGACAAAGATGCTGGGAAAAGCACGTTAACTTATACCCAACCAAAGCCAACCCCCCATGGTAGGAGGTGACAATCTAACTATAGACACAGTCAACAGATGGTTACAATGAAACCCCCATCCCTAACAGGAATGGAGCATTTAGACAACTGAAATAACAAACAGTAGGGACATTTTCAAATGTTTACCAACAATATTTCTTTAACAGTCTCTCTGTGTGTAGGAGTGTATTAGCTCCGTGGCTAGTCCTCTGTAGCTCACCCTAAGCTCAGCTGTTCCTTACAGTGGCTCGGATGCGTCCTCTTCACAAGACAACGTAGCGCCGGTTACAACAACACTGTCTCGATCCGTCCTGGTTTAACGTCAGGCGATCCCAGTGGTTTCTTTCATGGAAACGAGTTGAACCGCGGACTTTACTCGCCGATCGCGCTACTACTACTCCAGGGACAACACTCTCCAGCATTCACTCCTACACCAGCCTGCACACGCCGCCACCACCGTCCACCACACAACACGACTTGACTCTCCCGCGTCTCTGTTCAGACTGTCAGCCCCATTTCTATTAAAGGGCTGGCTTTCACGGCATGGCCAACCAGAACCACGCAACGGCAAACGTAACTGTCCTGTCATAGACAGCGTAAGTGAGGGCTGCTGTCAATGACCGAAATGTTTATTTATTTATTTATTATTGTTATTTTGGCGGATCGCCACACTCTCCCCCCCTTGAAAGAAAGCCGGCCGCAGGGATAGGCGTTCCTGGATCAGATTGGCCGCTAAGGGCCCGGCAGGTGCAGAACAAGGGTCAGTCCTGAACCCGTTGTGAGCCTTCTCCTCAGACCCCTGACCTCTCCATAGTCTGTCACAAGCCCCCTTCCGTCGCCTTTGAGCTTTCGAGCGGATACTGGACACAGACGTCTGGAGAGCAACCATGTCGGAGGCGAGCTTGGCTACAGTTTCCTGCAGCTCTCCAGTAAGGTTCCGGCTCCTTGGTCCATACGGATGACACACTTGGCATCTCTGCGCATGATGCTTAATGTCCATGCTCATCTTGGGCCAGTAGAACAGACGTTTCAATCTTCTAAAAGTCTTGTATGGTCCAAGATGGCCAGCTAGAGCATCGTGGTGGAAACTGTCCATCACCTGGGTACGATGTGCAACAGGGACATACAGTTGGTGAATGGTTTTGCCAGGCAGCTGAAGTCTCCTGTATATCCGGTCCTCCATGATGGTGAAAGTTGGGCCCAGGCCCAACTGCTCCTCCCCCTCCTCCAAGAGGCGCTGACGCAGCGTGAGACAGTCAGGGTCCTCCTGCTGAGCGGCCCCAATGGCCCCTGCAGATTCGGGTAGGCCCGCGGGGAGACCGGCGGCCGCTGCGAGAACGGTAGCCCCACGGGGAGGCTGGACGACTCCGGCACGCCGGGACACAGAGGCAGACTCCCGCACCACAACCCCGGCCAATGGGGTCGCTGTGAGCACAGAGGGACGAGGCGGGTCAGAGTCCAACAGAAGCCGAATGTCCTCCAGGTGCCTCTCCAACTGTCTGGTAATGGAATCTCTGAGGGTGAGAAACAAGTCCGCAAACCGAGTCGAGACGGCCTGCGAGAAGTCCGTGAACAGCCTCTCCAACTGCGGTGCCACAGCAGCGGTTGGAACATCAGTAGTCTGGGTGGACCGATTAGATGTTGCACGAACAGGCAGAGGAGCAAACGGATTCCTCGGGGAAAATGAATGCGGAACTGCCACCACACTTGGCTGAGTGAGCAGCTCCAACACCAGTGGAACAGGTGGGGAAACCAGTGACTCCATCAAGTCCGTGGTCCCTGACTCCCACTCCAAGTTTAACAGGGACACCATTTCAAACCACCCCCTGACGTGTATGTGGAAAAGGTGTGTTTGGTGTGTTCACCCCAACAAAATAAAACAGTCAAAACCAAATACAAAGGGGAAAAACTGTTTGTCAACACGATCCTAATTACAGCACAACCATCCTGACAAACATTATACATCGGGCGCCACACAACACGACTTGACTCTCCCGCGTCTCTGTTCAGACTGTCAGCCCCATTTCTATTAAAGGGCTGGCTTTCACGGCATGGCCAACCAGAGCCACGCAACGGCAAACGTAACTGTCCTGTCATAGACAGCGTAAGTGAGGGCTGCTGTCAATGACCGAAATGTTTATTTATTTATTTATTATTGTTATTTTGGCGGATCGCCACAGTGCGACCCACAAGGTTCCCCCACAAATGCCGAACAGGCGGCCAAAAGGTGGAAATTGGGAGAACGGTTTCTATTTACTGCTCATTGATGAGATAAAATATAATACATTTAAATAATACATTTTATTTATAACGCACTTTACATTTGAGGGAAATCTCAAAGTGCTACAATGCAGAAATAAAAGATAAAACAAAAACAATAAAAACAGTAAAAGAGGCAGTCAAAGCAATAAAAAGAAGACAATAGGCCTAATAAGATGTCCAATTTAGGCAAATGCCTTGATAAAAAAGTATGGTTTTCAGTCCTCTTTTAAGAGACTCCACAGAATGAGTCGCTCGTGGTTTGTCTGGGAGAGCGTTCCACAACCGCGGAGCCACCGAGCTGAAGGCACGGTCACCCATAGTCCGGAGCTTGGTCTTTTGGACTTTTAGTGTGTTTGAGGTGCCGGAACGGAGGGGGCGAGTGGAGGAGGGAGGCTCAATGAGTTCCTTAAGGTAGGAAGGAGCGTTGCTGTGGATGCATTGATGGGTGAGGAGACAGACCTTGTACTCAATCCGAGAGGATATGGGGAGCCAGTGGAGGGAGTGGAGAATGGGCGTGATGTGTTCACGTTTCCGCACTCTCACCAGGATCCTAGCTGCGCTGTTCTGTATATACTGGAGCCGCTGTATGCTCCTGCTAGGGATCCCGGTGAGAAGTGCCTTGCAGTAGTCAAGCCTTGAGGAGACAAAGGCGTGGACAAGTTTTTCTGCATCGGCCAAGGTGAGTGTGGGACGGAATCAGGCAATGCTTCGGAGGTGGAAAAATGAGGTTTTAAAGAGGTGTTTTATGTGGAGGTCAAATGTCAGGTGGAGGTCCATTTTTACACCCAGGTTGGTGACTACAGATGAAAGTGGGAGGTCCTGGGTGGAGAAGGTTATGCTGGTGATGGAGGCGGATTGTGCCTTTAAGAGAATGTGATGATGAAGGGCTGCCGTGTGAATGTTCTGAGTGGAATAAGTAAACTACCTGGACAGTACTACGTCTCCTGTCTCGCAGTTCTTCTCTCCACAAGATCCTGTTTAAAGTCTGAGGACTACAGTGCTGCTACAGCAGGTTATGGAAGGTTGGATCCTGCTTAAGGATCTGGATCATCTTAGAGCTGGCATCGTCTCCCTTTCTTCTCACCATGTCAATGATCGCCCGAGCTTTTTCTTTCCTTCCCTTCACCTCTCTGGCAGACTCCATCTCATGGTCATTGATGACACGTTTATGGTGAAGTTCATCCAGCAGTGAATCCAGGTTGGCCTCTGAGACTCTGTTGACGAATTCCACCCTGACAGACGTCAGCTTGTCCTCTGAACCTTGAAGGGTTAAAGTTTACTATTAGTCATACATACAACATGATATCAGTGGTTTTTTAATGACCCAGAGTTCAAATACAGGCTGAAACGATGCCAAGTTTGGTGACAAAGCCTGAGTATGACATCATTTGGTGAAACTGAGACTAGTCAACTTTAGCCTGAAGGTAGGTGTGTGTGTGTGAGTGTGAGTGTGTGCACATGCACTGCACATTCGCTCTACCTTCTAATTGCTGGTTGATCTTCTCCAGTTCTCTCTCTTTGTTCTTCAGCTGGTCTGTGATCTTCCTCACGTTGCTGCTCTGGTTCCACAGGAAGGACCACTTCTTCTGGCTCTGCTCCAGTTCTGCCTTTAGCTGTGCAATATCTTGGAGAACAGCCTGTTTTAACTCTGTTATTAAGAACACAAAGAAAAAGAAGAGAAGAAAAAACAAATTCTGGTACTTTCTTTCTTTCTCTCTCCTGGAATCTTCCTGAATTCATTTGAGCTCACATTCAATGTTCACCATCTTCACTAGTGTCTACCTTGTAGTGTGCAGATGATCTTCTATCACCACTAGTGTCTACCTTGTAGTGTGCAGATCGTCTTCTATCATCACTAGTGTCTACCTTGTAGTGTGTGGATGGTCTTCTATCATCACTAGTGTCTACCTTGTAGTGTGCAGATGGTCTTCTATCATCACTAGTGTCTACCTTGTAGTGTGCAGATGGTGTTCACCATCTTAACTAGTGTCTACCTTGTAGTGTGTGGATGGTCTTCTATCATCACTAGTGTCTACCTTGTAGTGTGCAGATGGTGTTCACCATCTTAACTAGTGTCTACCTTGTAGTGTGTGGATGGTCTTCTATCATCACTAGTGTCTACCTTGTAGTGTGTGGATGGTCTTCTATCATCACTAGTGTCTACCTTGTAGTGTGTGGATGGTCTTCTATCATCACTAGTGTCTACCTTGTAGTGTGTGGATGGTCTTCTCCAGTTTCTTCTCCAGCTCCAGGTCTCTCTTCTCTTTCTCCTCCAGTCGAACTGTGAGTTTCACCAATTTGCTGTTCAGTCTCTGCAGCTCAAAATCTCGTCTCATATCCAGGGGCATGTCTTTTATAGAACATAATATATAAGACAATGTTTAGAATAGATAAACCACAGTCTTCCAATTGTGTTTACTGTAATATTGATGTCTTTAAAGGAATAGATTTTATTTTTTCTTCAGCTGCTGTGAAACAACTTTGGATGTTTGGAGATGTAGAGAATGCATGTTCCCAGTGTCTAAGAGGTTGCCCGAAAAGTTGTGACCTTGAGGGGGTAAAACACAGGGCCCCGGTGCTGTTTATGCAGCCCTGGACTGTGACAAACTCTGTCAATACTCTACGCCGATGTTTTTTGTGCTGCAGGCTATCTGATTGGCTGTCTGGTCTCTCGGCAACACCGACAACTTCTGATTGGCCAGATCCATGAAACAGACTCGCAGCAAACATTAAGAAACATAACAGAAAATAAACACAAAGCAACGTCAACAAAACGCATCAACTCCACACTATGGTAAAACTTTGTGGGGTATTGTTGACCTATGTTCTCACTACACTGAAACATACTGTATTTTGTTAGCCCCCCCCCCCCCCCCCCTCCCCCCGTGGCTGCCACACACCAGAGGAAAAAAGACGCTGCATTTGTGACTTTATACCTGTGGTTTATGGTTTACAAAAGTGGTCCGGGCCAGGGACTGGAGAGCATTATTATTACTGTTACAAGTCATTCCATCAGAAAAGTGACCTGTTTAGCTTCAAACTATGACTTTAGATGCTGTAGGAACTCTTCTTGGAATAATTACAAGCATAATATCCTCATGGCATAAAGCACTGACTTAATGCTTCAGCTTGCTACTTAACTGGACGTGTATACATTTTATTACTCTGGTATGCAATGCATGCTGCATTGGGTATTTTATTTTCTCTTTAAAATAATAATAAAAACACAGGGAGATTGAATGATTGGTTGCATGAGAGATGAGATAGCCAATCAGAAGTCGTCGTGCTACCAAGAGACCAGATAGCCAATCAGATAACGGTACAAAAACCAGGCCATGGCTGGATTCTGCAGAAATAAAACAGCAGCAGTAATTAATTGACAATGTGTCAATTCTTGTTTCTTCCTGTTCAGTCATGTATGATTACAGTGATGACATCATCATCATCATCCTCACCATCAACATCTTTATGTTTCTCTTTAAGTCTCTTTAGTTATTTTCTGTAAGACATCATCCTTTCTTAATAAACTGATCCGATGCTCTAAAGGTAAATATAATAATATTTACCTTCTTATTTCTGTAAAGGAAAAAAAAACATCATTATATCTGTTTAATTATTGTGTGTGTGTGTGTGTGTGTGTGTGTGTGTGTGTGTGTGTGTGTGGTGTGTGTGTGTGTGTGTGTGTGTGTGTGTGTGTGAGAGAGAGAGAGAGAGAGAGAGAGAGAGAGAGACACACACACACACACACACACACACACACACACACACACACACACACACACACACACACACACACACACACACACACCTTGTTCCCTTGCTTCCCCACCTTGTTTCCTTGCCTCCTCATCAAAACGCTTTCTCAGCGTCTGAAATGTTTGCTCCAGATTCTCTAATGTTTTCAGTTCCATCCACACTCTCTCCAGCTCTTCTTGCAGCTCTTTGTTTTCTTTAACCATCTCTCTGTGTTTTCGGTCCATCTCCTTGGTGACATACCCTCCACTGTTCTTCTCCACCAGACGGTGGATCTTCTCCATCAGCTCAGTGACCTCAGATGGATCCTCAGTGTTGAGGACATGACAGCAAACATCAACACTGTGTTTACTGAGGGATTGTTGTAGAGTTGGAAAAGCTTTCCAACAGGCTTCAACCGAACAGGGTTGAAGATCAAGATCACCAGCATGAGTGAAAAGAAGCATGCGGTTTGGAAGGTGACTGAAGGGCAAGGCAAGCGTTGTCTCTATCAGTTCCACAACTACCTTCTCCTCAGGGGTGTATTTTCCCATTTGGATCACATACAGGGCCGCATGGTAACCAGGAGAACATAAACGCTTACACCGATCAGACTCTTCTTGTATGAGCTTTACACGAGTTGCATCACTGTTCACCAGTGCGTCAACATAGTCAAAGCATCCTGGACTGTCAATAACAGAAACCTTCCTGCCGTTCACTACACCTGTGATCTTCTCACAGCTGGTCGCTGTAGCTTTAAATGCTCTGTAACCCAGGATGGAGTTTCCAGTAGCAGTGATTCCAGCTCTGCTCAGTCCAGATATCACAATCCGAATTTCATCATCATTTGTTGTTAGAGCTGGTGAAGGACAGACAGACAGACAGACAGACAGACAGACAGACAGACAGACAGACAGACAGACAGACAGACAGACAGACAGACAGACAGACAGACAGACAGACAGACAGACAGACAGAGTACATGTACATTTATTGTGTTGATTGGCTCACTATTATAAGAATGAATGCATGAATGAATGAATGAATGAATGAATGAATAAAATAAACAGCAAATAAAAATAGCAGATCTACAAGTTTCTGCCACATTGAAAGCCTGTAGGTTGACTATTTATAGTCATGGTACCGGACTGTAGTATTGTTATACACGTGCACACACACGCACACACGCACGCACGCACACACACACACGCACGCACGCACACACACACACACACACACACACACACACACACACACACACACACACACACACACACACACACACACACACACACACACACACACACACACACACACACACACACACCCACACACACACCCACACACCCACACACACACATTTTATTTTAAGTGTGAGGTGTTCAGGCTGCTCTTAAGCTCTCAATTCCAGGCTATGTTCTGAGTTTGTAGATCTGCTATTTTCAATTAGCCAATGCAGACTGAGACCTACCGTCATCAACTCTGGCCTCTGCCATGACTCCTGTAGACAGACCAGGGAAGAAAACATTATACAATTTCAACAGGTGGTCCGGGGACCACCAGTGGTCCTTGAGAGGGTTCCAGGTGGTCCCCAGCTAAGTTGTTTAACCAGATGTAACTCTTGAGAGTGTAAAAATGGAACCAAATGGACCCTGGCGGGTCCATTTGGTTTCATTTTTACACTCTCAAGAGTTAAAATATTCATCATGTGAATCAGTCCTGATCTACACAACTAGAAGATTAATGGTCATGGTGTCACGGGACTGAGTCTCGTGTTTTGTTTTGTTTATTTTATTTGGTGGTAATTGGTAATATAAATATATATATGTCTATGTATATGGAACATATTAGTATATATATTTATATGAGGTATGGTATTGTAATATAGATATGTATTTATATGGTACCTATAATTTATATATCTATATGAGGTAATATTATGGAATGTATATTTGTATTATATATATATGGAATATCATAGATATCTCTTTATGTATATATATACACATATGCATGGTGCTAGTGGTAGTGAACTCCTGTCTAGATAACCGGTGTCTGATTGGTGTTTCTCTTTGTCTTCTCGCCCAGCTGCAGGTCCTTACCATCGGGGGCTGGCTTGAGGAGAGTGGGACTGATCACCCCTCTGTCCTCATTGGCCGTCGGTCATGTGGCGGCCGCAGCCAGCCTCTACAAAGGCAACCTGCCAAGCTGTGGCAGGGGGGGAGCGACGACCGTCAGTCCTTCCCCCGACCCGCTGCACGACTAGATTGTGATAGCATACCGGTGTTCAGTGTTGGCCTTTGTTCTTTTGTTTGTTGGTTTCATTTGTTGTCTTTTGTTTCTGTTAATCTAAACCCCATTCTTTGTAAATATATATCGAGCCTTGCATTGTAAAATGTGAATGCCATAAAATATTTATTATGATATAGAAAATATAAAATAAATATTTGGATTTATACTCTTGGTGTCCGTCTACCCTTATGTTCGGTCCAATAAACCCCTAGACATATATGGGGCCGTAACACATGGACAGAAATCTTTAGTTTGGGGGGGGGGGGGTCTGTGGGGCTAAAACGTCCTCAAATGGTGGTCCGTGGCTCAAATGCTGAAGCCCTGGGATGAAAAAGGTTGAAAACCACTGATATACAGTATGCTGTGAACTCTAATGTGTGTGTGTGTGTGTGTGTGTGTGTGTGGTGTGGTGTGTGTGTGTGTTGTGTGTGTGTGTGTGTGTGTGTGTGTGTGTGTGTGTGTCTGTGTGTGTGTGTGTGTGTGTGTGTCTGTGTCTGTGTCTGTGTGTGTGTGTGTGTGTGTGTGTGTGTCTGTGTGTGTGTGTGTAATTTGTCCTGGTAAGAGCTCACCTAACAAACACTAATAGATGAACAAAATGGACAGCATTGATTATAATCAAAACAAATATCCAAACGCCAAATGTAAGCTCCTGTGGTGAAGCATCAGCTTCAGTCCACTATAGACCTGCGCAGTGACGTCACCGCCCCTGTTCCAGAAATGGATTCCCAAATTCATTTTTTCTCATAGACTTTTCGAAAATAATTTATATGAAGACGATTACGCCGCGGACAAAGCCAACTCGAGTCGTGACGAATCATGATGACACACACAAACTTTTGGGATAATCAAATAATTTCAAAAACGAAACAAAAAGTCTTGTATCATGCTGCTTTCTACTTCTTCCTATGACGATATTGTGTTTTCTTGTCATGATTTGTCACAACTCAAGTTGGCTTTGGCCATGACGCAATCGTGTTTTTATTAACCATTTTCGAAAAGTCTATGAGGAAAATGAATGCAATCCACTAGTGGATAATTCACAACGGGTATAGGACTAGTTGGATTAAAACAGCAAAAGGTTCACACAACGTTTCGGCCATGTTCGGCCTTCATCAGCTGACCACCACCTGATGAAGGCCAAACATTTGTGTGTGTGTGCGTGTGTGTGTGTGTGTGTGTGTGTGTGTGTGTGTGTGTGTGTGTGTGTGTGTGTGTGTGTGTGTGTGCGTGCGTGCGTGCGTGCGTGCGTGCGTGCGTGCGTGCGTGCGTGCGTGCGTGCGTGGGTGGGTGCATGCGTGCGTTTGTGTGTGTACGCCATTGTAACATTCTAATAAGTAATGCAAGAAATGGGAATGTGAATACAATACACAATGCAAGTATATTAAATGTATTTCATTGTGTATGTATTTATTTGTTTGTTTTGGGGCAATCTTTTGGTGCCACCGCCTCCCACAGCTCTAGTGTTCTATATGGCTGTTTAATAACATTGTGAAGAAAAGTGAAGGAAAATGTCTGCAGTGAGTGTGCACACTCTCCTGACAGCCAGCCAGTTATGTTAAATCACAAAGAAATCACAACTACCACTAGCTGTACACGCCACTGTTTATAAACCAACCTGCAGTTTGGGCTTACTGCCTGCTACTGCTCTACTGTAATGTCACAACAATCACATGCTCTTTATGCTATATCAATTCAATTCTAATATTGGCATGAGCTAATAAGCGTTTATATCACCAAAGCAAATGCCACATATCTTAGACAAAACACTGTCAGCTTCCTTTTTTCCCCTTAGCGAATTTGCGTTGGCGGGTGTCGTTTGGTGTAGCGGGCCTCGATGAGCAGTTAGCCTCAGAGCCCTCTGATGTCTAGTTATGCTGCTGGCCAGGCAGAAATATCTTTGCGACAGTTCTGGACAGAAAGTCTTGTCGAACCCAATATGTCTCATTTCTGAAGGACCCTTCCATTTACGGTACAGTAATTACCAGGTAACTACCAGGTAATACCAGTAATAATCAGTAATTGCCTGGTATTACCTGGCAATTACATGGTAACAATCAGGTAGTTACTAGGTAATTTACCTGACAACTACCATGTAACTACTGGGTAATTTTCAGCAAGTATTTACCCATTAATTACCTGGTAGTTACAAGGTAACTTGCAGATACATTACTCAGTAATTGCCATATAATTACCATATAATTAGTCGTTTTTTTTTACCAGTATTACCTGGTAACTGTATTCTCTGATTTTGCATAGGTATTATTGAGGGATTGATTAATTCCCAAAGAACAGGAAATCATATAGTCGGTAAAAAGAGAAAGGAAACATGTACAGTGAGGGGAAAAGAAAGGGTGGGTGCAGGATTCAGATTTTACAGGGGACAGTTTCAAATTGCAGCAAACTGTGCCCTTTGACAGCGGTTCTGAAGGAGTCAAGGGATTTGCATATATAATAGTAGTACCTATCAAGTAATTACATGGTAGTTATCAGGTAATTATATACTAATTACCTGATAGATACCCAGTAAGGAAGGGGGAACTGTACTGTAAATTAAAGTGTGCTCTGTTTCCATGATGTTTCCATGTAATTGTAGATTATGATCCTTACCCAGTAATTACACATTATTTTACCATGTAAAACCTCGGTAGTTACCATGTAAGAAAGGTGGAACTGTACTGTAAAGTAAAGTGTGCTCTGTTTCCATGATGTTTCCATGTACCTACCTGATAATTGTAGATTACGATCCTTCACGATTACCCATCAGCCCCTGTTTTGAACTCTGAACTTTGAACTTTGAATTCAGAACTGGTAAAACTGTTAATTACCAAGTATTTACCCAGTAATTACACATTATGTTACCATGTAAAACCTCGGTAGTTACCATGTAAGAAAGGTGGAACTGTACTGTAAAGTAAAGTGTGCTCTGTTTCCATGATGTTTCCATGTACCTACCTGATAATTGTGGATTATGATCCTTCACGATTACCCATCAGCCCCTGTTTTGAACTCTGAACTTTGAATTTTGAACTGGTAAAAACTGTTAATTACTAAATATTTACCAAGTAATTCCACATTATTTTACCAGGTAAAACATCGGTACTTACCATGTAAGAAAGGTGGAACTGTACTGTAAAGTAAAGTGTGCTCTGTTTCCATTATATTACATGGTACTTTCACTGTAACTGTAGATTCTAAACATCCACCACTATTGGCTGTAATAAGGAAGGATTATAATTATCAGGTAAGTAGATGGTAATATCATGGAAATAGAGCATGCTTCCTTTTACAGTACAGTTCTACCTTTCTTACATGGTAACTACCAATGTTTTACCTGGTAAAATAATGTGTAATTACTGGGTAAATGTTTGGTAATAACCAATATTTATTTGGTAGTTCAAAGTTCAGAGGTCAAAACATGGGCTGATGGGTAATCGTGAAGGATCGTAATCTACAATTATCAGGTAGGTACGGGGAAACATCATCGAAACAGAGCACACTTTACTTTACAGTACAGTTCCACCTTTCTTACATGTTAAGTACCGAGGTTTTACCTGGTAAAATAATGTGTAATTACTGGGTAAATATTTGGTAATTAACAGTTTTTACCAGTTCAAAATTCAAAGTTCAAAGTTCAGAGTTCAAAATATGGGCTGATGGGTAATTGTGAAGGATCATAATCTACAATTATCAGGTAGGTACATGGAAACATCATGGAAACAGAGCACACTTTACTTTACAGTACAGTTCCACCTTTTTTACATGGTAACTACCGAGGGTTTACATGGTAACATAATGTGTAATTACTGGGTAAATACTTGGTAATTAACAGTTTTACCAGTTCTGAATTCAAAGTTCAAAGTTCAGAGTTCAAAACATGGGCTGATGGGTAATCGTGAAGGATCACAATCTACAATTATCAGGTAGGTACATGAAAACATCGTGGAAACAGAGCACACTTTAATTTACAGTACAGTTCCTCCTTCCTTCCTGGGTATCTATCAGGTAATTACTATGTAATTACCTGATAGGTACTACTCTTGTCTTTACAGGTAGATCACCCCATCAACAGTCATTGTGACTAATCCCTTGAATCCTTCAAAACCGCTGCAATTTGAGACTGTCCCCTGTAAAATCTGAATCCTCCACCCACCCTTTCTTTTCCCCTCACTGTATATGTTTCCTTTCTCTTTTTACCAACTATATGATTTCCTGTTCTTTGGCAATCAATCAATCCCTCAATAATACCTATGCAAAGTCAGAGAATACAGTTGCCAGATAATACCGGGTAGTTGTCAGGAAAACTACTTGGTAATTATATGGCAATTACTGAGTAATGTATCAGCAAGTTACCTTGTAACTACGAGGTAATTAATGGGTAAATAGTTACCCAGTAGTTACATGGTAGTTGTCAGGGAAAGTACTTAGTAATTACCTAGTAATTACTATAGTAACTACCTGATTGTTACCATGTAATTGCTAGGTAATACTAGGCAAATACTGATTATTACCAAGTAAATACCAGGTAGTTACCTGGTAATTACTGTACCGTAAATGGAAGGGTTACCGTGACACACTAATAGACAGATATGATACAACAAGGCCTAAACAATAACACAATGTAACCACATCAGTGTTGCCAACACACACACACACACACACACACACACACACACACACACACACACACACACACACACACACACACACACACACACACACACACACACACACACACACACACACACACGATGACTGAACTCAACTGCTTAAACGAGTCTTGTCATCAGTCATAATTTCATTATGCCCCCCCCCCCCACACACACACACACACAGCGACAGATACACATACATATGCACACCTCTCTCTAGACTTAAATCATTGAACTTGTTCGGATTGATAGGATTTGATTAAGTTAACATGAAATAGAAATAGCCATACCTGAACAGTGCTGAATGTTTATGGTGGAAAGAAGAGGCTTAAATGATGGAAAAATTATGAGTTCGGCAGGACTGGGTGTCATAAGAAAGTGAAAGAAGAAAGTTGCCTTTTGTTGTCATCTGTGTGTGTGTGTGTGTGTGTGTGTGTGTGTGTGTGTGTGTGTGTGTGTGTGTGTGTGTGTGTGTGTGTGTGTGTGTGTGTGTGTGTGTGTGTGTGTGTGGATGGTTTCAGTTCTGCTATTTCCACATCATGCATGTAGAAACAGTACACTATGGAGGATGTGGTTAATCAGTTTACAGCCGACAGCCGTACGTGTCGTGTACAAAGTACATGCCTCATACGTGCATTTTTGCACATTCTCAACTTCCCTCTACATGGGAAGATTCTAAAACTCACTTCAAGTCTTTTTGGTGGCGCGATAACAGCTGACTTTACTTTTTCTTGTTTTCAATACAAATTTCTCTTTTCCTATAGATTCCTTGGGTCTACCCCTATTAGGCCACACCCATTCTCATCAGGATAGAGTCCCCACCATTCTCATATTCCTTCAAAACACACTTTTGGCTTTTCCACCTACACTGTTTTTCAATCAGTTACAGTAAATATTCAACATGTAAATCAGTATAAATCAGTGGTTCCCATAGTGGTCACCAACTCAGGGGTCTGTGACGCCAGCAAAATGATAGTTGGAACCAAATGGAACTGGGAGAGAGATAGGTAGAGATATCTAGAAAGCAGGGAAAGACACAGAGGCAGAACGCAATGAACACCTTCAAGACAAATATATCTTGTGTTGTGTTATAGTGCACTAAGTTGCACACTTGCCCGATCGGGCAACCAGGTAGAAGTCTTCACTTGCCCGACCATTTTTTTTTACTTGCCCCGGGCAAGCGGGCAAGTGTTAGTGTCAAGCCCTGAGCTCCATCCCTTATCCCAGAGGTCGGCAACCCTTAAGGTGTTGAAAGAGCCATTTTCCTCCCAAAATTACATTCAAAATCTGTCTGGAGCCACATTTTATTGTTATTTCTTTCCTGAAAAAAAAAAAGAAAAATCATTAACATGGTGAAACACAACCTTTCTTCAGAAATGGAGTTTCTAAAAAAAAAATAGAGTTATATAGAGTTATAGAGAACTCCATTTCTAGTCCATACAACACATTAATGACATTGTAAACTGAGTAAATCTTTGAAAATGGGTGGTTCCGATTGAAAGCTCCACCTCTGATAACTGCTGGGCTTTTTTGACATGGCCAAGTGCTACTTTAACTGGCAACTGTCAGACAGTGCAACGCGTTTTGGGTGACTGAAATGTTTATATTATTTTGGTGTGGATCACCCCAGTGTGTGTATGTAATAATGCTACAGCCAGGGAGCCACTAGGGCTGTGTTCTCAAGCCCAGTATGTAATAATGTTACAGCCATGGAACCACTAGGGCTGTGTTCTAGAGCCCCAGTGTGTATGTAATAATGCTACAGCCACTGAGCCACTAGGGCTGTGTTCTAGAGCCCAGTGTGTATGTAATAATGCTACATCCAGGGAGCCACTAGGGCTGTGTTCTAGAGCCCAGTGTGTATGTAATAATGCTACAGCCACTGAGCCACTAGGGCTGTGTTCTAGAGCCCAGTGTGTATGTAATAATGCTACATCCAGGGAGCCACTAGGGCTGTGTTCTAGAGCCCAGTGTGTATGTAATAATGCTACAGCCACTGAGCCACTAGGGCTGTGTTCTAGAGCCCAGTGTGTATGTAATAATGCTACAGCCACTGAGCCACTAGGGCTGTGTTCTAGAGCCCAGTGTGTATGTAATAATGCTACAGCCACTGAGCCACTAGGGCTGTGTTCTAGAGCCGCATGCGGTTCCTGAGCCGCAGGTTGCTGACCCCTGACCTTATCCCTATCTAGCCTTATCCTGTCTAAAGTCACAAACCCCTGGACCATCATACTTGGACAGGAACAACTCTACTGCTTACACTCAGTGTAAACGTGGTCTCTGACGCTGGCTGCTCAGTATACTGACTACTTTACACTGCTTACACTCAGTGTAATGTCTCTGACGCTGGCTGCTCAGTATACTGACTACTTTACACTGCTTACACTCAGTGTAATGTCTCTGACGCTGGCTGCTCAGTATACTGACTACTTTACACTGCTTACACTCAGTGTAATGTCTCTGACGCTGGCTGCTCAGTATACTGACTACTTTACACTGCTTACACTCAGTGTAATGTCTCTGACGCTGGCTGCTCAGTATACTGACTACTTTACACTGCTTACACTCAGTGTAATGTCTCTGACGCTGGCTGCTCAGTATACTGACTACTTTACACTGCTTACACTCAGTGTAATGTCTCTGACGCTGGCTGCTCAGTATACTGACTACTTTACACTGCTTACACTCAGTGTAATGTCTCTGACGCTGGCTGCTCAGTATACTGACTACTTTACACTGCTTACACTCAGTGTAATGTCTCTGACGCTGGCTGCTCAGTGCTGACTACTTTACACTGCTTACACTCAGTGTAATGTCTCTGACGCTGGCTGCTCAGTATACTGACTACTTTACACTGCTTACACTCAGTGTAATGTCTCTGACGCTGGCTGCTCAGTATACTGACTACTTTACACTGCTTACACTCAGTGTAATGTCTCTGACACTGGCTGCTCAGTGCTGACTACTTTACAGCATGACCAAAGGTGACAGTAAATGATGTCTCTGCCTCTGTTCTTATCGCTATGGAGTTAAATCATTAACTGATTATAGTTCTGATCAGGCTGTTTAATTTGCTTTTCGTCTTTCAATGCAGCACTTACTTGAGATTGAATTCACATATAAAATGCATATCAAATACTATTCATAATTAGGGGCCCTGAGCACATTTTAGCCACAGACCACCTTTGATGTTGACTTTTATCTCTGAGCCCCATTGCGAGGATTTTCATGTTTTTGTTTTGACAATTTAGGAAAGATAAACTGGCAAAACGTTGGTCAGAATAACAATTCTCCATTTTTAATTGTATAGATTCTTGAAAATTAAGTAATCCAGACATTTAAATATAATTTAACTCTTGAGAGCGTAAAATAAAATCTTACCCCTGCCCTGTCACAATACAATACAATACAATACAATACAATACAATACAATACAATACAATACAATACAATACAATACAATACAATACAATACAATATATTGTATTGTATTGTATTGTATTGTATTGTATTGTATTGTATTGTATTGTATTGTATTGTATTGTATTGTATTGTACTGTATTGTATTACAATACAATACAATACAATACAATACAATACAATACAATACAATACAATACAATACAATACAATACAATGCAATGCAATGCAATAGCCCTACAATAGGCCAGGTCAATAACTTTAATAATAGAGAAAATATACAGTGAAACCAGATATAATCATTAAGAACCGTTTATTTATTTTATCCTTTTATTTCATTTCATTTTATTTTTCAATCATCTGGGGACCCCCGAGGGGTCGCACCTGCTGTAAACTAAACACAGGCTATTGGTAGACACTCCCTAAACTCCATGCAGTTACATGTAGTTTATGACAACTCTGTTCCTGGACTCGGACAACACTCCAGCTTTAATGATATTAAAGATCCTTTTAGGCTTTTTATGTTAGATCGTTTTAACAGTGCAACATTTAGTTGTTACTACTGTAGGCTACAATACTACAATACAGCTGTCATGTTGCACAAGTGCCTAAAACAGCTCTTATTCGCGTCGCCCTCGTTGAAAAAAAAACAATGTATTTCCAACTCCGGTTTGTCCCTATTCAGGCTGCAGGAACAGCAGCTCAGTTTCCTGACCCTTCAATGTCGCCACTCTGACACCAGATGGCTCAGAGCTCAGAGCGCTCCCTCTGATCAGAGCCTTAGAAATACAGAGTTACGCCAACTCCGTTCACTTCATGGGACCAGTCCAATGGCGGCTCCTCTACATAGACTTCTCTAGGATAGTGACAACGAATAGTGACAGCCGGAAGTTACTGAATGCATTGGAGTCTATGGGCTCGTGCGAGTACTTTTTTCTGTCCCCTCAATGTCGCAGCTCTGTCTATTTCTAAGGCTCTGCCTCTGATGTGCTGCAGGATGATTCCCGCCCCTGCCGTGACGTCACCCGCTGTAGCGTCCACTTCAAACAGCTCCGTGTTGGTTTGGAAGGTTCGGTTTGATTTTATTTAGTTTATTTAGTTGTAAAGTTAAATAAATGTAGTTAATAGAATGTTATTCTGCTCTTCAAACAGCTCCGTGTTGGTTTGGAAGGTTCGCTTTGATTTAATTTAGTTTATTTAGTTCTACAGTTAAATAAATGCAG
This sequence comes from Benthosema pterotum, assembly GCA_039105355.1. Taxonomy (NCBI): domain Eukaryota; kingdom Metazoa; phylum Chordata; class Actinopteri; order Myctophiformes; family Myctophidae; genus Benthosema; species Benthosema pterotum. Next base: position 8,401,550 of record CM076965.1, read on the forward strand.
TTAATAGAATGTTATTCTGCTCTTGGAAGAACAGAAGAGTTTCTAGTTGGACTCCCAGTGGAAATATTATCATTTCTGACAGCTGACACTTTGGTGACGACGTTTTTTATTGCTGACGGTGAGTTTATATTAGTGTGTGTGTGTGTGTGTGTGTGTGTGTGTGTGTGTGTGTGTGTGTGTGTGTGTGTGTGTGTGTGTGTGTGTGTGTGTGTGTGTGTGTGTGTGTGTGTGTGTGTGTGTGTGTCGTGTTATATGCACCTGTGTTAGACTAGTCCATTATTTATTTCGCATTTTAGCCACGTAAGGGTCCATTTGGTTACATCAGAGTCCATTTGGTTACATTATTAGAGTCCCTTTGGTTGAATTGCTGTCTGTTTAGTTTTAATTATGGTCCATTTCAGTGGTTTTCAACAGGTGGTCCGGGGACCACCAGTGGTACTTGAAAGGGTTCCAGGTGGTCCCCAGCTAAGTTAACCAGATGTAACTCTTGAGAATGTAAAAATGAAACCAAATGGACCCTTGCGGGTCCATTTGGTTTCATTTTTACACTCTCAAGAGTTAAAATATGCATCATGTGAATTACCAAAGGCTACACAACTAGAAGATTAGGCTAATGGGAATTTTCTGCTGTATGTTTGACTGTTTGGTTTCCCAAATCCAGGCTGGAATTGTGGTAAAAAGCAAAATAAATCTTGGGGTTTTGGGGTGTGTGTGGGTCTAAAATGTCCTCACGTGGTGGTCCGTGGCTCAAATGCTGAATAAATGGTGGTCCCTGGTGTCAAAAAGGTTGAAAACCCCTGGTCCATTTGGTTCCATTATTGTTCAGTGGAACGCGGGCTCTCTACATTTCCCGCCACTGCACTGAAGATTCTGTCTGGAGTCTGTTTTGGACTTTTGAAAGTTGTTAGGTTACACCAATAATGCTCTACTTATTAGCCTAGCTATATTTTTATTAAGCTACATTAATTATAGTTATCGATAGAATGTTCTCATTATACAGTATTGTTTTGTTTGGAGTTGGAATTTAAATGACACGTTTTGTCACGTCGTTTGTGTTCATCGCCATCGTTGTGACAGCCGGTGAGTTGTGTGTGTGTGTGTGTGTGTGTGTGTGGGGGGGGGGGGGGGGGGGGGGTGTTGCTATTTAGCTCCAACACTAAACACACACATTAGGACTATTTATTCAGCATTTGAATGTAAACATGAAACCAAATGGACCCACAGTGGGTCCATTTGGTTTCATGTTTACATTCTTAAGAGTTACATCTGGTTAACCAACTTTCCATCCGGTTAACCAACTTAGCTGGGGACCACCTTGAACCCTCTCAGGGACCGCTGGTGGTCCACGGACCACCTGTTGAAAACCCCTGTTCTGTGTATATTCCAGTGTACAGATACTAGGGTGTATTGAGTTGTGGTGTCTTTCTTTCTTTCTTTCTTTCTTTCTTTCTTTCTTTCTTTCTTTCTTTCTTTCTTTCTTTCTTTCTTTCTTTCTTTCTTTCTTTCTTTCTTTCTTTCTTTCTTTCAGACCTGTGCCCAGTGGTCCTCCTGAGTCCTGAAACACCAATCTGGGGGTCCATGGAGAGATGCAGTCATGCTGGATTAAGTCCACATCTGGGACCCAGACGGAGATGGTACAATCCATTTATAATTTATAATGTAGGCCAGGGGTTTTCAACCATTGGTCCGGGGACCACCAGTGGGCTCTGAGAGGGCTCCAGGTGGTCCCCAGGCTACATGATGGAAAGTTGGTTAACCAGGTGTAACTCTTTGAGAGTGTAAACATGAAACCAAATGGACCATTGCGGGTCCATTTGGTTTCATGTTTACACTCTCAAGAGTTAAAATATTCATCATGTGAATTATCCCAAGTCTACACAACTAGAGAATGTAGAAGATTAATAATGGTCATTTTGATCTGTATGTTGGACTGGAATTGTGGACGAAAGCCAAAGGAAAATGTCATCAAATGGTGGTCCCCCGTGGCTCAAATACTGAATAAATAGTGGGCCCTGGTATCAAAAAGGTTGAAAACCCCTGATGTAGGCATTAGTGGCTCCATTTTCATCACATGCTATACCCCCCATCCTTTACTCCTTTGGCACGTTTAAATATTTAAAAATGTTTTTCAAAATAGTAAAAAAGCACCATAGTGTACCTTGACATGTTGTGAGCTGGTAGGCTGTACATTTAAAACAGTGGTTTTCAACCTTTTTGACACCAGGGACCACCATTTATTCAGCATTTGAGCCACGGACCACCATTTGATGACATTCTAGCCCCAAAGACCTATAAAACTAAATAATTATTTTGGTTTTGTTCACAACTCCAGGCTGGATTTAGCAAACAAAACAGTGTAGACTTCTTAATTAAGTAGTGCTATTATGATGAATATTTTAACTCTTGAGAGGGTGAAAATGAAACCAAATGGACCCGCAAGGGTCCATTTGGTTTCAATTTTTACATTCTCAAAGAGAATCTTTCCATCATTTAGCCTGGGGACCACCTGGAACCCTCTCAAGGACCACTGGTGGTCCCCGGACCACTGGTTGAAAACCCCTGATTTAGAACATTCAAATATTTTAGTTCCAGGGTCCTGGAAATGTTTGCATATTTTCAGTTGTGATTCAGATGCATCATTTTGGAGCTGCCCCAGAGTGATGTAAAATTCAAGCATGTTTATCAGTATACTATTAAAATGTGATGTGTGTGGGGGGAAAAGGAGTTACAGAAATACCCGCGTTAGAATAAAGACAACCTGCGGCCATGTTAACTGTTCCCAACGTCGTCGTGGGGACGGGGACCTCATGGTGAAATGTAGAAAATGGGACATCTGTGACAAAAATCAAGGACATTATGTATCATGCCACAGGAATCAAGGTAGATTGAGGCCCAATGTGTTTTGGTGTGGAATTCTCCTTTAATGTTTGGTTTATGTTATGTCTCTACCAGGTGAATCATGTGACCTTGGTGTCCAGCAGTGATTGGATGGACTCATCATGTGACCTCGGTGTGCAGCAGTGATTGGATGGACTCATCATGTGACCTCGGTGCTCAGCAGTGATTGGATAGGACTCATCATGTGACCTCGGTGTCCAGCAGTGATTGGATGGACTCATCATGTGACCTCGGTGTCCAGCAGTGATTGGATGGACTCATCATGTGACCTCGGTGTCCAGCAGTGATTGGACGGACTCATCATGTGACCTCGGTGTCCAGCAGTGATTGGATGGACTCATCATGTGACCTCGGTGTCCAGCAGTGATTGGATGGACTCATCATGTGACCTCGGTGTCCAGCAGTGATTGGACGGACTCATCATGTGACCTCGGTGTCCAGCAGTGATTGGATGGACTCATCATGTGACCTGGGTGTCCAGCAGTGATTGGACGGACTCATCATGTGACCTGGGTGTCCAGCAGTGATTGGACGGACTCATCATGTGACCTGGGTGTCCAGCAGTGATTGGACGGACTCATCATGTGACCTCGGTGCCCAGCAGTGATTGGACGGACTCATCATTTGACCTCGGTGCCCAGCAGTGATTGGACGGACTCATCATGTGACCTCGGTGCCCAGCAGTGATTGGATGGACCCTGAGTTCTACTCAGCAGAGTTGAAACCTTGCGGTGTTAACGTACGCTCTGTCTGAAACACCGGAAAACGCTCAGATGTGGAGTCAGAGGGTCAGAGGTCCAAACCCGGAGCTTCCAGTAAAAGACATCTCAAAGTAAGGAACCGTTTTGTTCGTTTTATGTCTGCCTGGTCTGTGTATTCGATTTAAATTTGAATTTTAAAATGTCTTAATTCGTTAACAACGACACCAGCGGAAATCTGGAAATGGGTTATATTTTCTTTTGCTTTAAATATCTATTCATGCATTTAATCAACTCGTTTCTAAATTCTATATTGAAAATTTGTCGAATTTCATTTGTCAAATATCTTCCTAAATAAATAAATTCCTAAATAAAGTGCTCCTAAAATAAAAATTCAAATTCAAATGGCCGAAGAATCCACAGACCTGCTGCTGTTTGTTGTAGTGATGTGACGGAAGCTGTTCTGTTTGTTGTAGTGATGTGATGTGACGGAAGCTGTTCTGTTTGTTGTAGTGATGTGACGGAAGCTGTTCTGTTTGTTGTAGTGATGTGACGGAAGCTGTTCTGTTTGTTGTAGTGATGTGACGGAAGCTGTTCTGTTTGTTGTAGTGATGTGATGTGACGGAAGCTGTTCTGTTTGCTGTAGTGATGTGATGTGACGGAAGCTGTTCTGTTTGTTGTAGTGATGTGACGGAAGCTGTTCTGCAGTTGTTTGAGCAGTCAGTGAGTTGTATCAGTGAATAGTGTGTTTTGTGGTTATCAGTACGTGGATCTTGGTCACGGCTCGCACGCGGCATTATACCTACGGTATAATGCATTGTGAGCTTGTAGATTGTGTATTTATCACGCAGGTTATCATTAAATCATATTTGCAGGACGCCTGTTGCATGTGAGTATTAGTGTCAGTGTGTGCCACTACACACATGTTGTTGCTGTGCTCAGCTCCGCGTGAGAGGATATAGACCTGCGCAGTGACGTCACCACCCCTGTTCCAGAAATGGATTCCTCATTCATTTTCCTCATAGACTTTTCGAAAATGCTTAATAAAAACACGATTGCGCCGCGGCCAAAGCCAACTCGGGTCGTGACAAATCATGATGACACAAACAATACTATCATGCAATATCTAATTAGCAAGATGTAGAAAACGGCAGGATACAACACTTTTTGTTTCGTTTTTCATCCTAGAAATTATTTGATCGTCCAAAAAGATTGTGTGTGTCATCATGATTCGTCACGACCCGAGTTGGCTTTGTCCGCGGCGTCTTTATATAAATTATTTTCGAAAAGTCTATGAGAAAAATGAATGGGGAATCCACTCCTGCTTACACTCAGTGTAATGTCTCTGACGCTGGCTGCTCAGTATACTGACTACTTTACACTGCTTACACTCAGTGTAATGTCTCTGACGCTGGCTGCTCCGTATACTGACTACTTTACCCTGCTTACACTCAGTGTAATGTCTCTGACGCTGGCTGCTCAGTATACTGACTACTTTACACTGCTTACACTCAGTGTAATGTCTCTGACGCTGGCTGCTCAGTGCTGACTACTTTACACTGCTTACACTCAGTGTAATGTCTCTGACGCTGGCTGCTCAGTATACTGACTACTTTACACTGCTTACGCTCAGTGTATAAACGTCGTCTCTGACGCTGGCTGCTCAGTACTGACTACTTTACAGCATGACCAAAGGTGACAGTAAATGATGTCTCTGTCTCCGTTCTTATCGCTATGGAGTTAAATCATTAACTGATTATAGTTCTGATCAGGCTGTTTAATTTGTTTTTCTTCTTTCAATGCAGCACTTACTTGAGATTTAATTCACATATAAGATGCATATCAAATCATTATTATTATTATTAGGGCCTGAGCACATTTTAGCCACAGACCACCTTTGATGTTGACTTTTATCTGACTCAAATGCAAGGATTTTCATGTTTTTGTTTTGACAATTTGAATGAATGAATGAATGAATGAATGAATGAATGAATGAATGAATGAATGAATGAATGAATGAATGAATGAATGAATGAATGAATTTTTTTTATTAACAGAGGTGAGAGTTACAGTACAAGTCAAGTACACACTGCTACAAAACTGATAACAGCTTGGAGAATTACAGTACAATTCAAGTACAACTGCATCAAATCTGAAAAAGCTGATTGGACACACTAGTTAAGCATACACTTGTTTACAATAGTGGCCAACTTGTTCATTTCATTAAGGCATTCAAATACCGTACATACAAAACAACTACTTCAGTAAAATCAGAAGCAGCAAATCATGGAGGTAAAATCATAGTGGAGGTAAAAAGGGAAAAGAGAAATGTACAATGAGGAGAGGTGGGGTGGGTGGGGGGATTTTATATACATTTTTGTTTTACAGAGGCCAGTTTCGAATTGCAGCCATCTGTAGGTGCCCTTTGAGAGCGGTTTTGAAGGAGTCAAGGGATTCACATGCCTTTATGACTGTTGGTAGGGCATTCCACATTTTGGTGGCATATGAGCGGAAGGAATTAAGACCCTTGTTTGTGCCAAATCTGGGTTGGACATGGTTAGTAGCACTCCCTCTGGTGTTGTGGGAGTGTACCTCATTGACATTAAGGAAGTATTTGGATAGGTACAAGGGTATTTTGGTGGAGTATCGTATCTTGTGGATAAACTGGCAAAACGTTGGTCAGATTAACAATTCCACATTTTTAATTGTATAGATTCTTGAAAATTAAGTAATCCAGACATTTAAATATAATTTAACTCTTGAGAGTGTAAAATGAAACTTTTTTTTTTTTTTTTTTGCCGAGGAGTCCCGGAATTGCCTACAATCTTACCCCCGTCACAATACAATACAATACAATACAATACAATACAATACAATACAATACAATACAATACAATACAATACAATACAATACAATACAATACAATACAATGACCACTACAATAAGTCAATAACTTTAATAATAGAGAAAATATACAGTGAAACCAGATATAATCATTAAGAACCGTTTATTTATTTTTATCCTTTTATTTCATTTCATTTCATTTTATTTTTCAATCATCTGGGGACCCCCGAGTGTTCGCACCTGCTGTAAACTAAACACAGGCTATTGGTAGACACTCCCTAAACTCCATGCAGATACATGTAGTTCATGACAACTCTGTTCCTGGACCCGGGCAACACTCCAGCTTTAATGGTATTAAATCCTTTTAGGCTTTTCAGATCGTTTTAACAGTACAACATTTAGTTGTTACTACTGTAGGCTACAATACTAACAGCTGTCATGTTGTACACGTGCCTAAAACAGCTCTTATTTGCGTCGCCCTCGTTGAAAAAACAATGTATTTCCAACTCCGGTTTGTCCCTATTCAGGCTGCCGGAACGGGGACCGGAGATCTCGGGCCGCCGCGAACTCGGACCGAGCAAAAGTGCGGAGATCTCGGCTAGGTGGTGTGGAGAAGTCGGCTAGGTGGTGTGGAGAAGTCGGCTAGGTGGTGTGGAGAAGTCGGCTAGGTGGTGTGGAGAAGTCGGCTAGGTGGTGTGGAGAAGTCGGCTAGGTGGTGTGGAGAAGTCGGCTAGGTGGTGTGGAGAAGTCGGCTAGGTGGTGTGGAGAAGTCGGCCAGGGGGTGTGGAGAAGTCGGCACCATTATCACTGCATATCAACCATTATCAAGCCATGACAATAGACATATAGGCACCATTATCACTGCATATCAACCATTATCAAGCCATATGCATGTTCAATAGACATGCATACCAACACTTATCACTGCATACCAAGCCATTATCCCAGATATTGGCTTGATATTGCCCTGCCCTGATGTAAACATTACTATAGTGTGTGATTTGATGCATTTACATTGTATTTAAGGTGGACAAAAAGTAAGTAAATAACTGTAACCTACTGTATGTAAAGTATATTAACTAACCATATTGCTGGCTTACATATAAACCATACATACTTTGTTTATTTACCCCAGACTATGATTGAAATTAACCATATTGCTGGCTTACATATAAACCATACATACTTTGTTTATTTACCCCAAACTATGATTGAAATACATACACTAATAATTAAATGTTGAAGTTGAAGTTGTTGTTGAAGTTGAATAAGTAAATGAATAACATGCATATCAGCCATTATCAAGCAATTATCAGTCAATCACTTCACTTTTGCTGGACCAGGGAAACAAAGCAGTCAAAACATTCACTAGATCAACATGACAATTAATCTTCTACATTCTGTTGTGTAGCCTTAAAAGTGCACAATAATAAGGATAATAATATACAAGGGCCTAAAACAGCTGACACTAGCTCACTAAGTAACTAACTATTCCACAGACATGGGCCGACCTCTCCACAGCCCCGGCCCGACCTCTCCACAGCCGCGGCCCGACAATGCTCTGTCTCTGTGCTGCAGCAGAGCCTTAGAAATAGACATGAGTTGCGACATTGAGGGGGCAGAAAATAGTCTGGTCACGTGGTTCTAGTACTCGCGCGAGCCCATAGGCTCCAATGCATTCGGTAACTTCCGGCTGTCACTATTCATTGTCACTATCCAACAGAAGTCTATGTAGAGGGACTGGCCCCATGAAGTGAACGGAGTTGGCGTAACTCTGTATTTCCAAGGCTCTGTGCTCTATGATTCCCGCCCCTGCCGTGACGTCACCCGCTGTAGCGTCCACTTCAAACAGCTCCGTGTTGGTTTGGAAGGTTCGGTTTGATTTTATTTAGTTTATTTAGTTGTAAAGTTAAATAAATGTAGTTAATAGAATGTTATTCTGCTCTTCAAACAGCTCCGTGTTGGTTTGGAAGGTTCGGTTTGATTTTATTTAGTTTATTTAGTTGTAAAGTTAAATAAATGCAGTTAATAGAATGTTATTCTGCTCTTGGAAGAACAGAAGAGTTTCTAGTTGGACTCCCAGTGGAAATATTATCATTTCTGACAGCTGACACTTTGGTGACGGTGAGTTTATATTAGTGTGTGTGTGTGTGTGTGTGTGTGTGTGTGTGTGTGTGTGTGTGTGTGTGTGTGTGTGTGTGTGTGTGTGTGTGTGTGTGTGTGTGTGTGTGTCGTATTATTATGCACCTGCGTTAGACTAGTCCATTATTTATTTAGTAATTTAGCCACATAATGGGTCCATTTGGTTACATTAGAGTCCTTTTGGTTGAATTGCTCTCCGTTTAGTTTTAATTATGGTCCATTTCAGTGGTTTTCAACAGGTGGTCCGGGGACCACCAGTGGTCCCTGAGAGGGTTCCAGGTGGTCCCCAGCTAAGTTAACCAGATGTAACTCTTGAGAATGTAAAAATGAAACCAAATGGACCCTTGCGGGTCCATTTGGTTTCATTTTTACACTCTCAAGAGTTAAAATATGCATCATGTGAATTACCAAAGGCTACACAACTAGAAGATTAGGCTAATGGGAATTTTCTGCTGTATGTTTGACTGTTTGGTTTCCCAAATCCAGGCTGGAATTGTGGTCAAAAGCAAAATAAATCTTGGGGTTTTGGGGTGTGTGTGGGTCTAAAATGTCCTCACGTGGTGGTCCGTGGCTCAAATGCTGAATAAATGGTGGTCCCTGATGTCAAAAAGGTTGAAAACCCCTGGTCCATTTGGTTCCATTATTGTTCAGTGTAACGCGGGCTCTCTACATTTCCCGCCACTGCACTGAAGATTCTGTCTGGAGTCTGTTTTGGACTTTTGAAAGTTGTTAGGTTACATCAATAATGCTCTACTTATTAGCCTAGCTATACAGTTATTAAGCTACATACATTAATTATAGTTATTGATAGACTGTTCTCATCATACAGTATTGTTTTGTTTGGAGTTGGAATTTAAATGACACGTTTTGTCGCGTCGTTTGTGTTTATCGGCATCGTTGTGACAGCCTGTGTGTGTGTGTGTGTGTGTGTGTGTGTGTGTGTGTGTGTGTGTGTGTGTGTGTGTGTGTGTGTGTGTGTGTGTGTGTGTGTGTGTGTGTGTGTGTGTGTGTGTGTGTGGGGTGGGGGGTGGGGGGGTGGGGGTAGCTATTTAGCTCCAACACTAAACACACACATTAGGACTATTTATTCAGCATTTGAATGTAAACATGGAACCAAATGGACCCACAGTGGGTCCATTTGGTTTCATGTTTACATTCTTAAGAGTTACATCTGGTTAACCAACTGTCCATCGGTTAACCAACTTAGCTGGGGACCACCTTGAACCCTCTCAGGGACCGCTGGTGGTCCACGGACCACCTGTTGAAAACCCCTGTTCTGTGTACAATATATTCCAGTGTACAGATACTAGGGTGTATTGAGTTGTGGTGTCTTTCTTTCTTTCTTTCTTTCTTTCTTTCTTTCTTTCTTTCTTTCTTTCTTTCTTTCTTTCTTTCTTTCTTTCTTTCTTTCTTTCTTTCTTTCTTTCTTTCTTTCTTTCTTTCTTTCTTTCTTTCTTTCTTTCTTTCTTTCAGACCTGTGCCCGGTGGTCCTCCTGAGTCCTGAAACACCAATCTGGGGGTCCATGGAGAGATGGAGTCATGCTGGATTAAGTCACATCTGGGACCCAGACGGAGACGGTACAATCCATTTATAATTTATACTGTAGGCCAGGGGTTTTCAACCAGTGGTCCGGGGACCACCAGTGGGCGCTGAGAGGGCTCCAGGTGGTCCCCAGGCTACATGATGGAAAGTTGGTTAACCAGATGTAACTCTTGGAGAGTGTAAACATGAAACCAAATGGACCCTTGCGGGTCCATTTGGTTTCATGTTTACACTCCTAAGAGTTAAAATATTCATCATGTGAATTAGCCCCAAGTCTACACAACTAGAGAATGTAGAAGATTAATAATGGTCATTTTGATCTGTATGTTGGACTGGAATTGTGGACGAAAGCCAAAGGAAAATGTCATCAAATGGTGGTCCCCCGTGGCTCAAATACTCAATAAATAGTGGGCCCTGGTATCAAAAAGGTTGAAAACCCCTGATGTAGGTAGGCATGAGTGGCTCCATTTTCATCACATGCTATACCCCCCATCCTTTACTCCTTTGGCACGTTTAAATATTTAAAAATGTTTTTTCAAAATAGTAAAAAAGCACCATAGTGTACCTTGACATGTTGTGAGCTGGTAGGCTGTACATTTAAAACAGTGGTTTTCAACCTTTTTGACACCAGGGACCACCATTTATTCAGCATTTGAGCCACGGACCACCATTTGATGACATTCTAGCCCCAAAGACCTATAAAACTAAATAATTATTTTGGTTTTGTTCACAACTCCAGGCTGGATTTGGCAAACAAAACAGTGTAGACTTCTTAATTAAGTAGTGCTATTATGATGAATATTTTAACTCTTGAGAGGGTGAAAAGGGTCCATTTGGTTTAATTTTTACATTCTCAAAGAGAATCTTTCCATCATTTAGCCTGGGGACCACCTGGAACCCTGTCAAGGACCACTGGTGGTCCTCGGACCACCTGTTGAAAACCCCTGATTTAGAACATTCAAATATTTTAGTTCCAGGGTCCTGGAAATGTTTGCATATTTTCAGTTGTGATTCAGATGCATCATTTTGGAGCTGCCCCAGAGTGATGTAAAATTCAAGCATGTTTATCAGTATACTATTAAAATGTGATGTGTGTGTGGGGAAAAAAGGAGTTACAGAAATACCCGCATTAGAATAAAGACAACCTGTGGCCATTTTAATTGTTCCCAACGTCGTCGTGGGGACGGGGACCTCATGGTGAAATGTAGAAAATGGAACATCTGTGACAAAAATCAAGGACATTATGTATCATGTCACAGGAATCAAGGTAGATTGAGGCCCAATGTGTTTTGGTGTGGAATTCTCCTTTAATGTTGGTTTATGTTATGTGTCTACCAGGTGAATCATGTGACCTTGGTGTCCAGCAGTGATTGGATGGACTCATCATGTGACCTCGGTGTCCAGCAGTGATTGGATGGACTCATCATGTGACCTCGGTGTGCAGCAGTGATTGGATGGACTCATCATGTGACCTCGGTGTCCAGCAGTGATTGGATGGACTCATCATGTGACCTCGGTGTCCAGCAGTGATTGGATAGGACTCATCATGTGACCTCGGTGTCCAGCAGTGATTGGATAGGACTCATCATGTGACCTCGGTGTCCAGCAGTGATTGGATGGACTCATCATGTGACCTCGGTGCCCAGCAGTGATTGGATGGACTCATCATGTGACCTCGGTGTGCAGCAGTGATTGGATGGACTCATCATGTGACCTCGGTGTCCAGCAGTGATTGGACGGACCCTGAGTTCTACTCAGCAGAATTGAAACCTTGCGGTGTTAACGTACGCTCTGTCTGAAACACCGGAAAACGCTCAGATGTGGAGTCAGAGGGTCAGAGGTCCAAACCCGGAGCTTCCAGTAGAAGACACCTCAAAGTAAGGAACCGTTTTGTTTGTTTTGTGTCTGCTGGGTCTGTGTATTCGATTTAAATTTGAATTTTAAAATGTCTTAATTCGTTAACGACACCAACGGAAATCTGGGAATGGGTTATATCTTCTTTTGCTTTAAATATCTATTCATGTATTTAATCAACTCGTTTCTAAATTCTATATTGAAAATTTGTCGAATTTCATTTGTCAAGTATCTTAGAAAATTCCTAAATAAAGTGCTCCTCAAATAAAAATTCAAATTCAAATGGCCGAAGAATCCACAGACCTGCTGCTGTTTGTTGTAGTGATGTGACGGAAGCTGTTCTGTTTGTTGTAGTGATGTGACGGAAGCTGTTCTGTTTGTTGTAGTGATGTGACGGAAGCTGTTCTGTTTGTTGTAGTGATGTGATGTGACGGAAGCTGTTCTGTTTGTTGTAGTGATGTGACGGAAGCTGTTCTGTTTGTTGTAGTGATGTGACGGAAGCTGTGCTGTTTGTTGTAGTGATGTGACGGAAGCTGTTCTGTTTGTTGTAGTGATGTGACGGAAGCTGTTCTGTTTGTTGTAGTGATGTGACGGAAGCTGTTCTGTTTGTTGTAGTGATGTGACGGAAGCTGTTCTGTTTGTTGTAGTGATGTGACGGAAGCTGTGCTGTTTGTTGTAGTGATGTGACGGAAGCTGTTCTGTTTGTTGTAGTGATGTGATGTGACGGAAGCTGTTCTGTTTGTTGTAGTGATGTGACGGAAGCTGTTCTGTTTGTTGTAGTGATGTGACGGAAGCTGTTCTGTTTGTTGTAGTGATGTGACGGAAGCTGTTCTGTTTGTTGTAGTGATGTGACGGAAGCTGTTCTGTTTGTTGTAGTGATGTGACGGAAGCTGTTCTGTTTGTTGTAGTGATGTGACGGAAGCTGTTCTGTTTGTTGTAGTGATGTGACGGAAGCTGTTCTGTTTGTTGTAGTGATGTGATGTGACGGAAGCTGTTCTGTTTGTTGTAGTGATGTGATGTGACGGAAGCTGTTCTGTTTGTTGTAGTGATGTGATGTGACGGAAGCTGTTCTGTTTGTTGTAGTGATGTGATGTGACGGAAGCTGTTCTGTTTGTTGTAGTGATGTGACGGAAGCTGTTCTGCAGTTGTTTGAGCAGTCAGTGAGTTGTATCAGTGAATAGTGTGTTTTGTGGTTATCAGTACGTGGATCTTGGTCACGGCTCGCACGCGGCATTATACCTACGGTATAATGCATTGTGAGCTTGTAGATTGTGTATTTATCACGCAGGTTATCATTAAATCATATTTGCAGGGTACCTGTTGCATGTGAGTATTAGTGTCAGTGTGTGCAACTACACACATGTTGTTGCTGTGCTCAGCTCCGTGTGAGAGAACATTACCCTACGTTTTAACGGCGGGGATGGATTAAAAAACGTCGCCCAATATGAGCGACGGCGACGGTCTTTACCGTAAATTCTCGCTTAGAATGGCAGGCAAAATGAGTACCGTAAACGACGGTGCTGTGGTGCACTGAAGAAAATAGTATGGTGGAGGAGAAAGTGGGGCGGAACTAGGAACCAAACTGCGGCAAATGGTTTTGGGTCGAGGGCAAAAAAAGCAGCACTTGGCTCTGATTGGTTATGCCCGGCCAAACGTCGGCCGATTTGGCCGAAAAGCTCGCCAATTTTTATCTTTCGTCGCCAGTTCTGCTGCTGTCGCCCGAATCAGCGGCTCCCATAGAGAAATGATGGATGTTGGGCTCTAAACACTCTGTTTTTCTGTGCATCAAGTCAATCGTCAACCATGTTTTCAACCAACCATGTTGAAAACCAACCATGTTAAAGGGGAACTCCACCCATTTTCAAAATTTTCTTGAGAGGATACAAATGTGAACCAAATGGACCCTAGCGGGTCCATTTGGTTCCATTTGTACTCTCTCAGGAAAAAAGGGTCTGAAAGAAAAATCATTAACATGGTGAAATACATCTTGATGATGTCATCAGATGTATTTCACCGTTAATGTTAATGACTTTTTTCAGACCTCCATTTTTAGGAAATACAGAATTGGTTAGAATTTCTTTTATCATGTCCACACAACATCTCTAAGGTATATTAATGACATATTAAAATGTTGAAAATGGGTGGAGTTCCCTTTTAACAATGATATTGTTTTATAAGACATATAGTCATGTGGTTTACACTGTAAGCTGTCACGTACTGTATGTACTGTGAACTTATGTGACCTCAGTGATAGTGATGTCCCGATACCGAAGTATTGGATTGGCTCTTTTTGTCCCTTTTTTGTCATATCGGTACCGGCAGATACTGAATGTAGGTATCAGAAAAGTATCTGTATTGGTTATGTGTCATTATCGGGTCACATATTGGCAAATATGCCTAACCAGTGATCAGACACAGGGGTAAGGGGTTGACATTATGGTGAATATACCAGTCTAACCAGCGATCAGACACAGGGGTAAGGGGTTGACACTATGGTGAATATACCAGTCTAACCAGCGATCAGACACAGGGGTAAGGGGTTGACACTATGGTGAATATACCAGTCTAACCAGCGATCAGACACAGGGGTAAGGGTTGACACTATGGTGAATATACCAGGGGTTGACACTAAGGTCTCTGAGACACTTGCCCATCGGGCAAGTGCAAGTCAGGTTCTACTTGCCCACAGGTCATGGTCACTTGCCCCCCAAAAATATATTGTAAATTTTGCATTTAAGTTTACTTCCTACTTGGGTGCTTTAAACCAGGGGTTTTCAACAAGTGGTCCCTGAGAGGGTTCCAGGTGGTCCCCAGCTAAGTTGGTTAACCAGATGTAACTCTTGAGAATGTAAACATGAAACGAAATGGACCCTTGCGGGTCCATTTGGTTTCATTTTTACACTCTCAAGAGTTAAAATTCATCTTAATTAGCCCAGGTCTACACAACTAGAGAATGTAGAAGATTAATGGTCATTTTGATCTGTATGTTAATTTGCCTGTTTTGTTTCCCAAATCCAGCCTGGAATTGTGGATATCTAGAAAGCAGGGAAAGACACAGAGGTCTTGCCCGATCGGGCAACCAGGTAGCAGTCTTCACTTGCCCCACCATTTTTTTTACTTGCCCCGGGCAAGCGGGCAAGTGTTAGTGTCAAGCCCTGTATACCAGTCTAACCAGTGATCAGACACACAGGGGTAAGGGGTTGACACTATGGTGAATATACCAGTCTAACCAGTGATCAGACACAGGGGTAAGGGGCTGACACTATGGTGAATATACCAGTCTAACCAGTGATCAGACACAGGGGTAAGGGGCTGACACTATGGTGAATATACCAGTCTAACCAGTGATCAGACACAGGGGTAAGGGGCTGACACTATGGTGAATATACCAGTCTAACCAGTGATCAGACACAGGGGTAAGGGGCTGACACTATGGTGAATATACCAGTCTAACCAGTGATCAGACACAGGGGTAAGGGGTTGACACTATGGTGAATATACCAGTCTAACCAGTGATCAGACACAGGGGTAAGGGGTTGACACTATGGTGAATATACCAGTCTAACCAGTGATCAGACACAGGGGTAAGGGGTTGACACTATGGTGAATATACCAGTCTAACCAGTGATCAGACACAGGGGTAAGGGGTTGACACTATGGTGAATATACCAGTCTAACCAGCGATCAGACACAGGGGTAAGGGGTTGACACCATGGCAGTTAAATGTTGGGTCATGTGGAGTTTGCCTTGGAGTTTCCCTAGTGCACATTTGAGAGAGGAGTATGTTATTCCCTGTTGGTGACTTCATATAAAGGTGTTTTTTCTTTTGTATGTTATTATATACTAGGGCCTTACCCGTTGTGAATATATGAACACCAAATGATGTACTCACTGTGTGGGTAATGTGAATGTGATTTGATGAAGGATTGCTTTAATGCACACACACAGACACTGCAATGGCCAGTCATAAAGTGTGTGTGTGTGTGTGTGTGTGTGTGTGTGTGTGTGTGTGTGTGTGTGTGTGTGTGTGTGTGTGTGTGTGTGTGTGTGTGTGTTGGTATTTGCATTGCCCCCTGTGGCCGAAAAGGGAATTGCCAATGTTAAGCGAATTGGGAAATTTAATTCACCAATAAATTTATTATTAATCAACAATTTGTTAATTTGAAAAAAGGGCTTCCTCAGTCTCTTCCTAATGTTATGGTCAATGACTGTGTGAAAAATCATAGTGATCGGTGCAGCCAGTGATGAGTTATGCTCGCTTCAGACATTCAGACATTCAGACATTCAGACAGACAACTCCTTAATTATAGTATTGATACTGTATTCTTCTCTGGTAACGGTATTTCATTATGTTACGGGGAAAATTGTGTGAGTGTGTGGTTGTGTGTAAGTGTTTGTGTGTGTTTGTTTTTGTGTGTTATGTGTTTCATGGTTCACAAACTAAAGGAAGATTATTAAGCAACATATGTGTTTATTATGATTGGAATTAATTTACCAAGAAAAGGGTTCAAACTAGCTCACATAAATATCTGCAGCCTGAGAAATAAAGTTACTATCTCTTGATATACATCTACTGGCAATATCAGAAACTCACTTGGATGATACATTTAATGATGGTATACTGGAAGTCCAGGGATACAATATCTTTAGAAGAGACAGAAATAGTCATGGAGGGGGTGTGGCCGTTTATGTACAAAATCATATTCCAGTAAAAGTAAGATTTGATCTGATGGCTGCAGATATTGAAGTGATCTGGCTGCAAATTAATCTACCATATGTTAAGCCATTGCTAGTAGGATGTGTTTATAGACCACCTAGCGCTAACATGGATTATCTTAACCAGTTATGCTCAATGTTAGACAAAGTATGTGATCTTGGTAATGAGATTTACTTGTTGGGAGACACAAATATTGACTGGAACCTAGCTAATTGTCCATTAAAGGAAAAGCTTCAGTCAACTGCTAGAATATGTAATCTAACTCAAATGGTGTGGAGTGTGCTCAAGGAAGGATGGTGGGAAAAGTGAAACATGCATTGACCATATCTTCACAAATTAATCCTGGACCTACCATATACGCCTGCTCGCAATTTTGTGTGAGGGGATTTTCTCACTTGAACTGAGTCAAGGGGTCCCTAGAGATGAAAAATCACCGAGGTGCTTGTCCGCCATAGTGCCACGAATGGCGCAATGGCCGAATCAAATATGGCCGCCATCGGATATGGTGAAAATCCAACTTTTGTGTATATACACATGCAATACCTCTATTCTGACTAATTGGGGGGTGGGGAATCCATTTCTGATATTGTTATGACAATTTTGGTTGGTTTTGACCTTGAAAGGTCATGGTCAAGGCCGTTTTGCTATTCCAAAGACATGCAATAGGTCTAATTCATATAATTGTGGCAATGATTCCTGTGATATCTTTTATATTGATATTTAACTATAATTTAAAAGTAACAAATTTGTCCCCTGTTATCATTTTTACTCAATTACGTTATTATTTAGAACAAAAGATATACACAACACATATGCAAGTATACATATACATTGCTATATGGGTTCTGAAATGATTAAATAAGAGTGACAAAGTGATATAGAAATAATATAAAACAAAATCAAGTATTTTCTCTCAACTTGCTCATGCAGTGATCTCCAGGATCAATTAAAAGACTAGATGGTAGGATCCCCCCTCCCGGAGGAACGTTGGTGGGTGATGGCGCATGCCCTGGCTGCTGCTGGGTAGGGCGTTGATGGAAATCCTCTTCTGCTCAAGCTTATCGGCTAGACATGCTGGGTCCTTCCCAACCATAGTTGCAGGTTTATGGGAGATGGCAGCACAACGTTGCTTGAACAATGAAACTCAGCCTGTTGGATTCCAAGCCCCAGACTTCGCTCCATGTCAGCTTCTTCTTCTCGACTCCCTCCCACATCATCCAGCGGCCCTGTCCAGTCAAATGTTGTTCCAAGATAAGAGACTGCTTGATGCAGTGGTAGCATGTGTCGCTTTTCACCAGTGCCATACTGCTGCCAGACTTCCTTCATCCCCAGTGCTTGGAAGTACGGGATGCAATGTAGAAGTAATGCACAGGTGTATCATTAAAAACTATCACAACTCTCTTACACTGTTTAACACAAATAGCCCACTCCATATGCACCAGTCCACTAGCCTCGTGTCAGCTTCCTCAATCCAGTTCAAGAGGTCATGGTCATAATAATAATAATCTTTATTTGTATAGCACCTTTCATGACATAAAATGCATATCAAATGCTTTACATTGCAATAGAGAAGACAAAAAATAGTGGGAATGTCCTTGCCACCAGCCACCTTTGCTGGGAGAACCTCATTGTCATGGACGACAGACCTGACAGTGATAGTATTGCCACAGACCTGACTGCACACCATATCCTAAACTAACAGATAGATATTTTGCTTGTTCTCAGACACCCAGAACTTGTGAAGTTGCTGCGGAATGGGTGTGTTGCTGTTCATGCCAATGCTTGCTGTTGAGTCTGTACGTTGCAGGGGCTCCCCTTCATTTTGAGACCTCTCAATGTACGTATCAAGTATGAGGTGAATGAATTCCGACTCTCGGCAGAAGGAGGATGAAGCACTGATGAGGGTGTTGACCGTTGAGAACCGTCCCAGTGGTATCTGCCACATTTTCGACATGAAGTCTAACACAAGTGGCAAGAGTAGATGACTAGATGCAGACTCCATTGGGTGAGATCAAGTCCAGGCTCAATCTCTTTTTTTTGACCATCAAAGATGTTGAGAGCACGTCATGAGAAAGTATTTGCTGGATGTTTATGCCCTGCTCCTTAGCAATGCCCCTAGCTCCTATATGCTTCAG
The DNA here is from genome assembly GCA_039105355.1 of Benthosema pterotum. Classification (NCBI taxonomy): domain Eukaryota; kingdom Metazoa; phylum Chordata; class Actinopteri; order Myctophiformes; family Myctophidae; genus Benthosema; species Benthosema pterotum. The sequence continues at coordinate 8,420,382 of CM076965.1, forward strand.
CCATGTCTTTGGGTAAAACTAGGTTCTGCTTCTTCAAAATGGTGTTTGGTGCCTTCTGTGGTTGCTCTTTGAAGTGAGGCTTCCTCTTTGGTATATGATTCAGCTAATTGTCTTAGTCTCAGTCTAGCCTCTCCTGTCTGTATGGGTACTACAGGCACTCCCCATTTTTAGACAGTTGAGCAGACTTACTTACTTAGACTTAGTTCCTCTGGAACACTGGGCGACGAGGCTCCTCCATTTGCTCCGGTCTCTGGCGACCCTTCTTGCTCCATGCCAGCTGACACCCATCTCTCTAAGGTCCTCCTTGGCTGTCTGTCTCCATGTTTTCTTCGGCCTCCCTCTCTTCCTCTTCCCACCTTCAGGCATCCAGTCCATCGCCACGCTTGCTGGTCTCTCCCTTGGCAGTCGGAGTACGTGGCCAGTCATTCTCCTTCTCCTTTCAGAGACCATGTCTGACAGTGCAGCTACTCCTGCTCTCCTCATCACCTCCTCGTTGGTGATGTGGTCTCTCCATGAGATCTTTAATATGGACCTGAGACAACGTCGGTGGAAGACATCCAGCTTCTTGGTGATGCTGGCTGTCCTCACCCATGTCTCACAGTCACCGTTGGGATGACCACTGACATATAGAGGCGCAGTTTGGTGGCCGTAGTGATGGTCTTGGACAACCAGATGTTTCGGAGCCGTTGGAACACTCCCGCAGCTTTGCCAATTCTGTTGTTGACATCCTTCTCCACGTCTCCTGTGCTTGAGATGTTACTTCCAAGATAGGTGAAGTTGTCCACATATTCTATGTCGTGGTCACCCAGGGTGAGTGGTGGGAGGTGTAGGACTTGTCCAACTGCCATAGCCTTGGTCTTCCCGTGGCTTATCCGTAAACCCACTTTTTCCCCATGCTCTTGGAGGTTGTTGGTCAACTCTTGAAGTGTGAGCTGGGTATGGCTAACAAGAGCTAAGTCATCTGCAAAGTCCAGTTGAGCAGGCGCAGAGTGAATTCTCTGTATACAACCTGCTTTGCAGATTGACAGTCAATGAGTATGGAATCTCGTACTCTAGCACAGAGTCAAACAGCTTCACCACTTTGAATGTAAGGTGACAAGTGGTGCTCAGTGCATGCTCGAGATGGATTTTTTTGGGGGTAGTTGTTGGTGAGGAGGTTGAGGACATTTTCATGAATCTCATGAAACAAGAGCTCAAACTCTGCATCTGCTTTTGCATGTGTGTGTGGCTCCTACTACATAGTGACCTTCATGACCCTTCATCTCTCACTGAATGCTCTGCTTGACCTTCAGGTTACCTACTGCAGTACTGATCCAGCATTGACCTGAACAACCCACTGACCGATTGAGTAGTGCCAGTAGAACTCAGGACGTGTAAACTCTAGCACCTTGATTCGCACAAGATACTATGAGCCATGACACAGGTAGTTTATGCAAAGATCACCATAGATCACCATAGTATCCCACAGCATTTTTCATTACAGCCACCAAATACAGCCAACCTCCAATATGGCAGAGCTCTGACAGCCTTACATTCCTTCTCAAAATCCTGATTCAATTTCTCTACTTGTCCTATCGGGGCCTCAAACTGCTCTGAGGAATGTTGATTTGCAGCCAGCACAGTGTGAAATGCCAACAGGTTCTCACACCAACTCGTCAAATTTAGACGCGATTTCATGGCAGCCTTTTCATCAGACGTCTGACGCAAAGTCATTTTCCTTTTCATCAGACGTCTGACGCAAAGTCATTTTCCTTTTCATCAGACGTCTGACGCCAGTCCATGGCGTCTTATGTTGACGCGGCAAAAATGCCGGCAAATATGCCACCAAAACGTCAGCTGCAGCCCTGATTCGAACACGCGACCTTTGGAGTACCAGCCAAGCCGCCTTACTTGGTGCGCCACCGTGAAACCGTGTTGAATCAGCACAGTTTTACTGACTTTATGGTTTTACTGACTTAGGTTTAGGCATAGTTTTATTGATTTTATAATTTTACTGACTTAGGTTTTAGGCATAGTTTTACTGAGGTTAGGTTTAGGGTTAGGGTTAGGGTTAGGGTTAGGTTAGGTTTATGCATACCACTAATCTTAGTAAAACTATGTGCAAATCAGCACGGCTCAGGTGGCTTAGGAGGTAAAGCAGCATGGGCAGTATTCACAAGGTTGCCTGATCGAGTCTGCATGGCTCCTCTCTTGGTGATAATTTGGCAGTTCTATAACTGGCCACTAGAGGGAGCAAGTGTTCAACTTACCGTCAACTTGTGACGCCAAGGGAGACTCCCTTAGCTCAACAAGTGATGAAAAGGTGGGATCATACGGCGTCGAAAAAAGACGCAGTGGAGATGAGAACGGGTTGGAAATGCCTGTACCTGTGCTAGCACTGGATATGCAGCTCTGCCAGAACATATTCCACTGGAGCGACCTGATCACATCCTCTACCATCGGCATCCCAGTGAGAGCCCGGACATAATGGCTGCCGTTTAACACCAACTCTATCAGACCAGGTCCAAACATGGCACACTCAACCATTGCATCACCAGGGCCAGAAACTCTAAGCAGTTTTCCCTGGCATTTGAGTAGAACACATGTCCTGTGGAAAGGGCCCATGCAAAGGAAGAGATTCTTGAATGTTCTGTCTTGTGCAGATGAATATCTACTGCTGGAGCAAACATGCCTTCGTCACACCATATGGCCATTGATACCTGATTTGGTTGTCAACACTCTGGCCATGGCAATAAAATGGTTCACTTGGGCCAAGGCCAGAGCCATCTGTTGAGTTCACTTTGAATGAAGTTGCTGTTTGTTTTTGCATCACTTTTATTCCTTCAATTTGATTTGATTTAACACGCAATTAAATACATTTTAAAGGGGGTGATTATAATTGTTATATGTCTTATGCACATGTAGGCCTACTAAAAAAACAAGTGATTTATATGATTGATTATTAATTCAATTAATTAATAAATGTCAGAATTAGTAGAAATAGACCCATTGCACCCGTTTTTTTCACCTAACAATGGTTAGTTATGGTCTTTGGAATAGCAAAATGGCCTTGACCATGACCTTTCAAGGTCAAAATCAACCAAAATGGTCATAACAATATCAGAAATGGATTCCCCACCCCCCAATTAGTCAGAATAGAGGTATTGCATGTGTATATACACAAAAGTTGGATTTTCACCATATCCGATGGCGGCCATATTTGATTCGGCCATTGCGCCATTCGTGGCACTATGGCGGACAAGCACCTCGGTGATTTTTCATCTCTAGGGACCCCTTGACTCAGTTCAAGTGAGAAAATCCCCTCACACAAAATTGCGAGCAGGCGTATATGGTAGGTCCAGGATTAAATTGTAGTTATCTGTGCTCTAAGGCAGTATCCATACCAGTGGGATGCTCTGATCATAATTTAGTGGTAATTGCAAGGAAAGCAAAGCTTCCAAAATCAGGACCAAAAGTAGTGTATAGGAGATCAATGAAATCATTTAATGAGGAAGCATTTATAAATGATGTTAAAGCAGTTTGCTGGAATCAGGTAGTGGAAAATGAGGACCCTGATGGGGCATTAGAGGTCTTCAATTCCCTATTACTACAAGTCATTGAAAAACATGCTCCGCTAAGAAAACATACTGTTAGGAATATGAAATCACCCTGGGTGGATACTGAACTAAGAGAGTCAATGAAGTTAAGGAATGAAGCAAAACGAGCAGCAATTATATCAAGTTTTGAATCAGATTGGCAAATATACAAAAAATTACGTAATTATGTTACTTATTTAAATAAGAAGAAGAAATACTTGTTTTATGAGAATAAATTAAGAAGTGTGAATAATGACAAAAAGAAAATGTGGAATGTAGTCAATGACATGATGGGTAGAAACCTCAAAGCCTGTCCATCCTGTATTGAAGTAGATGGATCATATCTAACTAAACCAATTGACATTGCTAATTATTTTAATGATTTCTTTCAGTCTAAGATCAACAAATTAAGAAGCAGCATGCAACATATTAGCACAAATCCATCAACAACACTAATAAGGAATATAATGCAAAATAAGGATTGTAGATTCAAAATAGAAAATGTAACGGTAAAAGAAGTTGAGTGTTTGCTTAAAAAATGTAAAGAGAGACCACCAGGTGTTGATAATTTGGACGCAAAATTTATTAGCTTGGTTTCCAGTTTAATTTCTGTTCCAGTTTGGCATATCATTAACTTGAGTATTGAGAGATGTAGATGTCCTGATGCCTGGAAAATTGCTAAAATTATTCCTCTCCCCAAAAATACAGCTGCACAGTTTTCTGGTGCAAACAGTCGCCCTATTAGTTTGTTACCAGCTTTAGGAAAGGTAATGGAGAGAATTATATTTCAGCAAATCCAACGCTATTTTGATGTAAATGGTTTAAACACAGATTATCAACATGCTTACAGGCCTGGCTACTCAACATGTACTGCAATGACACAGATGATAGATGATTGGCAAGGTTATATTGATAATGGAAGACTGGTGGGGGCTGTTTTACTTGACTATAGTGCAGCGTTTGATTTGATTGATCATTTTTTATTATTAGAAAAACTTAGAGAGTATGGTTTCAATGGAACTGCACTACAATGGATGGAAAGCTACTTAAGTAATAGAAAGCAAACTGTTCTGTTTAATGGTGGTTTATCTACTGTCAGCCATGTTAATTGTGGAGTCCCACAGGGAAGTTGTTTAGGACCTTTATTATTTTCTGTATTCATCAATGATTTACCTTTAGTATTACATAAAGCTCAAATTTCAATGTATGCTGATGATTCCACTATATATGTTTCAGGAACTAATACAGAAGAGATAAGTTCTATTTTACAAAAAGAATTACAGTTAATAGTAGAGTGGGTAAATAGTAATAAACTTGTACTTAATGCTGGTAAGACTAAGTCCATACTAATGGGGACAAAGTATCAAATGAGATCTGAACCCAAATTGAATTTAAATATAAATAGTATCCCTATTGATCAAGTTAAAGAGGCCAAACTTTTAGGCATTAAATTTAATAATATTTTATCATGGTCAAATCATGTGGATAACATTGTAAGTAAAATGGGAAGGGCTGTATCAGTTGTTAGAAGAATCTCTAAAGGTCTGCCACTAGAGGTCACCAAACAGGTCTTGAATGCCTTAGCTTTGTCTCAGCTTGATTATTGCTTTATTATTTGGTCCAGTGCTTCAATAGCCGACCTGAAGAAATTACAAATTGTTCAAAACAAAGCAGCACGTTGTGCGTTAAACTGTTCATATAGGACCAACGTAAAATATATGCATGATACATTAAGATGGCTGACTATCAGTCAAAGGTCAACGTATTGTTTAGTAAATTTCACTAGGAATGTTATATTTACACAATCACCAAATATAATTTATAAAGGTTTACTGAAACACTTCTCCAGTCATGAGTACCAGACAAGACATGCAATAGATGGTAGGTTTAATTTACCAAAAGCTAGGACCAGTGCTTTACAAAGAACAGTTATCTATAGAGCTATTGTTGGGTGGAATTCACTGCCAAGATATATAACACAAGCAAATACAAAGGAAGGCTTCAAGACCATGGTGAAACAGTATCTTTTCATATTTCATACACAGGATTGATCATGTTAGAATGCATCTGTATGTATTCTCCATCGTTTGGCCTGGGGACCACCTGGAATCCCAGGTCCACCTGTTGAAAATCCTTGTTCTAGTTAGTTGCTGAAGTATTGTATTTCATTTTGTTTTATAATCTGTAAGGTTAGGATTATTGCAAAAAATGAAATGAGCTAGAATAACCCTTTCCTTTTTTTAGGATAGTTGATGTTGTGAATAATAATGGAAAGATTAACAATTACCCTTTGTAAGTGAACCATTGTATGTTTGTATTGTATTGTATTGTATTGTTGTATGAATGATGTTTGTTTTATGTACTGGACCCCAGGAAGAATAGCCACGCTCTTGAGCAAGTGCTAATGGGGATCCATAATAAAGTAAAGTAAAGTAAAGTAAAGTAACAGTATTTGGTATCGGTATCGGCTAACACAAAAATTGTGGTATCGGGATGGGATCGGAAATGAAAAAGTGGCATCGGGACAACCCTATTCAGTGACTCTGCCTGCATGTGATTTATCATAGACAGTGTTTGTCAAACTCTGGCTCAGGGTCCATTCTTGGGTCACATGTTTCTGTGTCCTGAGTATGGAAGGGGGTCCATCAGGGACCACATGGCATCGGATCCATGCAGGATCTTATTTCCGTTGGCATTGGCTTAAAAAAAAAAAGACATTTCCTGGTCTAGGAGTGAATTACAGTGCAACAAATATCATTATCTAAAAAGATTATTTGAAATATGTTTACACATCAAAGTGTGTTAAATTCAAACAGGCCTTTTGCACTTTTACAGCTGATTTGTTTTGAAGTATCACATTTTCATTATTCTATCTATCATTTATAGCCTGGTCTAACCTGAAATGATTTTGGCCTGGGGGATGCAATGTGCCGTGGGATCCACACGGCAGATCGAGTTGATCTGATTGTATCTCACCAGCGTGTCATCATCCCCCGCCCCCTCCCCCTACCACCCCTCCACTGCTGTGATATGTCACATCATTTAGAGCCACGCCCACCACGGAAGGTTGACTCCTCCCTCTAGGCCACTGTGTGTAGGGGAGGGGCTGAACATGTGATGTCACTATATTGTATTTTTTTCCATTGGCACGTTTGACTGGAAAGGTTCAGCCCCCAGGAAGAAAGCCTAAATACAAAAGGAAGACAACATTGCACATAGAAAACACAACAAGGGGTTTATTTGCATACTGTCACCTCTTAAACATGTACAAAATTGGAACAAAATACAAAAATCACTGCACCCCCTTTTTTAATGAACACAAATGTTGAATTGGAACTTAAACCCAAATGCCATAAAACACAATGAAGTTCTGGTAACGAGGAATAAATGCAGACATTTCAGCAATCTCACAGACTGATAATGTGTTTAAAGGTGAATGCAAGTTATTTTATAGAACTAGTAAATGTTCACATATTTAGTCAGTAATGTAATATACTTCACTATAGTTGTTTCAATATAGGCTACCATATTTATAATACATGTTGGGATCACACTTGTGTTAAGTGAGGGGCACTCTTATATTCATACATCATCACATCCCATGCTCAGCCAATTAAATCACACAAAGGTATGGCCAAATGGAGGGCCCTCAAAAAGTTTAGGGATTTTTCCCTCAAATTGTAAATCTGAAGATCTGATTTAGTGACAGGAGAGATGATCAGAGGAGCAGAGTTTATACCACCAGCATTACCACATGGACTGAAGAATGGATATAGTCTCTCAGTGAAGGAGCAGCCATTGAAAGCGTAGAGGTGAACTCTGGTCTCCACATCATAAAAGGAGACCAGACCCTCCTCATAATCCACAAACACTCCCACTGTCTGGAGCTTCTCTCTGACAGGGAGGAGGACAGCAGGGCCAGCAGCAGCCTTGTACTCATTTCCATTCCTCAACCCTATAGTCCAGTAACCATTGCTGGGACTCAGTGAGCTGGATCCCTTCCTGTCGATGGATTCTCTGACCACTCCTACTGTCCAGTCTGTCTTCCCTCCCACCTGAAGTTGCCAGTAGATTCTTCCTGAGGAGATGCTTTGTTTTCCTAAGACGTCGACATAACGAGAGAATCTCTCTGTGTTGTCTGGGAGATTCTTCTCTACATTTACATCATGCACTTGTTTTCCATCCTCAGAGAGGACGAGGTTGGGATGTGCTGTATCAGGGTCTAGAGTTACATCCACTGCATATCGTTGGATCCTCCTCAGCTCAGCATCACACAGACTTTTCTCCATCTCTTCACTGAGTGTCTTCAGCTGAGCCACAGCTGTCCTCAATGTCTCCACATGTGAAGACTGATGGACATTGACATTTGTCCAGTCCTTGGTGGGTATCCACTCCGTGTTGATAGACCTGGACTCCTGGGGGAGGTGGAGGTGGTCTTCAGTGAGTGAGATCTTCCTGGGCTCAGAGCTTCTCTTCTCCAACTGAGTGATCTCCTGTTGCAGCTCATTGATGAAGCCTTCAGCCTGTTTCTCTGTTGTTTTATGCTTCTCTTCAATCACATCAATGACCTCAGCCTGGCTTCTCTCAAAAGATCTGCTGAAGACCTGCACACTGTCTGCTATCTCTCTGTCTGCATGTTTCTTGCTGAGCTCCACCGTGTGTTTGACCTCCTGAATCTTTAGTCTTCTCTCCCTGATCATCTTCTGAACATCGGTCTCCCCCAGTTCGGCTTTCTTTTCACCGTATTCCTCTTTCAGAGAGACATTGCGACATGACCTGTGGTCTGCATGAGTGCAGAACTGACAAGCACACATGTTGTCAGTCTCACAGAACAGCTCCTGTAATGCAGAAGGTATGATGTCTGCGACCGAGATACTAGCCCCACTGAAGTTGTAATGTTGACATCATGACATGGCAAAATAAAGTGTTACATGGCGTAGTGGGTTAATGGATACTGATGTGGTAATGGTGACATACATCATACATCACGTTCCTTGCTCAACCAATTGATTAATTTCGATTTGTGGTGATGTAAAACTTTATTTTACTACGTCACCACCTCAAATTAACACAAGGTGAAAGAAGTTGATAGAATAAAGTGTACAGGTTCCCCCGATGATATCATAATCATGCCATATACACAATGTACAGGCCACTGATGTTGTAATGGTGACGTGATGACGTGGTTAAATATTTTCTTTTGTTAAAAAAATATATATGGGGTCGTTGGATTAATAGTCCTAATTTCTGATTAACTTCTCCGCATTTGATTTGCATTGAATCATTTTCACCCAACTGCCACCCAACTCAAAATGTTCATTTAGCAGAATAAAACTTACAAAATCCTTGTTTTTGTCAACCACGGTGAAGCAGCAGCAGCCATGGTTTCGGAAAAGTTTATCTGTGTTCAGTCTAGGAGAAAGGATCAGGTGACAGCAATGAGGGCTGTGATTGGAGGATTCCGAAATGTTGACCAGTAGAGGGCGCTAATGATCTGACTTTTCTGAACAACCAGGAGTTGATCATTTTGTATAGAAAGGTGGAAAGTCAATGTTGATAGTTGACGTTGCTTGTTGATGTTGACGTTACTTTTTATGTTGTTTAAGAATGTGTTGATTTAGGAGGGATGAACAGGCTAATGTTGACCAAAATAACACTTCTTCTACATTCTTGTAAATGAAGTAATGAGAATGTTTAAGAATAATGTAACTCTTGGGAGCGTGAGATTAAACCAAATGAACCCATGAGGGTCCACTTGGTTTAAAGTTCTACAATGCATAGTAAAACTAGAGACACAGGTGTAGTGTCAGATGAGCTCCAGCAGGTGGCAGCAGAACCTCAGGATCTACTCAGCTCCGTGGAATGTTCAGTTGATGTTGATGTCATTGGAGATGTAATATAATAAAAAGCACACATCTGTAAAAATATGATGTTGTTGTGCACAATGTGCACAATTCACTATACATGTGTAAGCATACATCTGTAAAAAAATAAAAATACATATGATATTGAACGCTTTAGTCTTTAAATACAAATACTGTTCAGGTGACAATTTAACACCAATGTACAGTGCTCCTGTATTTGACTTTGTAATGCACTCATTATGTCTTATTGTCTTTCATTCATTCATTCATTCATTCTTTCATTCATTCATTCATTCATTCATTCATTCATTCATTCATTCATTCATTCATTCATTTTCAAACATGTAGGCCTGCCCTACAGTATCACACACATGAACACAAAATGAATGAATGAATGAATCAATCAATGAATGAATGAATCAATCAATCAATCAACCAACCAATCAATAATGTCATTCCCAGAACGTTTCATCATGTGTCACCATCATCATCATCATCATCATCATCATCATCATCATCATCATCATTTAGACACTCTCACACACACACACACACACACACACACACACACACACACACACACACACACACACACACACACACACACACACACACACACACACACACACACACACACACACACACACACACACACTCCTGTGCCCAGATGATCTGATATACTAGACAGAAATGCTGACTTTCAATGACGGGATTAAAAGACATTGTAATTGTGTGTGTGTGTGTGGTAGACTTGCATAAGGATTAATCATCATCACTAATCAACAACACATTTCACACACACACACACACACACACACACACACACACGCACACACACACACACACACACACACACACACACACACCAGATGTGTCTGTATCTGTTATTATCCGTATAGATCAGACTACAGCACTGAACATGATTTATTTAATTAGTTATTCTCTTCAGATTCCCAAGACAAATTTATTTTCCCTGTCATCTTTACCCCAATTTATCCGTAATGAATTCCTGCAAATATTCATCATGTGAATTATCCCCAAGTCTACACAACTAGAGAGTGTAGAAGATTAATGGTCATTTATGATCTGTATGTTTGACTGTTTTGTTTCTGAAATCCAGCCTGGTATTGTGGACGAAAGCAAAATAAATCCTTAGTTTTTGGGACCAAGTTGTGGCTCCAATGCTGAATAAATAGTGGGCCCTGGTATGAAAACAGATGAAACCCACTGATTTTATTTGTATTACACAGACTGCATGGTAAATAGGAGCAAGGGGCTGCCCCACGACCCCTTTCTATGTCTATGTGTGCAGGTCCTTGCGTCATCCAGGCTGATGGGAGCTCTTTGAAGAGACGTGCTCATAAACGCAGCGTTTAAACCTCGTCCATCCTCTCCGGTGTACCTCTCATGCATACCTTCGTGTGTGCGTGGAGGTCAGCGGTGTCGGTGTAGTGAAAGTGCTCACGGTGCAACACTTAGCATGCGGTTACCTCATTCCTGCTGCAAGGCTTTCATAAGCTGCTTACACCGTTGTTCTCACGACGCACGCACAAAGGCGATTTTAGGCTCTTCCAGCGGGGGGGGGGCATATACTAACACACAGCTAAATGATGGAACAATACACTTTAAAGAGTTGGTTCAGATTTTTTGAAGTATGAATTAGGGGCGTTACAGATGGTGAATTGTGCAGCGAGAGAAAAACCTCACTGGACTGATCTTTGAAAAACATTGCGCACATGTGTCACACGTTCTCTTTATGGCAAGGGTTTTCAACCTTTTTGACTCCAGGGACCACCATTTACTCAGCATTTGAGCCACGGTTCACCATTTGACAATTTCACCCCAAAGACATAAAACTAAAGAGTTCTTTTTTGTTTTGTCCACAATTCCAGGCTGGATTTTGCAAACCAAACGGTGTAGACTTCTTAATTAAGTGGTGCATAATTCAGATAATGAATGTTTTAACTCTTGAGAGTGTGAAAATGAAACCAAATGGACCCGCAAGGGTCCATTTGGTTTCATTTTTACATCCTCAAAGAGTTACATCTGGTTAATCAACTTTCCATCATTCACCCTGGCAACCACCTGGAACCTTCTCAAGGTCCACTGGTGGTCCCCGGACCACCTGTTGAAAACCCCTGCTTTAAAGAGTTGGTTCAGATTTTTTGAAGTATGATTTAGGGGCGTTACAGTTGGGTGAATTGCGCAGCGAGAAAAAAAGGTCACTGGATTGAGCTTTGAAAAACATTGCGCCTGTGCACAAAACAACGTCCGGCATCACACGCTCTCTTCTAGTGGAAGAGTTGCGACATTGACGGCCTGGACTCTGGGAATCCGTAACTTCCGGCTGTCCTTATGTGTTGTCCCCATTCAATAGAAGTCTATGTAGACTATGGCCCCATATGTCTGTACTCAATGGCTGGTTTCCATCGGGAAAAATGCTTCTCAGTTTAAGCTCTGAGCAAGCACGTTTGTTTCTCATTTTAAGATAACCTAAAGATCACCTCTTAATGGCTCCTAAGACGAATACTAGGATCCATAAATGCGGCAAAGCTGAAGTCTCTCCATTGGCTGTTACAGATGTATTTGAGAGATAAATGAGACGAAGCTGAAATCTTGCTATAGCAAAATTTCAGCTTCGTCTCATTTATCTGTCTTTTTAGGTGATCTATCTGGGTTGTTATAGATGTGCTGAACACACTCATAGCAAAAAGTAGGCCGTATAGCAGCATACTTTTTGCCTGTGTGTTTTTATAGCCTACATATTGCTTAGTAGAGTTCAGTGATGAAAATGCATGTCAAGTTGATCAATAGATTGTATTATCCAATACAATAGTAGTGAAATTAAGGCTATGATGCAGCCCTTTTATAAGTAACTAAAAGGTTTGACAACGGTTGAAAAATGGTAGCAGACTATTGCGTGTTCACAGTAGTGTAATACCTTTTGGTGTAAAAAACGTAAAGTAACGTAAAATCCTTTTGAAATGAAGTAACCAGTAATGGTAACTAGTTACTTTTTTTTTCTTTCTTTTTTTTTTTTTAAGTAACGTGCGCAACAATCTGTCTGCAACAGCGAGAAACCTTCGACTCGTGCATGAGATGCTGAGTTGCTATGACAACGGCTGTTGAACCACAAGGTTGGATGAATCTTTCAGATGCTCTCCCCCCCCCCTCTCTCTCTCTCTCTCTCTCTCTCTCCCTCTCTCTCTCTCTCTCTCTCTCTCTCTCTCTCTCTCTCTCTCTCTCTCTCTCTCTCTCTCTCTCTCTCTCTCTCTCTCTCTCTCTCTCTCTCTCTCTCTCTCTCTCTCTCTCTCTCTCTCTCTCTCTCTCTCTCTCTCTCTCTCTCTCTCTCTCTCTCTCTCTCTCTCTCTCTCTCTCTCTCTCTCTCTCTCTCTCTCTCTCTCTCTCTCTCTCTCTCTCTCTCTCTCTCGGTCTCTCTCTCGGTCTCTCTGTCTCGGTGTCTCTGTCTCTCTCTCTCTCTCTCTCTCTCTCTCTCTCTCTCTCTCTCTCTCTCTCTCTCTCTCTCTCTCTCTCTCTCTCTCTCGGGGAGAGAGCCTCAGGACCTAAAGTGAAACAAGACAGTCGTCCGTTTGGCCGGGTCTGAATGCAGCCTGTACTGCGAGTTCAGTGAGCCTGATAACTATGTAAGCCAGGCAGAAATACCTGACTGTCTGTCTGCACCTGTCTGTGCGTCACACTCTGCCAGTGTTACGTAATGCGCTCTAGGCCTATAGGTAACTTAATATATTCCACAATATACTACCAAAATAGAGTAACTTTTAATATTAATATATTACTTACTGTTTAAAAACAGAATCTAACTCCACTGAACCTCCACTCTATTGGTTCATTAGGAATCTGCTGGAGACGGCTGTGCTGTGATTGGATAATGTTTTCATGATTTGTTGACGCGTTTATTTAATAATGATACTAGATTTTATGTAATAATAATTAACATCATATATAAAATTATATAATAATAATAGATAAGAAAAAACAAAGTAATGCACCCAACAACGCACTCTGTGCGTCACACTCCATAATGTGGGTGTGGGCTTTATATGGGAAGCGAAACAATTATTATAGTTTTCTTCACAGGAGCAGCAGCAGCTTGCCTCTCTCTCTCTCTCTCTCTCTCTCTCTCTCTCTCTCTCTCTCTCTCTCTCTCTCTCTCTCTCTCTCTCTCTCTCTCTCTCTCTCTCTCTCTCTCTCTCTCTCTCTCTCTCTCTCTCTCTCTCTCTCTCTCTCTCTCTCTCTCTCTCTCTCTCTCTTGTGTGTGCGCGCGTGTGTGGGCACAAGGACACTCTGCAGGAACATTGATGGTGTCGACAATATCCTGCTGCTCACAATGAGAGAGGGAGAGATGGAGACAGGGGGAGAGAGAGACAGAGAGAGAGAGAGAGAGAGAGAGTTCAATAAGTATCAGAATTACAGTGTTTGAATAGTTTTAACCTGTATTGTTTGTAAAGTAAAGTGGCTAGTAAACAGTTACTTTTATAATTTAGTAACTAAGAAAGAACAGGCTACTTTCTTTTTTTTTCCAAAACAATAACAATAATTGTAAAGAGTTACTTCTGTAAAAATAGCATACACAACAGTGGTCAACAAGCAACATGTTTTGGTTGTAACATAATATTAGGAGGACAACACTTGTCACCAGAAAAAAAGATGGGTTGTTTTCGAATAATCTGTCATGGTTAAAATGTAGTTCTAAGTCATAATGGATTTGTGTAATAGGAAGGAGGCGAATGCACTAAAATGAACATCAAATGTCTAAATACTGAAAGGAGTAACTTATAAAATGTCTGGTGTGTTCACATGAGACTGAGTCAGTAGACCATAAAATGACCGCAAGTTCTATTTTGAACATGGAAAAAAAAACATCTGTGATTGCAACAGTTGCGACTGTTATAAAACAGTGCAAATGGATTTCACCCAACGCGTCACGCAAAAGTGTGAAAAAACATTTATTTCATTTCACTGTGTCTTTAAGGCCTGCAGCCATAATAGCTGCAGACCTTCAGATATACAATGACATAGAGAGACGGAGGGAAGTGTCACTGGCAGAGAACACTGCTGTCTGGATCTCTCTTCTCTTATCACCAAACATGGTCTATGCATGAAGAACAGGGCTTGACACTAACACTTGCCCGCTTGCCCGGGGCAAGTAAAAAAAAATGGTGGGACAAGTGAAGACTGCTACCTGGTTGCCCGATCAGGAAAGTATGCAACTTAGTGCACTATAACACGACACAAGATACATTTCTCTTGAAGGCAGTCATTGCACTCTGCCTCTGTGTCTTTCCCTGCTTTCTAGATATCTCTACCTATCTCTCTCCCAGGTCCATTTGGTTCCAAACTATCATTTTGCTGGAGTCAGGGACCACTGGGTCTGTGACCACCATGGGCTAATTAAGATGATGAATTCTAACTCTTGAGAGTGTTAAAATGAAACCAAATGGACCCGCAAGGTCCAGCGACGTCCAGCCCTAGTTGATCTACCCACGACATTCAGGGGCAGAATTTCAGGAGAGGCGTTTCAATGCATTGGATTGAATGGCTGCGAATGGGACAAACAAAAAAAGGTTGTCGCACAATTCTGTTCCAAATGCAAGTCAGCAATGGGATCTTTATCAGACGATGCGCTGGGACTAATAGTTGGACTGACTGTTGAAAAAAATCCCCTTCAAGAAGGTGCAATATGAGGTTGTCCCGTGCATACATTTAAAGGAGAATTGCACACCAAAAGTTTTTTTTTTAACTTTATTTGCACTTAATTTGTTAGAAAAAAGTGGTCCAGGTGTTATTTTGTGAAAGCACTCCTTAATGCCTGTTTCCCCTCCCCCAAAATAGGCTTATATTGGGGCTATGGGGTCAAATGCAAGTTCACCTATATACATCGCTCCAAAATGCAATTTTCTGCTATATATTGTCTCCCCACCATGTCAGTAGTGTGTCAACCCTCACACTTTCACTTTCGTTTCAGCAATATATAGCAGAAAATTTCATTTTGGAGCGATGTATATAGGTGAACTTGCATTTGACCCATTAGCCCCATTATAAGCCTATTTTGGGAGAGGGGAAACAGGCATTAAGGAGTGTTTTCACAAAATAACACCTGGACCACTTTTTTCTAACAAATTAGGTGCAAATAAAGTTAAAAAAAAAACACTTTTGGTGTGCAATTCTCAATTAACTACTAGCATGAGTGGAGCAGGCACAAGTTAAGCAATCTGTGCGGTCGGTCGGCGGTCTGCAGTCGTTAGTCCATCGGGTGTACTCTGATTGGCCGGTTTAGGTGATGATTTATTGATTGATTGATTGTTCGAACCAGAACAGTGGCCTTGTTAGAGTGTGAAAATGAAACCCAACGGACCCGCAAGGGTCCATTGGGTTTCATTTTTACATTCTCAAGAGTTACATCTGGTTAACCAACAATCCATCATTTAGCCTGGGGACCACCTGAATGTGGGATGCCTGCCTCCGAAATGCAGGCGTGTCTAAGTGACCCCAAACTTTTGAACGGTAGTGTAGGTTTTTACTGAAGCTATTGGTCAGCTTACTTATCTTTCATAGTGGTTTAAACCCTGTGGAAATGTTGTTAGAGTTAGGGTTAGGGTTTGATTGGCAATGAACATGATGTTGGATGAAGTTAAGATTACGAGAGCGTGTCTCTCTGGAACAGCTCTGGAGTAAGACAGCCTGGTAAGTGCCGGAACTGTAAATTGAACTGGCAGCCATGACGGGCAAAGAGCATGTGTAGACATGCACTCGACTGTTTGTTAGAGGAGTTCTGGCCCCTCATATGTATGGTGTGTGTGCGTGCGTGCGTGTGCGTGTGTGTGTGTGTGTGTGCGTGCTTGCGTGCGTACGTGTGTGTGTGTTGCAGCATGTCTTGCAATATACAGTAAGTTAAAAAAGGAATCAGTCGAACAAGCAGGGCAAGCCGAGTGTACCGTATAATATAATATTCTAAGTCTTGTCTGCATGTGTGTGTGTGTGTGTGTGTGTGTGTGTGTGTGTGTGCGTGTGTGTGTGTGCGCGCGTGTGAGCGTTGTGTGTGTGTGTTGCAGCATGTCTTGCAATATACAGTAAGTTAAAAAAGGAATCGGTCTCACAAGCAGGGCAAGCAGAGTGTATAAGCAGAGCGTATAATATAATATTCTAAGTTTTGTCTGCGTGTGTGTGTGTGTGTGTGTGTGTGTGTGTGTGTGTGTGTGTGTGTGTGTGTGTGTGTGTGTGTGCGCGTGCGTGCGTGCGTGCGTGCGGCTAATCCTCATCAAATGGTGGTCTGTAGCTCAAACTCTGCATGAATAAATGATGGTCCTTGACATGAAAAGGGTCTGAAAAGCAGTGAGATAGAAAGGTTGGGGAGTCAGTGCTCCATAAATCCCAACACATTTCCATGCTGCAGGTTCCTCAGCCACTGTGTGGCAATAATCACCTCTTTAACTGTAATATTTGGAGGTGAAAATACATTATTCATGGTGGGGAAAGTATAGTGTAGTGATTCCACTACTACCTGCATCGAAAAAAAAAAAAAATAATAATAATAATATCAAGTATCTACCCTAGGGAACACGGGGAGAACATGTGTGTGGGTATCTACGCCATAGGGCAAGGGTTTTCAACAGGTGGTCCGGGGACCACCAGTGGTCCTTGAGAGGGTTCCAGGTGGTCCCCAGCTAAGTTGGTTAACCAGGTGTAACTCTTGAGAACGTAAAAATGAAACCAAATGGAATATATTTTAGGGGGCAAGTTGACCATGAGCTGAGGGCAAGTAGAACCTGACTGCAGAGACTCTGTCCGTGGTGCTGAAATGAGCTTTCTGTTATGGTAGCTGGAGTGACTCTGTCCGTGGTGCTGAAATGAGCTTTCTGTTACTCTGTCCGTGGTGCTGAAATGAGCTTTCTGTTACTCTGTCCGTGGTGCTGAAATGAGCTTTCTGTTATGGTAGCTGGAGTGACTCTGTCCGTGGTGCTGAAATGAGCTTTCTGTTACTCTGTCCGTGGTGCTGAAATGAGCTTTCTGTTACTCTGTCCGTGGTGCGGAAATGAGCTTTCTATTATGGTAGCTGGAGTTACTTTGTCCGTGGTGCTGAAATGAGCTTTCTGTTATGGTAGCTGGAGCGACTCTGTCCGTGGTGCTGAAATGTATATTTACTGAAATGTATATTTACTTGCCCCCTATATATTTTAGGGGGCAAGTGACCATGAGCTGAGGGCAAGGAGAACCTGACTTGCACTTGCCCGATGGGCAAGTGCTTCCGAGACCTTAGTGTCAACCCCTACAGACAGACAGACAGACAGACAGACAGACAGACAGACAGACAGACAGACAGACAGACAGACAGACAGACAGACAGGTGTCAGCAGGCAGACTGCTCACAGAGCAGTGTAATGTGTCCAGCTGTCTGGTGTGTCCAGTTTGATGTATGCCCAGATGTATTGTTTGCCCAGTTGTCTGGTGTGCCCCCTTGGTTTTGGTGCCCACCTGACCTGTTACCAGTGAGACAACGTTTCGATCGTCAAGATCTTCATCAGATCAATCACACAATGCAACGGCGCACAGATAGCCTCGATGAACCTCGCGTAGCACAGCCCTGTCATCCAGCACCAATGTGCGCTACTTGCAACACCAAACATTATACTAATCATTTTAATTCAATAGATTTTTATTAAAAGCTCAATATCGCGCAGATCACATGTCACAGACACACATTTATTTATGGTCACAGTTTGTCATATAACATGGGATCACCTCCCTTTTCGCGTACAGGGTGCTCTCACTGCTCTGTCCTCGCTGTTCCAAACACGGGCACGACACGATGACACACGCTACTACGGTCACCTACCACTTATTTCTAATACCGCTGCAATCTACACCGCCTGGATATTCATTATGTGCGACGCGGTGACCACGGCACCTTCTCCAAAGTTATTTGCAAGTTTCAACTGCTCACTGGAACACCAACAAAGACAGAACTCAGAAGGACTGTGTGTTCGCATTTCTTCGTGTGTGTGTGTGTGTGTGTGTGTGTGTGTGTGTGTGTGTGTGTGTGTGTGTGTGTGTGTGTGTGTGTGTGTGTGTGTGTGTGTGTGTGTGTGTGTGTGTGTGTGTGTGCGCGCGCGTGCATAGTGAAACTGACTGGATATTGGCTATAAGGTAATGAACTTATAATGAGCACACAGGTGTGTGCACGGTCATGCACACACATGCAGAGCACAGCTGGTCTTTTCATGAGCGTTCAAAAAAGCTGATTAACCATTCCTTTTAGGAGCCAATCAAAGCTCAGCTCCACCACTCTATCCTTTTTAGGAGCCAATCATAGCTCAGCTCCACCATTCTATCCTTTAGGAGTCAATCAGAGCTACCACAGCTCCACCATTCTATCCTGTTAGGAGCCAATCAAAGCTACCACAGCTCCACCATTCTATCCTTTAGGAGCCAATCAGAGCTACCACAGCTCCACCATTCCATCAGTGTAAAAAAACAAACAAGCAGGAAGGGCAGATCGAGGATCAAGGGGCAGATGAGCATGGGGGCAGGGGGGGGGGGGGGTGGTCTATGAGGAAAATGAATGAGGAATCCACTAGTGGAACAGGCTGGTAAGGTCACTGCGCAGGTCTAGGGATGGGCAAGGTAGAGGTAGAGTGCAAGCTAGGCATGGCCTACTTGTGTGTGAGCGGAACGAGCTAATACTCATGAAATTTGCTATAAAGGTCTCTTATTTATGTCATCATTACATCATCACCTAAACTGGCCAATCAGAAAGACTGTGCAGAACTGCCGCTGTCCTTCATGCACATGTACAGTAATGCCCCTACAGTAATACCCCTACAGTAATACCACTACTCTGTCATAGTTGTCATAGCTTTATGTTAGTATAGTAGTGCATAGTTGTACTATGCTATAGCATGTTAGAATGTATAGTTTAGTTGTAGTATTCCATAGTTGTAGTATATATGTATGTGTCTGTTTAGCTGCTCAGTTGTAGTATGTTTAGTTTTAGACGTATAGTTTAGTTGTAGCTTATACATACAGTATATGTCCTGTCTAGTTCCTGTCTAGCTGTCTGTTTAACATACTGCTCTAGTCTGTTGCACTACGTCACTTACTGTTCTTGTATTATTGTTTGTATTTGTCTTTTTTCTTATTGCACTGTCTATTGTCTTATTGCACTGGGGAACAATGGAAAAACATACACTGGAGTGACAAATAAAGAACCTTGAACCTCGAGGGACGACCAAACACGGATCGCTTAACTTGCGGCCGCTAGCTCAAGCAGGAAACAAACAAACATTTCAAACAAATTAGAAATTTAGGATTAAAGTGAGAACAGTAAAGTGAAAACGTCCATCGTGGAGGTTAGGGTTAGATGCTGGAATGACATTTGTGACAATTTGATTGGCTGATACACGGAATGGAAGCATTAACTATAACGACAAGAGTGCTCCTCACTTCACACAAGTGTGATTTCTATTCTTTCAGTCTCCGCTGGCTGCCAGTTCCCACCTGAGGTTGTGTGGTAGTTCTGACTGCTCCACACCGTACTGAACAACTGATAACTTACATAATGTCTTGAGGCTCGGACTGCAGTCTAAGACATACAGGTCATCTCTGATCCATTTGAATCCTCCAAAGACGATGATGCGATCTCCCACCTTGCTGCAACGCATCCCAAAGGTTGGAGACGGTACTTTCCCCTTGGGCTCAACCTTCTTCCAGGAGAATGTTTCTGGAGTGAATTTCCACACATCATTGAGTTCTCCTCCTCTGCCATAACCACCAAATATGTACAGTTCTCCATTGTAGGTAAAAGCTGATTGACACCAATGTTGTTCAGCAGGATGCTCTACATGAGGTGTGTCCAACCAGAGGTTGTTCTCCATGTCAAATACTCTAATTGTGTTGTAGCAGTGACTTGTCCCTCTGCCTCCAAATACAAACATTTTTGTCCCAATGACAGTGGCAGAGTGACCCACTGAACCAGGAGGTTTTGGTCCTCCGGTGTTAACCAAAGACCAGACCATAGTGCTGGTGTCCAACTTGTACATGTCATTATTGTATCCAGCTCCACTGGTGTATCCTCCGTGAACATACATGACCTTCCCCAAGACACAGGCTGAATGGTTCGTCCTCACTCCAGGAACAGTGCCAGAAACATGTGGTTTGGACCATGTGTGTGTGTTGACATTAAAAGTATAAAGCAGGTTGCAGTACTTGTGTCCATTGCACTCAAACCCTCCCCAGAGGTAGACAATGTCCTCAACCAGCACAGCTGTGTGGCCGTAGCGCCTGGAGGGAACCTCACTGTGTGGTTCTCCTATTCCTGGTGATGTCACTGTGGTCAACTTCCTCAAGCGCAAAGACACCGTGTTAAAGACCCGCACATCAATCTGGTCCTCGTTCTCATCATCATTTCTTCCAAAGTAGTACAGCTTGTGTCCCACCGCTACACCAACACCACCATGTGGCGATCCCTTCTGATGTAACGTCCAGGAAAACATCTATAACACAACACTTAACAGTAGACTAAATAAGCATTTTGTCTTCCTGCTCTGAAGATGAATAAAGAGCTCAAGGGACAAGAGACAAATACGCAGACATCTAACTTCTAAAGCCTTTAGAGTCTAGAAGTGTCTTGAAGAGATCTGTGTTAAAGAACTGAGTCTTGGAAAAGATTAAAACTGAATTCTCTCCAAGTCTATATACAGTACATAAAGGCCGAAAGGGACACTCTCTAGGTGGTCCTCAGACTAGCCATCCATCGTTGCTTCCAGTCATCCTGGTTCTCCATACATCCGGCCAGCTCCTCGGTGCTTTGTGCTACTGTGTCGTTCTTGAGTACATCCACATTATGTTAATGTGGGACGTCTTCATGACAGGTGTCTGTGTGTTGGTTCCCATAGCAGCAGTTTACTGGCTGGCAGCTGTTGGTGTATTGGTGTGACTCAGAGAGACAGATTTAAAAACACCTATATATGGACATAGAAGGGTCCCAGACAGATGGGTACAATGGGTATTGCATAGCCAGGTGGGCCATGGATCTACAACTCCACAATCGTTACTGACTCTACTGCTGGGCACCGGCCTAGTATATACAAATCACACCTGGGTGAAGTGAGGGGCGGTCTTATCATCTTACAACATTGATTACATGTTTACTCGATGGGTGACAATGTTTGTTTAGGCTACCAAACAAACATTCAATTATCTTCACTGGCAAGTCATTTTTAAAACAAACATGGTTGAAAACAAACATTAAAGCTGTTTATAGGAGAGGCTAGTGCCCCTCACAAATGTGGAGGTTGCTGGAACAACAGTGGTTAGAGAACTTACAGCATTAGACGGCCCTCTGATCTCAAAGACAAGTTTCAGCGGCGTTTTTGCCATTAGGCAGACCAGGCAGTTACCTGGGGCGTCATGAGGGGAGGGGGGGGGGGGGCGGGGCGGGGGAGATGGGGGGGGGGGGGGGGCACCGGGGCGAGCGCCAGACCAGAGCCTTATAGTGGGAGAGTTGCAATATTCCCGTTCAGTCCTATGTCCCCTAGGGGGCGCTACGCTCTTCTGGAGGAGCATAGAGCCAACAGCACCCCATTCACACACTGTTAACAACTGACAATCTGCTGGAGGAGCATAGAGCCAACAGCACCCCATTCACACACTGTTAACAACTGACAATCTGCTGGAGGAGCATAGAGCCAACAGCAGCCCATTCACACACTGTTAACAACTGACAATCTGCTGGAGGAGCATAGAGCCAACAGCACCCCATTCACACACTGTTAACAACTGACAATCTGCTGGAGGAGCATAGAGCCAACAGCAGCCCATTCACACACTGTTAACAACTGACAATCTGCTGGAGGAGCATAGCGCCAACAGCACCCCATTCACACACTGTTAACAACTGACAATCTGCTGGAGGAGCATAGAGCCAACAGCAGCCCATTCACACACTGTTAACAACTGACAATCTGCTGGAGGAGCATAGAGCCAACAGCACCCCATTCACACACTGTTAACAACTGACAATCTGCTGGAGGAGCATAGAGCCAACAGCACCCCATTCACACACTGTTAACAACTGACCATCTCACCAGACGCCCCGTATCGGAGACTGTCTGCGAGTCCTATTGGGGATAGGAGTAGCAGTAGGAGGATGCATAAATGCGTTGGACTCAGATATTTAATCCAGCTTTAATGACTTAAAAGGATCCCTGCCTAATAAGACAAATATGCCTTAAAACACTATACTTGCCTTCTATAACTAAAACATGCAGATAAAAACACCTTCAATACTTTATTTCTTTCATAAATAGAGAATATTTCACTCTATAGGAGGTGCTCCTGTCACAGGATGATGATGTCACAGAGCATGTTCATCCATATATTCCATAGAGCTAGATCACACGTGACATCATCATCCTGCGCCAACAGCAGTTCCTGTTGAGTGAAATATTCTCCATTTATGAAAGAAATGAGATGCCATTAGTGTTTTTGTTTGTTTATTTTAGTTATATAGGGAAAGTATAATGTTTTAAGTGATGTTTATCTTATTAGACAGGGATCCTTTTAAAACCCCTTTATTTTAGTTGTCCTTTAATAATAGGACAAGATAAACTTTACAGAGACGTAGGGTATGTTCAGAAATACAAACTGGGTGCGCACCGGGTTTATTTGAGTTGGTGGGCGTGGTCGTCACTGAGTGCATTGCGTGAGCCTGATTTACGAACGAGCAGTTAAAACCAGACAACACACCTCACTCAAAAATGATGAGAATCACTGCCAGAGCCATATAAATCCTCTCTTATGGGGGTCCCCCTGGAAAGTATTTTCAAATGGGGGTCTGCATGGTTTTATTTGATAAATGTGAAGGTCCTTGACATTGACAGACATGAAAAAGTTGGGGGACCACAGTACAATGCTTAGCCATAGCCTAGCTTCCTAGCTCACAACAGTTGTATTGCTTTTCATTGAACGGCAGCGCTCGAGACACAGCTGTGACGCAATCAAACCTTCCACACCGGCCAACCCCGTCTCCAGCGTAGGGTTGTTCAGTGCGTGCACTAAACACACCGGTGTGAATAAACGAACGAGGAGCACCAAATGCCCCAAATACACCAGGTATAAACGAACGACAACAGGGCAGTCCAGTGCGTTTAGGGTGTATTTCCGAACGCACCCGTAGTCTTGACTGAACGATACATTAAAACAATTGTCATTTTGCATACAGTACGTACCTAAAATAGTTCTTATTTGTGCCGTTCTCGTAGAAAACAATGTATTCTGAACTGCAGTTAGGACTCAGAGAGGCTCTGTATAGTCATGTGACGACTGGCTGGTCCACTCTGGTTTCTGACCCCTCAATATCGCAACTCTCCCACTATAAGGCTCTGCACCAGACATGCTTTAAAACAGTGGTTTTCAACCTTTTTCATTTCAGGGACCACCGTTTATTCAGGATTTGAGCCACGGACCTATTTGAGGATATTTTAGCCCCACAGACACCAAATCTAAAGATTTATTTTCCTTTTGTCCACAATTCCAGGCTGGATTTGGGAAACAAAACAAGCAAAACATACATTCCAAAATGGCTAATTCAGATGATGAATATTTTAACTCTTGAGAGCGTAAAAATGCAACCAAATGGACCCGCAAGGTTCCATTTGGTTCTACGTTCTCAAGAGTTACATCTGGTT
Source organism: Benthosema pterotum (assembly GCA_039105355.1). Classification (NCBI taxonomy): domain Eukaryota; kingdom Metazoa; phylum Chordata; class Actinopteri; order Myctophiformes; family Myctophidae; genus Benthosema; species Benthosema pterotum. Next base: position 8,444,526 of record CM076965.1, read on the forward strand.
AACCAACTTAGCTGGGGACCACCTGGAATCCTCTCAAGGACCACTGGTGGTCCCCGGACCACTGGTTGAAAACCCCTGCTTTAAAAGGATCCCAGGCTAATAAGCCTCATTACATTATACTTGTCCTCTATAACTAGAATTGAACATTTAAAACATATAATATGTTCTTCAGTTTAAAAATAGTGTCTGTATACTGTAGGTACGACGTCACAGGAGAAAACCAGAGCAGAACTCCCACCATGGGACTCTGGGCATCAATTAATACAGTTGACACCACTATGTTAACTAATGGCAAGTATTTCACACAGCGTAAAATCTGAACTTTCCCTTTAACTGAGAAAAAGGTTGCTTTAAATTCATTTCTTTTGTAAATAAGTGCCATCTCTTGTTTGTCACGCTCACCTTCATTATCTGTGTGCAGGACTGTGCACATGGCCTCAGGGGAGAGTTGTATACAGGGGCGGATCTAGGCAAGGACATGGGGGGGGGGGGGGGGGGGGGGGGGGCAATGCCCCCCTAAATGCCCAGTCCGCCCCACCAAACACAATAGCATGCAAAACAACCCAAGATATTTCAAATTAAAGTGCTTATATTTAAAATGATGTGAAACACTACTACTGCTACTAACTAACTACAGCTGTGTCACCACTAAACCAACAGCATTTCATCATTGAAAACAGAAAACTCTCTGAGTAAGACCTTTAGCTTTATGCATGCTGCGTGTCTGTTGCAACTTCAACAACAACTGATGTTATTATTGATGCTTTACTTGACTAATAAAACTCCCGTAACTGAAAATGGTATGGGTGCGACTTCATCCGCACCCATGAAGCCGCCCCCATACCATTTTCTCCTGCCCCCCCAATTTGGAAATGTTACATCCGCTCCTAGTTGTATCCACTGTGAATGCACATCAGGGCACGCCATAAGGAATACATTGTGTGGGCGTGTTTGTACACACACACACACACACACACACACACACACACACACACACACACACACACACACACACACACACACACACACACACACACACACAGTGAGCTCCCCAGGGTTGTATATCTGATGCATAAATGGATGCGGCGGTATCAGTATTATCTTCATAAATACACAAGCTGCCATTATTCTAAAACACATTATTCACCAACTATCTCTGATTGAGCTCCATTAGCATAATGCCTGCCTGTTGTTCCTGGATACTCTAGACACATTTTTACAGTACTGTCGCAGGATGTAGTGAATCCAGACCAAAGACAAGACCAAGACCGAGAGGGGTCGAGACCAAAACCAGACCGAGACGATCACAGACTTGGTCAAGACGAGATCAAGACGGGTCTAGCACCTAGAGGAGTCGAGAACAACCCTAGTGAAAAAATCCTATAATATTCCAATAGAAAAGTCCTATCAGATTTTGGAACAAATCCTATTGGATTTCCAATGGGATTCCTATAAGAATCCTATTCCCATAGGATTCCTATGGGATTTTTACGAAAATTATTCTTTTGGAATCCTATTGGATTCCAAATAGGATAGGAAATCCAATAGGATTTGTTCCAAAATATGATAGGACTTTTATAAAATCCTATAGGATTTTTTGACTAGGGAAGACCAAGACCTAGAGAGGTGGAGACCGAGAGGCCGAGACTAAGACCTAGAGAGGTGGAGACCGAGACTAAGACCTAGAGAGGTGGAGACCGAGGCTAAGACCTAGAGAGGTGGAGACCGAGGCTAAGACCTAGAGAGGTGGAGACCGAGACTAAGACCTAGAGAGGTGGAGACCGAGGCTAAGACCTAGAGAGGTGGAGACCGAGGCTAAGACCTAGAGAGGTGGAGACCGAGGCTAAGACCTAGAGAGGTGGAGACCGAGGCTAAGACCTAGAGAGGTGGAGACCGAGGCTAAGACCTAGAGAGGTGGAGACCGAGGCTAAGACCTAGAGAGGTGGAGACCGAGGCTAAGACCTAGAGAGGTGGAGACTGAGGCTAAGACCTAGAGAGGTGGAGACTGAGGCTAAGACCTAGAGAGGTGGAGACTGAGGCTAAGACCTAGAGAGGTGGAGACCGAGGCTAAGACCTAGAGAGGTGGAGACCGAGGCCGAGGCTAAGACCTAGAGAGGTCGAGACCAAAAAGCCAATTTTTGATTGTTCTGTAGTAACAGTACATAGATATAGAACATTTCCTTTGCATTGTCTCGTCTCCAGTGGTCTCTGTGGTGAGAGAGACCCGAGACATTTTCTCTGAGATCGTGACAAGACCAAGAAAAATTAAGGGTGAGACCAAGACAAGACCATGAGACAAATGAAGTAGCAACCGTCTACAAAACCGGCGACCGTCACGCTATCATCGGGGGCGGCAGTGGCTCAGGGGTAGAGTCACCGGATGGTAACCACAAGGTTGCCGGTTCGATCCCGGGCTCCCACAGAGTTGGTGTCGAAGTGTCCTTGAGCAAGACACTGAACCCCTAATTGCTCCTAATGTGCTAGTAGATATCTTGCATGGTTTCCACTGTCATCAGTGTATGAATGTGTGTGTGTAATGTGGTGAATGTGATGCACAATCTATGTAAAGCGCCTTGGATAAAGGCGCTATATAAATGCACCATTTACCATTTACCATTTATCACGTCCCAATGGATGGGAAATAAAAATGGCCGTTGCGGCAAAGTGCCACACGGCCGTGCGTCCTCGGGACGCTGGTCTTTGTAGAGTGCAAGGTAGAGGTAGAGTGCAAGCTAGGCATGGCCTACTTGTGCATGAGCGGAGCGAGCTAATACCGTGAAATTACCTATAAAGGTCTCTCATTTATGTCATCATTACATCATCACCTAAACTGGCCAATCAGAAAGACTGTACAGAACTGCTGCTATCCTCTTCTTGCACATGTACAGTAATACCCCTACTGTAATACCCCTACAGTAATACCCCTACAGTAATACCCCTACAGTAATACCCCTACAGTAATACCCCTACTGTAATACACCTAGAGTAATACCCTAATACCCCTACAGTAATACCCCTACAGTAATAGCCCTACTGTAATACCCCTACAGTAATAGCCCTACTGTAATACCCCTACAGTAATAGCCCTACTGTAATACCCCTACAGTAATACCCCTACAGTAATACCCCTACTGTAATACCCCTACAGTAATACACCTACAGTAGTACCCCTACAGTAATACCCCTACAGTAATACCACTACTCTGTCATAGTTGTCATAGCTTTATGTTAGTATAGTAGTGCTTAGTTGTAGTATGCTATAGCATGTTAGAATGTAGAGTTTAGTTGTAGTATTCCATAGTTGTAGTATATGTTCATGTGTCTGTTTAACTGCTCAGTTGTAGTATGTTTAGTGTAAGACGTATGGTTTAGTTGTAGCTTATACATACAGTATATGTCCTGTCTAGTTCCTGTCTAGCTGTCTGTTTAACATACTGCTCTAGTCTGTTGCACTACGTCACTTACTGTTCTTGTATTATTGTTTGTATTTGTCCTTTTTCTTATTGCACTGTCTATTGTCTTATTGCACTGGGGAACAATGGAAACGTTATTTCATCCCTGTAGTCCTGACATACACTGGAGTGACAAATAAAGAACCTTGAACCTTGAAACTTGAACCTCAAGGGACGACCAACCACGGAGCGCTTAACTTGCGGCCGCTAGCTCAAGCAGGGAACAAACAAACATTTCAAACAAATTAGAAATTTAGTATTAAAGCGAGAGCAGTAAAGTGAAAACGTCCATCGTGGAGGTTAGGGTTAGATGCTGGAATGACATTTGTGACAATTTGATTGGCTGACACACGGAACATGAAAAATTAAGTATGATGACAAGAGTACTCCTCACTTCACACAAGTGTGATTTCTGTTCTTTCAGTCTCCGCTGGCTGCCAGTTCCCACCTGAGGTCGTGTGGTAGTTCTGACTGCTCCACACCGTACTGAACAACTGATAACTTACATAATGTCTTGAGGCTCGGACTGCAGTCTAAGACATACAGGTAATCAGGGGATGAGTGTTGATATCTCCAATCCTTTATGGTCCATTTGAATCCTCCAAAGAGGATGATACGATCTCCCACCATGCAGCAGCACATCCTACGGGTTGGAGACGGTACTTTCCCCTTGGTCTCAACCTTCTTCCAGGAGAATGTCTCTGGAGTGAATCTCCACAAATCATTGAGGACTCCTGCTCTGCCATGACCACCAAATATGTATAGGTCTCCATGGTAGGTAAAAGCTGAATGACCGTAACGTTGTTCAGGAAGATGCTTTACGTGAGGTGTGTCCAGCCAATGGTTGTTCTCCGTGTCAAACACTCTGATGTTGTTGTAGTATCGCCACATCTCCCAGCCTCCAAATACAAACATTTTTGTCCCAATTATAGTGGCAGAGTGTTCATCTGAACCACGAGGTTTAGGTCCTCTGGTGTTGACCAAAGACCAGACCATAGTGCTGGTGTCCAACTTGTATGTGACGTTAGTGTATCCAGCTCTACTGGTGTATCCTCCGTGAACATACATGATCTTCCCCAAGACACAGGCTGAATGGTACATCCTCCCTCCAGGAACAGTGCCAGAAACCTGTGGTTTGGACCATGTGTGTGTGTTGACATTAAAAGTATAAAGCAGGTTGCAGAAGTTGTGTCTGTAGCGCTTACACCCTCCCCAGAGGTAGACGATGTCCTCAACCAGCACAGCTGTGTGGCCGTAGCGCCTGGAGGGAACCTCACTGTGTGGTTCTCCTATTCCTGGTGATGTCACTGTGGTCAACTTCCTCCAGCGCAAAGACACCGTGTTAAAGACCTGCACATCAATCTGGTCCTCGTTCTCATCATCATTTCTTCCAAAGTAGTACAGCTTGTGTCCCACCGCTACACCAACACCACCATGTGGCGATCCCTTCTGATGTAACGTCCAGGAAAACATCTATAACACAACATTTAACAGTAGACTAAATAAGCATTTTGTCTTCTTGCTCTGAAGATGAATAAAGAGCTCAAGGGACAGGAGACAAATACGCAGACATCTAACTTCTAAAGCCTTTAGAGTCTAGAAGTGTCTTGAAGAGATCTGTGTTAAAGAACTGAGTCTTGGAAAAGATTAAAACTGAATTCTCTCCAAGGCTATATACAGTATATAAAGGCCGAAAGGGACACTCTCTAGGTGGTCCTCAGACTAGCCATCCATCGTTGCTTCCAGTCATCCTGGTTCTCCATACATCCGGCCAGCTCCTCGGTGCTTTGTGCTACTGTGTCGTTCTTGAGTACATCCACATTATGTTAATGTGGGACGTCCTCATGACAGGTGTCTGTGTGTTGGTTCCCATAGCAGCAGTTTACTGGCTGGCAGCTGTTGGTGTATTGGTGTGACTCAGTGAGACAGATTTAAAAACATCCATATATGAACATAGAAGGGTCCCAGACAGATGGGTACAACGGGTAATGCATAGCCGGGTGAGCCATGGTTCTCCAACTCTACAATCGTTACCGACTCTACTGCTGGGCACCGGCCTAGTATACAAATCACACCTGGGTGAAGTGAGGGGCGGTCTTATTATCTTACAACATTGATTACATGTTTACTCGATGGGTGACAATGTTTGTTTAGGCTACCAAACAAACATTCAATTATCTTCACTGGCAAGTCATTTTTAAAACAGTCATTTTTAAAACAAACATGGTTGAAAACGAACATTAAAGCTGTTTATAGGAGAGGCTAGTGCCCCTCACAAACAGTGTTGGGGAATATTACTTAGGAAAGTAATATATTACTTTTTACTTATTACCCCCTCAGAAAAGTAATAATATTACACTACTTATTACTTGGATGCAAAAGTAATATGTAGTATATTACATATTACTTTTTTATATTACTTTTGCACCCAGATCCCTGAAAAAAGGAAATTAGCTACAACTACACAATCTGTCAGCTTCTTTTAGAGCTGAATCTAATGAAGAAGAATAACAAGAGTCACAAATCAGCCAAACATCAATTGGGTGACTGTTGCCCCCACGACCGACTACCGATAAGCAGGTGAAGATGGATGGATGTATTTAGATAAATGTATTTAGATGAATGAATACAGACATCCCACCCTGGAAAAAAATACTAAAATATCTTAATATTTATATGCCGCACATGATTAACATATAGCCTACCATAGATTACATAGTTGCAGTAGGCTGTTATTTCAGTCAGTGGATTGTTATTTAGTTACAGTTCTGCCTGTCAAATATGTTTTAATGCAAAATTAAAATGTATGATAAACATACATAAGCATAAGATCTTTTTGATTTAATATTGAGTATATGAGGGCTTATAGCTCCAGTGTCTTAACTGATGATTAAGCCACTGGCATCGCGTAATCAGAACAGCTGTGTAGCCTATGGGAAATCCCCTGACAGACAGCGCATACATACAGGCTTCAAGTGTGGACATTTCCCCCAGCCTTTGTGTGATAAACTCATATTATAAACGCATGACCTATATGGCAAATGAAAATATCCTTGGATATACTTGGACCACAGTTGGAATTATTGCAATTGGGTGAGAATGGACTGAGATTTTTTCGATTCAAATCTCAACAAAGAATCAACGGAGTTTCACCGGAGAGGTAAGAGCGCAGAGCATTAGCGCCAACTCCGTTCTCTTTAAGTGGCCAGTCCAAGCGCGGCTCTTCTACATAGACTTCTATTGAGGATCGGGACAATAAATAGGGACAACAAGCTGCACAAACAGCTTTCGAGCGCTACGTTTCTGACGCCTCAATGCCGCAGCTTTGACACCAGATGTCTTTGTACGTCTGCCTAATAAAAATCCGCTGCTCATCTTTTTTCCGATCAAGCTAAAGTGACATTAGCTCATCTCCCTTCACCAACGCAATACTGTTGAACGCAGCAGCATGACAAAAGTAACGAAGTAATATTAGTAGAAGTAACTGTAATATTATTACTATTTTCTAGGAGGTAACTTCGTTACACTACTCGTTACCTGAAAAAGTAGTAATATTACTCGTTACTCGTTACTCGTTACCCCCAACTCTGCTCACAAATGTGGAGGTTGCTGGAAGAACAGTGGTTAGAGAACTTACAGCATTAGACGGCCCTCTGATCTCAAAGACAAGTTTCAGCTGCGTTTTTGCCATTAGGCAGACCAGGCAGTTACCTGGGGCGCCATGAGGGGAGGGGGGCACCGGGGCGAGCGCCAGACCAGAGCCTTATAGTGGGAGAGTTGCAATATTCCCGTTCAGTCCTATGTCCCCTAGGGGGCGCTACGCTCTTCTGGAGGAGCATAGAGCCAACAGCAGCCCATTCACACACTGTTAACAACTGACAATCTGCTGGAGGAGCATAGAGCCAACAGCACCCCATTCACACACTGTTAACAACTGGCAATCTGCTGGAGGAGCATAGAGCCAACAGCACCCCATTCACACACTGTTAACAACTGACAATCTGCTGGAGGAGCATAGAGCCAACAGCACCCCATTCACACACTGTTAACAACTGACAATCTGCTGGAGGAGCATAGAGCCAACAGCACCCCATTCACACACACTGTTAACAACTGACAATCTGCTGGAGGAGCATAGAGCCAACAGCAGCCCATTCACACACTGTTAACAACTGACAATCTGCTGGAGGAGCATAGAGCCAACAGCACCCCATTCACACACTGTTAACAACTGACAATCTGCTGGAGGAGCATAGAGCCAACAGCACCCCATTCACACACTGTTAACAACTGACAATCTGCTGGAGGAGCATAGAGCCAACAGCAGCCCATTCACACACTGTTAACAACTGACAATCTGCTGGAGGAGCATAGAGCCAACAGCACCCCATTCACACACTGTTAACAACTGACCATCTCACGAGACGCCCCGTATCGGAGACTGTCTGTGAGTCCTATTGGGGATAGGAGTAGCAGTAGGAGGATGCATAAATGCGTTGGACTCAGATATTTAATCCAGCTTTAATGACTTAAAACCCCTTTATTTTAGTTGTTCTTTAATAATAGGACAAGATAAACTTTACAGAGACGTAGGGTATGTTCGGAAATACAAACTGGGTGCGCACCGAGTTTATTTGGGTTGGTGGGCGTGGTCGTCACTGAGTGCATTGCGTGAGCCTGATTTACGAACGAGCAGTTAAAACCAGACAACACACCTCACTCAAAAATGATGAGAATCACTGCCAGAGCCATATAAATCCTCTCTTATGGGGGTCCCCCTGGAAAGTATTTTCAAATGGGGGTCTGCATGGTTTTATTTGATAAATGTGCAGGTCCTTGACATTGACAGACATGAAAAAGTTGGGGGACCACAGTACAATGCTTAGCCATAGCCTAGCTTCCTAGCTCACAACAGTTGCATTGCTTTTCATTGAACGGCAGCGCTCGAGACACAGCTGTGACGCAATCAAACCTTCCACACCGGCCAACCCCGTCTCCAGCGTAGGGTTGTTCAGTGCGTGCACTAAACACACCGGTGTGAATAAACGAACGAGGAGCACAAAATGCCCCAAATACACCAGGTGTAAACGAACGACAACAGGGCAGTCCAGTGCGTTTAGGGTGTATTTCCGAACGCACCCGTAGTCTTGACTGAACGATACATTAAAACAATTGTCATTTTGCATACAGTACGTACCTAAAATAGTTCTTATTTGTGCCGTTCTCGTAGAAAACAATGTATTCTGAACTGCAGTTAGGACTCAGAGAGGCTCTGTATAGTCATGTGACGACTGGCTGCTCCACTCTGGTTTCTGACCCCTCAATATCGCAACTCTCCCACTATAAGGCTCTGCACCAGACATGCTTTAAAACAGTGGTTTTCAACCCTTTTCATCTCAGGGACCACCGGATATTCAGGATTTGAGCCACGGACCACTATTTGAGGATATTTTAGCCCCACAGACGCCAAATCTAAAGATTTATTTTCCTTTTGTCCACAATTCCAGGCTGGATTTGGGAAACAAAACAAGCAAAACATACATTCCAAAATGGCTAATTCAGATGATGAATATTTTAACTCTTGAGAGCGTAAAAATGCAACCAAATGGACCCGCAAGGTTCCATTTGGTTCTACGTTCTCAAGAGTTACATCTGGTTAACCAACTTAGCTGGGGACCACCTGGAATCCTCTCAAGGACCACTGGTGGTCCCCGGACCACTGGTTGAAAACCCCTGCTTTAAAAGGATCCCAGGCTAATAAGCCTCATTACATTATACTTGTCCTCTATAACTAGAATTGAACATTTAAAACATATAATATGTTCTTCAGTTTAAAAATAGTGTCTGTATACTGTAGGTACGACGTCACAGGAGAAAACCAGAGCAGAACTCCCACCATGGGACTCTGGACATCAATTAACACCTTTACAGTTTTCCCACACGAAAAAGCGTGATGTAATATTCTGTCCCCTGTTTCCCACGCGAAAACGCGTGTTGTACTTTTTTAATCTATAAGCATAGATTAACTTGCAGACTATCATGCCATGTAGTCACTTAGGGGTTAATGTCACTAAAATAGCCGAAAAAACACTGGCGCATGTGATGTGGTATCAGTCCGCCCCATAGAGAGCCATTAGTTTGGTTGGTGTTGTTGTTGTTGTTGTGCCATGTGGCTACAGAACAATGCTAAAGGGACTCACCGCTCTTCTCCTTCGTTGCATGCATTGGGCGCACGTGAGTGTGTGTGTGTGTGTGTGTGTGTGTCGTGATGCTTTCTCTTTCTCTTCTCCTCTCTTCTGTGTGTGTGTGTGTGTGTGTGTGGAGGGGGGGGGGGGGGGGGGGGGGATCTGGGATCGTGTTTCTGTTCAGTCAAAAGCAAACGATGATGGATAGGTCAGCTTTTTCATGCATGCTACCTTTAGATGGCGCCATCTCCACACTGGAACATGTCAGAAAGTTTGTCTTTTTTTTTTAAATTGTAGCCAACCACCTGATCTTTAAAATGGTATAGGCATATGGGCATCTACTTGAAGCAGAAAAAAGTTATATGAAAGATAAAACTTTAAACCTGATTATTTCATAACTAGTCCTGGAGGAACCGCCAGTGTGAACAACGGGGCCCTTTTGTACAATTTATATAAAAAAAAGAAAACATATTATCGAGTTGGGCTATTTTTTCCCTTAAAGTGGACACCTCAAGCTGTCTTTGGATACCATTGGTTTGCACAAATTCATAACAGAGGATTTTCTATAAATCATTTTGTTACTATTGAGCCCAATGGGAACAAGACTAGCTTTTTGCCTGATCAGTTAAGGAGTTAATACACTTGACACCACTATGTTAACTAATGGCAAGTATTTCACACAGCTTAAGTTAAAACTATCCCTTTAACTGAGAAAAAGGTTGCTTTAAATTCCTTTCTTTTGTAAATAAGTGCCATCTCTTGTTGTTCGTCACGCTCACCTTCATTATCTGTGTGCAGGACTGTGCACTGATGGCCTCAGGGGAGAGTTGTATACAGGGGCGGATCTAGGCAAGGACATGGGGGGGGGGGGGGGCAATGCCCCCCTAAATGCCCAGTCCACCCCACCAAACACAATAGCATGCAAAACAACCCAAGATATTTCAAATTAAAGTGCTTATATTTAAATATATTTTTTATGATGTGAAACACTACTACTGCTACTAACTAACTACAGCTGTGTCACCACTAAACCAACAGCATTTCATCATTGAAAACAGAAAACTCTCTGAGTCAGACCTTTAGCTTTATGCATGCTGCGTGTCTGTTGCAACTTCAACAACAACTGATGTTATTATTGATGCTTTACTTGACTAATAAAAGTCCTGTAACTGAAAATGGTATGGGTGCGACTTCATCCACACCCATGAAGCCGCCCCCATACCATTTTCTCCTGCCCCCCCAATTTGGAAAAGTTACATCCGCTCCTAGTTGTATCCACTGTGAATGCACATCAGGGCACGCCATAAGGAATACATTGTGTGGGCGTGTTTGTACACACACACACACACACACACACACACACACACACACACACACACACACACACACACACACACACACACACACACACACACACACACACACAGTGAGGTCCCCAGGGTTGTATATCTGATGCATAAATGGATGCGGCGGTATCAGTATTATCTTCATAAATACACAAGCTGCCATTATTCTAAAACACATTATTACATGGCTTGAATGAATGCTCCAATCAGAAGCCAGCGTTCACGTCACGTGAGCGGTCACATAATACACTATAATCACCGCTCCTCGCCATTATTGACCGCTGCATAAACAAGTTCCCCAAAGTGCAAACAGCTGTGTTCATATCAATCCGTGCTGCGCTTCTGCATTAGCTCCAGCACGCCGTTAGCGGGTCCATTTCTTTAGCTACGTATTTGGTTGTTTACATGCCGTTGTCGTCACCCTCTCAAGGACCACTGGTGGTCCTCGGACCACTGGTTGAAAACCACTGACGTAAGCCCACGGTGCGCTTCCGCATTTAGTTCCAGCACGCCGTTAGCGGGTCCATTTGGTTAGCACTTAGCTACGTATTTGGTTGTTTACATGCCGTTGCCGTCACCCTCTCAAGGACCACTGGTGGTCCTCGGACCACTGGTTGAAAACCACTGACGTAAGCCATGTAATAAGCGGGATAACACCCTTCGAGCCGGTATTTGTTTCCTAACTAACTGACCTCGGCTGCGCCTCGGTCAGTTAATAGGAAACAAATACCGGCTCGTCGGGTGTTATCCCTTACTTATTCACCAACTATCTCTGATTGAGCTCCATTAGCATAATGCCTGCCTGCCACATATACATTTGGTACAGTATCACCATCAAATATACAAATATACAATTCAACATAAATCATCATAAACATTGGCATATAATTCAAAACACGCCTAAATATTCTGCAACATGGTGGCAATAGAACCAAACAAGGCACCATTGTAATGTATCAAACTGGCAGACACTTACTTTGTAGGTCAAGAACTCGCACAGTCAAGCGCTAGGAACACCATACTGCGAACTGCGGACTTTGGACGCAGCGTTCTCAAGAGTTACATCTGGTTGACCAACTTAGCTGAGGACCACCTGGAATCCTCTCAAGGATCACTGGTGGTCCCCGGACCACTGGTTGAAAACCCCTGCTTTAAAAGGATCCCAGGCTAATAAGCCTCATTACATTATACTTGTCCTCTATAACTAGAATTGAACATTTAAAACATATAATATGTTCTTCAGTTTAAAAATAGTGTCTGTATACTGTAGGTACGACGTCACAGGAGAAAACCAGAGCAGAACTCCCACCATGGGACTCTGGGCATCAATTAATACACTTGACACCACTATATTAACTAATGGCAAGTATTTCACACAGCTTAACACTCTCCGTGCCAGCCCTTTTTCATATTTTTGGAGGTAGCCAGTGCCAGTTTTTTTCATCAAAAACTCATATTTCATATTTCGGTCCATGTTTCCCCACGGACAAGTTAGTTGGCGACACACACTTCCGGTTCCGGTTTGGTAGGTCTCTTGTTATTGTCTATCAATGGTGGATGCGGTCGCTGCTAGCTGCTGTTAGCATGGGGATCGAATTAAACCGGCGCCGGTAACTACGTCATTTACAGTAGCGTTAACGCCAGCGGCATCAGTCGTTACTGTAAATCATAATGATAACGGGAGACGTAGATCTATTTCAATGGCATGAAAACTGTTAAGTTAAAACTATCCCTTTAACTGAGAAAAAGGTTGCTTTAAATTCCTTTCTTTTGTAAATAAGTGCCATCTCTTGTTGTTTGTCACGCTCACCTTCATTATCTGTGTGCAGGACTGTGCACTGATGGCCTCAGGGGAGAGTTGTATGCAGGGGCGGATCTAGGCAAGGACATGGGGGGGGGGCAATGCCCCCCTAAATGCCCAGTCCACCCCACCAAACACAATAGCATGCAAAACAACCCAAGATATTTCAAATTAAAGTGCTTATATTTAAAATGATGTGAACCACTACTACTGCTACTAACTAACTACAGCTGTGTCACCACTAAACCAACAGCATTTCATCATTGAAAACAGAAAACTCTCTGAGTCAGACCTTTAGCTTTATGCATGCTGCGTGTCTGTTGCAACTTCAACAACTGATGTTATTATTGATGCTTTACTTGACTAATAAAAGTCCTGTAACTGAAAATGGTATGGGTGCGACTTCATCCGCACCCATGAAGCCGCCCCCATACCATTTTCTCCTGCCCCCCCAATTTGGAAATGTTACATCCGCTCCTAGTTGTATCCACTGTGAATGCACATCAGGGCACGCCATAAGGAATACATTGTGTGGGCGTGTTTGTACACACACACACACACACACACACACACACACACACACACACACACACACACACACACACACACACACACACACACACACACACACACACACACACACAGTGAGGTCCCCAGGGTTGTATATCTGATGCATAAATGGATGCGTCGGTATCAGTATTATCTTCATAAATACACAAGCTGCCATTATTCTAAAACACATTATTCACCAACTATCTCTGATTGAGCTCCATTAGCATAATGCCTGCCTGTTGTTCCTGGATACTCTAGACCAGGGGTGCCCAACCTTTTTTGACCCAAGATCTACTTTTCAGCAGCCAACCCCTCCGGGATCTACCAGTCCAATATCAACATTTCAAACCACACGCATCGTTGCCAGCCTGCAGTAACTTCACAACAACACAACACTACTTTGTTTTACCACTTTACTTTAAGTCCATATAAGCATAAAGTACAACAGACTTGTCATAAGTAGGCCTACAACAGTACAACATAAGTACAACAGACATGGACAAACAGTGCCATTGCAAATGCATCCCCCCCCCCCCCCCCCCCCCCCCCCCCCCCCCCCCACATCTTCCGAGATCTACTTGAGATCAGGCCGAGATCTACCGGTAGATCCCGATCTACTGGTTGGGCTCCCCTGCTCTAGACACATTTTTACAGTACTGTCGCAGAATGTAGTGTTGTAGTCGAGACTACCTGAATCCAGACCAAAGACAAGACCAAGACCGATAGGGGTTGAGACCAAAACCAGACCGAGACGATCACAGACTTGGTCAAGGCGAGATCAAGACGGGTCTAGCACCTAGAGGAGTCGAGAACAACCCTAGTGAAAAAATCATATAATATTCCAATAAAAAAGTCCTATCAGATTTTGGAACAAATCCTATTGGATTTCCAATGGGATTCCTATAAGAATCCTATTCCCATAGCATTCCAATGGGATTTTTACGAAAATGATTCTTTTGGAATCCTATTGGATTCCAAATAGTATAGGAAATCCAATAGGATTTGTTCCAAAATATGATAGGACTTTTCTAAAATCCTATAGGATTTTTTGACTAGGGAAGACCAAGACCCAGAGAGGTGGAGGCCGAGACCGAAGCTAAGACCTAGAGAGGTGGAGACCGAGACCGAGACCTAGAGAGGTGGAGACCGAGGCTAAGACCTAGAGAGGTGGAGACCGAGGCTAAGACCTAGAGAGGTGGAGACCGAGGCCGAGGCTAAGACCTAGAGAGGTCGAGACCAAAAAGCCAATTTTTGATTGTTCTGTAGTAACAGTACATAGATATAGAACATTTCCTTTGCATTGTCTCGTCTCCAGTGGTCTCTGTGGTGAGAGAGACCCGAGACATTTTTTCCGAGATCGTGACAAGACCAAGACAAATTGAGGGTGAGACCAAGACAAGACCATGAGACAAATGAAGTAGCAACCGTCTACAAAACCGGCGACCGCCACGCTATCACGTCCCAATGGATGGGAAATAAAAATGGACGTTGCGGCAAAGTGCCACACGGCCGTGCGTCCTCAGGATGGTCTTTGTAGAGTGCAAGGTAGAGGTAGAGTGCAAGCTAGGCATGGCCTACTTGTGCATGAGCGGAGCAAGCTAATACCGTGAAATTACCTATAAAGGTCTCTTATTTATGTCATCATTACATCATCACCTAAACTGGCCAATCAGAAAGACTGTACAGAACTGCTGCTATCCTCTTCTTGCACATGTACAGTAATACCCCTACAGTATTACCCCTACAGTAATACCCCTACAGTGATACCCCTACAGTAACACCCCTACAGTAATACCCCTACAGTAATACCCCTACAGTAATACCCATACTCTGTCATAGATGTCATAGCTTTATGGTAGTATAGTAGTGCTTAGTTGTTGTATGCTATAGCATGTTAGAATGTATAGTTTAGTTGTAGTATTCCATAGTTGTAGTATATATTCATGTGTCTGTTTAGCTGCTCAGTTGTAGTATGTTTAGTGTTAGACGTATAGTTTAGTTGTAGCTTATACATACAGGTACAGTATATGTCCTGTCTAGTTCCTGCCTAGCTGTCTGTTTAACTTACTGCTCTAGTCTGTTGCACTACGTCACTTACTGTTCTTGTATTATTGTTTGTATTTGTCCTTTTTCTTATTGCACTGTCTATTGTCTTATTGCACTGGGGAACAATGGAAAAACATACACTGGAGTGACAAATAAAGAACCTTGAACCTTTAACCTCGAGGGACGACCGAACACGGATAGCTTAACTTGTGGCCGCTAGCTCAAGCAGGGAACAAACATTTCAAACAAATTAGAAATTTAAGATTAAAGTGAGAGCAGTAAAGTGAAAAAGTCCATCGTGGAGGTTAGGGTTAGATGCTGGAATGACATTTGTGACAATTTGATTGGCTGATACACGGAATGTGAAGCATTAACTATAACGACAAGAGTGCTCCTCACTTCACACAAGTGTGATTTCAATTCTTTCAGTCTCCGCTGGCTGCCAGTTCCCACCTGATGTTGTGTGGTAGTTCTGACTGCTCCACACCATACTGAACAACTGATAATTTACACAATGTCTTGAGGCTCGGACTGCAGTCTAAGACATGCAGGTCATCAGGGGATGAGCGTTGATATCTCCCATACTCTCTGATCCCTTTGAATCCTCCAAAGACGATGATGCGATCTCCCACCTTGCAACAGCACATCCTATAGTTTGGAGACGGTACTTTCCCCTTGGGCTCAACCTTCTTCCAGGAGAGTGTCTTTGGAGTGAATCTCCACAAATCATTGAGGACTCCTCCTCTGCCCAAACCACCAAATATGTACAGGTCTCCATTGTAGGTAAAAGCTGAATGAGCCTGACGTTGTTCAGTAGGCTGCTTTACATAAGGTGTGTCCAGCCAATGGTTGTTCTTCGTGTCAAACACTCTGATGTTGTTGTAGCATTGACCCTTCTCCCAGCCTCCAAATACAAACATTTTTGTCCCAATGATGGTGGCAGAGTGTTCATCTGAACCAGGAGGTTTAGGTCCTCTGGTGTTGACCAAAGACCAGACCATAGTGCTGGTGTCCAACTTGTACGTGTCATTAGTGCATCCAGCTCATCTGGTGTATCCTCCGTGAACATACATGACCTTCCCCAAGACACAGGCTGAATGGTACATCCTCACTCCAGGAACAGTGCCAGAAACCTGTGGTTTGGACCATGTGTGGGTGCCGACATTAAAAGTATAAAGCAGGTTGCAGTAGTTGTGTCTGTAGCACTCACACCCTCCCCAGAGGTAGACAATGTCCTCAACCAGCACAGCTGTGTGGCCGTAGCGCCTGGAGGGAACCTCACTGTGTGGTTCTCCTATTCCTGGGAACGTCACTGTGGTCAACTTCCTCCAGCGCAAAGACACCGTGTTGAAGACCTGCACATTAATCTGGTCCTCATTGTTCTCATCATCATTTCTTCCAAAGTAGTACAGCTCTAGTCCCACTGCTACACCAACACCACCATGTGGCGATCCCTTCTGATGTAACGTCCAGGAAAACATCTACAGTATAGCACAACACTTAACAGTAGACTAAATAAGACTGTGGTCTTCCTGCTCTGAAGATGAATAAAGAGCTCAAGGGACAAGAGACAAATAAGCAGACAGACAGAAAAGATTAAAACTGAATTCTCTCCAAGGCTATATACAGTATATAAAGGCCGAAAGGGACACTCTCTAGGTGGTCCTTAGACTAGCCATCCATCGTTGCTTCCAGTCATCCTGGTTCTCCATACATCCGGCCAGCCCCTCGGTGCTTTGTGCTACTGTGTCGTTCTTAAGTACATCCACATTATGTTAATGTGGGACGTCTACTGCTGGGCACCGGCCTAGTATATACAAATCACACCTGGGTGAAGTGAGGGGCGGTCTTATCATCTTACAACATTGATTACATGTTTACTCGATGGGTGACAATGTTTGTTTAGGCTACCAAACAAACATTCAATTATCTTCACTGGCAAGTCATTTTTAAAACCAACACGGTTGAAAAACGAACATTAAAGCTGTATATAAGGAGGTTAGCACCCCTCACAAATGTGGAGGTTGCTGGAACAACAGTGGTTAGAGAACTTACAGCATTAGACGACCCTCTGATCTCAAAGACAAGTTTCAGCGGTGTTTTTGCCATTAGGCAGACCAGGCAGTTACCTGGGGCGCCATGAGGGTGGGGGGGGGTGGGGGGTGGGGGGGCACCGGGGCGTGCGCCAAACCAGAGCCTTATAGTGGGAGAGTTGCAATATTCCCGTTCAGTCCTATGTCCCATAGGGGGCGCTACGCTCTGCTGGAGGAGCATAGAGCCAACAGCACCCCATTCACACACTGTTAACAACTGACAATCTGCTGGAGGAGCATAGAGCCAACAGCACCCCATTCACACACTGTTAACAACTGACAATCTGCTGGAGGAGCATAGAGCCAACAGCACCCCATTCACACACTGTTAACAACTGACAATCTGCTGGAGGAGCATAGAGCCAACAGCACCCCATTCACACACTGTTAACAACTGACAATCTGCTGGAGGAGCATAGAGCCAACAGCACCCCATTCACACACTGTTAACAACTGACAATCTGCTGGAGGAGCATAGAGCCAACAGCACCCCATTCACACACTGTTAACAACTGACAATCTGCTGGAGGAGCATAGAGCTAACAGCACCCCATTCACACACTGTTAACAACTGACAATCTGCTGGAGGAGCATAGAGCCAACAGCACCCCATTCACACACTGTTAACAACTGACAATCTGCTGGAGGAGCATAGAGCCAACAGCACCCCATTCACACACTGTTAACAACTGACAAACAGCACCCCATTCACACACTGTTAACAACTGACCATCTCACGAGACGCCCCGTATCGGAGACTGTCTGTGAGTCCTATTGGGGATAGGAGTAGCAGTAGGAGTATGCAGAAATGCGTTGGACTCGGATATTTAATCCAGCTTTAAAGGTAGGGTAAGTGATTTGAATTTCATTGTGTAGTACCAGCCTGGTGCACTAGGGGCCCCCAAGAGTAGCTACACTATGTGAACCTGCTGCTCGATCCTGATTGGAGGAGAATTCACCCTCCACCTGGGGAACTTGTATTAGCTCCTCTGCTAGTGTGGGGGAGGGGGAACTCCATGTATGGTCTGCACACCTTATAATAGAGTATTTTAACAGATTTTTTTTTGGGGGGGGGTGATATCTGACAAAAGTGAAATCACTTCCCCTACCTTTAATGACTTAAAAACCCTTTATTTTAGTTGTTCTTTAATAAAAGGACAACATAAACTTTACAGAGACATAATCTTGACTGAACGATACATTAAAACAATTGTCATTTTGCATACAGTACGTACCTAAAATAGCTCTTATTTGCGCCGTTCTCGTAGAAAACAATGTATTCTGAACTGCAGTTAGGACTCAGAGAGGCTCTGTATAGTCATGTGACGACTGGCTGCTCCACTCTGGTTTCTGACCCCTCAATATCGCAACTCTCCCACTATAAGGCTCTGCACCAGACATGCTTTAAAACAGTGGTTTTCAACCTTTTTCATCTCAGGGACCACCGTTTATTCAGGATTTGAGCCACGGACCTATTTGAGGATATTTTAGCCCCACAGACGCCAAATCTATCTATTTTCCTTTTGTCCACAATTCCAGGCTGGATTTGGGAAACAAAACAAGCAAAACATACATTTCAAAATGGCTAATTCAGATGATGAATATTTTAACTCTTGAGAGTGTAAAAATGAAACAAAATGGACCCGCAAGGGTCCATTTGGTTTCATTTCTACGTTCTCAAGAGTTACATCTGGTTAACCAACTTAGCTGAGGACCACCTGGGATCCTCTCAAGGACCACTGGTGGTCCCCGGACCACTGGTTGAAAACCCCTGCTTTAAAAGGATCCCAGGCTAATAAGCCTCATTACTTTATACTTGTCCTCTATAACTAGAATTGAACATTTAAAACATATAATATGTTCTTCAGTTTAAAAATAGTGTCTGTATACTGTAGGTACGACGTCACAGGAGAAAACCAGAGCAGAACTCCCACCATGGGACTCTGAACATCAATTAATACACTTGACACCACTATATTAACTAATGGCAAGTATTTCACACAGCTTAAGTTAAAACTATCCCTTTAACTGAGAAAAAGGTTGCTTTAAATTCCTTTCTTTTGTAAATAAGTGCCATCTCTTGTTGTTTGTCACGCTCACCTTCATTATCTGTGTGCAGGACTGTGCACTGATGGCCTCAGGGGAGAGTTGTATACAGGGGCGGATCTAGGCAAGGACATGGGTGGGCAATGCCCCCTAAATGCCCAGTCCACCCCACCAAACACAATAGCATGCAAAACAACCCAAGCTATTTAAGTGCTTATATTTAAAATGATGTGAAACACTACTACTGCTACTAACTAACTACAGCTGTGTCACCACTAAACCAACAGCATTTCATCATTGAAAACAGAAAACTCTCTGAGTCAGACCTTTAGCTTTATGCATGCTGCGTGTCTGTTGCAACTTCAACAACAACTGATGTAATTATTGATGCTTTACTTGACTAATAAAAGTCCTGTAACTGAAAATGGTATGGCTGCGACTTCATCCGCACCCATGAAGCCGCCCCCATACCATTTTCTCCTGCCCCCCCAATTTGGAAATGCTACATCCGCTCCTAGTTGTATCCACTGTGAATGCACATCAGGGCACGCCATAAGGAATACATTGTGTGGGCGTGTTTGTACACACACACACAGACACAGACACACACACACACACACACACACACACACACACACACACACACACACACACACACACACACACACACACACACACACACACACACAGACGCACACGCACACACACAGTGAGGTCCCCAGGGTTGTATATCTGATGCATAAATGGATGCGGCGGTATCAGTATTATCTTCATAAATACACAAGCTGCCATTATTCTAAAACACATTATTCACCAACTATCTCTGATTGAGCTCCATTAGCATAATGCCTGCCTGTTGTTCCTGGATACTCTAGACACATTTTTACAGTACTGTCGCAGGATGTAGTGTTGTACTCGAGACTACCTGAATCCAGACCAAAGACAAGACCAAGACCGAGAGGGGTCGAGACCAAAACCAGACCGAGACGATCACAGACTTGGTCAAGACGAGATCAAGACGGGTCTAGCACCTGGAGGAGTCGAGAACAACCCTAGTGAAAAAATCCTATAATATTCCAATAGAAAAGTCCTATCAGATTTTGGAAGAAATCCTATTGGATTCCCAATAGGATTCCTATAAGAATCCTATTCCCATAGGATTCCTATGGGATTTTTACAAAAACTATTCTTTTGGAATCCTTTTGGATTCCAAATAGGATAGGAAATCCAATAGGATTTGTTCCAAAATATGATAGGACTTTTATAAAATCCTATAGGATTTTTTGACTAGGGAAGACCAAGACCCAGAGAGGTGGAGACCGAGGCCGAGGCTAAGACCTAGAGAGGTGGAGACCGAGGCCGAGGCTAAGACCTAGAGAGGTGGAGACCGAGACCGAGGCTAAGACCTAGAAAGGTGGAGACCGAGGCCGAGGCTAAGACCCAGAGAGGTGGAGACCGAGGCTATGACCCAGAGAGGTGGAGACCGAGACCGAGGCTAAGACCTAGAGAGGAGGAGACCGAGACCGAGGCTAAGACCTAGAAAGGTGGAGACCGAGGCCGAGGCTAAGACCCAGAGAGGTGGAGACCGAGGCTAAGACCCAGACAGGTGGAGACGGAGACCGAGGCTAAGACCTAGAGAGGTGGAGACCGAGGCTAAGACCTAGAGGTGGAGACCGAGGCCGAGGCTAAGACCTAGAGAGGTGGAGACCGAGACCGAGGCTAAGACCTAGAGAGGTGTAGACCGAGGCTAAGACCTAGAGAGGTGTAGACCGAGGCTAAGACCTTGAGAGATCTCTGCTCTGCATTTGATACAGTCGATTATAACATTTTAATTACCCGCTTAGAACAACATCTTGGGATCTGTGGCAGCGCTCTGGCCTGGCTCCGTTCCTATATCACGGATAGAACCTTCTCAGTCCAACTTGGTGATTATGTATCCCCCCCTGCCCCTCTCACGTCAGGTGTTCCTCAAGGATCCATTCTCGGTCCCATTCTCTTCCTCCTATACATGCTGCCACTAGGTGATATTCTCAGGAAACACAACATTCCCTTCCATTGTTACGCGGACGATGTCCAAATTTACTTACCTCTCACCTCCAACACACATAACTCACTACAGCGCCTACAAGACTGCCTAAACGATATCACAACCTGGATGGACCTAAATTTCCTAAATCTCAACACAAACAAAACAGAAGTAATTTTCTTTGGCCTTGACACATCCCCACTCACAAATAATATAATCCCATTCACTCTCAGCTCAAACATCTGCACTTCTGTTAAAAACCTTGGCGTCACTTTCGATAACACCTTCACTCTACACAAACATATCAGCACTATAGTTAAAAGTGCCACACGGCCGTGCGTCCTCAGGACGCCGGTCTTTGTAGAGTGCAAGGTAGAGGTAGAGTGCAAGCTAGGCATGGCCTACTTGTGCATGAGCGGAACGAGCTAATACCGTGAAATTACCTATAAAGGTCTCTTATTTATGTCATCATTACATCATCACCTAAATTGGCCAATCAGAAAGACTGTACAGAACTGCTGCTATCCTCTTCTTGCACATGTACAGTAATACCCCTACAGTAATACCCCTACAGTAATACCCCTACAGTGATACCCCTACAGTAATACCCCTACAGTAATACCCCTACAGTGATACCCCTACAGTAATACCCCTACAGTAATACCCCTACAGTGATACCCCTACAGTGATACACCTAGAGTAATACCCCTACAGTAATATCCCTACAGTAATACCCCTACCGTAACACCCCTACAGTAATACCCCTACAGTAATACCCCTACTCTGTCATAGATGTCATAGCTTTATTGTCTCCACCGTAAGGTGGTGACTATGGAACGCACCCCGTCATTCTGCCCGTGTCTGTACCCCGTCATTCCGTCCCGTTTGTGATGTAATGATGACGTCATAGATCTCATAGATGAGCCGGACGGTGGAGACCTGTGCCCCGTAGGGGCACAACTCTTGTGTTAGTATAGTAGTGCTTAGTTGTTGTATGCTATAGCATGTTAGAATGTACAGTTTAGTTGTAGTAATCCATAGTTGTAGTATATATTTACAGTATCTGTCTGTTTAGCTGCTCAGTTGTAGTATGTTTAGTTTTAGACGTATAGTTTAGTTGTAGCTTATATATACAGTATATGTCCTGTCTAGTTCCTGTCTAGCTGTCTGTTTAACTTACTGCTCTAGTCTGTTGCACGACGTCACTTACTGTTCTTGTATTGTTTGTATTTGTCCTTTTTCTTATTGCACTGGCTATTGTCTTATTGCACTGGGGAACAATGGAAAAACATACACTGGAGTGACAAATAAAGAACCTTGAACCTCGAGGGACGACCGAACACGGATAGCTTAACTTGCGGCCGCTAGCTCAAGCAGGGAACAAACAAACATTTCAAACAAATTAGAAATTTAGGATTAAAGTGAGAGCAGTAAAGTGAAAACGTCCATCGTGGAGGTTAGGGTTAGATGCTGGAATGACATTTGTGACAATTTCATTGGCTGATACACTGAATGTGAAGCATTAACTATAACGACAAGAGTGCTCCTCACTTCACACAAGTGTGATTTCTATTCTTTCAGTCTCCGCTGGCTGCCAGTTCCCACCTGATGTTGTGTGGTAGTTCTGACTGCTCCACACCGTACTGAACAACTGATAACTTACATAATGTCTTGAGGCTCGGACTGCAGTCTAAGACATACAGGTCACCAGGGGATGAGCGTTGATATCTCCCATCCTCTACAATCCATTTGGATCCTCCAAAGAGGATGATGCGATCTCCCACCATGCAGCAGCACATCCCAAAGGTTGGAGACGGTACTTTCCCCTTGGGCTCAACCTTCTTGCAGGAGAATGTCTTTGGAGTGAATCTCAACACAATATTGAGGTCTCCTGCTCTGCCATAACCACCCAATATGTACAGGTCTCCATTGTAGGTAAAAGCTGAATGACACCGACGTTGTTCAGGAAGATGCTTTACATGAGGTGTGTCCAGCCAATGGTTCTTCTTCGTGTCAAACACTCTGATGGTGTCGTAGTATTGACCCGACTGCCAGCCTCCAAATACAAACATTTTTGTCCCAATGATAGTGGCAGAGTGATCCACTGAACCAGGAGGTTCAGGTCCTCTGGTGTTGACCAAAGACCAGACCATAGTGCTGGTGTCCAACTTGTACGTGTCATTAGTGAATTCAGCTCTACTGGTTAATCCTCCGTGAACATACATGACCTTCCCCAAGACACAGGCTGAATGGTACATCCTCACTCCAGGAACAGTGCCAGAAACCTGTGGTTTGGACCATGTGTGGGTGTCGACATTAAAAGTATAAAGCAGGTTGCAGAGGTTGTGTCCGTAGCACTCAAACCCTCCCCATAGGCAGACAATGTCCTCAACCAGCACAGCTGTGTGGCCGTAGCGCCTGGAGGGAACCTCACTGTGTGGTTCTCCTATTCCTGGTGCTGTCACTGTAGTCAACTTCCTCCAGCGCAAAGACACCGTGTTGAAGACCTGCACATACATCTGGTCCTCATTGTTCTCATCATCATTTCTTCCAAAGTAGTACAGCTCTATTCCCACCGCTACACCAACACCACCATGTGGCCATCCCTTCTGATGTAACGTCCAGGAAAACATCTTTTACACAACACTTAATAGTAGACTAAATACGCATGTTGTCTTCCTGCTCTGAAGATGAATAAAGAGCTCAAGGGACAAGAGACAAATACGCAGACATCTAACTTCTAAAGCCTTTAGAGTCTAGAAGTGTCTTGAAGAGATCTGTGTTGAAGAACTGAGTCTTGGAAAAGATTAAAACTGAATTCTCTCCAAGGCTATATACAGTATATAAAGGCCGAAAGGGACACTCTCTAGGTGGTCCTCAGACTAGCCATCCATCGTTGCTTCCAGTCATCCTGGTTCTCCAGGATGACATCACGCCCTATGCCCAGATGTATTGTTTGCCCAGTTGGTCCTATGCCCAGATGTATTGTTTGCCCAGTTGGTCCTATGCCCAGATGTATTGTTTGCCCAGTTGGCCCTATGCCCAGATGTATTGTTTGTCCAGTTGGCCCTATGCCCAGATGTATTGTTTGTCCAGTTGGCCCTATGCCCAGATGTATTGTTTCCAGTTGGCCCTATGCCCAGATGTATTGTTTGTCCAGTTGGCCCTATGCCCAGATGTATTGTTTGTCCAGTTGGCCCTATGCCCAGATGTATTGTTTGTCCAGTTGGCCCTATGCCCAGATGTATTGTTTCCAGTTGGCCCTATGCCCAGATGTATTGTTTGTCCAGTTGGCCCTATGCCCAGATGTATTGTTTGTCCAGTTGGTCCTATGCCCAGATGTATTGTTTGTCCAGTTGGTCCTATGCCCAGATGTATTGTTTGTCCAGTTGGCTCTATGCCCAGATGTATTGTTTGTCCAGTTGGCCCTATGCCCAGATGTATTGTTTGCCCAGTTGGCCCTATGCCCAGATGTATTGTGTCCAGTTGGTCCTATGCCCAGATGTATTGTTTGCCCAGTTGGCCCTATGCCCAGATGTATTGTGTCCAGTTGGTCCTATGCCCAGATGTATTGTTTGCCCAGTTGGCCCTATGCCCAGATGTATTGTGTCCAGTTGGTCCTATGCCCAGATGTATTGTTTGCCCAGTTGGCCCTATGCCCAGATGTATTGTGTCCAGTTGGTCCTATGCCCAGATGTATTGTTTGCCCAGTTGGCCCTATGCCCAGATGTATTGTGTCCAGTTGGTCCTATGCCCAGATGTATTGTTTGCCCAGTTGGCTCTATGCCCAGATGTATTGTTTGTCCAGTTGGTCCTATGCCCAGATGTATTGTTTGCCCAGTTGGCCCCATGCCCAGATGTATTGTTTGTCCAGTTGGCTCTATGCCCAGATGTATTGTTTGCCCAGTTGGCCCTATGCCCAGATGTATTGTGTCCAGTTGGTCCTATGCCCAGATGTATTGTTTGCCCAGTTGTCTGGTGTGCCCCCTTGGTTTTGGTGCCCACCTGACCTGTTACCAGTGAGACAACGTTTCGATCGTCAAGATCATCAGATCAATCACACAATGCAACGGCGCACGGATAGCCTCGATGAACCTCGCGTAGCACAGCCCTGTCATCCAGCACCAATGTGCGCTACTTGCAACACCAAACATTATACTAATCATTTTAATTCAATAGATTTTTATTAAAAGCTCAATATCGCGCAGATCACATGTCACAGACACACATTTATTTATGGTCACAGTTTGTCGTATAACACGGGATCACCTCCCTTTTCGCGTACAGGGTGCTCTCACTGCTCTGTCCTCGCTGTTACACACACGGGCACGACACGATGATACACGCTACTACGGTCACCTACCACTTATTTCTAATACCGCTGCAATCTACACCGCCTGGATATTCATTACGTGCGGCGCGGTGACCACGGCACCTTCTCCAAAGTTATTTGCAAGTTTCAACTGCTCACTGGAACACCAACAAAGACAGAACTCAGAAGGACTGTATGTTCGCATTTCTCCGTATGTGCCTGTGTGTGTGTGTGTGTGTGTGTGTGTGTGTGTGTGTGTGCGCGCGCATAGTGAAACTGACTGGATATTGGCTATAAGGTAATGAACTTATAATGAGCACACAGGTGTGTGCACGCTCATGCACACACATTCAGAACACAGCTGGTCTTTTCATGAGCGTTCAAAAAGCTGATTAACCATTCCTTTTAGGAGCCAATCAAAGCTCAGCTCCACCATTCTATCCTTTTAGGAGCCAATCATAGCTCAGCTCCACCATTCTATCCTTTTAGGAGCCAATCAAAGCTCAGCTCCACCATTCTATCCTTTAGGAGCCAATCAAAGCTACCGCAGCTCCACCATTCTATCCTTTAGGAGCCAATCAAAGCTCAGCTCCACCATTCTATCCTTTTAGGAGCCAATCATAGCTCAGCTCCACCATTCTATCCTTTTAGGAGCCAATCAAAGCTCAGCTCCACCATTCTATCCTTTTAGGAGCCAATCATAGCTCAGCTCCACCATTCTATCCTTTTAGGAGCCAATCAAAGCTCTTCTCCACCATTCTATCCTTTTAGGAGCCAATCAAAGCTCTTCTCCACCATTCTATCCTTTTAGGAGCCAATCAAAGCTACCGCAGCTCCACCATTCTATCCTGTTAGGAGCCAATCATAGCTCAGCTCCACCATTCTATCCTTTTAGGAGCCAATCATAGCTCAGCTCCACCATTCTATCCTTTTAGGAGCCAATCAAAGCTCTTCTCCGCCATTCTATCCTTTAGGAGCCAATCAAAGCTCAGCTCCACCATTCTATCCTTTAGGAGCCAATCAAAGCTACCACAGCTCCACCATTCCATCAGTGTAAAAAAACAAACAAGCAGGAAGGGTAGGATCAAGGATCAAGGGGCGGATGAGCATGGGGGCAGGGGGGGGGGGGGGTCTATGAGGAAAATGAATGAGGAATCCACTAGTGGAACAGGCTGGTAAGGTCACTGCGCAGGTCTATGGATGGGAAATAAAAATGGCCGTTGGTCTTTGTAGAGTGCAAGGTAGAGGTAGAGTGCAAGCTAGGCATGGCCTACTTGTGCATGAGCGGAGCGAGCTAATACTCATGAAATTACCTATAAAGGTCTCTTATTTATGTCATCATTACATCATCACCTAAACTGGCCAATCAGAAAGACTGTGCAGAACTGCTGCTGTCCTCTTCTTGCACATGTACAGTAATACCCCTACAGTATTACCCTTACAGTAATACCCCTACAGTAATACCCCTACAGTAAATACCCCTACAGTTATACCCCTACAGTAATACCCCTACAGTAAATACCCCTACAGTAATACCCCTACAGTAAATACCCCTACAGTAATACACCTACAGTAATACCCCTACAGTAAATACCCCTACAGTAAATACCCCTACAGTAATACACCTACAGTAATACCACTACTCTGTCATAGTTGTCATAGCTTTATGGTAGTATAGTAGTGCTTAGTTGTAGTATGCTATAGCATGTTAGAATGTATAGTTTAGTTGTAGTATTCCATAGTTGTAGTAAGTATTTATGTGTCTGTTTAACTGCTCAGTTGTAGTATGTTTAGTTTTAGACGTATAGTTTAGTTGTAGCTTATATATACAGTATATGTCCTGTCTAGTTCCTGTCTAGCTGTCTGTTTAACTTACTGCTCTAGTCTGTTGCACTACGTCACTTACTGTTCTTGTATTGTTTGTATTTGTCCTTTTTCTTATTGCACTGTCTATTGTCTTATTGCACTGGGGAACAATGGAAAAACATACACTGGAGTGACAAATAAAGAACCTTGAACCTCGAGGGACGACCAAACACGGATCGCTTAACTTGCGGCCGCTAGCTCAAGCAGGAAACAAACAAACATTTCAAACAAATTAGAAATTTAGGATTAAAGTGAGAACAGTAAAGTGAAAACGTCCATCGTGGAGGTTAGGGTTAGATGCTGGAATGACATTTGTGACAATTTGATTGGCTGATACACGGAATGGAAGCATTAACTATAACGACAAGAGTGCTCCTCACTTCACACAAGTGTGATTTCTATTCTTTCAGTCTCCGCTGGCTGCCAGTTCCCACCTGAGGTTGTGTGCTAGTTCTGACTGCTCCACACCGTACTGAACAACTGATAACTTACATAATGTCTTGAGGCTCGGACTGCAGTTTAAGACATACAGGTCATCTCTGATCCATTTGAATCCTCCAAAGACGATGATGCGATCTCCCACCTTGCTGCAACGCATCCCAAAGGTTGGAGACGGTACTTTCCCCTTGGGCTCAACCTTCTTCCAGGAGAATGTTTCTGGAGTGAATCTCCACACATCATTGAGTTCTCCTCCTCTGCCATAACCACCAAATATGTACAGTTCTCCATTGTAGGTAAAAGCTGATTGACACCAATGTTGTTCAGCAGGGTGCTCTACATGAGGTGTGTCCAACCAGAGGTTGTTCTCCATGTCAAATACTCTAATTGTGTTGTAGCATTGACTTGTCCCTCTGCCTCCAAATACAAACATTTTTGTCCCAATGACAGTGGCAGAGTGACCCACTGAACCAGGAGGTTTTGGTCCTCCGGTGTTAACCAAAGACCAGACCATAGTGCTGGTGTCCAACTTGTACATGTCATTAGTGTATCCAGCTCCACTGGTGTATCCTCCGTGAACATACATGACCTTCCCCAAGACACAGGCTGAATGGTCCGTCCTCACTCCAGGAACAGTGCCAGAAACATGTGGTTTGGACCATGTGTGGGTGTCGACGTTAAAAGTATAAAGCAGGTTGCAGTAGTTGTGTCCGTAGCACTCAAACCCTCCCCAGAGGTAGACAATGTCCTCAACCAGCACAGCTGTGTGGCCGTAGCGCCTGGAGGGAACCTCACTGTGTGGTTCTCCTATTCCTGGTGATGTCACTGTGGTCAACTTCCTCCAGCGCAAAGACACCGTGTTAAAGACCTGCACATCAATCTGGTCCTCGTTCTCATCATCATTTCTTCCAAAGTAGTACAGCTTGTGTCCCACCGCTACACCAACACCACCATGTGGCGATCCCTTCTGATGTAACGTCCAGGAAAACATCTATAGCACAACACTTAACAGTAGACTAAATAAGCATGTTGTCTTCCTGCTCTGAAGATGAATAAAGAGCTCAAGGGACAAGAGACAAATACGCAGACATCTAACTTCTAAAGCCTTTAGAGTCTAGAAGTGTCTTGAAGAGATCTGTGTTGAAGAACTGAGTCTTGGAAAAGATTAAAACTGAATTCTCTCCAAGGCTATATACAGTATATAAAGGCCGAAAGGGACACTCTCTAGGTGGTCCTCAGACTAGCCATCCATCGTTGCTTCCAGTCATCCTGGTTCTCCATACATCCGGCCAGCTCCTCGGTGCTTTGTGCTACTGTGTCGTTCTTGAGTACATCCACATTATGTTAATGTGGGAGGTCCTCATGACAGGTGTCTGTGTGTTGGTTCCCATAGCAGCAGTTTACTGGCTGGCAGCTGTTGGTACAGTATATTGGTGTGACTCAGTGAGACAGATTTAAAAACATCCATATATGGACATAGAAGGGTCCCAGACAGATGGGTACAACGGGTAATGCATAGCCGGGTGGGCCATGGTTCTCCAACTCCACAATCGTTACCGACTCTACTGCTGGGCACCGGCCTAGTATACAAATCACACCTGGGTGAAGTGAGGGGCGGTCTTATCATCTTACAACATTGATTACATGTTTACTCGATGGGTGACAATGTTTGTTTAGGCTACCAAACAAACATTCAATTATCTTCACTGGCAAGTCATTTTTAAAACAAACACGGTTGAAAACGAACATTAAAGCTGTATATAGGAGAGGCTAGTGCCCCTCACAAATGTGGAGGTTGCTGGAACAACAGTGGTTAGAGAACTTACAGCATTAGACGGCCCTCTGATCTCAAAGACAAGTTTCAGCGGCGTTTTTGCCATTAGGCAGACCAGGCAGTTACCTGGGGCGCCATGAGGGGAGGGGGGCACCGGGGCGAGCGCCAGACCAGAGCCTTATAGTGGGAGAGTTGCAATATTCCCGTTCAGTCCTATGTCCCCTAGGGGGCGCTACGCTCTTCTGGAGGAGCATAGAGCCAACAGCACCCCATTCACACACTGTTAACAACTGACAATCTGCTGGAGGAGCATAGAGCCAACAGCAGCCCATTCACACACTGTTAACAACTGACAATCTGCTGGAGGAGCATAGAGCCAACAGCACCCCATTCACACACTGTTAACAACTGACAATCTGCTGGAGGAGCATAGAGCCAACAGCACCCCATTCACACACTGTTAACAACTGACAATCTGCTGGAGGAGCATAGAGCCAACAGCACCCCATTCACACACTGTTAACAACTGACAATCTGCTGGAGGAGCATAGAGCCAACAGCACCCCATTCACACACTGTTAACAACTGACAATCTGCTGGAGGAGCATAGAGCCAACAGCACCCCATTTACACACTGTTAACAACTGACAATCTGCTGGAGGAGCATAGAGCCAACAGCACCCCATTCACACACTGTTAACAACTGACAATCTGCTGGAGGAGCATAGAGCCAACAGCACCCATTCACACACTGTTAACAACTGACAATCTGCTGGAGGAGCATAGAGCCAACAGCACCCCATTCACACACTGTTAACAACTGACAATCTGCTGGAGGAGCATAGAGCCAACAGCAGCCCATTCACACACTGTTAACAACTGACAATCTGCTGGAGGAGCATAGAGCCAACAGCACCCCATTCACACACTGTTAACAATGACAATCTGCTGGAGGAGCATAGAGCCAACAGCACCCCATTCACACACTGTTAACAACTGACAATCTGCTGGAGGAGCATAGAGCCAACAGCACCCCATTCACACACTGTTAACAACTGACAATCTGCTGGAGGAGCATAGAGCCAACAGCACCCCATTTACACACTGTTAACAACTGACAATCTGCTGGAGGAGCATAGAGCCAACAGCACCCCATTCACACACTGTTAACAACTGACAATCTGCTGGAGGAGCATAGAGCCAACAGCACCCCATTCACACACTGTTAACAACTGACAATCTGCTGGAGGAGCATAGAGCCAACAGCACCCCATTCACACACTGTTAACAACTGACAATCTGCTGGAGGAGCATAGAGCCAACAGCAGCCCATTCACACACTGTTAACAACTGACAATCTGCTGGAGGAGCATAGAGCCAACAGCACCCATTCACACACTGTTAACAACTGACAATCTGCTGGAGGAGCATAGAGCCAACAGCACCCCATTCACACACTGTTAACAACTGACAATCTGCTGGAGGAGCATAGAGCCAACAGCACCCCATTCACACATTGTTAACAACTGACAATCTGCTGGAGGAGCATAGAGCCAACAGCAGCCCATTCACACATTGTTAACAAACTGACCATCTCACGAGACGCCCCGTATCGGAGACTGTCTGTGAGTCCTATTGGGGATAGGAGTAGCAGTAGGAGGATGCATAAATGCGTTGGACTCAGATATTTAATCCAGCTTTAATGACCTAAAACCCTTTATTTTAGTTGTTCTTTAATAATAGGACAAGATAAACTTTACAGAGACGTAGGGTATGTTCGGAAATACAAACTGGGTGCGCACCGAGTTTATTTGGGTTGGTGGGCGTGGTCGTCACTGAGTGCATTGCGTGAGCCTGATTTACGAACGAGCAGTTAAAACCAGACAACACACCTCACTCAAAAATGATGAGAATCACTGCCAGAGCCATATAAATCCTCTCTTATGGGGGTCCCCCTGGAAAGTATTTTCAAATGGGGGTCTGCATGGTTTTATTTGATAAATGTGCAGGTCCTTGACATTGACAGACATGAAAAAGTTGGGGGACCACAGTACAATGCTTAGCCATAGCCTAGCTTCCTAGCTCACAACAGTTGCATTGCTTTTCATTGAACGGCAGCGCTCGAGACACAGCTGTGACGCAATCAAACCTTCCACACCGGCCAACCCCGTCTCCAGCGTAGGGTTGTTCAGTGCGTGCACTAAACACACCGGTGTGAATAAACGAACAAAATGCCCCAAATACACCAGGTATAAACGAACGACAACAGGGCAGTCCAGTGCGTTTAGGGTGTATTTCCGAACGCACCCGTAGTCTTGACTGAACGATACATTAAAACAATTGTCATTTTGCATACAGTACGTACCTAAAATAGTTCTTATTTGTGCCGTTCTCGTAGAAAACAATGTATTCTGAACTGCAGTTAGGACTCAGAGAGGCTCTGTATAGTCATGTGACGACTGGCTGCTCCACTCTGGTTTCTGACCCCTCAATATCGCAACTCTCCCACTATAAGGCTCTGCACCAGACATGCTTTAAAACAGTGGTTTTCAACCTTTTTCATCTCAGGGACCACCGTTTATTCAGGATTTGAGCCACGGACCACTATTTGAGGATATTTTAGCCCCACAGACGCCAAATCTAAAGATTTATTTTCCTTTTGTCCACAATTCCAGGCTGGATTTGGGAAACAAAACAAGCAAAACTACATTTCAAAATGGCTAATTCAGATGATGAATATTTTAACTCTTGAGAGCGTAAAAATGCAACCAAATGGACCCGCAAGGTTCCATTTGGTTTCATTTTTACGTTCTCAAGAGTTAGATCTGGTTAACCAACTTCGCTGAGGACCACCTGGAATCCTCTCAAGGATCACTGGTGGTCCCCGGACCACTGGTTGAAAACCCCTGCTTTAAAAGGATCCCAGGCTAATAAGCCTCATTACATTATACTTGTCCTCTATAACTAGAATTGAACATTTAAAACATATAATATGTTCTTCAGTTTAAAATAGTGTCTGTATACTGTAGGTATGACGTCACAGGAGAAAACCAGAGCAGAACTCCCACTATGGGACTCTGGACATCAATTAATACACTTGACACCACTATGTTAACTAATGGCAAGTATTTCACACAGCGTAAAATCTGAACTATCCCTTTAACTGAGAAAAAGGTTGCTTTAAATTCCTTTCTTTTGTAAATAAGTGCCATCTCTTGTTGTTTGTCACGCTCACCTTCATTATCTGTGTGCAGGACTGTGCACAGATGGCCTCAGGGGAGAGTTGTATGCAGGGGCGGATCTAGGCAAGGACATGGGGGGGGCAATGCCCCCCTAAATGCCCAGTCCACCCCACCAAACACAATGGCATGCAAAACAACCCAAGATATTTCAAATTAAAGTGCTTATATTTAAAATGATGTGAAACACTACTACTGCTACTAACTAACTACAGCTGTGTCACCACTAAACCAACAGCATTTCATCATTGAAAACAGAAAACTCTCTGAGTCAGACCTTTAGCTTTATGCATGCTGCGTGTCTGCAACTTCAACAACAACTGATGTTATTATTGATGCTTTACTTGACTAATAAAAGTCCTGGAACTGAAAATGGTATGGGTGCGACTTCATCCGCACCCATGAAGCCGCCCCCATACCATTTTCTCCTGCCCCCCCAATTGGGAAATGTTACATCCGCCCTGGTTGTATCCACTGTGAATACATATCAGAGCCCGCCATAAGGAATACATTGTGTGGGCGTGTTTGTTATACACACACACACACACCACACACACACCACACACACACACACACACACACACACACACACACACACCACACACACACACACACACACACACAGTGAGGTCTCCAGGGTTGTATATCTGATGCATAAATGGATGCGTCGGTATCAGTATTATCTTCATGAATACACAAGCTGCCATTATTCTAAAACACATTATTCACCAACTATCTCTGATTGAGCTCCATTAGCATAATGCCTGCCTGTTGTTCCTGGATATTCTAGACACATTTTTACAGTACTGTCGCAGGATGTAGTGTTGTAGTCGAGACTACCTGAATCCAGACCAAAGACAAGACCAAGACCGATAGGGGTTGAGACCAAAACCAGACCGAGACGATCACAGACTTGGTCAAGACCAGATCAAGACGGGTCTAGCACCTAGAGGAGTCGAGAACAACCCTAGTGAAAAAATCCTATAATATTCCAATAGAAAAGTCCTATCAGATTTTGGAACAAATCCTATTGGATTCCCAATAGGATTCCTATAATAATCCTATTCCCATAGGATTCCTATGGGATTTTTACGAAAATGATTCTTTTGGAATCCTTTTGGATTCCAAATAGGATAGGAAATCCAATAGGATTTGTTCCAAAATATGAGAGGACTTTTCTAAAATCCTATGGGATTTTTTGACTAGGGAAGACCAAGACCTAGAGAGGTGGAGATCGAGACCGAGGCTAAGACCTAGAGAGGTGGAGACCAAGACCGAGGCTAAGACCTAGAGAGGTGGAGACCGAGGCCGAGACTAAGACCTAGAGAGGTGGAGGTACCGAGTCTAAGACCTAGAGAGGTGGAGAAGCTCCGCACCACCGCCCAGGACCCCTCTACCGCTCACACTCTCGGTCCCGCGACTCCCCCGGTGGAGAGGGGAGACCGAGGCCGAGGCTAAGACCTAGAGAGGTGGAGGACCAGGACCGAGGCTAATGGATAGAGAGGTGGTGACCGAGGCGAGGCTAAGGACCGTCTCCGAGAGGTGGAGACCGAGACGAGGCTAAGACCTAGGAAGGTGGAGAACCGAGGACTAAGACCTAGAGAGGTGGAGACGAGGCAAAGACCTAAGAGAGGCTGGAGGACCGAGACCGAGGCTAAGACTTGGTGAAGGTTGGAGACGAGGCTAATGACCTAGAGAGGTGGAGGACCGAGACGAGGCTAAGACCTAGTGAGGTGGAGACCGAGGCTAAGATCTAGTGAGGTGGAGAAGGAGGCTAAGACCTAGAGAGGTGGAGACCGAGGCCGAGGCTAAGACCTAGAGAGGTGGAGACCGAGGCCGAGGCTAAGACCTAGAGAGGTGGAGACCGAGACTAAGACCTAGAGAGGTGGAGACTGAGACTAAGACCTAAAGAGGTGGAGACCGAGGCTAAGACCTAGAGAGGTGGAGACCGAGACCGAGACCTAGAGAGGTGGAGACCGAGGCTAAGACCTAGAAAGGTGGAGACCGAGACCGAGGCTAAGACCTAGAGAGGTGGAGACCGAGACCGAGACCTAGAGAGGTGGAGACCGAGGCTAAGACCTAGAAAGGTGGAGACCGAGGCCGAGGCTAAGACCTAGAGAGGTGGAGGCCGAGGCTAAGACCTAGAGAGGTGGAGACCGAGACCGAGGCTAAGACCTAGAGAGGTGGAGACCGAGACCGAGGCTAAGACCTAGAGAGGTGGAGACCGAGGCCGAGGCTAAGACCTAGAGAGGTGGAGACCGAGACCGAGGCTAAGACCTAGAGAGGTGGAGACCGAGGCCGAGGCTAAGACCTAGAGAGGTGGAGACCGAGGCCGAGGCTAAGACCTAGAGAGGTGGAGACCGAGGCCGAGGCTAAGACCTAGAGAGGTGGAGACCGAGGCCGAGGTCCTCTGGCGTTGACCAAAGACCAGATCATAGTGCTGGTGTCCAACTTGTACATGTCATTAGTGTATCCAGCTCCACTGGTGTATCCTCCGTGAACATACATGACCTTCCCCAAGACACAGGCTGAATGGTTCATCCTCAGTCCAGGAACAGTGCCAGAACCATGTGGTTTGGACCATGTGTGGGTGTCAACATTAAAAGTATAAAGCAGGTTGCAGAGATTGTGTCCGTAGCACTCAAACCCTCCCCAGACGTAGACAATGTCCTCAACCAGCACAGCTGTGTGGCCGTAGCGCCTGGAGGGAACCTCACTGTGTGGTTCTCCTATTCCTGGTGATGTCACTGTGGTCAACTTCCTCCAGCGCAGAGACACCGTGTTGAAGACCTGCACATCAATCTGGTCCTCGTTCTCATCATCATTTCTTCCAAAGTCGTACAGCTCTAGTCCCACCGCTACACCAACACCACCATGTGGCGATCCCTTCTGATGTAACGTCCAGGAAAACATCTATAACACAACATTTAACAGTAGACTAAATAAGCATTTTGTCTTCCTGCTCTGAAGATGAATAAAGAGCTCAAGGGACAAGAGACAAATACGCAGACATCTAACTTCTAAAGCCTTTAGAGTCTAGAAGTGTCTTGAAGAGATCTGTGTTGAAGAACTGAGTCTTGGAAAAGATTAAAACTGAATTCTCTCCAAGGCTATATACAGTATATAAAGGCCGAAAGGGACACTCTCTAGGTGGTCCTCAGACTAGCCATCCATCGTTGCTTCCAGTCATCCAGGTTCTCCATACATCCAGCCAGCTCCTCGGTGCTTTGTGCTACTGTGTCGTTCTTGAGTACATCCACATTATGTTAATGTGGGACGTCTTCATGACAGGTGTCTGTGTGTTGGTTCCCATAGCAGCAGTTTACTGGCTGGCAGCTGTTGGTGTATTGGTGTGACTCAGTGAGACAGATTTAGAAATATCCATATATGGGCATAAAAGGGGCCCAGACATGGGTACAATGGGTATTGCATAGCCGGATGGGCCATGGATCTCCACCTCCACAATCGTTACCGACTCTACTGCTGGGCACCGGCCTAGTATATACAAATCACACCTGGGTGAAGTGAGGGGCGGTCTTATCATTTTACAACATTGATTACAACATAATGTCACAGGTTTACTCGATGGGTGACAATGTTTGTTTAGGCTACCAAACAAAAATTCAATTATCTTCACTGGCAAGTCATTTATATAATAAACACGATTGAACGAACATTAAAGCTGTACATAGGAGGGGCTAGTGGTCACAAATGTGGAAGTGGCTGGAACAACAGTGGTTAGAGAACTTTCAGCATTAGACGGCCCTCTGATCTCAAAGACTAGTTTCCTCATGCATGTATGACAGACACAAAGAGAGGAGTTGGTGTTCTTTATGCATGGAATTGAAACAAACATTAACTTGACCTTATCTCACCTACAGAGTCTCATTATGACAGAGGTTAAACTAGGACCAATTCAACTCATTCCACCCTTTAATGGAGTCTCATTATGAAGTTGGTCCACCTGGACGTCTTACTACAACCAATTACAAAGATCAAACCAGACCTGGCTGACCTCCAACACTCTGTAGATGAATGACCTCCACTTTCTAAAGCCCCTTGCCAGTGGCTTCATCAATGTTCACAGAAACAGCTACTTTAATGCAACAAAAGTAATTATCAGGTTCACCACCTTTGTGTTTGTCACAACTGTTTTTCCTTTTCCCCATGATCAAGTATACTCACAACAACTACATTAAAGCAATCAGAATACTTACATAGTTATTGGTATGATCTATTACTTCACTTTAGCCACAATGTAGATCATTTGGTGTTCATATACTCACAACAGGTAAGATCCTAGTAGTGATAATTTGATTGACTGAGCAAAGTAGATCAGCACTCAGTGGAGTGCAAAGCTGCCCATGGCCTACTTGTGTGTGAGTGGAGTGAGCTAATACTCATGAGATTAGCTATAAAGGTCTCTTATTCATGTCATCATTACATCGTCACCTAAATTGGCCAATCAGAATACCCCGAGGGTCGACCGACCACCGCGCACGGATCACTTAACTTGTGGCTGCTAGCTCAAGCAGGGAACAAACAAACAATTATAAACAATTAGAAATTCAGGATTAAAGGGAGGGCAGCAAAGTGAAAACGGCCATCATGGAGGTTAGGGTTAGATCCTGGAATGACATTTGTGACAATTTGATTGGCTGATACACGGAATGTGACGCATGCAGTATGGTGGCATGAGTGCTCCTCACTTCACACAAGAGTGATTTCTGTTCATTCAGTCATTGCTGGCTGCCAGTTCCCACCTGAGGTTGTGTGGTAGTTCTGACTGCTCCACACCGTACTGAACAACTGATAACTTACATAATGTCTTGAGGCTCGGACTGCAGTCTAAGACATACAGGTCACGAGGAAGTATGCATCCTCCAAAGAGGATGATACGATCTCCCACCATGCAGCAGCACATCCTACAGGTTGGAGACGGTACTTTCCCCTTGGTCTCAACCTTCTTCCAGGAGAAGGTCTTTGGAGTGAATCTCCACACATCATTGAGGTATCCTCCTCGGCCCAAACCACCAAATATGTACAGGTCTCCATTGTAGGTAAAAGCTGAATGAGCCCAACGTTGTTCAGGAAGATGCTTTACATGAGGTGTGTCCAGCCAGTGGTTGTTCTCAGCATCAAACACTCTGGTGTAGCATTGACCTGTCCTGCAGCCTCCAAATACAAACATTTTTGTCCCAATTATAGTGGCAGAGTGATCCTCTGAACAAGGAGGTTTAGGTCCTCTGGTGTTGACCAAAGACCAGACCATAGTGCTGGTGTCCAACTTGTACATGTCATTAGTGTATCCAGCTTCTCTGGTGACCCCACTGTGAACATACATGACCTTCCCCAAGACACAGGCTGAATGGTACCTCCTCACTCCAGGAACAGTGCCAGAAACCTGTGGTTTGGACCATGTGTGGGTGTCGACGTTAAAAGTATAAAGCAGGTTGCAGTAGTTGTGTCCGTAGCATTCACACCCTCCCCATAGGTAGACAATGTCCTCAACCAGCACAGCTGTGTGGCCGTAGCGCCTGGAGGGAACCTCACTGTGTGGTTCTCCTATTCCTGGTGATGTCTCTGTGGTCAACTTCCTCCAGCGCAAAGACACCGTGTTGAAGACCTGCACATCAATCTGGTCCTCATTGTTCTCATCATCATTTCTTCCAAAGTAGTACAGCTCTAGTCCCACCGCTACACCAACACCACCATGTGGCGATCCCTTCTGATGTAACGTCCAGGAAAACATCTATAGCACAACAGTTAACAGTAGACTAAATAAGCATGTTGTCTTCCTGCTCTGAAGATGAATAAAGAGCTCAAGGGACAAGAGACAAATACGCAGACATCTAACTTCTAAAGCCTTCAGAGTTTAGTAGTGTCTTGACGAGATCTGTGTTGAAGAACTGAGTCTTGGAAAAGATTAAAACTGAATTCTCTCCAAGGCTATATACAGTATATAAAGGCCGAAAGGGACACTCTCTAGGTGGTCCTCCGACTAGCCATCCATCGTTGCTTCCAGTCATCCTGGTTCTCCATACATCCGGCCAGCTCCTCGGTGCTTTGTGCTACTGTGTCGTCGTTAAGTACATCCACATTAAGTTAATGTGGGACGTCCTCATGACAGGTGTCTGTGTGTTGGTTCCCATAGCAGCAGTTTACTGGCTGGCAGCTGTTGGTGTATTGGTGTGACTCGGTGAGACAGATTTAGAAACATCCATATATGGACATAAAAGGGACCCAGACAAATGGGTACAATGGGTATTGCATAACCGGGTGGGCCATGGCTCTCCAACTCCACAATCGTTACCGACTCTACTGCTGGGCACCGGCCTAGTATATACAAATCACACCTGGGTGAAGTGAGTGGCGGTCTTATCATCTTACAGCATTGATTACAACATAATGTCACAGGTTTACTCGATGGGTGACAATGTAAACATGAAACCAAATGAACCCTTGCAGATCCATTTGGTTGCATGTTTACACTCTCAAGAGTTAAAATATTCATCATGTTAATTATCCCAAGTCTACACAACTAGATAATGTAGAAGATTAATGGTCATTTTGATCTGTATGTTGAACTGTTTTACTTTTGTCAACAATGCTAGGATGATTTCAGAGAAAACAAAAGAAATCTTCAGCTTTGAGGTCTATCAAATGGTGGTCCGTTGCTCCATCCGTTCCTATTTTGGGACACCCAAATTTAAATGCTCACAACTCCTACAAAAATGCTCAAATTTCCTTGAGTGATGCATCATATGAAAGCTTACATTGTATACTTTAATAATCTGTAAAAAACAGAAAATGGACCTTGGCCTACTTGAGGCATAAAGTACCAGGTGCTGTCACATATACATTTGGTACAGTATCACCATCAAATATACAAATATACAATTCAACATAAATCATCATAAACATTGGCATATTATTCAAAACACGACTACATATTCTGCAACATGACGGCAATAGAACCAAACAAGGCACCATGTAATGTATCAAACTGGCAGACATTTACTTTGTAGGTCAAGAACGCGCACAGTCAAGAGCTAGGAACACCACACTGCGAACTGCGGACTTTGGACGCAGCGTTTTGAGGTCACATGACGTGTTTTTGAATGGCTGTGGATGGGAAATAAAAATGTCCGTTGCGGCAAAGTGCCACCTGGCCGTGCGTCCTCAGGACGCTGGTCTTTGTAGAGTGCAAGGTAGAGGTAGAGTGCAAACTAGGCATGGACTACTTGTGCGTGAGCGGAGCGAGCTAAGGGCCCTGATACACCTAGCAATGTTTTGATCAACATCAACAAGCAACGTCAATTATCAACGTTGACTTTTCACCTTTCTGTAGAAAATGATCAACTCCTGGTTGTTCAGAAAAGTCAGATCGTTAGCGCCCTCTACTGGGAACAACAAAAACAAGGATTTTGTAACTTTTGTAACTTTTATTAATGAACATTTTGAGTTGGGTGGCAGCTAGGGCATTAACCAAACATGTTTTTTGGTAGTCGAATTGAATACTTTGGTAGTTGAATTATTGTCGACTATTCTATAGTAATATATCAAAAAAAAAAAGTGCAATTCTGGGCTTCTCATTGAAACAGTGCCTGCATATTACACTACTGTAACCCAGTTACAGTATGACATGAAAAATAAGCAATCAACCAACAATAACTACCAACACCACAGCACACCAATATATGTCTGCTAAAAAAATACATTGATTGTCAGCGAATAACGAATAGCGAATTAATAGTCGAATAGTGTTTTCCTAGTCGAATAATCGAATATTTAGTTAATGCCCTAGTGGCAGCTGGGTGAAAATGATTCAATGGAAACTAAGAATTATTTTTTATTTTTTTCCTGAGAGCCGCTAGGGTCCATTTGGTTCACATTTGTACACTAAGGAAAAAAATTGAATTCCCCTTTTTAATGGGAGGTGTTGCCTGTTGCCATGTGTCTCATCATGTTGCCTCGTTGATTAGACATTGCTAGTTGATATTGATCAAAATATTGCTAGTGTATCAGGGCCCTAATACTCATGACATTAGCTATAAAGGTCTCTTATTTATGTCATCACCTACTGGCCAATCAGAAAGACTGTACAGAACTGCTGCTATCCTCTTCTTGCACATGTACAGTAATACCCCTACAGTGATACCCCTACAGTAATACCCCTACAGTAACACCCCTACAGTAATACCCCTACAGTAATACCCCTACAGTAATACCCCTACAGTAATACCCCTACAGTAATACCCCTACAGTAATACCCCTACAGTAACACCCCTACAGTAATACCCCTACAGTAATACCCCTACAGTAATACCCCTACAGTAATACCCCTACAGTAACACCCCTACAGTAATACCCCTACAGTAATACCCCTACAGTAATACCACTACTCTGTCATAGTTGTCATACAGTAGCTTTATGTTAGTATAGTAGTGCTTAGTTGTAGTATGCTATAGCATGTTAGAATGTATAGTTTAGTTGTAGTATTCCATAGTTGTAGTAAGTATTTATGTGTCTGTTTAGCTTCTTAGTTGTAGTATGTTTAGTTTTAGACGTATAGTTTAGTTGTAGCTTATATATACAGTATATGTCCTGTCTAGTTCCTGTCTAGCTGTCTGTTTTAACTTACTTGCCACTTTATAATTATACCTGGTTGTAGCTTAGAAACCTTCACCCCACTTTACGCTGTTACAGTTGCACTTTAATGCTCTAGTCTGTTGCACTACATCACTTACTGTTTCTTGTTGTCTCCACCGTAGGTGGTGACTATAAAACGCCCTCTGTCCATGCACGTAGCCCGTCTGTGCCCTCGATCTGTCCCTTCTCCCAACTATGACGTCATGATGATGTCATAGTTGAGCTAGGAGGGCTGTGAGCTAGGAGGACCCTTGAGGACCCTGAGATGACATAAAGCTTGGGGGGCCTGAGCTAGGAGGACCCCTGAGCTAGAATGAGCCTTGAGATGATGTCATAAAGAGTTTTTATTTTTTCATTTTGTTGGAAACTATTTTGAAATATGCACTCGTTCAAACCTGACCCCAGACATTTTTTTTTCTTGAACTCTGTATATAACTCTGTATATAGAAGTAGTTCTGTACTTCTTCCTAATTATATATTAAATGACGATACTGTGTTTGTTGTCATGATTTGTCACGACCCGAGTTGGCTTTGGCAGCGGCTCAATCGTGTTTTTATTAACCATTTTCGAAAAGTCTATGAGGAAAATGAATGAGGAATCCACTAGTGGAACAGGGGCGGTGACGTCACTGCACATCACTATATGTCCTGACATACACTGGAGTGACAAATAAAGAACCTTCTAGCTCAAGCTAGCTCAAGCAGGGAACAAACAAACGATTACAAATTTAGGATTAAAGTGAGAGCAATAACGTGAAAACGTCCATCGTGTTGGTTAGGGTTGGATGCTGGAATGGCATTTGTGACAATTTGATTGGCTGATACACGGAATGTGAAGCATTAAGTATAACAACAACAAGAGTGCTTTTCACTTCACACAAGTGTGATTTTTATTATTTCAGTCTCCGCTGGCTGCCAGTTCCCACCTGAGGTTGTGTGGTAGTTCTGACTGCCCCACACCGTACTGAACAACTGATAACTTACATAATGTCTTGAGGCTCGGACTGCAGTCTAAGACACACAGGTCATCAGAGGATGACCATAGTAGCCCTGTACCATCCTCTACAATCCGTTTGAATCCTCCAAAGAGGATGATACGATCTGCACTTTAATGCTCTAGTCTGTTGCACTACATCACTTACTGTTTCTTGTTGTCTCCACCGTAGGTGGTGACTATAAAACGCCCTCTGTCCATGCACGTAGCCCGTCTGTGCCCTCGATCTGTCCCTCCTCCCAACTATGACGTCATGATGATGTCATAGTTGAGCTAGGAGGGCTGTGAGCT
Organism: Benthosema pterotum; assembly: GCA_039105355.1. Taxonomy (NCBI): domain Eukaryota; kingdom Metazoa; phylum Chordata; class Actinopteri; order Myctophiformes; family Myctophidae; genus Benthosema; species Benthosema pterotum. The sequence goes on from CM076965.1 coordinate 8,487,639, forward strand.
AGGAGGACCCTTGAGGACCCTGAGATGACATAAAGCTTGGGGGGCCTGAGCTAGGAGGACCCCTGAGCTAGAATGAGCCTTGAGATGATGTCATAAAGAGTTTTTATTTTTTCATTTTGTTGGAAACTATTTTGAAATATGCACTCGTTCAAACCTGACCCCAGACATTTTTTTTTTCTTGAACTCTGTATATAACTCTGTATATAGAAGTAGTTCTGTACTTCTTCCTAATTATATATTAAATGACAATATTGTGTTTGTTGTCATGATTTGTCACGACCCGAGTTGGCTTTGGCAGCGGCTCAATCGTGTTTTTATTAACCATTTTCGAAAAGTCTATGAGGAAAATGAATGAGGAATCCACTAGTGGAACAGGGGCGGTGACGTCACTGCACATCACTATATGTCCTGACATACACTGGAGTGACAAATAAAGAACCTTCTAGCTCAAGCTAGCTCAAGCAGGGAACAAACAAACGATTACAAATTTAGGATTAAAGTGAGAGCAATAACGTGAAAACGTCCATCGTGTTGGTTAGGGTTGGATGCTGGAATGGCATTTGTGACAATTTGATTGGCTGATACACGGAATGTGAAGCATTAAGTATAACAACAACAAGAGTGCTTTTCACTTCACACAAGTGTGATTTTTATTATTTCAGTCTCCGCTGGCTGCCAGTTCCCACCTGAGGTTGTGTGGTAGTTCTGACTGCCCCACACCGTACTGAACAACTGATAACTTACATAATGTCTTGAGGCTCGGACTGCAGTCTAAGACACACAGGTCATCAGAGGATGACCATCCCTCTGTACAATCCTCTACAATCCGTTTGAATCCTCCAAAGAGGATGATACGATCTCCCACCTTGCAGCAACACATCCCAAAGGTTGGAGACGGTACTTTCCCCTTGGTCTCAACCTTCTTCCAGGAGAATGTCTCTAGAATGAATCTCCACACATCATTGAGGTCTCCTGATCCTCTATAACCACTAAATATGTACAGGTCTCCATTGTAGGTAAAAGCTGAATGAGCCCAACGTTGTTCAGGAAGAGGCTTTACATAAGGTGTATCGAGGTGTAACCAGAGGTTGTTCTCCATGTCAAACACTCTGATGGTGTAATGTTGAAGCGTCGGCCCCCAGCCTCCAAATACAAACATTTTTGTCCCAATGATAGTGGCACAGTGACCCGCTGAACGAAAAGGACTAGGTCCTCTGGTGTTGACCAAAGACCAGACCAGAGTACTGGTGTCCAACTTGTACGTGTCACGAGTGAATCCATATCTACTGGTGTATCCTCCGTGAACATACATGACCTTTCCCAAGACACAGGCTGAATGGTACGTCCTCCCTCCAGGAACAGTGCCAGAAACATGTGGTTTGGACCATGTGTGGGTGTCGGCGTTAAAAGTATAAAGCAGGTTGCAGTAGTTGTGTCCGTAGCATTCACACCCTCCCCATAGGTAGACAATGTCCTCAACCAGCACAGCTGTGTGGTCGTAGCGCCTGGAGGGAACCTCACTGTGTGGTTCTCCTATTCCTGGTGATGTCACTGTGGTCAACTTCCTCCAGCGCAAAGACAGCGTGTTGAAGACCTGCACATCAATCTGGTCCTCATTGTTCTCATCATCATTTCTTCCAAAGTAGTACAGCTCTATTCCCACCGCTACACCAACACCACCATGTGGCCATCCCTTCTGATGTAACGTCCAGGAAAACATCTTTTACACAACACTTAATAGTAGACTAAATAAGCATGTTGTCTTCCTGCTCTGAAGATTAATAAAGAGCTCAAGGGAGAAGAGACAAATACGCAGACATCTAACTTCTAAAGCCTTTAGAGTCTAGAAGTGTCTTGAAGAGATCTGTGTTGAAGAACTGAATCTTGGAAAAGATTAAAACTGAATTATCTCCAAGGCTATATACAGTATATAAAGGCCGAAAGGGACACTCTCTAGGTGGTCCTCAGACTAGCCATCCATCGTTGCTTCCAGTCATCCTGGTTCTCCATACATCCGGCCAGCTCCTCAGTGCTTTGTGCTACTGTGTCGTTCTTAAGTACATCCACATTATGTTAATGTGGGACGTCCTCATGACAGGTGTCTGTGTGTTGGTTCCCATAGCAGCAGTTTACTGGCTGGCAGCTGTTGGTGTATTGGTGTGACCAGGGGGGCACCAGGGCGAGCGCCAGACCAGAGCCTTATAGTGGGAGAGTTGCAATATTCCTGTTCAGTCCTATGTCCCCTAGGGGGCGCTACGCTCTTCTGGAGGAGCATAGAGCCAACAGCACCCCATTCACACACTGTTAACAACTGACAATCTGCTGGAGGAGCATAGAGCCAACAGCACCCCATTCACACACTGTTAACTCATTGACCGCTAGGGGGACCTTCTTTGTTTCCTCTCCATTGCCGCGGCTCAAACCAGTTCGATCGGTAAAAAAGCCCTTATTTTGAAGCTCAGATCTCCTAAACAGGATGTGCTGTTTCTGTTATGCTGTGTCTGTTGTCTTGCCTAATCGGTCATCTGGCGATCTGCCCATATACATCCGGGTCACAAGTCAGGAAGAGCCGTGTAGCGCTAGTTGATTCACCAGTGCGACAACCCCATTCAGAGCGAAAACACAGGAGAGCCGTTTGAATGCATTGGATTGAATGGAAGTGAATGGGACAAAAAAAAAAGAGTTGTCGCTCAATTCTGTTCCAAATGAAAGTTAGCAACGGGATGATCATCAGACGATGCGCACGGACTAATAGTTGGATTAAAGAATGAAATCTACATCTCGTCGTGATACGAGCCGTCCGCGTTACCGGCAGTGGGGTTCTAACGGGATGTCCACGAGCCCCGCGTTATCGGCGCGAAGAGAATTAACAACTGTTTGTGTGTGTGTGTGTGTGTGTGTGTGTGTGTGTGTGTGTGTGTGTGTGTGTGTGTGTGTGTGTGTGTGTGTGTGTGTGTGTGTGTGTGTGTGTGTGTGTGTGTGTGTGTGTGTGTGCGCGTGTGTGTGTGCGTGTGTGCGTGTGTTATGTGAAATACCTTGTCAAGTGCTTTCAGTCAAGGTCTGCCAAATGGAGAAATGTGCTTCATAAATGCAATTCATTTCCCCACCATTCACCATGAGAACAGCTCCATTTAGTTCCATTAAAACCATTCACCATGAGAACATTTAGTTCCATTAATTCTCTCTCTCTCCCGGCAGTGTCTCTTTGTGTCTCTCATCCTCCCTGTGACTGACAGACAGTAATTGCTTTCTGTCACTCAAACTGATTAGTTCCTTGACCCTCCGCATGGCCTGTCACTCAAAAACACCAGCAGGAGAACAACCCTGAGAAACTCCAGTCTGGAATAATCCCACCAGAGTTCTTTATTAGAGTAATAAACTCTAGCCTGGAATAATCCCACCAGAGTTCTTTATTAGAGTAATAAACTCTAGCCTGGAATAATCCAACCAGAGTTCTTTATTAGAGTAAGAAACTCTAGTCTGGAATAATCCCACCAGAGTTCTTTATTAGAGTAATGAACTCTAGCCTGGAATAATCCCTCCAGAGTTCTTTATTAGAGTAATAAACTCTAGCATGGAATAATCCCACCAGAGTTCTTTATTAGAGTAATAAACTCTAGCATGGAATAATCCAACCAGAGTTCTTTATTAGAGTAATGAATCTTTGCCTGGAATAATCCCACCAGAGTTCCACGCATCTGAAACGGCACTTCAAAAACCAGTCTGGCCAGGAGGAGAGAATCTCGAATGGGAGAAAGTACAGATACTCCCATTGAATCCAATGCTATGGCTGAACAGAGACGTTTATTGGCTTAAAGCAACACGTGACGACGCTATTGGCTGAAAAGCAACACGTGACGACGCTATTGGCTTAAAGCAACACGTGATGACAGCTATTGGCTGAAAAGCAACACGTGATGACAGCTATTGGCTTAAAGCAACACGTGACGACGCTATTGGTTGAAAAGCATCATGTGACACCTAGTGTAGAACTGGCCACACCATACTGTGTACTGCGGACTTTGGATGCAGCGTTTTCAGGTCATGTGACGTGTTTTTTAATGGATGTTGTGGATGGGAAATAAAAATGGCCGTTGCGGCGAAGTGCCGCACAGCCGTGCGTCCTCAGGACGCAGGTCTTTGCGGGACTTTTCCGTAACGGACATTTTTATTTCCCATCCACATTCATTCAAATCTCCAAACATGGCGGAAAATCGTGTGCTCATTGCTCACACCCTAAGGAGGAATTCTACTTCCAAACAAACCACTCTGGCCTTCCAGCTTCATTGACAGCAGAACGCAATTTTGCAGTTAAATTGGCAAAATTACGGCATCTCAGGGTATTTTAATGCATTAACAGACCTCTCATCACTCTAGTGAATAATGACTTGTCATATAATCCATCTAACAAAGTCCATGACTTTAATGCTGGGCTGTTGCCTGAGTCCAATGCATTTTTGCCTACTTCACAATAGCACAGAGTTACAGTCTCGAGGGAATATCGCGAGAGTGACATTCACGGAAGTGTGTCACTTGAATGTGAATGAGGTGCGATTTCCCATGCCAATAAAGCTCCTTTGAAGTGAATTGCTACTGGGGAAAGTACTATTCTGCTCTTTAAGGCATCAATAGAATGCAAGCAAAGTGTCCAAAAATATCCTGTGACATGTCTTCTCTCATTTGTATGCACTGATTATTTTCTACCAAGGTATAGTCATTAATACAATAATAAAAATGTTTGTTCATGCCGTTTTCATGACATTAGAATGTATTCATGCACCAACTTCCTGTTTGGAGAGTGGCAAGGCCAATGGCAATCTGGCTTTGCTTCCTGACTCTAGATGAAGGGGGCGGGTACAAAAATAGGAGACCGGAAGAATGTTGGAGTCTATTCATTTGCAATGGTAGAATGAAGGTGAACACATAGGGTGACCCGATCCACTCTGTTCATTTGAGGGACAGAAGTGTTGCATGTGTGGGACAAGTGGAGTGGGGAAACGGGACAAAAAGGTAGTTAGCAAATTATTACCATCTTGATGTCAATATTCCAAAAGTATTCAGGATTCCATTTCATACATAGCAAAAAACAGCTGATCTAAAATCAAAAATAGCTGATCTACAATCTCAAAACGCGTCGCATTGCGACGCGTTTTGAGATTGTAGATCAGCTATTTTTGATACAATAGCATGCGATGTGAATATAGTGGTACCATGGGGGAATGCTTAAAAAAACACAGCAAGAAATGATACAACAGAAATCCAACTATTAGGGCACTACAAATTATCAGGGGCATTTTGAACACTGATGTCTGTCAGTCACAATGTGGGACAGAGTGTCAATTCGTGGGACGCTTGAAAAATCTTGAAAATGAGGGACTGTCCCACGCAAAGAGGGACATCTGGTCACCCTATGAACACAACTTATGATCCATTCCTTAACTCCATGGACACTGAACTAAATACTGGACCTTGTTATCACAAGGCATATAAAATTTACAAAGTAAAATGGCTTCTATTAGCTAAACAAATCAGGAGAGATTTCACTTTGTTATCAATTATTCTTTATCCCTCCAACCAACTCTCGCGAGATTTCTTGGGAGTCACGAAGAGTCTCTTTGTAATCTGCAATGTGACATACGACAGATGTTAGGAGACCATTTGTAGGCTTTGTAGTCCATGCTGCCTATATATAGTGGCCCCAAAGGAAGGTTGCAGATCTTCGTACATAGAGTATCCTTGGTGTCACTATTCCCCTCCCCTAGGAGCCGCCATTGGACTTGCCTCATGAAGAGAACAGAGTTGTCAGAACTCTGTCTCTAGATGGCACTGGTTGAGTCATGAAGATCAGGGTTGCAATGTCTGTTTGTTTCCTGCCAATACTGACTTGTTTTTTTTCCAAGGGGAGATTTGAGTCAGTTGGCCTGCTTTGGCCTTGTGTTTGCTTCTTTCTCTCAGAAGAGCTGGCAACCCTGGTGAAGGCCCTGTGCAGGAACAATCCTTCCAGTGCTAGCTGCGCCTGCACTCTGTTTGTCATGTTTGATCAGTAAAGGTATCCAAGGAGATTTGAGCACCTTGCATTATGTGCAGATTCTAAACAGGTGGTACATAGGGCTGTTCAGTGACCAATGATGAGCTCTTCCAAACTACTTAGGAAAATAATCACCTGCAGAGAGTTTTACTGACAGAAGGCGACTCATAGCCTGGCGACAGTGGAGTTTTATCATAGCCTGGCGACAGTGGAGTTTTATCATAGCCTGGCGACAGTGGAGTTTTATCATAGCCTGGCGACAGTGGAGTTTTATCATAGCGTGGCGACAGTGGAGTTTTATCAAACTTTGCAGGTTGGAGAGGTTAGTGTTTTGTTTATAATTAGAGGGAAATCCCACCCATTTTCAACATTTTGCTGTCATTAATATACCTTAGAGAGTTTCTGTGTTTCCTAGAAATGGAGGTCTGAAAAAAAACACACATTAAACACAACTTAATGACAGCATCAAGTTGTTTCACCATGTTAATGATTTTTCTTTTAGGTCCTAAACCAAATGGACCCTAGCGGGTTCATTTGGTTTACATTTGTACGCTCTCAGGAAAAAATCTTGAAAATGGGTGTAATTCCCCTTTAAGTGAAAGAGGAATGAGGAGCTTGAAGGACTGGACTGAGGTGATGAAGAATGGATTATAAAGATCTTCTATCTATCTATTTATCATCACAGGACAACATGATGTGGACCCTGTAGACCCCTGTGGACCCTGTAGACCCCTGTGGACCCCCCTGTGGACCCTGTAGACCCCTGTGGACCCCCCTGTGGACCCTGTAGACCCCTGTGGACCCCTGTGGACCCCCTGGTGAGTTGATGTTTATTTAAGTGTGGTTGCTCTCGGCTGGTGAGAGATTGTTGTTTTTTAAGTGCGGTTGCTCTCAGCTGGTGAGAGATTGTTGTTTTTGAGGTTGCTCTCAGCTGGTGAGAGATTGTTGTTTTTTAAGTGAGGTTGCTCTCAGCTGGTGAGAGATTGTTGTTTTTTAAGTGTGGTTGCTCTCAGCTGGTGAGAGATTGTTGTTTTTTAAGTGTGGTTGCTCTCAGCTGGTGAGAGATTGTTGTTTTTTAAGTGTGGTTGCTCTCAGCTGGTGAGAGTGTTTTTTGTTTTTTTTAAATGTGGTTGCTCTCAGCTGGTGAGAGATTGTTGTTTTATGTGCGGTTGCTTGAAGTAGAGAGAGGAGATCCGCACATCGTTTTAAAAGCTCCAAACATTTTATTCACAACAGAGCGGTAAAAAATACAACGTTTCGGCCTGAGGTGTCCTTCGTCAGGTATACTGTGGACAGCGCGACTAAGTACCGGTATATATGGGCTGGTACCTAGGCAGTGTTTCTCATGTCAATCATATGAGCCCGTGTGGTAAGTGTGGTTGCTCTCGGCTGGTGAGAGATTGTTGTTTTTTTAAGTGCGGTTGCTCTCAGCTGGTGAGAGATTGTTGTTTTTTAAGTGCGGTTGCTCTCGGCTGGTGAGAGATTGTTGTTTTTTAAGTGCGGTTGCTCTCAGCTGGTGAGAGATTGTTGTTTTTTAAGTGCGGTTGCTCTCAGCTGGTGAGAGATTGTTGTTATAAGTGTGGTTGCTCTCAGCTGGTGAGAGATTGTTGTTTTCTAAGTGCGGTTGCTCCCGGGTGGTGAGAGATTGTTGTTTTTTAAGTGTGGTTGCTCTCAGCTGGTGAGAGATTGTTGTTTTTTAAGTGTGGTTGCTCTCAGCTGGTGAGAGATTGTTGTTTTGTTTAGGTCGATGACAGCTGCTGGTATGAGTCTGTTTGGATTGTATAATATCACTTGTGTCATGAGTTCCTGTTTATATATATAGTGTGTATGGATTGTGAGCGTGTGTCAAAGGCACACGCACATGTTTGTTTTGGATACAATATCACTGCTTTTGTTGTCAGCTCTTGATTACTGTATATATACTGTGTGTGTGTGTGTGTGTGTGTGTGTGTGTGTGTGTGTGTGTGTGTGTGTGTGTGTGTGTGTGTGTGGGGCCATGGGTGCATACTGTACACTGCTTCGTGGTTGCATAAAATATGTGAGGGAGATCTTGTTTCTTCAGTGTGTGTGTGTGTGTGTGTGTGTGTGTGTGTGTGTGTGTGTGTGTGTGTGTGTGTGTGTGTGTGTGTGTGTGTGTGTGTGTGTGTGTGTGTGTGTGTGTGTGTTAAATATTGCCATATAATACCCACCTGCCTGCCGTTCGCTGCTTGTTGTCCAATAGTGATTGATGGATTGTATAGTGCTGCCATGAGCTCATCATCATTCCATTCCATGTGTGAACATTGTGTCTCTAATCCATGCTGTTAGGATGAAAGGACTTTGACTTATTTAGACTTGTGCCAAAAAAGCTAATGCTTTTAGCTAATGTCATGTTTTTAGGAGATTCATGATTGAGTTACCCTGTACATGCCTTTCTACTCATTTGGTGTGACACTTTGGGCTGTTCCCGTGTGAGAATGCGTGAAACGGACGCATACAATGTGACTGTCATGGACCACTGTGTGGTGTCAGGGATTGACAATAAGGTCTCCGAGGTACCCAGATAGCAAAATGCTTTGATTCAACATTGAATTTTGGTTATCTAACCAGAATTCAACGTTGAATCAATGCATTTTGCTATCTGGGTACTTACCCATCTGGCAAGTGCAAGTCAGGTTCTACTTGCCCTCAGGTCATGGTCACTTGCCCCCCAGGTTCCAGGTGGTCTCCAGTTAAGTTAGTTAACCAGATGTAACTCTTGAGAACGTAAAAATGAAACCAAATGGACCCTTGCGGGTCCATTTGGTTTCATTTTTACACTCTTGAGAGTTAAAATTCATCATATTAATTAGCCCAGGTCTACACTGTAGAAGATTAATGGTCATTTTGATGTGTTAATTTGCCTGTTTTGTTTCCCAAATCCAGCCTGGAATTGTGTACAGCTAGAAAGCAGGGAAAGACACAGAGGCAGAGTGCAATGACTGCCTTCAAGTCAAATGTATCTTGTGTTGTGTTTTAGTGGACTAAGTTGCACACTTGCCCGTTTGGGCAACCAGGTAGCAGTCTTCACTTGTCCCACCATTTTTTTTTACTTGCCCCGGGCAAGCGGGCAAGTGTTAGTGTCAACCCCTGTGTGTGTTACAATGTGAGTTCCCCACATGGCCTTTCCCTAATACGAGTAAGTAGCAGCACCAGCAGCATTTTAATGTAAGGCTATGATCAGCTTGGAAAGATATTTTCTCCTGTTTTGTTGTTATATCTCTAAGCATGGGATCTTAGAAGTTCTTCTAGACTTGTTTGATTGCACCAATAGCCCTACTGAGTAAAATACTAATTATTTCAAGTGTTTATCTCTGGTGCCACTTTCTCAGGACTGAGTACTGTAGTATAATAGTGATAACAATATAGTATGATGGTAATTAGTGCTGCCTATAGGCTTTTTTTCCGCAAAGCGTCATGCAGCGTAACAACTGTGGTCATTTGGTGTAACACATATTTTTTTTATTGAAATATGAAGTGAAATTCAAATTTGTTTTTTCATTTAGCACAACAAATGGATGACCATACCAAAAAAATGAATTGTGTATTTTAAACTGATTTTCTCTTCGGTGGAAGAACTTCTTGCAGCTAAATGGGTAAAATACCCTAGTCAGGAAAATATCAACATTGTAGAAAGACTTCTAATTGCCACAAGCATGTCAAGTTTAGGTTCAATGAAGACCTTAAACATAGCTGCTTACTATGACGTGCATTTCATTTATTTATTTTTATGTCATATACTTGTCTTTGCATTTTAAGCTATATTACACTGAATGACATTTTATGGGTCACATCTTAGAAAATGGACTGAAAAGGAATGTTGTGTACTATTTCCAGAACAGAAAATATTAAACTTAAACAATAGACACTCTAAGCTACCCAAAAAAGTTAAAACATTTTGTAAGAGAATACTTTTATTTTTTTTAAGGCTTGGAAACGCTTATTCGTCTTCGACCCGATTGCAGATTTTTTTCATGGAAATGTAAGGTGCCTGTGGAAAGCAACGCACCTCGTGGAGTAGTAGTACTTATAGTACTTATTGGACCCATAAGGAAATCCACTGATTGATGTTGAGTTTAGTCTCTTGCACCCAAAACTAAGGAGAACTTGTTAAAAATAACTATTTTGAACAACGCATATACACCAGTACAACAATTCACTCCGACATGTATGGGAGTACAAGTCTCAAAAAGTTGGAAGTTGGCAATACTCCAATCCACTGTGTGCTGTGCGTGGTATGATCAATTCAGGGTTTGTAGTAGACAAAAAAAAAAGTTATTTTACTTTACTTTTTTTTAAAGTTTCTGCCTGAGAGCATGGATTTAACACATAGGAACACGTAGGAATACAAATCTCTCCGTTCTTCTGTTTTGCAGTTGGACAGATTCATCGTTCTCTCGTGGGTTCTGTACACCAGCCATGATACGGATTGGAACAACTCGCTTCTTTTTGTAGTAGTTTCACATTGTTGGAAGTATATACATCAGTGCGGCCAACATCCAGGGGCGTAGCTAGCAATTCTGGGCCCCTTGCAAAGCTTTTCCACATGGGCCCCCTCGTTAAAGGGGAATTTCACCCATTTTCAACATTTTTTTTTTCTGAGAGCGTACAAATCCAACCAAATGAACCTGTTACGGTTCATTTGGTTCCATTTGTACGCTCTCAGAAGGAAAGAAGCGTCTAAAGAAATCCATTAACATGGTGAAAATACATCTTGATGATGTCATCAAGATATTTCGCCATCTTAGTGGTTTTCTTCAGACCTCCATTTCTAGGAAACACAGAATGGTGGGAAACGTTTTTATCATGTCCACCCAGCACTTCTAAGGCATATTAATGACATATTAGAATGTTGAAAATGGGTGGAATTCCCCTTTGAAATGCTTCAATCTGGTGCACTTTGACATCAAATATATATATATTTTATAATAATCAATAAAAATAAAACCTTATTAATGCAAGCTTTTAGTGCCCCCCCCTGGCTTTGGGCCCCCCCTAAAATTGTCTAACTTTTCCCCACCTATCGACTCCACTGCCAACATCAGTATTGACAGAGTCACTTTTAGGAACACGATGCCTGTGCTGTCCAGTTGGATTGTTTTTATTTCCCTTTTGTTTAGGATTCAAGGTCTACAGTATACTCTCAAAACAACAGCAGAGCCTTTTCCTGTCGGAAGAAAAAGTGAGAGGATTGATTTTGAGGAGTTGAATGCTATAGCTGGCCAGCTCCTATATTCTTCACTACAAAATGTTCATTTTTCAGGAACATGAACCTCATATTTTCTTCATCAAAGTTGGTTTAGTGACGTTATATACTGCAGTGTTGTACTGAGCGATCGCTCTCTGAGTGTGTGCTCAAACAACGATCGCTCACAGACACGTTCATATTTTGGGCAAACCTGAATCGTGTCCGTCACACACTGTGAGCTTGTAGATCTGCTATTTCCAGCACGCTGTACGCGGCGATAGGCAGGCGGTGAGAAACAGAACTGAGAGCCTGCACAATAAATGATTCACAAACGAGAGAGAGAGAGAGAGAGAGAGAGAGACAGAGAGACAGAGAGAGAGAGTTCTTTATTGTGAACCTTGAACTTTAGTTCATAATGTTGAATCATGAATTATGAACGGTTTTGTTTTAAATTTGCCAACTCTGACCTAAACTAGACAGTTTGAGAGTCCCATGCAGTTACCAGGTTTTGTCCCATGTACTTTTTACTCATTGTCATTGGTTTATTATTTGCAGCCTGTTAAATAGCGCTGATTTGTGGAGAGACAGCAAAATCAATTTGCTACGCGGTCGACCGTTTTACCACCCCACCGTTCCCTACTAAACCGGGTTTACTAGGAAACAGGGTTAGGGTTTAGTAAACCCTAATCCTAACCCGAAACATGACCTCAGTAAAATCTAATAGAACTGTGTACATTGTGTTAGGTCTAATAGAACTGTGTACATTGTGTTGGGTCTCATAGAACTGTGTGCATTCTGTTGGGTCTAATAGAACTGTGTGCATTCTGTTAGGTCTAATAGAACTGTGTACATTGTGTTGGGTCTAATAGAACTGTGTACATTGTGTTGTTGGGTCTAATAGAACTGTGTACATTGTGTTAGGTCTAATAGAACTGTGTACATTGTGTTGTTGGGTCTAATAGAACTGTGTACATTGTGTTGTTGGGTCTAATAGAACTGTGTACATTGTGTTGGGTCTAATAGAACTGTGTACATTGTGTTGGGTCTAATAGAACTGTGTACATTGTGTTGGGTCTAATAGAACTGTGTACATTGTGTTGGGTCTAATAGAACTGTGTACATTGTGTTAGGTCTAATAGAACTGTGTACATTGTGTTGGGTCTAATAGAACTGTGTACATTGTGTTGTTAGGTCTAATAGAACTGTGTACATTGTGTTGGGTCTAATAGAACTGTGTACATTGTGCTGGACGTGTTGTTTGGTCTCATATTGTTGATCTGCAGAGAGTTTTCTCTTCATTGTGACAGATGCAAGGCAGCGTATGTGATTGTCCATTCCCTCCACATATATACTCCTCTCACATCTCTCTGTACTGCACTGTACTTTCTCCACAGCACTATAGTGTGAGAGTCTAGTTTTCTCAACTTGGACTGTTCTAGCGATGGTTTCTATTTCTGTGTCTTCACTCAGGAGTTGTTCTCTCTCACTAGCAGCTGAACAGTACAGGGTATTATTACTGCAGGACATTGATGGTTCAGCTGTAACTGTATGTGTCTGAAGCAGAGCCTCTTCTTAAAGCTCTGGGTTTTCAACCTTTTAGGATTCCAGGACCCACTATCTAGTCAGCATTTCAGCCACGGACCACCATTGGTGAACAAAAGTAGTTTTGGGGTCTGTGCGGGGCTTTAAACTACAGATTTCTTTTGCTTTTGTCAACAATATATCAGGCTGGATTTGGGAAACAAAACAGATCAAAATGACCATTATTCTTCTAGTTGTGTAGACTTGGGCTGATTTAGATCATGAATATTTTAACTCTTAGTTGAGAGTTTAAACAAAATGGACCCGCAAGGGTCCATTTGGTTTCATTTTTACTCTCTCAAAGAGTTACATCTGGTTGACTGACTTAGCTGCATTACAATCCATACATTGTTGTACAGGTTACATACTGTCAGCCACACAAAATACTGTACCAACTGGTATTATAAATACTGTACCAACTGGTATTATAAAAGTCGAGAAATAATGATCTGAATGATTATGATTGATTTGTTTTGATTTTTTATAATATAACACTTACTCTGATCTACATTTCTTTTAATCCTTTACAAACCAAAGCACAGAAAAAATAGATTCACTAAAAATAAACTTTTTTTTTAACTGACTAACTATAACTAAATACTTTCACCAAAATAATAATAATAATAATAATAAAAAAAAACAATAGCAAACTTGTTCTAAAAAAAACAAACTAAAACTAACTGAATTAGAAAATAAAATGTCAAAACTAACTTAATGTAAACTACAATGAAAAATGAAAAAATGTACATGTCAATAAGCTGCTAAAGTTGGTGTGGTTTGGAATCGACATCTCTGACTGAGGAAATATGAGCCGATGAAATGACTCAGCTGTGACTAAAGCTTGTCTCTTGGTGTTCCTATCAGTTTCTGAGTCGTGGAGACACTGTGTGTGTGTGTGTGTGTGTGTGTGTGTGTGTGTGTGTGTGTGTGTGTGTGTGTGTGTGTGTGTGTGTGTGTGTGTGTGTGTGTGTGTGTGTGTGGGGGGGGGGGGGGGGGGGCGCAGCCTGTAATCTTAATCCTGTATAGTTGACATAGTGGTGGGATGACTCAGACATGGGCTTGATAAAAAGCTCCTCAGATCCAGTTATTGGCTTTTAAGGCCATTATTTCCTAGGAGAGGCCTCAGATCTCTGTAATCCAGCGATGCAGGCGACGGTGTTGGAGCTGTGGAGAGCTCAATATTTAATGGAACAGGTTATGTCAATGCTCACACAGACCCTCCTGCAGTTCTTCACTGATAAAAAAAATACACTTTCTGAAAACTTCTCCAGTGCCGCTCCTGTACGCACGCTGTACGCACTACGCATGCTGTACGCACGCTGTACGCACTACGCATGCTGTACGCACGCTGTACGCACTACGCATGCTGTACGCACGCTGTACGCACTACGCATGCTGTACGCATGCTGTACGCACTACGCATGCTGTACGCACGCTGCACGCACGCTGTACGCACTACGCACGCTGTATGTTGTGCGCACGCTGCACGCATGCTGTATGCACGCTGTACACACTACGCACGCTGTACGCACGCTGTACGTTGTGCGCACGCTGTACGTTGTGCGCACGCTGTACCCATGCTGTATGCACGCTGTATGCATGCTGTACGCACGCTGTACGCACGCTGTAC